>JAKSZT010054478.1:11996074-12055863 GCA_026826555.1 Tolypeutes matacus
GGTCTATGGTTGGTGGCAAGGCTCCAGGATGTGTAAGTTCATTGAGGTTGGTGGGCCACACTGTGGGAGATGTTTGTGTGGGATGTGGTGGGAGGTGTGGGAAGTGGGCAACATGGGAATCCCAGTGGGTTCCATGTAATATTTTAGGTAATCTAAGCACCTCTTAAAATATATGTATATATATATATATAAATAACATTTTTGTAAGCAAATACACATATATGCATATATATTTATATATCATTTTGCAAATGTTTGTATGTATTGTGAGAATTTTGATTTTTACCCATAAAAAAAAAAAAAAAAAAACAAAACAAAAAAAGAAAACACTATACACCATAATCAAGTGGGATTTATATGCAAAGATGACTCAACATAAGAAAATCAATTAATGTAATAAACTACATTAACAGAATGAAAGGAAAAAAAAAACACAGGATCATCTCAATTGATGAAGAAAAGGCATTTCACAAAATCCAGCATCACTTCTTGATTAAAAATAATACTTGGAAAACTAGGAATAGAAGTAAACTTCCTCAGCATTATAAAAGGTATATACAAAAAACCCAAAGCTAATATCATACTTAATGGTGAAAAACTGAAAGCATTCCCTCTAAGATCAGTAATAAGACAAGGAAGACTACTGTAACCACTATAATTCAACATTGACTTGAACATACTAGAAGTTCTAACCAGAGCAATTAGGCAAGAAAAAGAAATAAAAGGCATATAAATTGGAAAGGAAGACATAAACTCCTTTTTTTCAGATGGCATGATCCTATACACAGAAAATCCTGAAAATTTCACACCAAAGCTCCCAGAGCTAATAAATGAATTCAGCAAAGTGGTGGGGTGCAAGATAAACATCCCAAACTCAGTGGTGATCCTATACATTAGTAATGAACAATTGTTAGAAGAAATAAAAAATAAATATTCCATTTACAATAAATGAGAATCAAATATCTAGGAATAAACCCAACCAAGGATGTAATGGACTTGTATGCAGAAAATTATGAAACCTTGCTAAAATAAATCAAAGAAAGTCTAAATAAATGGATGGCCATTCTGTGTTCATGGATTGGATGACTAAATATTGTTAAGATGCCACTTCTACCCAAAGTGATTTACAGATTCAACAAAATTCCAGTAAAAATTTCATCACTTTCTTTGCAGAAATGGAAAAGTCGATCATCAAATTCATATGGAAGGATAAGAGGTCCTGAACAGCCAGAGCCATCTTGAAAAAGAAGAACAAAATTGGAAGATTCACACCTCCCAATCTTAAAACTTATTACAAAGCCACAGTAACCAAAACAGCATGGCATCAGCACAAGTACAGGCTTCATTCTCAACTAATAGAATTGAGTTGAGAATTTGAAAATCTTTTTTCACATTTATGGCCAACCAATTCTTGATAAGGGGGCAAAGACCACTTAAATGGAAAGAACAGTCTCTTCAACAAATGGTGTTGCGAAAACTATATCTCCAATTGCAAAGAATGAAGGTGGACCCCTATCTAACACCATATAAAAAATCATCTCAAGCCTTGTGTTTGACAATGGTTTCTTAGATTTTAGACCCAATGCACCAGCAACAAAAGAAAAACAGAGAAATGGGACCTCATTAAAATAAAAAATGTTTGCACTTCAGAAGACATTATCATGAAATAAAATGAGAACTTGCACAATAGGAGAAAATTTTGGGAAACCACCTATCTGATAAGGGTTTAATATTCAAAATATATAAAGATATTTTTCAACTCAACAACAAAAAGGCAAACAACCCAATTAAAATATGGCCAAAAGTCTTAAATAGATATTTCCCCTAATGAGACATATAAATGGCAAAAAAGCACATGAAAAGTTGTTTGGACATCATTAGCCGTTAAGACTACGCAAATCAAAACTACAATGGGGTACTATTTCATATTCACTAGAATGGCTACTATTTTTTTTTAAAAAAAAAAAAAGCAAATGGAAAATTACAAATGTTGGAGAGGTTGCGGAGAAATAAGAACATTCATTCATTGCTGGTGGAAATGTAAAATGGAGCAGCCACTGTGGAAGACAGTTTGGTAGTTCTTAGAAAGTTAGAATTCCCATATGACCTGGTAATCCCACTTCTAGTTATATACCCAAAAGAATTGAAAGCAGGAACTCCAACAGACATTTAAATATATATGTTTATATAGGTTCTGGGATATAGGTAACCAGAGGATGGGGTGGAGGATAAGGAATAAAGAGTTAAGTCTTAAAATGTACAGAGTCTTTATTTATAATATGGAAAAGTTTTGGTAATGGATGGTGGGGACGGTAGCATAACATTATGAACATAATCAAAAACACTGAACTATATATTTGTATGTATAAATGGTTAAAAGGGGAAATTTTAGGTTATATATATGTTACTAGAATAAAAATTAAAAAGAAAAACAATTTATGGAACTGCACAATACAAATAGTGAAAGCTAAGGTAAACCATGGTCTATAGTTAATAATAGAATAATTATAAAACTGTGCTTTCATCAGTTGTAACACATGTCCCACACCAATTCAAGGTGTTAAGGGGGGAGAGGGGGAAGGAAGAGGCAGAGAGATTCAGAGAGTGACTTCAGTCAGATTTATTTAAATTTCATAGAGGAGACTTTAGTTTACACCTGAGTTATACTTAGAGTTTTGTCCATGAAGGTATATTTTTTCTTGTACTTTGATGGTTTTACTATTTTAAATTACCCAATTTACTCTGTTTTAAAATGTCAGGTATAGCTTGGTCAAGGGCCAGCTAGTTCCCAAAATACTCTCGAGCCAATGGAATCCCTTATTTGCAACTTGAGGACTTGACTTGAGTTAGTTAACTACTGAAAATCTGTGCATTTCAAGATTTATTTCTTCTTTTTTCCCATTAATCTTTATATTGTAAAGAGTTATCTTGCCCCTCAGGCAGCCTAGTCTCACCTTTCTGTGCCTCATAAATGCAGCCTTTGCCATCAGAACGTGGAAAAAAAGAGTGGGGAGGGTAAAATCACAGGAAAAGCTGAAATTATCAAAACTTGTCACCAGTACTAAAACATTAAAATAAAAAAATGGACATAATATACTTGGAAATCTCACTTGTTTACAAAGTAAAAGAATCAAGTATATTAGCAATTTATCCACTTCTAGAGTGATAAACTGCTTGAAACGTGCAAAGCAAGTGCATTTTTTACTTTTTCTCATGGTTTCAGCCTGAGTAGCTAGCCATTTTCTTCAGCAGCATGTTGACTTTTTCTTCATGTTGTTAGGACAGACTTTTGGATGTACATCCTGCACATTCTGGATCAATTGTCTCCAATTCTTACTTCATCTGGGTACCCAGGCTTTCCTGCCTCCATTGCCTTTGCCACTTGACTCCAGAGCACAGAAGAAATCATTTCCCCCACTTTGGTTGCACTGGCATTGGTAATGTAGGTGTCTGACTCGGCTACCCCACCTGCTTTGGGGCCTTCTCCAATTCAATAGGTACTTCCTCATAATTTTCTTCCACTTCGAGAACAAGAGAAAAACAAATGCGCTTCATGTGCACCTGTACAATGTGGGTACCCAACACCCAAAACAAGAGGAGAAACAAAATAAGCACCTTTTTATGGTTAAGCTGGGCCAGGTCCAAGGAGATGTCTAAAAGCTTTTGTCTGCAGAAAAATGAACTCTCAGAGCTGATAACGGATGTCAAGTTATAATAATAAGTAAAGTTCTTTGAAACCAAACTGCAAACACCATAAAACCATAAAATCGTATGGTTTTCCACTTCCCTGTTTAGTGGCTTTGTTATGGGTGTTCATTACAGCAGAAATCCATGTCAGCAGAAGACAATGAGAACATTCTAGGCTTGTCATGTGCTTATATACGACATCCGGAATGCAGGTTGCAGAAATGTTTTCTTTTTTTATTGTGGTAAAATACTCATAACATAAAAATAATTTTAACTATTTTTGAGTGCACAGTTTTGTGACATTAAATACATTGAAAATGTTGTATAACTTTCCCCACTATTTCCAGAACATTTCTATCATCCCAAATAGAAACTTGTACCATTTAAGCAGTACCTTTCCATTCCCCCTTCCACCAGCCTCTAGTAACCACTATTTTCCTTTCTCTCTCTAAGAATTTGCTTATTCTAAGTATTTCATACAAGAGAAATTACACATTATGTGTACCTTTGTATATCGTTTATTTCATTTAACCATAAATGATTTTTCATTCACTCAGAATAATTTATCAGGTAATTTTGGGAGAGTAAAAAAGTGAAGGTTTTAAAAATACATTTGATCTGGCTCATTTTTATTCATTGCCTACCAGCTGCATTTGGAGAAAATTTTCACTTCTTTTCATCTTGTTTTCTCTACATTCTGGAGATACTTTCCTGACTCCTAATTCCTAGCTTCTTGTTAAAGGGTTATTTTTACTAGAGACGCATGGCAAGACAATGCTATATTGGAGAACTAAATTTGTTCCTTAATAAAGGATCTCTGTATGGAAAGATTAAGGCAAAACTAGAATGTAAAACCTAAACTCCATTTGTGAGCTAGGACTATAATGTTACAAATATCATCATGATTTGTTTTAATCCAGTTAAAAGATTATGGGAAAGAAGTCGTAAAATAGACAATTTAGTTATCCTTTCATGTTCAAAATAGCAAAAAAAGATTAGAAAACTGTCTTACTAGTTGAGTTTGCATTTACTAACTACTCAAAATCTTGTGCAGAATAAAATGAGAAGTAGCAAAGACTCTATTGGGTACTTAATTATATTAGTTCTTAATATATATGAAATCTCATTTCCTCCAAGGGCTCAAGAAATGCCTCCATTCATGTATAAGGACAAGTTTTATTTTAAGCATGACTATTGATGCCGATGTCAAATCTGCTGACTGAAAAGAAAGTGTTTATTGATTCAACCTTTCCATAGCCCTCTTCTAAAGTAAACATGTCTGAGATAACCAAGCAAAACATCAAATTTCACTCAACTACCATGTGGCCCTCTTTACTTAAAGAACTTAGCATGGGCCACTACTCCAGCCAAGGTCCCAATACTACAGAGAATCTGACTTCCATATAGTAAAATAATCTCCCCCATCAAACTTTTTCTCTCCTATGACCATGGAAAATTTCTTTAATGACCCTTATACCTCCTTGTCTTCAACTTAGAATTGTCCTCATTAACTTACCATTGAAGTATGTCTCATTATCATCTCTTTATTAGCTGCTATAAGTATCTTCTTTTAGGATGTAAGGGAGTAAGTTTGTACAGTTTTGCCATCTTTGGGAATTTTCATATTGTTGACAATGATGAAAACTTGCATCAACAATGCTTTACAGATCTGATCCAAAACAAGAATTTTATACACACAATGCCAGCATGTCCAACACCACACCATCTCAAACTTTGCTGGACCTCATATTTTATTCCACCTGGAGAAATGAATGAAATATCCTATCCATCATTATTGAGGCAGGAAATTGTTAAAGACAATTCTCTGAAGTAGAGAAACTTAAAGGCAGTATCATGTTGATTACGCATAAAAATAGAAATAGAGAAAAAATGGATGATATGCTTTTGATTCATATATATTTTGTTAAAAAGTCATGATTTTAAGTTTTTTTCTAACAGTGATTTCCTTTGCTCCCTAAAGCAAACTTTAGAACACAACAGAAAGATCATATCATCTTTATTGAAGAGGATGGTTTTATTATATTTTCTACAACAGTAGAAACATGTATTCAATTAATCTAAAAGCTATCTAAAATTACAAAGATATAAATTGGAAGAATCTTAAGGCATAGTCCTCTTGTACATCATTTTAGATTGCACTTTTTTTGTTTTGGTTAAAAGTCCATTTATTACAATTTGCTTCTTATGATTATATTATAATAAATCCTCTGAGGGAGATTTAAGAAACCTGAATCAACAATACATCTTATCACTTGGCCTATATAGAATATCTGGGTATAAAATCATAGGTTGACAATAGAATGATGTAATATTGCAACCAATTTAAATTTTTCCCCTTTCTTCTGTCAGTTGTATCCAAGTGCATCAGCAGTCAGTGGTTGGACAGCTGTGCCTGTGGCCTGCCTGCTTTTCATATAGAATAATTGATAAACAAGCTCAGACTTGAAGTCCATTGCGAGAAATACAGTTTATCGTTTATATAGTTTAGGGGAGAGAAGATAATGTTTTATTATTTTTTCTTATTAAGGTAGTTTCTTCTTTGAGTCTGATCTTAGTGAATTTAGAGAAGTTAAGATCAGTGGCCTAAAAGTAGTAAGAAAATATAAATAGTATCAGTATTCTATAAACATCTCAGGGGACTTTCTCAAGGGAACGTAAAAGGGATGACCAACATATTCAGGCTACTGAAATATAATAACCATATTATTCAATTTTACTTCCCCATGCAATACTCCATTCCAAGACTTTTCTCCCAAAGGTCCACATCACTAGAAAACAAATCATGGTATTTTGGAACCCCTCTCCCACAACACCCCCATTTCATTACAAAGTTGAGTAAACCAGGGTTGTACATTCAACCCAAGATGGTTCAAACAGAGTCTCTATCCAAATCATTTGAAATCTGGAAGACTTGGAGTTGACATAGCATGGTAGTTAAGAAGATTCATTCTGAAATCTGTCTACTTAGGTTAAAATTCAGACTCTATCTCTAGTTATGTGACCTCAGTCAAATTATTAAACTTTTCTGTCTCAATGTGTTCATCTGAAAATGCATGGTAATAAGACCTATGGGCTATTGCTGGGATTAAATAAAGGAATACTTTTAACGTGTTTTAAAAGACAGTTTTAATACTAAAACCATTAGCTATTGCTATTAGAGTTGAGTTATTCTGGCTTGTGTACTGTGAAGATATAAAAGGTCTAGAGTATTACCTGCTCCCATGTGAATAGAGAGACAAAGACATAGAGACAGAGAGATAGAGAGAGAGAGATGGGGGAAGAGAGACAGACAGAGACAGAGAATCAGAAAGATAGAAGGAGATCTGATCACAGAGACAGAAAGACTTAAATAGGCAGAAAGAGGTGAAGAGAAGAGATTATATTAGTCAGGGTCTAAGAAGGAAACAGGTGCCACCTTCAAATGCTGACAATTTGATGAAAGTTTAATTACAGGGTTTGATAACATTCCTGGACCTAAGGGATTTAGGCAGAGGAGCAGAACCTGAAATGAGAGGTATAAGTAACTCCTCATAAGGAGAGGGCTGTCTACAAAGCACAAATCACCTTTGATTGAGAGATGAACTTAACCGAGGTAAATCTACACAAGGGTTGACAGGGTATCAAATACCTGAACCTCACTCTCCTCCTACCCTCCAATCTTCTACCAGGGCTCCCCATTAGCTGAATCCAGCCAGAACCCATAGGGTAAAAGAGTCCTGTGATGGCATCCATACAGGTCATCCTCCAGGGGCAGAAAGCAAGGAGAAGGATGGGAGGAGATCAGGTTGGCCAAACATAAGATATCCAGCAACGGAGACCATCTGGTTGCAAAGTAGGAATCTCCACTATGTGTTACAGTTCTGATACTTCCTATCTTTGCATTATATGTTACACCCTTGCATCTTTCCAACACGTTTCCCTTTTTAGCTTAAGTTTTCACTTACCTTAAACAAGAAAGTTTTGGTGACTACAAAATATGAAGAAAGAGTTTCAAGCTATAAAGTCAGAGGAGAAGGAGTATCCACATTTTCTTATTCAGCAATGATTCTTCAAGATGAAGCAATGCCAGGATCGTACTTTAAAATTTCCTTTTCCTATTGATATAATGGTTAGTCTTTGGGCTCCGTGTGTGTGTGTGTATGTGTGTGTGTGTGCACGTGCACATGCACATGTATATATACATATTTACTAATAGTATAAAGTCTACTTCACTTTAGTATGGTTATATTCAAGCATCGCAATGCAATGAGTGATCAGTTTAATTTGTCTATAATCCACTGTACATGATTGATATGGTTTAAGGGAAATATTGTATAATTTTTGTATAATAAACTCTTTGGTTTGGAATATAAAAGGTACACATAAGTTATGTGCCACTTTAATCCCTGAATCTCACCGTTTTAGTCATTATGTAAAGACCATCTCAGATTTTGTTATCCATCATTGCAATATATTACCGTCACCAACTTAATATTGAGTTCAGAAGAATATTTGGACTTCCCAGACCCAAGCCCTTTGTAGTGGGAAGGAGCATTATCAGGATGCAAGATGTGGAAAAGAGTAAGCTCTAAAACTGGTAGAAACTGGTTTAAAAGTGAATTAAAACTCAAGAAAGCTGTGAAAATAAATGAAAGTGTGTCAACCTAGGGATGTGTAAATACAGAAGATGGGGGATTGGAAAGAGAGAGACGCACTCTTAGAGATAATGGAAACAATGGTAAGAGTAAGTTTCAACCTATGATGAAACAGTATTCCTAGAAAAGCAGACTTTAAACTGAGAATGAAGGAAAAATCAGAGTTAGAATGATAATTGAAATATATATCTATTTGGGCTAATTGATGCTAGCCTTGAACTCGGTATACAAGTCATTTTAGTTTGCAAAGCCTATTGCCAGCCTGTAGCTGGCCCATGTGGGAAAGAGTTGTAGAAGATCCTCCCAATTTCAGTACACAGCTCCCTTATGGGGCTGTTCAGATTCAACACGTGCAAGAATTGACATTAACTCAGTGTTATGACTTTAGGGACTCTTTCAAAGTTCTAAATTAGACCAAGGTTTAATGGAGGATTGCTATGGGCTTCTGATATAAATATGATAATTCAACAGCTATATGACTCTGTATGTCCGTGCTCTTCTTTTAAGGGTTAACTCTAAGGACAATCCCATCTTCTTCATTTACAGATTCTTGAGAGTTCTCATTGTACCTAGCAATCACTAACAATAATTTCAAATTCTGATGCAAAGGTTTCCAAACATCAATGTCCTCATAACCTAAAGTCTCCAATTTTCTATTTTATCATGGTCACAAATTCAGAATAGGTAGTGTTGTCTCCTTAGATGAGCTAAACCAAAGTGTAAATCTAAATCAGTATGTTTTCAAAGGAAATATCTCCTGCCATTGAATGCATGCTACTGAAACATGTAGAGGGATATATTATTTTTTCTATAAATAAACATTTTCAAATAAAGAATTCTATAAGTTCTCCTGGGTGGAAGCAGGAGTAGTATGTTCAATGTTTGAAGAGGTGCCAAAAGAGGATTGGGAGAAATCATCATTTTTGCCTTGTCCTAGAGTAACGTGGTCTAGCGCATGATCATTAAGCTTTTGCAGTACAAGTTTCACAATCCTAAGAAGATCAGTTTTGGAATAACCATTATCCAAATTACCTAAAAGTAAGCCAGAATAACTATGGTTGAAGCTCCCAATTTTTATTTAATGTTTCTAGAAAAACTGGAGAAGACCAGGTCACTGGCGTATAAGGTTACAGTCCTTTTAGCTCAGGTCTTTCCATGTTTGTACTGCCTAAAGGTTACTTTTAGGTCTTACTTTCCAACTTTGGACATATCCCTGAATCCTCTCCAGACTTCCTTCATCTTTGTTCAGTTTATGATCCCAGAAATGAACAACACAGCACACCTACTATATTAAAGGTCTAAGCACTAAGCATTACAGAAGGTGGATTTTATGACTTTCTCCTACTCTGTTATCTAGAAGCTTATCTACATTTCATAACACACACACAGGGTTATGTTCATATGCATTCACAGAAACACACACATACGCACACTCACACACACGCTCCCTTATTTTTCACATTGGAACTTTCTTAGGTGAGAACCATTACTTGACTAATTATACTCCATGTCCCAATCCCCGCAACAAAAGTTTCCAAAAAAAACAGTTGAAATCTCACCATGGCCAGTGTCTGGATGGAGCTGTCTTTAGAACCGTGGAATAAACAGCTCCCTCTGTGGGGGGGAAAGAAAGTGATTATGTCGTAGGCAAGGCCTTTAAATTGAGGGAGAATTAACTCAGCTTATAATAAATCACTGTTGACATCCTCACCAAAGACTTCATGCTCTCCCAAGCCAGGGGGAATTTTTAACTTGCCAAGAAAGGAAACTCCACAAATGCTGTCTATTATTTGCATGTGCAACCTTCATAGGAGAGATTCTCAAGAGTTTTCCCCATGCTGTCTGAATAAACTCCACAGAGAATAGCTACCCTACTAAAATAAATAAAGATCGATTCATAACTTATTATCATATTTTACAATTGGGACTTTGGAAAATGTGTAAGAGCCAGAGGCCCTGTCTTCACCCCACTACTTTTTAGCTTATAAAAAGTTTTTGAGGTTTTTCATTCAAAAAATAAAATAAAAAATCTAACAAAGCCAAAAATTCGGGTGAAGAATCCTTCCTTCAATAGTTTAGAAGAAAGAAAGTATTTTTCTCTATACTTTCCAAGTAAGAATTTCTGTTCTACCAACTTTTATGAAATTTTACAAACTTTAGATTCTATCACTTGTGACCTTCTGCATTGTCTCATTTGCTCCTCACAAAGTTTCTGAAGAAATGAATGCAGGTTTTATGATATCTATTTTCAGGTAAAGGAAGCTTTAGACTGAGAGGTGAAGTGGCTCAAGGCCACCTGGTAAGAAGAGACAGAATCAATCCTTAACCTGAGCTGCAGTCTGGAAACCAACTCTCTATCTTGTAGAAATATTACACAAACAGGATATGTTTCTTAGTTGATACAGTCAAGTTTTCTATTATTTAAATTTTTAGGAGACATTATAAAATGTCTCAGTATGCTACTCGCCTCTGCCAGAGTATTTTTTTCTCCCACCTTTGTCATTACCAGCATTGGCACTAGCCATCCGAAGTGATTCAGTGAAAATTGTATTCACAAGGATGAGTCTTCGACTTCCCAAAAAAGTGAGAGCCCATCTCTGGATGCCGACGCCCACACACTTCAGTGAGGTGGATTCTTGTGTGCTGAGTAGTCTTGCTTGCCCCTCCAGATCAGTTCTCCATCTGGACCCCCTACCCTGTGGCCTGAGAGGCTGACCACTAAGAACTGCAACAATGCCCCCCTTGGCCTCTGTTATCCAGTTGGATTCAACTACTAGGAGACCCTTGTAAGAAATCAGAAGAAAGAAAGAAATAGAGGTTGATGTTTTTATCCCTCATTGCTCCTTGTTGGAGGACCTTGTCTGGTCACAGCTCTCATCCAAAAGATCTCTCCAAAGAACTGCTTGTGCTGGGTCCAGGAATGCCTCCACCCTCTCCTTCCTTCTACTCCCCGGGAAATTCACCTTCCCTTTATGGTCTCCCTAAATTCTGCCCAAATTATTTAATTACTTCTGTTGTAAAACCTTCCTCAGGTCACCCAAATTGGGTGAGATTCAGCAAGAGCTCTGGCAGTAAATAGAGGGCTCATTCCAGCTGAGTTTCTATCTTTTTGACGGATCCAAAAACTGTGAGCATGAGCACAGCACTATATGCATGCCAGAATGTCGATGAAATCAGTCCACTGAGATGGGCTTTGGAACATTCTTTCAAGGAATGGCTCATGTTTTCATATCATTGCCCAAATAATAAAGAAGCAGAAAAATGTACATAAAAAGGTACAATATAGATGGGAGTGGATTATTCAAAATTATATCAAAATTAAATGTATATGAACCAGATTTGAAAGATATTTTCAAATTATTCAAATTTAGTGCAATAAATTGGATACTCCAGAGGGTACTAAGGGATAGCCGTAATGATAAGAGGTCAGACTACAAAAATTGGGTAAGTGTACTATTTTCACTAATGTGATTTAACTTGAGCTAATTATCATGCCAGGACTTTAATATTGTTATTGAAAGCTCATTTCTGTATAAAACAAGTTGTATGATCACATATATTTATTTATATATATTTATATATATATACATACATATGTATACACACACACATGCAAGCACATGCATATACACATTTGTATATATCTACATACATAGACACGTGTATATATTTGTATACATGTTTTTATATATTTATAAATAGGGACATATATATAAATCTCACTATTCACTTACTTAATGTCTTCTACTATAAAATTTACAAATGCAAGCACTGTGCATCTTTTAAATTCTGTGTGCTACCAATAAACAAACAAGCAGAAAAATTAGTAGATTTTTATAAAAAGAGAGTATTATGTTAAATAATATATATGTGTATATATATGTGTGTGTGTGTGTGTATATTTATATGTATATATATATATATCTCCAGTTGGTTATAGCAGTTAAATATGAGACCCATGGGGCTCATTGCATACTAATTATTATTTTCTGTTGCAACTCACTCTGGAATTTTGGTGAACTCTTTTGGCATTGGTACATTCCTAAGTATGGTCAATATGCTCCTATTAATAGAGTAGAGTATTTTCAGCTCAGGCTTTAGCTTTTTAAAACCACACTGCTTAAATGTCCCCTTACAGAAAAAAATATTACTATACTCAAGCATATATATGTCTGCCCACGACGTTTGGCCAGTGAGAAGAGTACTGGATCACCCTACGCATAAGTATATATTTAATTTGGTAATATTTCCCTCAAAAAAAGATTGAATAAGAAGTATTTTCTTTCTTCTTCTTGAGGGTCTGGGAGGAACTGGAGACATAAATGACATGAATATTTAAAGTAAAAAGGAAATTACCAAAAGACTAATAAGCTTACCATGTACATTAAGCTCCAAACAGTGACAAGAAAGAGAATGATGTGGGAATGAATTCCTACAGTGAGCTCCCAAATGTTAGTTGCTCAGGTGATATTTCCCTGGGCCTCTGTGTGTGTGCACACGTGTGTGCATGTGTGTGATTTTCCTTTTTCTCCTCAAAGCTTTTACTCAGCCATGGTAACAAATAAGACTATTTCTCCCACAAACAAATCTACACTGTTAATCAATCAACTCTTTGCACTTTTGAGGATTTTCTTCCTCCTGAAAACCACTTGTTAAATGAACCATTTTCCCTCTTCTTCAGTTTGGGGAACTGGAACAAGGGGAATCAAGAGGACCTGTGACTGAATATTGAGATTCCAAGGAATTTCAAAGCAGCAATTCTTGCTGAAGAGTATACAATTCTGGTGAACATGGATCACAGAAATTAATTCAAGAGCTATTAATCACCAGTTGTTACTTCTTTAGTTTTCACTTTCTAGTTGTATGTAAGAAAATTGAGACTTGAATCCTGCATAGTTCACAAAAGTGGATGCTAATGATTTGGTATCTCAACGATCCCAAGCGATGCCAAGAAATGGGGAGTAAAGATGACACTTTGTGCACAAGACTTCATGTGCTTTACTTAAGGTAGAGCTGCCAAGTTGCTCCCTCAGTTGTTATTTATTTTTACTTTACTCTGGCTTTTCTCAGACTGCGTAAGAATAGGTATTCATTGAGCAAATAATCCTTTTGGGGAAAATACACATATAAAATGGAAGGCTATGCAAAAATTTAACACGTTTATTTGCCACCTAATTTCTATCCTCAGAAGATTTAATTTGTTGCTCTACTCTGTGAATCTCTGGAAGGACATAGTTAAAAGTCACCGTTTCAGAACTCACTTGAAATTTTTTTTTTTTTTTTGAGCCTCTTACTTCTTTAGCAAAAACAGCTTTGGGCAATTAACACAAGCTAATTATCCAATTTCAAGAAGTTTGGAAGAAAATAAGGTAGGTTGTGGGGGACATCCTTAGAGTTAGGTGTAATTATACCAGAATTATTTGTAGTTGATATCCTATGACCTTAGAATGAGAGAACTAAAAACAGCAGTAGTTCATAATGCCTGATGATATGCGGCCATTTTGTGTAGTAGCAAACAATTCATGGGCAGTTCAGTTCTGAAGGATTGGTTGGGTTCACCCCAAAAACAAAATAATTTCTGTTCCTAAAGGATGACGTACGATCATTCACAAAATGTAAGTAGTAAAATATTTAAACTTTAAACTTGGGTGAGACCTGAAAAATTACCTTGTATAGCTTCCTCATTTTACAGAGAAGGCAAATGAAATTACGAGACCATTAAGTGGCTAACATACACTTAGATGGTTTTAAAAGAAGATAGTAGCCAGTTCACCTATTTGTCAACTAGAGCTAATGTCATGCCAGACCTAAAATATCAAGTATTAATTAGTAAGTTATAATGATAAATGATAAATGACACTTGGTCACTTTTTTAAAAACTGAGGTAAAGGTTAACATTTGGAGATAAGTACATTCGTTATTTACCATGAGATCAAAACTTCATTGAGCAATCCAGGAAATGTGGGTGACAGTTTGATGTGCTGCTCAGATCTCTTTACAACTCAGAGCATGTCGCCCCAGATGCTGGGACTGCCGCTGGCAGACAATATTCATCTCCCAGCAGTGCCTTGTAGAGCTTTACTAGAAACTGAAGCAGTACTTGTCAAAACATCCTCTCCTATTTGGAAAAGAGTGGGAAAAGTTTGCTCAACTTCTCCAACCAAAAAAAAAATGTGACTATAAAGAGACCTCTGCAATGCCTCATTTATTTGCACACAATTGTCAACTGCCATAAACCTGCCCTGGCCGAGGATGCCGTGCTATGAGGGTCTGAGAGCCATGGGCCGAAAGGAAATTAGCAGACCCGTCTGGGGTCACCGAGAAAACAGTCAACAGCCTGTCTTTACTTAAACTTTTGATATTTGATTCATCATGGCTTTTTTGAATTGATTTTGATATTTGAAAAAGTAGTGCATTAAAATAGTGCTTAGCTTGATTACTGAGTTGTTTTGGTGCCTTCTAATGTTTTTCACCAAGGAAAGCGCCTCACTCACCTCATCCTCCTGCTGGCCCTGCCTCTCTGTCCCTTAAAGGATAGGCTCGGCTGTGAAAAGGTGCCTCATTGAAGTCATACCCTTTCCCAGTGACACATTTCCAATGACTGATCAATGCCAGAGGACCCTGGCCATCCTTCCCCAACTGGAGACAACTCTAAAGGGTCATTTCAGCACGCTGTGAAGTTAGCCTCGTGGAACGGAAGTGAGCTGAGCTGGACTTCTCTGCCCTTGCAGGTGTTGAGCCCTGGGCTTTTCCTAATCACCATGCTGTACACTATACTCCATCTTTAAGGATGCTTCCCAGCAAACCTGACCTGTGACAAAAATGAAGATTAATTAGCTAACATTTATTGAGCACATACTAAGCTCAGTGCACTTTTATATTTTTTATTTTACACTCACAATAAATAGGTAGGTACTTCCAACAAAACAATATTTTTCATTGTATTAAAATTAATAGTTTATATATGAGAAACCTGAGGCACAGAAAGAGCAAAAAAATTCTTCTCTGGTCCCTGCTCCATCATTCATTCTCTGTGAACTCTCAGGCATTCAGACGCATTGCATATACTCTTAACCAATGTCCCATTGGACTTCTGCTTGGCACTGGCAAACCAGAACTGAGATGAGCACAGCCTTTCCGTTAAGATTGGAAGAGGTATTTGGGGAAACATCTACACCACGTGTCATATGAGATGCTGATCTTATTTTTTGAACAGCCAAGCAGCAAATCCTCAAAAATGCATCTAATATTAAAGATGCCATTTGTGGTTGGGTTACTTTGAGCATTTCAAAACAAAAGAAATTTATTTTGGCTAATAAATGCAAATTTTAAAACTCTGACTTGTTGTCAAGTCTATATTAGCCTCAAAATATCTCAGTTTTATTTGATCCTTATCTATAATATAATATCCTTTCTATGGAAAAAGTGACAAGAATAAGGCTTTAGGAAACCAACATGCTGCATAACACTACAGCAAAAGTCAATTTTCTTACTTTTCCAACTGGGTTAAATAGTATAAAGATGCTTGACCCCACTCTAAAAGCACAAAGGTAGAGTTCAGAGCACATGCTTAAGAAAACAGAGAAGGGCATATATTTTATGGTTTCAACTAAAACTATTTTAAATACAAAATAAAATTTACCAAGAGACATGCTTCAGCTATTTAGGAAGTGTGTTATTTTTCATTTCATCACCTGATGATATTGTGGACAATTTAGGTTTTAATTTCATTTAGTAAGCCTTAATGGTAGAGGTTCAAAATTTAAATATTTCATAATCTCAACATTTCCACATATTCTGAAATATAATATTAATAAAGTCCATAATAATCCATGGATACCACTTATTGCCATTTGTTTTAGTCTGCCAAAAGGGTGCTGATGCAAAGTACCAGAAATCTGTTGGCTTTTATAAAAGGTATTTATTTGGGGTAAAAGTTTACAATTACAAGTCCCTAAAGAGTCCAACTCAAGATTGCTTTCCACAAAGTCAGTGGCCACATGTTGAAGCATGATGGTCGCTGATCTGTGTGAGGGTTCAGCCTTCCCCTCTGGGCTTCCTTTCTCTCAGCTGCAGGCTGGCATGGGGCTTGTCTCTCAGAGCTTCCTCTCTCTCCTGGCATAGGACTTGTTTCTTTCTGGGCTTTCTATGTCAGTCTCGGCTCTCTTCCCAAGGTCAGCTATAAGCTATCAGGCAGATAGTTCATCTCTCCCTGGGGCCTTAGCTGTTTTAGCCTTCTCCTTTCTGTCACATGGCAGGATCAGAATAACAAAATTCTCTCCTCTTCCCGTGTGTCTTCTTGAGAGAGTGCCCATTTTTATGGGGCGGGAACTCAATCTGAGTTACCCCTTACTGACATAGCCCAATCAGAAGTCCTAAACTGATTTTTATCAAGTAAACTTAATCGGAGGCTCCTCACTGAATTTAATACAATCAAAGGATATCACACCCAGAAGAATAGAGTAGTTTACAAACATAATCCTTCTCTTTTGGGGATTCATAAAATAATTTCAAACTGTCACACCATTGTATATAAAAATGCTAGTCCATCTGCTTGTCAAACATGAATAATATTCCCACTCTACTCAGAAGATTGGCTTGGCATGGCCTAGTGTGGGGCTGTGCAAATTCATGTGAGCTCTTTACTAAAAACGTCTTCTTTGAGTGGAGGTCTCCTTTAAAACTGCTTTTTGGTCGGGATCATCTGTAAAGTCATATTTCTGAACTCGTTGTAGCCCATCTTTTCTTTCCACAGTTAAATGGGTCCCATATTTCTGAGCATATTGTATTTTATATTCAAGTCTTGGTGCTGTGGTTCATATGAAATGGTACTATTTATTTATTATAAGATCTCACATTTGTTTTATCCATCACAAGTTAATGTTAGTATGAACTAGGCCCTAGAGACATAATATCATCTTTAAAAAGCTGCCCTGAAGAATGAAAATTGAGAATCAAAATCAGAAAAAGAAACAAGGTGCATAGCCTGAGTTTCCAAGTCCATATTTGCTGCATATAAGTATGTGAGCAAATTAGAGCCACAGTCCTCATTTGTTGTTGTTGTTACTTGCAGGTATTAGGATGCAAAGAGAACCACAAAGCTCCCTGAGGACTGGATGGAGACAGTCACCCAGCAGCTCTGGGCCAGGCCAGGAATGATGAGGATAGATGACTCTGTGAAACTAGCACTCTATCTTTACCTGCTTTTCATTTCACATCTCCCAATAACTTTCAAAACAGCAATGGTATTTTGAAGACTCTGCCATTTTACTGCTTGATTTTTGACCTGAAAATATCCCTTAATATGCTACCCTTCAGCAAAATAACCTGAGGTTGTGAAAATTACTGAAGAAAACTTTTAAGGAAATCGTGAACCTGTCTTTGAAAGAACTGAAGATAGTAACAAATGAAGTTAATCTATCCAATTAGAAAATCCCAGGTACAAATCAGTTTTGTGAACTGAGATACTTAGGAACTTGCAACAACCTGGTTTCTTGGGAGCCTGGTACAGTGCCCAAACAAAACAATTAACAAGCACTCGTTAAGAATTTGTGCGTGCCTACTCAGTACTAGACACAAACGATTCCAAGATTGGTCATTGGCCCGCTCTGAGGTACTCAATATTAGTTAAAACAAATTAATAAGTGCATTCCTCAAAATACGCTTATTAATCTGTAACTATAGCAAACAATTTTATAAAATGGTATACTAAATGCTCACTTATTAAAGGATGAGGGATATGCATCTAAGCCACATTTCAAGTTATTTTCATTAAGTTTATGATCGCCGGTCACACTAGAATGTGTTTAATAGAAATACCTTCTGTGGAAAGAGAAGAAAGAAGAAAGAAGTTCGCCTTTACTGCTAAAATTCCAAGATACTTCAGCTGGACATTAAAGCAAAACCTCAAGGTCAGTTGATGCCAACTGGTACAAGATATTATTCAGTGGCAAAACATAAATCAAGATTCTAGAATGTTTAAGAACTACTCAATATTGCAAGAGTTTATCTATATGTGATCTGAAAGGCAAGTTGGCATCTTCCTAGGTCATTAGGTAATTTTGTGGAAATGGGCAGGACTGTGGACAGAACCAGGTATTGGAAAGTAACCAGCATCATCCTAACAACAATATAATTTTAAAAATGCTTTATTTAGCACCTTCACCCAAGAGTGTGCATCTGCTTTGTTTCCAGACCACCTTGACCAGTGCTCATGTTTTAAAGTGACTCATTTCAGTGGCTTTTAAGCATTTGAACGAGTAGCTGACTTAAAGTAACATCAAAGCCTGTCTCTATGAAGCTAATGGGTCTATGACATAGTCACCACTGAATTCCCAGATTGCCTGTACCAAAATACAGCTGATGATGTGTGTGCCCCTGCCCAAACATGTTTTATATGCCAGAGGATGTTGAAATTATGCCCTGCTGGCACAGGTTCTGTTTACCACATTGCCTTGACTTCACGCGTTGGGGCACATTCTATTTGGGTTGTGCCAGCCAAGGTCATCATTGCCCACTGATTGCTGTTTTTTCGTGTGGCCTGATAGTCTCTGTTCACTTTGCTCACAGCAAAGGCTGAGAGTGACCCCTGGTTTCTCTGAGACGTGGCAAAGCAAACTTAGTCACAGTTCCTTGGTTGGATCCAAGAAAGAAGTCAGCTACCAAGATGAGTCACAATTGAGCAAAAACCTTGTCTGCAACTCTCTTTAGAGGTTATGTGCTATTCTGAAATTACATATTTGGGTTGATCTATTAATGTGGCTGTATTGCAGTTGCCTAGGGACAATCTGGAAGCCACTGAGTTGAATGATGATGTTCTTTGTCACTGATTATATCATCTTAGGCTTTGTGATTCACTCACTCTCCTACTAATAGACATGCAGGTGCCCCTTCTCATCTGTGAAAGAAGAGGAACTTTAAATATTGGCTTCCTCATCCCTATGAGGGGATATTTAAACTCAGGGGCAATTTTTCCACCTGACAATATCCTCTTGTGAAGTTCTGTATACTTGTGAATTGTTTGGCTTGAATATTATCATGTTGAATTGACCAAAGAGAATGAAGTGACAAGAAATGAAACCAAGAAAATTTCCAGGTGAGCGTCATAAGTTATTAATGCTATTCTTTACTCATTCATTCCACAACTTTAACAACTACTATTTATGATTCCTTGGGTGAGATTCTAGGAGAAAAATGACAGTAAAAAGAGGCTTGTTTTGTTCTCAAGGAGATTCTGTAGGAGAGATATCTTATATAAAACAAACAATTTTTTTATATAAGAAAAAAATTTTTACCGGCAAAGTGGATGTGCATTCAAAAAAGTGAGGTGTTCACTTGTGGCTGGTTGGATCAGGGAGAACTTTGTAAGAGAAGGTCTTTGATATGATCCTCAAAAGAGCAGAATGATTCAGTATTGGGAGACAAGAAGGGCTGGATTTCATGATGCATGGTCAAAGAAAAGGGGAAGTGGATTGGTGAACTAGGGAACTAAATGATTATTCAACTTAGAAAGTCTAATGCATTGTAAAAAGGACTAGAGCTGGTAGCTGAGGGTGAGAGAGAGAACAGAAGAGAAACTATTTCCATGGCTGCGGATCTGTGCTAGTGTGGTGGCATTAGAAATTAAAGTGTGAGGAAGAACGGAAAGGGGTACAGCTGAGAAAATATGGTCACTACGCACTAGGGCAGAGAGGGTGAAGCATGCCAGGGCAGTTCCAAGCTTTTGAATCAGGGTATAGGGTAGGACAGTAGTACTGAGAGCAGAAACTAAAATATCAGGAAAATAAATTGATGTGAGCTGAAACTAGAAAGGAAATACTGAGTGCAGTTTTCAACTTTTATATTATATTTATTTGTAATGTCTTTCAGGTATAATGGATCATCCAGGTAAAGGCATTAGAGTAGTTCCTAGGGCTGCTGCAGCAAGGTATAACAAATTGAGGAGCTTAAAACAACAGCAAGTCATTGTCTCACCATTCTGCAGGCTCTACGTCCAAAGTCAAGGTGACTGCAGACCATACCCATTCCTCTGAGGTTTGATGGGTTCTGGGAGTGGCTTACCTGCAATCAGTGAAATTCTTTGACTTGTAGCATAACTTATATCCTGCATGTGTCACATGACCATTTCTCTCTCTCTCTCTCTCTCTCTCTCTCTCTGTGTGTGTGTGTGTGTGTGTGTCCAAAAATCCTCTTTTACAAGGACACCAGTTATATTGGGTGAGGACCCACCTTAATTCAGTTTGGACTTATTTTAACTTATAACATCTTCAAAAATCCTGTCTCCAAATAAGATCACATTCACAAGACCAGAGGTAAAGACTTGAACATATCTTCCTGGGGAACACAATTCAATCTATAAGAGATAGCTACCCAGGTATTTGTATTCATGGAGCTGCAAATTGAGATACATGTCAGAAATAGAGAGTTTTCCGAAGTACAATTTGAAACTGTGAGACTAGAAAAGATTGTCCTGGTCTCAAATTTTGCTGGATCTATATAATACCTCAATTCAATATTTTTGCTCCTCTTGATAAAAGCAATTCCAGTTTAATGGCAAATAATAAAACCAGAAAATTGAAATTAACCTTAATTTTTGGTGAGTTTTTATTTTTTTAATCAGACAATCCATTTTGACAATTTTGACTCACACAAAGTCAAATCAAATTCCAACCAAAACAAATATAAAAAATCAACCTAGATTTGATATGTTAATTAAAAAAAGAAAAAATATATAATCACATCCTGGAAATTTTTTAAAAGAGTGAATTGAAAAGAACATGGACAAATCTAAATTATTTATTCAATTCACTTGTTTTGCTTTATTTTGTTTTTCCCCAGCGTTAACAGATTAGACTATTGCATAGCAGAAAATCATTCCCTCTCCACCCCATTCCCCATGCCATGGAAGGAGTGTACTTTCCTACTCCATTGATATTCAGTTTGGCCTTGTGAGTTTCTTTGGCCATTTGAAAGTGAGCAAAAGTAACATGACAGTATGCCAGTTCTAAGTTTAGGCCTTTTCATATGCATCACTTACTTTCGTTATCCCTTAAGAAGCTCATGACACTCACCTGAGAACATGCTCTGATACAGAAGAATGCGAGGCCAGTGGAAGAAGCCTGAAAAGCACTTGTAACCTGGATATATAAGCCCACTGGATCCCTGAGCCCTGTCTTTATTGGCAAAAACCCAACTGAGCTGCACACACATTAGCAAGAAATAAATGCTTATTTGTATATGTCCCTGAATTTGAGTGACTGGTGTGCTGCAGTTATTGACTGTCTTAGTTTGCCAAATGGCTGCCAATACAAAGTACCAGAAGTGGGTTAGCTTTTATAAAAGGGATTTGTTGGGGTAAAAGCTGACAGCTCCTAGGCCATGAAATGTCCAAATCAAGGCACCATCAGAGATGCTTTCTCACCAGAGTCAGCTACTGTTGATCCTGGGGTCCTGCCATGTGGCAACCAGGCACGTGGCAGGGCTCGTCTCCTCGGCCTTGGGCTGCTCCGTGGGCCCAGCTCCACAGGGGACTCTTTCTGTACCTCTGTGCTCTGCTGGCTCCAGACTCTGGGACCTCTCTCAGGCTCTCAGGGTGTCTCTGTTTTCCTGCATTCCTCTCTCTCACATGGCAGAATCAATGTAATATGGCAGCTTCCTTTTTCTCTGTGTGTCTCTGTTTATATCAGACCCAAGCAAGAGGGCAGAGACCCAAGCTGGCTCATGCTTCAGTGACTCAGTCTAATCCAAAGCCCTAAATCGATCTTATTAAGTAATCTAATCAAAGGCCCCTCAACTGAATTTGATGCAAAGGACCCCACACCCACAGGAACGGATTCATTCAAAAACAATCTTTTTCTGGGATTCACAAAATTCAAACAATCCCACTGACCTATGCACAGTAGCACCACATAGCGAGCATATATTATTGTCCAATTTTTTTCTTAATCATTTAAGAAATATTTAAGCCGTGCATTCTGATGGTATCTCCTAATCATGTTGAAGCATGGAGTGAAAGACTACCTGTGTTTGAAGCTCAGCTTTCTGCATCCTTATTCTATCATGGCTTGAATAAAGGACTTTAAAGGGCCTTGACCATTTTAAATCAGCACACACCACTCAGAACTGAGTGGGAGAGAGTGTGGTCTACGGTGTGAACTGTGGTCTATGGTTGGTGGCAAGGCTCCAGGATGTGTAAGTTCATTGAGGGTGGTGGGCCACACTGTGGGAGATGTTTGTGTGGGATGTGGTGGGAGGTGTGGGAGGTGGGCAACATGGGAATCCCAGTGGGTTCTGTGTAATATTTTGGGTAATCTAAGCACTTCTTAAAATATATTTATATATATATAAATAACATTTTTGTAAGCAAATGCACATATATGCATATATATTTATAGATCATTTTGCAAATGTTGGTATGTATTGTGAAAATTTTTATTTTTACCCACAATAAAAAAAAAATTAATTAATTAATTAATTTTTAAAAAATAAAAAATAAAGGGCCTTGAAAGCAAACTTTGCTTAATAGTTTATATAAATTTGTTTATACTGCATTGATGAGAAAATGGGGTAATGAGATAAAATTCTGAAGATGCCACTGATTCTAGGACAGGAAGATAAACATTTAGTAATATCTCTTACAGCGAGATTTCTCAGCCTCATGCTGTTGCTATTTTGAGCTGGGTCATTCTTCGGTGTAGGGGGCTCTCTCATGCAGTGCAGATGTCTGGAGCCATCCCTGTCCATGACTCACTAGATGTCAGTGGCAACTCCCCCATTTGCCCACCCCTTTCCCCACTGGACTAACCAGTAATGGTTCCAGACATTGTGAAATGTCCCCTAGGGGGCAAAATCATCTCAGGTGAGAACAACCACTTACAACTAAGTACAATTGGCTTGTTAATCTTTACTGATTAGACATCCTGGCCTTACTAATGGCTGTCCTGTGGCTAATAGCAAAGATTAATTTTCCCATGCATAGATTTTTACAAACTGTAAAAACACACATTTGACAAAGCCTATACCCCATCCTACTTCAGTCCTGATTCTGAGAAGTTGCTATTTCAAAGAGGAAGATTAAGCACATGTGACATTTAAAAATGTACAGGAGATCCCTCCAAAAGAAAGGCCAAGGAAGTTCCTTTCCCTGGCATTTCAGATGCTGTTTTGTCCAATGTTTAAATGAAATAAAGAATTGAACTAACAGTTTTAGCAGAGGATAAGTTCCTATGTAGAAGTTTGTGATGAAAAGGATATAAATCTTGAAAATTTTCGGTATGGAGACCAAAACAAAGAAAGGGCAATGCTAGCTGGAATATTCATTCTGTGACCTAAAACAGCCACAATTTGTAAAAATATATTCTTATTTCCTAAAGAATTAATAATTTTTGTTACTGCGTCAAGAAAATCTGGTCTCAGAGGAGATAAGGGCTGAGGAGGAGATGTGGGTTTGAGACTTTGGGGCTGGAATTCTTTTGTGATAGGGTCAGAAATTTGGTCTCCAGGGTATCTGAAAACATACATATAGCAGGTGGGAAATAAATGGGAATATTCTGGACCAAGATGCCATAATCCTTATTGAGAGAAAATGACTAAACCACAACAGCCCCAAAGACTCACAGGCCTGTAGATTTGGTTAATATTTAGAATAGAAAGCAGATAAACTTCATTTTAGTGATTTCACAAATTTTTGTCACAACAGATTTTCACAAATATCTGTCAGATGAGAACACATGGCTCTTTTGCCTCTGGTGCTGTCCGGGACACCTCTCTTGAGGATCTGGAAAGCACTTGGGCATAGTATCCAATAATAAGAAATGCTGAGTCCCTATGAGGAGAATGGGAAGTAACCTCTCCCAGGTTAGTTGTATGAGAGACTCCCAACCTTGGATTCTCCATGATTATGGTCATTTATGGTATTACAGTAGAAAGTTTTTGGATTCTCTAAGAAAATGAAACAACCTTAATTTTTCAAATGAAATAATACACCCACATGGGCATGTGCACAAGGTACAATATATATACATACAAACACACATGCTAGATAAATTTGACATCAAAATTTAGGGTGACTGTTTAAGAATTACATAAATGTCAGAGGTCCAATTGTGATATCTATAAGTATGTAGCACTAATTGTCTGCCCTGTTCACAATCAACAGATATTTGAAAAATTTTAATCTTTCTCAATGTTGTCTATCAGTCAGGAAAAAATCAAAAGGACTGAGTGACAACAGCTTAAAAATAATGTTTTGTTTATGAGTAACCAATCATTTAACATATAAATCCATAATATCATGAATTTTTCATCTATTAATTTTGCATTTATATTCCAAATATTTAAAAGATTGCTCTGAACCAAAATTTTAAGCTGAAATATAACAAAGTGCTATAGAACATTTTGATCAGAAAATTGAAGATTTATCTTTGGGTCAAAAAAGGGATAATTAAGAGACTTCCACTTTTAAGAAGATGGAGTAGGCATAATTTTTCTATTCTTACTGTTGAGTACAACTAAAATACCTGAACATTATATATAAAACAAATACATATTAGAAGATTCTAAAAGGTGGAGAGAAAAAGGCAAACTAGCAAAGGACCTTAGGATCCAAGGAACAAACAAGGTGGTAAGTCCCTGAATTTTCCTTGTGGCTCATATATCCCAGGCTTGGAATTGAAGAAGCTGGCAAATGAAAAATACCAATAGGCATAGCTAAAAGAAGTCCCAACAAATTCCTGCTCTCTTTAGCCCTAAGGCCAGGAGAGTGACAGCCTAGCAAGACATAACACTTTTAGACAATAGCCATTCTACTCCAGTCAAACACCACAAAAGAAAAATTCTGTGGCCCCACTCACAGCCCCACAAGCAGAAGCCAATTGGGGAGCCTAGACTTCCACCCGCAACCAGACAGTAATGAGGCACCCAACTTCCCTACAGGTAGTGACAGAGACAGCTGAGTATGGA
Organism: Tolypeutes matacus; assembly: GCA_026826555.1. Taxonomy (NCBI): domain Eukaryota; kingdom Metazoa; phylum Chordata; class Mammalia; order Cingulata; family Chlamyphoridae; genus Tolypeutes; species Tolypeutes matacus. The sequence continues at coordinate 12,021,376 of JAKSZT010054478.1, forward strand.
GTCAAGACTTTCATTCATGCCAGGGAAGAACGAGCCCCTCCCCTCCACTATGGACCAGTGAAGACCATTTGGGGACCCTAGGTTTCAACTCACACAGGGTAGTAGTAAGGTGTACCACTCCTCTCCCTCTCCCAGTGTGATTTCAGAGGAAGGTTAGTTGGCAAGTCAAGACTTTCACCACTGCCCAGTGGTAGCCAGGTCACCTGCACACTGTGGTGTCAGTGGAGGCCTCCTGGGAGCTGGAACACCCACTCCTGCCCAAGTAGTCACAAGGACTCCTCACCCTTGGGTATCAGGGGAGGCTAAGAAGGGAACCAAACTTCTACCTTCACCTAGGGGTAATGAAGTCTTTCCCACTTCCCCTACAAAGACAATATAAAAAATTCAATTTAAACAGAAGATTTAAATAAGATATAGATTTACATAACATGATATCCAGAATATACAAGTTTCTATTGAAAATAACCCAGCTCACCAAGAATCAGCAAGATTTTAAATTGAATGAAAAAAAGGCAATTTATAGATGTCAACCCTGAAATAAAAGAGATGCTAAAATTAACTAACAATAATATGGAGGGGACAGAGGTAAGAATGAGTAAACTTGAATAAAGAACAACAGAAATTGCCCAATCAGAACAACAAGGAGAATACATATTGGAAAAAGGTAAACAGAGTCTGAGGGGCATGTGGGACTATAACAAAAGAGCTAACAATCATCTCATGGATAACCTGAAAGGAGAAGAGTAAAGAGGAATTTTGAAAAAGTACTTGAAGAAATAATGGTTGAGATGTTCCTAAATTTGGCAAAAGAATAAACCTATAGATTTAAGAAACTATCCAAATAGGATAACTCAAATAAATCTCTGCCAACACAAATGTCTTAGTCAGCCAAAGGGTTACTGACACAAAGTACCAGAAATCTGTTGGCTTTTATAAAGGATATTTATTTGGGGTAGAAGCTTACAGTTACCAGGCCATAAAGCGTAAATTACTTCCCTCACCAAAGTCTGTTGCCATGTGTTGGAGCAAGATGGCTGTGAATGTCTGCATGGGTTCAGCCTCCCTCTTCCTCTTAAGGCTCTGTGGTCCCAGCCTCTTCCAATACCAGCTGTAGGCTGGGATAAGTCTTGTCTCTCTCCCAGGGCTCGTTCCTCTCTGACCTCAACTGCTCTGTTCTCTCCACAAGGTCCACGGTACACTAACAGGCTCTCTCTCTTCCTGGGGCCTCTGCCATGTCTATGGAGTCATCTCTATTCCTCTGTGTTCTTCTGTGTGTTTACTTCCCGGGGCTTCAGTATCCAAACTCCAACTAACTCCTCTGTTGTGTAGTATTTTCTGTGATTCCCCACCAAGGGGGCAGGGACTCAACATCCTACTGGCGTGGCCCAATCAAAGCCTTAATCATAATTGAATCAAGTAAAAGTGAAACCTCTGAATCCAATACAATCTAATATGCCCAAAGGAACAAACCAGTTCACAAACATAATCCAATATCTATTTTTGGAATTCATAAACAATATCAAACTGCCAAACTGCTACACAGATCGACCCTAAAAAGAATGACTAAAATGAGTTCTTTAATCAAAAAGGAAAAACATATTTTCTCCATTTTGCTTAAAGTTATACATATATATTATTTTTATATTCAAAAATATACTAAATATATTAATAAAAATATACTTAAAGTTATATATAACAAAATATACAGGGGACTTCCAGGAAGGTGGCATTGAAGTAGGTAGCCTGAGCTCAACTCTTTCACAAAAACAATGGAGGAAGGGCAAAAGCCTATCCAAGGGACCTGCTTTGAGGATCAGCAGACCAGGAGAGTGCTGCACATCATACAGGAGGGAGAGAGAAAGAAAGACAAAGCCAACCCAACCTGTAATGTGGGTGTATCTTAGTGTATGAATACCTGCCTCACATATATGAGGTCCTTGGTTCAATTCCTAGTACCTCTTAAGAGACAACAGCCAGAGAGTGATCCACTGGGTTGTTAGGCATCCAGATGGCACCTTATGACAGAGAACTTACAGACTGAGTTTTTTTTGTTCTAGGTTTTTTTATCTGTTTTTTTTTTCTTTTTTATCATTTATTTTTAAATTTTATTCACTAAAACTGAGTATCTTACCTGTGGAGGTCAGGCTGCAGGGTGATTGATGAGCACAGGCAGCCTGAGATGGTTCCTATAGGCCTAACAGGGAAACCTGTTTTTCTTGGGTTGTTTTTTGGTTTTTTGTTTGCTGTATTTTCTCTTTCTTTGTTTCCTTTTTTACTTTTCCTATTTTTTTCTCTTCAGTTTATTTCTTTTCTTTCTTTCATTTTTCCCTCTTCTGTTGCTATTCTTTCACTCTACTTTTTCTTGCTTAGTTTTCATTTTTTTACTTTTTTACTTTTTATTTTTTTCTACTTCTCTTTTTTCTAGTCTTTTATATTATTCCTTTTTTTTCTATTTCTTTCTTGTTTCATTTTTTATTCCACTTTTTAAATTCTTATTCCTTTGTATTTTTAATGATTTTTCACTCTTATTACTTATTTTCATGGATCTTGTATGGTTCCTTTCTATCTTTTTTATCATTACTATTATTCTTTTTCTGTTCTTCTCTCTTTACTTTTCTATGGTCTTAATATTTTTTCAAGATAACACAGACAACTACAAAGATATAGAATAAGAGAAGCCAAGTGTCCAAAAGGAACCTTAACACACACACACACACATACACAATAAAACACTAGAGTAGAAAGTGATGCTAACAATCAGAATAAGCCCATCAAGATAAACAGATGTTTAGACACCAACAAAAATTACAAGTCATTCTAGGAAACAGGAAGAAAAGATCCAATCTAATGAATAAACTAAAAATAATAATAATAATAAAAACAGGAGGAAATGCAGAATGTATAACAACTAAACAAAGATGCCTAAGCAAATAACATGAATCGACTTAATGATGTGAAGGAAGAGATAAAGAATATTAAGAAGAAACTAGAGAAAAATACTGAAGAAATCATAAATGTACATTAAAATATAACAGAGGTGAGGGTCTTGAGTAGCACAATGCAGGAAATAAAAAATACCCTAGAAGCATATAATAGCAGATTTGAACAGGCAGAGGAAAGAATTAGTGATGTCAAAGGTAGTACATCTGAAATCAGACAGATAGTAGAACAGACAGATAAAAAGTTTGAAAAAATTCAGCAGGGACTCAGGGAATTGAATGATAACAAGAAATGCACAAACATATGCATTATAGGCATCTAAGAAGAAGAAGAGAAGGGAAAGAGGGACCATAATAGTGTTGGAGGAAATAATGGCTGAAAATTTCCCAACTCTTTTGAGTGATATGGATGTACATGTCCAGGAAGTACAGTGCAACACAGAGTATAACTCCTAAGAGGCCTACCCTGAGACATATACTTATCAAATTGTCAAATGCTCAAGACAAAGAAAGAATACTGAAAGCAGCAAGAGAAAAGAGACCGACCACATATAAGGGAAGCTTGATAAGATTATGTGCTGATTTATAATCTGAAACCATAGAGGCAAGAAGGCAGTGGTATGACATAGTTAAGGTGCTAACTATAGTTAAGAATGCTTCCAGTCAAGCATTCTGTACCCAGCAAAGCTGGCATTCAAAAATGAGGGAGAATTCAAAATACTCACTGATAAACAGTAATTAAGGGAGTATGTCAACAAGAAATCCATCCTTCAAGAAATATTACAGGAAGTTCTTCAAGTTGAAAGGAAAAAACAGGAGAAAGAGGTTTGGAGGAAAGTGTGGAAAGGAAGAATATTAGTAAGAAGAACTAAAAAGATAAAAAGAGAAATAAAAATAAAATACGACATACATAAACCTAAAGACAATATGTCTAATGTAAGTAATGCCTTGACAGTAAAAACATTAAATGTTAAAGGAATATACTCTCTAATCAAGAGACACAGATTGGCAAAATGATAAGGAAATATGACCCATCTATATGCTGCCTACAAGAAACTCACCTTAGACCCAGGGATGCAAGGAGGCTGAAAGTGAATGGTTAGAAAACAATTTTACATGCAAACAATAACCGAAAATGTTCAAGAGTAGCTATACTAATATTGGACAAAGTAGACTTCAAATGCAAAACTATTAGAAGAGACAAAGAAGGACACTATATATTAATAAAAGGGGTAATCTATCAAGAAGAATGAACAATCATAAAAATTTATGCACCTAACCAGGGCGCCCCAAAATACATGAAGCAAACACTGGAAAAACGAAGTGGAGAAATAGATGCCTTTTCAGTTATATTGGGGGACTTTAAAACACCATTATCAACATTAGACAAAACATCTCGGCAGGGGGCAATAAAGAAACAGAGATGGAATAGTACATTAGAGGATCTAGACCTAATAGACATATACAGAAAATCACACCCAAATACTGTGGGGTATACATTCTTCTCGAGCACATAAGGATCATTCTCCATGATAGACCACATGCTAGGTCACAGAACAACTCTCAATGAATTCAGAAAGATTGAAATTATACAAAGCAATTTCTCTGACCACAATGGAATGAAGCAGGAAATCAGTAAGGGGTAGAGAACCAGAATAGGCACAAAGATATGGAAGTTAAAAAACCACACTGTTAGAAAATTAATTAGTGGGTCAAGGAGGAAATTCCAAAAGAAATAAGTAGCTACCTCAAAATGAATGAAAATGAGACATAACATATCAAAACCTATGGGATAGGGAAGCAGATGTGGCTCAAGTTGTTGGGCACCTGCCTACCACATGGGAGGTCCTGGGTTTGGTCCCTGGTTCCTCCTAAAGAAGACAAGCAAGACAAGACAGGAGCTGACACGACAGGCTGGCACAGTGAGGTAATACAACAAGGTGATGCAATGAGATGATGCAACAAAATGACAGAGTGAGAAAATGCAATGAGAGACACAGCAAAGAGGGAGCAGATGTGGCTCAGGGAATTGGGCACCTCCCTCCCACATAGGAGGTCCTGGGTTTGGTTCCTGGTGCCTCCTAAAAAAGAAGACAAGAAGACAGTGAGTGCAAACAATAGGGAGGGGAGCAGAAATTTTTAAAAAATCTTTTTTTTTTTTTAAGATTTTATTTATTTATTCATTTATCCCCCCCTTGCTGCTTGTGCTCACTGGGTTAGCTAACCATGCCGTACGGGCGGGCCTGCCCTCACCAGGAGGCCCCGGGAACCGAACCCGGGGCCTCCCATATGGTAAACGGGAGCCCTACTGATTGAGCCACAGGCCGCTTCCCTAAAAAAAAATCTTTTAAAAAAAGACAGCTATTGGATGCAACAAAAGCTATGCTGAGAGGCAAATTTATAGGCATAAATGCCTATATTAAAAAGAAGAAAGAGCTAAAATGAAAAACCTAACTGCATACCTGGAGGAATTAGTAAAAAAACAACAAGCTAATCCCAAAGCAAGCAAAAAGGAGGAAATACAAAAGATTAGAGCAGAGCTAAATAAAATTGGGAAAAAAAAATAAAACACTAGAATAAATTAACAAAACCTAAAGCTGGTTCTCTGAGAAGATTAATAAAAATGACAAACCCTTTCAATCGACTAACAAAGAAAAAGAAAACAGAACATACAAATATAAAAAATAAAAAAACAAGGGAGAGATTATCACCACTGATCCCACGTAAATGAAGTATATCATCAGAGGATACTTTGAAAACTTGTATGTCAACAAAATGGATAACTTAGATGAAATGGACAAATTTCTAGAAACACACAAACAGCTTACATTGATGAAAGAAGAAATTTATGAACTCAACAGACCAATCACAAGTGACAAAATTGAATTAGTCATCAAAAACCTCCCATGTAAGAAGAGCCCAGGACAAGATGGCATCAGAGGTGAATTCCACCTGTCATTCCAGAAAGAACTGATGCCAATCCTGCTTAAATTCTTCAAAAAAAAAAAAAAAAAAATAGAAGTGGAGGGAACATTGTCTAACTCATTCTATGATGCCAATATCACCCTAATACCAAAGCCACATAAAGGTACCACAAGAAAGGAAAACTACAGAGCAATTTCTCTAATGAACCTGAATGCTAAAATCCTCAACAAAATACTTCCTAACTGCATTCAACAACACATCAAATGAATTATACACTATGACCAAATGGGTTCATCCCTGGTGTGCAAGGATGGTTCACCATAAGAAAATCAATCAATGTAATACACCACATTAGTAGACTGGAAAAAAAATCACATGATCATCTCCAGTGATGTACAAAAAGCATTTGACAAAATACACCATCCATTATTGATAAAAACTTCAAAAGATAGGAATAGAAGGACACTTCCTCAACATGACAAATGATATATATAAAAAACCTACAGCTAACATCATATTCAATGACGAAATGCTAAAGACTTCCTCTAAGATCTGGAACAAGACAAGGATGCCCACTGTCACCACTCTTACTGAACATTGTATTAGAAATACTTTCTTGAGCACTTAGGCAAGAAAAAGATATAAAGGGCATACAAAGTGGAAAGGAAGAAGTAAAAATTTCACTATTTGCAGATGACATGATCCTATACATAGAAAGCCTTGAGAAAGCTACAAAAAAAGCTTCTAGAGATGATAAATGAGTTCAGTAAAGTAGCAGGATATAAGATCAACACGCCAAAATCAGTAGCATTTCTGTACATTAATAACGAACAATCTGAGGGAGAAATCTAGAAAAAATTCCATTTACAATAGCAACTAAAGGAATCAAATACCTAGGAATAAACTTAACTAAAGATGTAAAGGACTTGTACATAGAAAAATACACAACATTGTTAATGGAAATCAAAGAAGACCTAAAAAAAATGGAAGAAGAGTCCATGTTCATGGATTAGAACACTAAACATCATTAAGATGTCTGTCCTACCCAAATTGATTTACAGATTTAGCACAATCCCAATAAAAATTACAACAGCATTTTTCATTGAATTAGAAAAGCTAATTATGAAATTTATTTGGAAGGGCAAGAGGCCCTGAATAGCCAAAAACATATTAAAAAATAAAGATGAAATTGGAGAAATCACACTACCTAACTTTAAAGCATACTAAAAGCTACAGTGATCAAAACTGCGTGGTATTGGCACAAGGATACACATACTAATCAATGGAACAGAATTGAGAGTTCAGATTTAGATCTGCTCATATATGGTCAACTGATATTCAATAAGGCCACCAAGCCCACTCAACTGGGAGAGAATGGCCTCTTCAACAAATGGGGCTTGGAGAACTGGATATCCATATCCAAAAGAATGAAAGAAGATCACCATTTCATGCCCTATAAGAAATTAACTCAAGATGGAGTAAAGATCTAAATAGAAGAGCCAAACCATAAAATTCCTAGAAGATAATGTAGGGAAGCATGTAGGAGATCTTGTAGTGGGAAATGGTTTCATAAACCTTAACACCCAAAGTGCGAGCAAAGAAAGATAAAATAGATAAATGGGACCTCCTCAATATTAAAAACTTTTGTACTTCAAAAGAATTTGTCAAGAAAGTGAAAAGGCAGTAAATCAAATGGGAGAAAATATTTGGTAACCATCTGTCTGATAAGGGACCAATAGCCAACATATATAAAGAAATCCTACATCTCAAAAATTAAAAAAACAAACAACTCGTTTTAAAAAGGGGCAAGTGATTTGAATAGACACGTCTCCAAAGAAGAAATACAAAAGGCTGAAAAGCACATGAACCGGGGGCGGATGTGGCTCAAATGGTTGGAAATCCGTCTCCCATATGGAGGGACCTGGGTTCGATCCCCGGAACCTCCTGGTAAAATTTTAAAAAAGGACAAATATAGAAGGCCACATACGTCAAGCCCCGTATGTGGGAATGCCAGGCCCTGCCGAGCCACGCAGCAAGATGATGACATAACAGGAAAGTGACACAAGAGAGACCCAAGAGGAGACATGCCAAAAATCCAGGAACTAAGGTGGCACAGGCGGTAGGAGTCCTCTCTCCCACATCGGAGGTTCCCAGGATTGAATCCCAGTGAAGACAGGAGGAGAAGGATGAGAAGAGAGGGCAGGAAACAGGCACAGAGAATTGCCCAGCAAATGGACACAAAAACAACAAAAACTGGGGTGGTCGGGGGAGGAGTAGGGTTAAAAATGGATAAAAGTAAATAAATAAATCTTAAAAAAAAAAAAAAAAACACATGAACAGATGCTCAACATCACGACTTATTAGGGAAACACAAATCAAAACTACAATGAGATATCATCTTACACTTATTAGATTGGTGGCTATTAAATAAATAGGGGATTATATATGTTGGAGAGGATGTGAGGAAAGGGAACACTCATCCACTGCTGGTGGGAATGTAGAATGGTGCAGCCATTGTCAAGGACAGTTTTGTGGTTCCTCAGGAAGCTAAATATAGAACTACCATATGATCCAACAATCCCATGGCTGGGTATATACCTAGAAGAATTGAAAGCAGGGACATGAACATATATGCATACCAATGTTCATAGTGGCATTATTTACTATTGCCAAAAGTTGGAAGCAACCCAAATGTCCGTCAACAGATGAATGGATAAGCAAACTGTGATATATATACATACAATGGAATATTACTCAGCTGTAAGAAGGAATGCAGTTTTAACACACATGACAACGTGGATGAATCTTTAAGATCTTATGTTGAGTAAAGTAAGCCAGTTCCTGAAACACAAATATTACATGACCTCACTGATGTGACTTAAGCAAATTGAGCAGATTCACAGAGCTAGAGTCTGGAAGATAGGTTATAAAGAAACAGAAAGGTAGTAGAGGGCAGTGAGCCAATGCTCACTATTGGCAGAATCTATGATAAAGTGGGAAGGGATGGTTGGGCAGGGGATGGGGGTGATAGTGGTGCAGTGATATGACTGGGTTCGCGGTGCAGGAATGTGAGGAGAAGTTGGGTTGGACTATCCATGGGACTGGGAGGAGAGTTGGAGAAAGGAGCAGGTAAACTCTGAGGATTTGCAGGACTGTGGTTAAAACTACAATGGTGAGAATGTTCTTTTGGCAAATATGGAAGGGAAGGGTTACTGGTTCAGGGTGTTGGGTTGGGGAGTATGTGGGATAGGGCCACCTGGGGCATGCTTCTCTGGAATATGTAACTGTTCATCTTTTCTTAGTGTGCTATCTCTGTGGGTGGAGACCCATACAATAAACAAGAAAATATTAAACTCCCATCCTGGGGAGTCTTGCTATGCTCTCAATTAGATAGGCAAGAATCTCTCGAGAACATAGGCAGTGCCTAATAAAAGAAAACAGACCAATATGTCAAGCCCTCGATATTATTGCATGCAATTATGAAAAGTGTTCTTCAAAAATGGAAATGTAATGATTACCATAGGTTCCAAGGGGAAGGGGAGGGAAGGATAGAATAAATGGAATAAAGGGCAATTTCAGGGCCTTGGAATTCTTCTGCACGATCTTACAGTAACAGATACAGGTATTTTAAATCTTGTCAAAACCTATAGAGTTATATGGGCAAAATGTAAACCATAATGTAAACCATAGAGCATGGTTAGTAGCAATGTTTCAATATTTGTATATCCCTTGTATTAAATGTACCATACACATGTAAAATTTTATTAATAGGGGAGCATGGGTAATGGGGAGGGCATTGGGTATATGGGAATCCCCTATATTTTCCATGTGACTTTTCTGTAACCTGAAGCTTCTTTGAAGATAATGCAAAAAAAATCAAAATAAGACACTGGGGGAACATATGGAAGAAACTGTCACAGTATATAAAAGATAATAACAGACCTCACAGTGATGAAAGACAATGAAAAAATTTTATTATTATTTTTTAAATTTTATTTTTGTATGTTGTTATTTATTATTATTATTATTATTTTATATTCTTATTATTTTTATTTGTTTATTTTTTTGACTTTGGGGAGGTTTTGGGGAGGTTCTCAGAAGGGTCACAATTATGGCAGGAGAGGATCATTGGTGCAGGGTGTTGGTGATGGGGGGCTGTGTGGGGAGGGATGCACCTGGGGCACGACTCCAAGACATAAGAATATATTCAACTGGTCGTGGGGCATTGTCTCTGTGGGTGGAGACCTAAACAATAACCAAAAGAATATTGAATCTCCATCCTGGGAAGTCCTGCTACATTCTCTAATAGAGTGACAAGAATCCCCCGAGTACAAGGGCAGTGCCTAGCGAAGGAGGGTAGACCATTACACCAGGCCTTTGGTATTGATGGCTGTACTTATGAACCTTTCCTTGTGAAATTGAAACATAGCCTGGTATTATATATTGCCTAAGAGTTGCCTCCTGAAAGCCTTCTCATTGTTCAAATGTGGGCTCTCTCTAAACCAAACTCAGCATATAAACGCCCTACCTTTTCCCCATCATGGGACCTGATGCCTGGCACCCAGGGATTATTACCAAGAGCTGACTAGCAATGCATCTGGTAAAAGACCTTAACCAAAAGGGGGAAATATTAAATGCAAATGAGTTTTTATGCTAAGAGATTTCAAAGTGAGTCGGGAGGTCATTCCAGGGGTTATGCCTATGTACATCTCAGCAGGATCTCACTGACTGCCACAGTAAACAGTGCCCCAAACAGCAGGGCTCCTGAGGGCTGTAAAGACATCTAGACACTATAAGAAGGGCAGGCAATTCCAGGAATTCGGCACCCTGTCAGTGGGTTTTATTTGGAATATATGTTCCACTATGGAACAGAGTTAGACTCATTTATAATTTTCCTGCACATGGCTCTCCTGCTCCTTTTATTTGAATGTATAATTAGCACTATACTCGTTAAATATATGTCCCAGAGACTTAAATCTATGGTCTTTTCATATGCCAGTTGAGCCCTGATTCTCAGCAGAGTTGCAACACCTCCTCTCCATTCACTGGACTCACCCAGGACAACTAACAAAAGGATAATGATGGACAATGCCCATCATAGGAAGCAGGGAGTGTCTCCAACTGCAAGACAGCTCCATCCCTTTGCCCTGTGGGAACTAAGCCTCCTCTCAGTTAGAGGGAGGGTGGACATCACGATCCCCAAATCCTCAAGAATGAGGAATGAACAAATATAAGGGGAAATGCAACTATGGACTAAAGTAGACTTATTATTATTCTAGCAATGGAACAACTTGTATCATAGGCAATGTCCACCAGAAGTTCTGAGGCGAGGGAGAGAGAAGAATAGGTGTAACATAGGGCATTTTTGGGACATTGTAATTGTCCAGCATGACAGTGCAATGATGGATACAGGCCATTATACACTTTATAAAAACCTACAAAATTGTATGGGGCAGAGTGTAAACTATAATGTAAACTATAGTCCACGGTTAGTAGCGATGCTTCAATGTGTGCTCATCAATTGTAAGAAATATACTACACTAATGAAAGATGTTGTTAATGTGGGGAAGTGTGGGAGGGGGAGGGGTGGAGTAGATGGGAATCCCCTGTATTTTTGATGTAACATTTATGTAATCTAAAACTTCTTTAAAATAATAAATATATATATATATGTATATATGCATAGAGATACACTAAAACATTATAGATAAAATGAAATACTAAAAATTTTCAAGTAACTCAGATGAAGGCAGAAGTAAAAATCAATGAAACAAAAACAGAATAAAAACAAAAAATAAAAAGGCAAACTTAAGCCCTAACAATGATTACATAAATGTAACTGGTCGAAATACACCAATGAAAAGGTAGAGATCGGCAGAACGAATTAATAAATATGACTCAGTTATATACTTACACAACAAAATCACTTCAAATGTACAAAGGCAGGTTGAAAGCAAAAGGATTAAAAAGATATATCACATATTAATCGAAACAAAAGAGTACCTATATTAATATCATGTAGAGTAGTTTTCAGAGCAAAAATGTTACCAGACAGAGAGAGGGACATTACATAATGATAAAAGAATCAATTTACTTATAAGCCATAACAATCCTAATGTGTACATACTGAAAAAAAAGCTCCAAAATGTGCTTCAAAACCAGATAAAACTGAAAGAAGAAATAGACAAATCCCTAATTATAGATGGAGATTTCAAGACTCCTCTCTCAACGATTGGTAGAACCACTAAGGATATAACACCATTAACCAACAGAATCTAATCAATGTTTACTGAATACTCCACCCAACAATACACAGAATACACATTCTTAGAAACAACACACTTCTAAATAATCCATAGGCAGAAAAGGAAGTCTCAAGGGAAAAATAAATTGAACTGAATTAAAAGTAAAATATATCATATAAAAATTTGTGTGACTCTAATAAAGCAGTGCTAAGAGGGAATTTTATAGCTCTAGCTGTATATATTAGAAAAATAGAAAGGGCTCAAATCAATAATCTTAGCCCCCACCCCAGAACCTAGGAAAAAAGAGCAAAGCAAACCAGAACTAAAAGGAAGTAACAAAGATAAGAGCTGATAGCAATGAAAATGAAAACAACTCTATATTCTAAGTTTGACAAGTTAAATGAAATGGGACAATTCTTTAAAAACACAAGCTGTAACAACTCACCCAATATTAAATAGATAAATATAACAGCTCTATAACTATTAAGTAAATAGAATATTTTATTTATGAACTCCCCATAATATAAATATCCAAGTTTCGGTGGTTTTAATGAAGAATTCTATGAAACATATAAAGAAATTTTAATACCAATTCTACAATCTTTTCAAGAAAATAGAAGAGGATGAAACCCTTCCCAATTCCTTTTACAAAACACTTATTACTCTGACACTTAATTATACAAAGACAGTAAAAAAATAAAGAAACCCACAGACCAATTTCCTTCATGAATATAGGTGCAAAAATCTTTAATAAAATATAAACAGCTAGAGGATGAAACATAGGACTGTATAACATAGTAAACCCTGTTGTGGGTGATGAATGTGGTTAAAAGTACAAAAGTGAAATCTGGGAACTATAGTTAACAGTAATATTTTAATATTCTTTCATCAATTGTAACAAAATACCATAACAATGCTAGGTGTCAATAATAGTTTTTGTTTTTGTTTTCTTTTTGAAGCAATGAGAATGTTCTAAAATTGATTGTGGTGATGAATGCACAACTCTGTGACTATACTGAGAGCCACTGATTGCACACTTTTGGTGGATTGTATGGTGTGTGAATAAAACTGCTTTTTTAAAAGTATATATATATAAAAGTATGCCTTATGACCAAATGAAGTTTATTCCAGGGATGCAAGGTTGATTAAATATTTGAAAATCAATCGTTTTAAGCCAACACATTAACAGGCTAAAGGAAAAATTACATAATAATATCAATACATGCAAAAAAATCATTTGAGAAATTTCAATACCCATTCATGATTTTTAAAACACTCTCAGGAAAATAGGAATAATGAAAAACTTCTTCAAATTTAAAAAAGTCATTTACAAAACTACCTTTACCTAGCATTATACTTAATGGTGACAGACTAAATGGGTTCCCCTTAAGATGATATAAAACAAGGATGATACTTTCACTACCCTTATTCAACATAGTGCTGTAAGTTCTAGCCAGTGCAATAAGACAAGAAAAGAGAATAGATATACAAATTGGAAAGAGAGAATGAAAATTACCCTTAATTGCAGATAACATGATTGTCTACATAAAAAATTCCAAGTAATCTACAAACAAACAAAACCAAAACTCTTAGAGCTAGTAAGTTCATCAAGGTTATAGACATATCTAACAATATGTGTATAGGACTTGTATGATGCAAACTACAAACTGATGAGAAAAATCAAAGAAGATCTAAATAATGAAAAGACATACCATGTCTATGGATTAGAAGACCCAACATAGTAAAATGTCAATTCCCATTCAAATTGAATTACAGGTTTAATGAAAATCCTATCAAAATCTCAGCAAGAAATTTTTTTGTATATTTAGACAAGATAATTCTAAAATTTGTATTGAAAGCAAATAACTAAGGCAATTTTGAAAATGAAGAGGGAAGTGGGAGGATTCAGCCTACTCAAATTCAAGATTTATAATATATCTGCAGTAATCAAGTCTGCATGCTATGGAAGATAGATAGACATATAGATCAATGGGACTGAATAGAGAGCCCAGAGATAAACTCACACAAACATGCCAAACAGATTTATAACAAAGATGCAAAAGCAATTAAATAGAGGAATGATAGCCTTTTCAACAAATGGTGCTGGAACAATTTGATACCCAAGGCAAAAATATAAACCTTGACCTAAATCTTACACCTGACACAAAAAAAAATTACCCAAAACTGATCATAAAAGTAAATATAATGCATAAGGGTATGAAACTTTTAAAATAAAACAAAGGGAAAATATTCAGTATCTAGTGCTAGGCAAAAAGTCCTTAGATTTGGCACCAAAAGAATGATCCATAAAAGGAAAAATTGAAAAATTTGACTTCAACAAAATGAAATCTTTGCTCTGTAAAAAACTCTGTTAAGAGGCAAAAAAGACAAGCTACAGATTGGGAGAAAATATTCTCAATCATGTAAAGAACTATATTTAGACTATATTAAAAACTCTCAAAACTGAGCATTCAAATGGGGGATTCAAACAGATATTTGTACACCAATGTTCATAGCAGCATTATTCACAATAGTCGAAAGATGGGAATACTCCAAGTGTCTACCAACAGATGAATGGATCAATAAAATGTGGTAAATACACACAACGGAATGTTATTCAACCTTAAAAAGGAATGAAGTTTGGTAGAACATGAATGAACTTTGAAAATATTATGCTGAATGAAATAAGCAAGGCATATAGGACAAATGCAGTATGATTCCACTTATATGAAATATCTAGAAATAGCAAGTTTGTAGAGATAGCACATTAGAGGTTACTAGAGCCTAGGGTTATGGAGTAAGGGGGAGTAGTTGCTTATTGCATACAATATTTGTAAATTTTAGAAAATTTGAAACAAAAACCCCAAACAATTAAATTAGAAAATGGGCAAAAGACATGAGGGGACAGTTCTCCAAAAAAGTGTACAAAGATGGCAAAATCATATCATGAACATAATTAACAGCACTGAAATATATATCTGAATGTGATGAAAAAGGGAAATGTTAAATTTTATATATGGTAACAGAATAAAAAAAATTTTTTTTTTAATCCATGGAGTTAAGCTACACAAAGAGTGACATCTACTGAGCTAAACTATGGGCTATAATTAATAGTACAATTATAAGTATGTGCTTTCAACAATTGTAATAAATGTTCCACACCAATGCAAGGTGTTCATAATAGGATGGTATATGGGAATCCTGTATTTTAAGCATGATTGCTCTGTAAACCCACAACTTCTCTGAGAAAGAAAAAAAGAAACAAAATGAGCACATGAAAATATGTTCAACATCATTAGCCATTGTGGAAATGCAAATAAAAACCACAATGAAATATCACTACACTGTAATCACAATTGCTAAGTTATAAATATATATATATATATATAGTGACAACATCAAATGCCAGCAAAGATGCAATAAAGATGGACCACTTGTATTTGCTGGTGGGAACATAAAATTGTGCAGTGACTCTAGAAAACAGTGTGGCAGCTTCTTATAAAATCAAACATGCAACTACCTTCCAAACCAGCAATTTACTCCTGGGTATTCATGACAGAGAAATGAAAACTTACATTTATGCCAATATCTGTAGATGGATCTTAATAGCAGGTTTATTCAAAATAACCCTAAACTGGAAATCAGCCAGATGTCCTTCAGCAGGTGTATTGTTAAACAACCTGTGGTACATGTGTACAATGGAATATTACTCAGTAATAGAAAGGAGCAAATTATGGATACATGCAATAACCTGGATGAAACTCCAGAGAATTATGCTTGAGTGAAAAAAAGCAAATCACAAAAGGTTACCTACTATAATTATACAACCTCTTGAAATAAAATTATAGAGAACAGATTAGTGGTTGCCAGAGGTTGAGAAGGTTGTAGGAGCAGGTGGTGGGGCTGAGGCTATAAAGGGCCGACACGTGGGATCCTATGGGGTGGAAATATTCTGTATCTTGACTGCATGGATGTCAACATCCTCACTTTGATATTGTACTATTGATGTGCAAGATGTTACCATTGAGGGAAAGTGGATAGAGGATACACAGGATATTCCTCTATTATTTCTTACAAACTCATGCGTATCTACAATTATCTCAAAGTAAAAATTCAATTAAAAATGAACAACAAACAAAAATAAATCAGAAAATAGGAAATGGTTTAGTGACATTAACTCTCCAAAATTGATTATATGCAACACCACGTCAGTGTTCTAAACACGCGGTTTATCATAAGACATAAAAATGTTGAGAAATCAATGCTGTTATGAAAATCCTAATTATAATTTTCTTTACTTAGGGAGGTTTAAGTTTGCAGTCCTAAAATTGCCTCAGTGTGGGATTCTGAAATTTAATAAAACAAACCTATTGGAAAAATGAGGAAAACTAAAGAATGATGTTGAAAAATGCTAATCAAACGGAATTATTGTCATGTAAATCAATATCTTTGTGAGAATTAAGTGATGTAACTAGTTTGTGCATTAACAACATCTTTCACATGAACTAGAGAATTCGTATTTCTGTGAAAATGAATAGTAAATATTTACATCATCTTTAAATTTAAGATATCAATACAATATGGGAAAACGGTTTGCAGCTCTGCTTTGCTTTAATTTTTTAACTTTTAAAAAATTCTAATTCTAATTAGAAATCATCCCAGGTAAAATCAAACACACAAAATAGACATTTGGACTGTCTATCCCTCTGAAATATTAATTTGAAATTTTCCTAAAGATTCAAAGTGAATTTCACTATTTTAGTTTGTTTAAACATATAGTAATTTAATTGCCTTTCTTGAATTTTTGCACCATATTTGGTGGGGAAACTTTTGCTGACACTAATAAGATATGCAACCATTTTGGCTTCTTCACTTCCATAAAAGTGATTCTCACCCCACCCCACCCGCATAATTATATGAATAGCCTATTATGGTGGAGTGGTATGGACCAGAGGAATGGATAATACATGTTATTATGTGAGGCACAGTTTTATTCAATTATTTAGAAAGTAATTCCTTCTTGCAAAAATTTAATGCTAACATAGACTTACCTCTCTATTCTCAAGTTCTCCGTCACACAGGTAATATTGAAAGAGCCTCCAATCTGTTCTCCGCAGCACTCTTACTGAGAATCAGACAAAATTCCTCAAATCCTACAGACTGTGCATGATCTGACCACTATAGGTATCAAACAGCCTAACCTCTTACAACTCTTCCCCTCACTCGTAATGCTACTTACACGGGTGCCTGCTTGGTGTGCCTCAAACACACAGAGCATACTTCTGCCTCAGGACCTTGGCATATGCTTTCCTTCCATCTGGTATGCATTCTCCTGGTTTTCTACATGAGTTGTTCTTACATTTCATTCAGGTCCCTGTTCAATTTTAGCTTATGAAAGAGGTCTTTTCTGAGCACTGTGTCTAAAATGGTACCCTTATCCCCATCAGTCCCTATCTCTCTCTCTTACTTTACACTTAAGGGCAATCACATGTCATTAGATAACTATTTGTTTGTTTTGTTCCTACCACCAGGATGCAAATACCATGAGAACAAAACTTTTTCTCACTGCTGTATCCCCTATTCCTTGACCCAGTTGTGGCACATAATAGGTGATAAATAAACATTTGTTCAAGGAATGAATGAGTTAATAAATCTGCATCTTATGATCTGGCTGATCTCCAAAAAAGAATGCTGTATGCATTCAAAAATGCATTCACAATTTCCCTCATTAAACATAGAATCATTTCAAATACTTCATCAGGAGACTCAAGGTTCTTGACATGTGACCTAAACAACTTTTCTCTAGTTTCTTTTTCCATTTCTTCCATAAATAAATCTTCCATTTTAACTTGCTCATTATTTCCTACACTTGCCATGCTCATTGCTATTTGGTAGGGTGACCAATTGATTATACTGATTTGCCTTGGACTGAAGGAATTCCCAGGACGTAGGACTTTCAGGGATAAAACTAGGAAATTTCCAGACACGCTGGGATGGATTGATCATCTTACTGTATAGGCACCTTACTCTTGCCCTTGCTTGGAAAACCCTCTCTTTTCTCTTACTTACCAAGCCTCCCTTTCCAGTGAGATGCAACTCAACCTGCGCTTCCGCAGCAAAATCTTTGCAGTCTGCTCCACACTGTGATTTCTTCTCTACTATATTCATTACCAATTCTTGTTTGTTATCTTATCACATATCATATTTTTTAATGTATCTGGCACATATATTCTGTCTCTTCAGTGGAATTTGTCGCTAGGAAGCATGAACTAGGCCTTATTATTATTACCTTTTTAGTATGCCTCCCCATTTAGTACAGTACTTGGAATGTAATAAATATTCAATAAATGTTTATTGTAGATGGACTTATTCTGTCTTTTGAAAGCAGATGGTCTTAAACAGATAAATAATCAACTACTAAGCTTCTTAGGGTAAGTAAAATGAGAGATAGAGTTTGAAAACCCAGGATGGATGATGTTGGAAGATACAAATCAGGAGATGATTTTAGGATTAGAAGAAAAGAAACAGAGAAAGTACAGATTTGGATTGAGATGTTCCCTTTGAAAAGATATCTGTTGTTTCTCCTCTTGTCCCATCCTGAATATTGTGGCTCCATAGAAATGTCCTTATGAGTGAAGTTGAAATTGGCATCCACACAATGCCAAAATATGTGGCAACAAAGGGGACAATGTAATGAAACATCTTAATAGCTTATTAACATAATACACCGTATTCAAATATTTGGCAGCGTCCTAATGAGCAACTGAAGTTTTCACTTTTAATCTTGCTATTTTGGTACTGAGTAGACACAGTTGAAAAACTGGAACAGTAGGAAAATTGCCATACTAATGCTGAATTTTACTGGCTTAGCAATGAGGGGAAACTCACATATTGCTTGCCAGAAAAATAACTGGCTCTAGTCAGTACTATTAGTCTCATGCTTTTTAGGAGCACTTAATTTAAAACAAAATTGTGGGCTTAATTCCCACCCTAATGTTTTGAGACTGCTGTAACAAGCAAATGTTCAAAGTGTTCTTTATGCAACCATGAGGGTAAGTTTCTTGTTCAAGCTCCATCTATAACAAAAAGATTTTCATTTGGTGAACTGTGATCCCTGATTTAGCACAAGCAAACACATCAGGATGCATTCAGGCTTACAGCGCAGAAATCTCTGGGCAGTAAGGTTTGACCTGACAAAATAATCACTATGGAAAAACAACTTACAAATCATACTAGCCACCAAAATTGAAGCCTGGTTTCCTAACTGGCTTGTAATCTAAGCTCTGGAAAAATATGACGGATTGTTACTGGAGGTTTAGAGTTGCTCTCTTATGCCTACACTTTCGGCATTGCTTCTGGCCTCTTGCTAGGGAGCATGTGCCACATCAACATTTGAAGGATGTGGAGATTAATGCCGTCCATACTCAGAGTATCCAAAGTCTATGTTATATTTCCTTAAGTACAAACCTTGGACTCTCCAGCTATGATGGTCTGTCTATAGGCTTTGATCTGGATTTCAGCTCCGTCAGAGACATGGTTTAATTGAACAAGAGTCAATTGGGAAAACATAGAAGAAAAATTGCCCCCTTAAAGGACAGGCAGTGAAACAATTCTCACAAGTATTGTTTTGTTTTTCTTTATTTCACAAGATGTACCATGCTTTCCTCCCTCCATGTAAAACTTGATCTTTTCAGAGGAAATGTACCAGATAATGTATAATACTCTGATCTATATTGTTACTCATTTTCCTACTACTGACGTCTGTGAAAATAAAACACCATACTTCTCTTCTTTAATGACACTTGGTGCCTCCTGAGGCACCACTGTATTCCCATCTCCTTAGGGCTGATGATAAGGGAAATAACTCACATAAAGTAATACTCTCTACCCTTTATCGAAGACCTACTATTTTCTAAATACTCTATTAGGTGTGCTGCAAGGATTATTTCTAACCCTGACAAAGTGTAGGTCTGACTTGTCCATTTTACAAAAGAGGAAACTGAGCTCTTGCATATCAGCTAAACTCTCTTATTCCCAAACCACCAGTAAATGGTAGGTGCAGAATACAGCCATGCCCAGCTGCTGCCTAAGCCCTCTCCCTTTCCTCTGGGCGGGGTACCGGAACTGTGGGTGGAAGCTGTGCACTCAGAGAGATGGAAAACATGTGCCCTTTGGGTAAGGCCCTGTTCTCCACAGTATTCTTTGAAGGCAAGTTGACTGTTGACCTTTGATTTTTTTTTAACAAGGCCATAGATACCCAACTCTCCTGAGACCATCCTGTGGCAGAACCACAATAAATGAAGAATACCCTTAAATACACTCTGTATCAAGAAAACAGAGCCAAAGCCAAGCCAAGTGTTAGATTTTCTGATGAATCTTGTCAACATATGGCGCCAGGAAGGCATAAAGGGCTCAAAGCGGCTTTGTAGAGAATTAGGTGAACCCAGTGGCTCTTAAGTCGTAACATCCATGGTAATTCAGTTTAACAAATGCGTAGCCAAGGCCTATATAATTGAAAGAAAGCTGGTGACTGAAGTGATTGGAATGTTTCAGTGGCGTTTAGTAAAATCTTGCTCGTTCTCGTTCCCCTCCCTCCAAATAGATAGTGCATGATTATAGGATGACCACGAGTCAGCTTTCTTTGCTGCCTGTATAGTCCCTTCATTTTTAAAAGGTCAGCCTAATAAATAACATTCCTAGAAGTGAAACAAAGTTGCATATAATTAATGATAGTGATAAATGTGTTTCTGATAGTTACTGCATCATTGAAGTCAAAAATAGTTTGAGAAACTGAGATACAACGTTTTCCAAGGCAGAAAAGCAAACAAGGAAACAAAAGCTATTGTTTGCCCCAGAGAGAGTAGAAAACTAGCATCAGAGTTTCTTTTTTTCTGAACTACAGCTTTGGGAAGATCTCTCTCTTTCTCAATGAGAGACTTTGTTCTTCAGTCTTCTATCTTAATGAAGCAGTCAAGGAATAGTTAATACTTATTCAACATGGAAGCACTAAATATCATTAATGAAGGGTGTCAGAAAATTGGAGACTCAAAAACACCGTAAAAAGAATCAAAGCAGAGTGGTTGATCACTTAGAGGCCGTATCCACCAATCTTATGCCTACACTTTTGGCATTGCTTCTGGCCTCTTGCTAGGGAGCATGTGCCACATCAACATTTGAAGGATGTGGAGATTAATGCCGTCCATACTCAGAGTATCGTTTTTGAGCTCTCTCAATTATAAACTGTGTGAATAACTTTGGGTAAGTTACTTCACCTTTCTGTGCTTTCATTTCTCATCTGTAAAATGGAGAGAACAATTATAACTATCTCATAGAGTTGTGGCCAAGATTACATAAGTCAATTACATAAAGCGCTTAGTATACAGCTGGCACAGAGTAAGTGCTTGCTATTAAGGGGAGAATGATAAGGACTTGCGTACACTCAGCATTGTGTAAAGTCGTCATTCCAAAATGGAAGGCATCAATGGAGAATATTTAATATTAAGTTTGCTTTTGGAAAACTTCAGTTCTAAGCCCATGAGGTAAATAAACTGCACGTCAGGCTAAGGGAGCATTGGACAAAGAGAAGGGGTGAGGGACGCTACATGCCATAACAAATGCCCTGAAGCTAGAACAGCGTCTGTGACAAAGAGCATCCTATGCTTTTTGTAATGAATGAAAGCCTGCTGCAATCCAAACTGTACCTCACCAGATCTCCACTTTCTCAAGTTCCATATCTGTTAAATGAAAAAATAGAAAAGAAGAAGAAAATCGACTTCAAAATGTATAGACAATTTCCAAGCCTCAAAGACTGTATTTGTCTCGGGGTCTCCCAGCATAGATGTTCCTAATGGAGGACCCCGTTGGTAGAACGTCATTAATCAGGCAGCCATGGCCAAGGAGGTGGGTGGCTGCTGATAGTTTTGGCCCATTGGAAATGGCTTTGGATGACTGCCAAGCTGTGTGTAAAATTTTGAAATGTTTCAAACAATACAGTCTTTACAATGTTATAAAATACTACGGTGGTTAGAGAGGGCTGCAGACTGGCTCATGGCCAATAAAACCTCAGGATTCCAGTCAGCTGTGACCTTGGGTTTAATGTTGTCTGGGGTGTACAAGGTCATCTCTCCCCAAAGTTCTGTAGGTCAACCCAGTCTTTAGAAAGCTGCCTCATGGACCTACTGCTCTCCAGTCACCCCTGCTCAAAAGTGCTTCAGACAATTTTCTTTTCCCCACCCAAATTATTTTGAGAGTTAGCCTTCAAAACTGTATTCAGGAGAACTCATTTTTCTTTAATTGAACTTTCTTTGCTTTTCTCAATTTAAATCAAACATGGTTGTTATTAATATGTTAGTAAAGTTGAAAAAGAGGAAAAAGAAACTACCCTTAATTATATCATCCCAAAGTGACCAGCTAAATGATTGATATATTTCACTCTAGCCCTCCCTTCTGTGTGTATTTTTATACAGTTATTGTCATAATAAGTATATAGTTTATAATATTTTTGACCCAAAACATATATCAAAATTCTGTTTTGTAACAATCAAAATATATTTGGCAAAAATATTAATGGCAAATTAATATTCTAGTGTATGACTATACGTTATATTTAACCATCCTCATTTTATTGAATGCTTATCATATTTTCTTTTTCAGAGAGGATGCTCTGTTAAATAGTGTTACTAAGATTTGATACATAAAGCTTTCCTGTATTTAGTATTATTTCCTGAGGGTAAATTCCCAAGAGTGAAATTAATGGGTCAAGGGATATGGAAATTTTTAAAGTCTTGATAAATGTTGCCAAACTGTTTTCCAAAAGGGTTTTTTTCCAATGGACAATCTGTGAGTAAAGTATGAGAGGGTCCGTTTCATTTCCTCATCATCAACAAAAGGTAAAAGCAAGCAGGCTTCTAAAGAAAGCAAATATACTAACATCAAATTTAAAAGTTATCATGTTTCCCCCCAAAAAAGGATGTATTGGTGGGGCTGGGGAAGTGCTCAGTAGTGTTACATGGAAAGGGTCATGGAGCTGCTTCATGGGTGATTTGTTTTCAGTTTGTCCCTCAAGCAAGAACTGATTCTTCCAAATAAAGTAGAATTTAATTTTAGGGCTTCACCATAGTAAACCAAACACTGATGACAGAGAGAATGGGCCAGGTGGAGAAGCAAAGAACTACAGCATTGTGCAGCTTTCCCAGGTAGGAGGCCAAGCAGCACGCCAGCAAGAAGCCTGTCTTGGAAAACTGTTGATAAATAGAGAATACTTAAGAAGTTGACTTTGGGAGGGTGCATTAGCAAAGATTAAGAACCCTCTGAAATTTAACAGAGGCCTTGACTCAAGAACAGGATGTTCTGGTAGCAATAGTAAGGGAGAAGGAAAGTGCAAGACATAAAGGAAAGGAACCTGGAAGAAGAATCCAGACCCGACCCACCAGCTCTCCCTTACAGTTGAAATAGAGTCAGAGGGAGAACTGCTATCAGAATCCAAGTGACTATTAGTTTATTGTTGATGTTTCCCTAAATAGTCATGGAGTAAAACCTACACAGTTGCTACTCTAGAATATTCTTTTGTTAAGTCCCAAGTTAATTCCATTTTAACTATTGTTAAGGGAATTTAGTGGGAATCCATCTTCCTTACACAATTAAGATGTCATTATTTACAAACAGTAAAACCAGTAAACAGCTTCACTTAAAGATGTGGACTCATTTTTGTCTAGGTGTACTATGTATTTCATTTTTAATGCCTAGCCATTTTTGCTTTGGTTAGAGACTCTAGCTACAAGAAGAGAATTCCATAATTCCATTCCAGAGAGTACCATGAACTAAGAAATTGCCACACACACAAAAAAAATCTCCTTTATAGGCTTTTGTAAGAAATCACCATACTGACTTTTGTGCTGCCGTGCATGGGGACTCCCCTGTGGTAATGACTGTATGCAATCTATTTGCCTGAGGTCTAGAGTTCTCTTCTGATTGCCACCTGTCTTCATCGTGCAGACTCTGGGTGGCACAATTTTTCTCTCTCTCAGGTCCCCATCACTCTCCCTTCACCCATGAGGTTATTTTTTTTTCTCTCTTGCTGATAACAATGAAGTTCAACGGTTCCTACCCACAGTTCTTTCATTTTAAGCAACATGTGATCTACAAGGAAAATCAACACTGTATTAGATGTTCTGGTTTCTGCAAAACTAGACATTTACCAGATGTTGAGTACTTGAAATCTTCCTTCTGTAATATAGTATGACTCAATTTCAGTTCTCATACCTGTGACTTAGCTAAGTACTTAACCTCCCTGTTCTTCAGTCAGCTCATCCCAAAAGCAAGGGAAAATGGCTGGATAGACAGGGAGGCACATTGAGTGTGAGATAGTATAATAATTTTTATAACTAAACCTGCGTATCACCTTCTCACAGCATTCACAAAGTTTGTTCTCTCCCATTTGAATCTCCTTAAAATGTTCCCTACTCTGTGAGCATCCTCAGTTTCTGGATTTCCATCAAGGTTTGTATAACTTGTTAACCAGAATGTGATTTCCTTACTTCTCCTCCAGTAGATATTTCATATTGGATTCTGTCTACCTTTCTATACCAAACACAAATCCAAACTTCCTAAATTTCACAACATCTGTGAGACTATATATAATTTTATGGGTTAAAATATCAAGTTTACTTTATTACTTAAAAGCACCCATATAAATAAGATGACTTTAGTGTAAAATCACTAATGAAATCAATACTTAAGCCATTAAGTATTACTTAATGAGCCTTCAAATTCTTGTTTTAGCTGGGCTTAAAATTGTATTTTAAAGTACATTTATATTTATGACATAATCCTAGCAGTATAGGCTAGTGGTAATGACTGCTTTCATGGCTTATCTCTTATTTCTTAGTATCTATCTGTATTTAGATTATATATGTTAGAGTTGGAAGAAGTAAAACTGCTTCCTTTAATTCAAATCTATTACCATTCGAACTTTTCAATGACTCTCCACATAGTAAAACTTTAAAAACAATTCTATCACAATTAAGCAAAACTGTCAATTGATACATGATCACAAATTTTGATACGTGTCAAAAATAAACAGAGGAGAGTGGATGTAGCTCCAGTTGTTGAGCGCCTGCTTCCCTGTATGAGGACCAGGCTTTGATCCCTGGTACCTCCTAAAAACAAAACAAACAAACGAAAACACCAACTCTCATTGGGGAGCAGATGTAGCTCAGTGGTTGAGCGCCTGCTTCCCATTACGAGGTCCTGGGTTCAATCACCGGTACCTCCTAAAAAAACAAACAAACAAAAAACACAGAGCTTTGAATTCAACAAGCTTTCCTTTTCCCAATCTTGACTTTGTTCATAAATACACCCCAGGCTCCAGGTCCTCTCTGCACTTTACACACATAAAATCATTTCCATTGAGGTGCTTTTTCTATTTGCCTTTTTTTTTTCCCTCACTGAAATCATCCATAGAGCTTAAACTTCCTAGACTCCACAGTCTAAAAGTTTTCTAAGCCTGTAAGCTTGAAAACGTGAAGTGTAGAGCAGACTGACTCAGTACATTTTGGAACCTCTGGTGAACAGCTCAGCCCAAGGGTAGTCTTGATGCCTAGCCAACCGGCTTAAACAACAGACATAAAAGCTAAATCTGTACTTCCATTCAGTTCCGAGGTTGCCAAGTTAGTTTTCCTGATACTGTACCTACAGTATATCCATCTCACAATGTCTCAGACTCACTTCATTAACTCTGTGACATCAGCCTCTGATGTTAGGAACTCAATTTTGTTAATATAAATGATACAGGACTATATAGAAATTTAAGAGGTTGTAACGTTAGAAATCTCTTCGGCAGTCCCATAGCAGTTAAAGAACAAGGAACCAAAATTCCCACAACCACTCCTTGCTGGGAAATAATTCCTTATATATAATCTGAAAGCTATTTCCCCTCCCCCTAGCCCTCTGCTTCTGATTCCCATTTTGTTGCGAATAGCTTTTAATGATAGAACAGGGAAATATATTGTGGTTTCACACTTTCGGGGATTTTATGGTCACTTATTCCTAACTAGGAGATAGAGACACATAGCAGAAAAGATGTGTTTTTTTCCAACGTAAACCAGTTTGAGATACTGTGTTCTTTGTTATAAGGATATATTCAAGAAATAACTCTGTTTAAAGATCAACTAATAGAACAGTGTCTTCTTAATGACGAGCCTTTATATCTGTAATGCTTACAATATGACAGATTTATGAGCCCTGTCACTAAATTGGTTTGACTGTCTAATTTGGAAACTCCAATTTGCCACCTTGAATCTACATTATATACCACGAAGAAAATTAAAATGGGATGCTGTTCCAACAGAAGTGATGAATGTTTGCCAACATCAATTATACATCAGGAAATGTAGTTCATCTAAAAAAGCCAAATTTATGGAGCTTTTTTTTACACAATTTAAATTTCTCCCTCTCTCTCTTCTCTGTCTCTTCTTCTCTCCACAGCAACTCCATCTTCTGAGTTTAATAGCCATTAGTAATAATAGACTTATTTGTTTGTTTGTGCATGCAAAATGAAAAGGGAAGGTAGAACTCTGTAAAATTGAAGACATCAGACTTCCTGGGTGCAACTCCTGGCTCTGCCATTATTAGAAGAATTACCTTGAACAAGTTGCTGAACAACTCAGGGCCTTAATTTCCTCTCTGTAAAATGGGAAGAATAATCCACACAGAACTGTGAGGGAGATTTAATGGTAGAGTATATGCAAAGTAATTACAATAGCCACTGGCACCTAGTAAAAGAAAAACTATGTATATAATATACATAGATATGTTGTATATGATTATTATCCAGGCATCATTATAGTTAAATATTTACTGACTCAAATAAATGAGTAACTAATTACTTTAAGTATATCTTTAGTGTAAGCACTAATTCAAATTTAATTGGTTTCTCCAATACCCCACCATCTAAATCCAAAGCATGAGTCCTTTGGAATGTGTGATACCACTTTCAATGTCACTCTAGTATCAGTATTGTGGAGAGAAAAGTGAAGTAGAAGCCAGTAGTCATCAGTCTTAACCCAGGTCTTCAAATGACCCACATGGTCTTCAAAAATCACAAATGCTTCATTTTTAATACGAGTTCTTTTTTTTTTTTAATCTGCCTTTACACTCTCCCCAGTTGTTTTACATCCAAGTCCCACTTCAAATGCCCACTGTTCCATGAATTCTTCCACCATTGTTCATTGTTTACATATTAAAGTCCTTTGCAGTCTTTGGAGAGTAATTTAAGGGCCAGATCTTTCTTTTTCTCCTCCACCAGAGCCCCTGGGAGAGGTTCTGTAGATAGGTTGAATTGAATTATGCATTAAGTGTGAAAGAGAAGAAGCTCACTATAATTGTTTGGAAAGGAGACAGAGGCTGAGCCTTAGGTTGTTGGGCTGGGATTTTAGCAGAGCAAGTGTTTCTCTTGCAGTTAGGATTCCAAATTCCTACACTTAGATACAAACCTCCAGCCATCATGATTTATGTATCCTGGGTATTACCCATGATATTTCTATTTCTATTTTACTTCTTATTTCATAATGAGTTTCAAACAGGGGCAAATCACTAAGACAGTGCTTAACCAAAAGATGGAGCTCCTTTAAAATATTAACTGTCAAAACTACAATGGAGAAAAAAAGATGTAAAATATCTTGGAGATATTCTTGTACATATCACTACAACTATACTGCAATCTCTTTTTCTACTATCCCAAATACTTTCTACCAAAAATGTAATGATAACCATACACATTAGGCTTATGAGAGTAAAGGTTGCATTAAGCAGACTGGGTTTAGTCAAGTGGCAGTGCATTGGTTAAAGAATTAATGGGACAATCCCCCAAAATGAGCATAACACGATATTTTCTCTGATTTCAATTTGTTCCTCAAGATCCATGTATAGTATTTATTCCTAATACAGCTAAATGGGAAAATTAAAAGTAGGAAAAAAAAATTCAGTGGCAGGTATTCTGCTCCTGGCAGGCCTCTAATTCTATTTCCTGTTCAACATATCATTTTATTTCCATTTTCCCTAAATGTAATACAGGAACTTTCCATAATAAACGATTCTTTAATTTGCTACTTTTTTGATTGGCATCTTTGAATTTTTCAAGGAGTCTATCAGTCGTTCCTTCATAAGTTGCAAAAATAAACGAAAAAAACTCAACTGCATGCCATTGTTGGGCAGGATTTTTCTGAATTTGTCTTGAAGCCAAGAGAATTTATTTGACTGTCTGGGGAGTATCGAGGCAGATCTCTTATTCACAAACAGATACCAAAGCTGCTGAACAAATGGTTTGTGTTAGCTGGAGAAAGACACTGAATCTAAACCATGTGCTTCTGGACCTTGTGGTTTCAAGTTGAACCACAAGCAGTGAGAAGAGTTGTCAGTCTCTGGTCTTGATTTCAGCCATGTTCATGGGGAAGAGAAAAGCTGTCAGTGCCACCTATTGTGTTGTCTTAATAAGGAGGCCTGTGAGCTCAAGTAGCGCAGATGAGCTGGAAGCCTTATGAAGAAGAGTAAGGCTCTAAGGCAGAGTCCAGTGGGAAGCAATGAGTATATACAATTTCTCTCTATGGGCATCCACATATGTTAAAAGTAGCAAATTAAAGCCTTTCTGGGGACAGAAACAACCCAGGGAGGATAAGGAACATAAAAATCTGGCATCTTCTTATAGCCATCATAAAGCTGAAGGAAAACATCCTAGAAGAATTAGTTTAGAGACCCAAGACGGTTAAGGTTACCAGACCAGAAAAACAAGGAAGACAAATCTCCAAGTGGTATCATTTATCAAATTCCAAGAGCAAGGAATGAATGTTAGAAAAGAATATTAAGAGCTGTTTTATATCACAAAGGCAAGAAACAGAACTGTTTAACCTCATATAAGTGTAGCTTTCCCAATGAATAGGGATGCCTCGATTCAGCCATTTAGATTATGGGATGAGATTCTGAAGACTGGAATAAGGTTTGATTCTAAGTTATCTAGTGACTGGAAGGAGCAATAAAAACATTTTCTGCTTCCTCTCCCATGCCTTCTGTTAAGGAATCACTTTAACTTAGAGGGATTTATTTTAAGCAGCCAACACTTCCACCAGTTTTTGGGAAAAGAACAGAGTTTAAAAAAAAAAGGAGATATTCAGCAGAATTAATATTAAACTTCCAAGTATTTATTGTAATTGATGCTGAAAACTAAATCACAGGTTCTGACACCTCTATAAAAGAGACAAAAAAATCAAATGACACCATAAAATGTTTCATTAATATTAGTAAAAACAGTTTTAGCTCTCAAATTAAAGGTGCTGCATTTATTATTGTGACATACAGGAAGAAAACTCAATTACAACTTGAAAGATAGACTAAGTGAATTCAATTAAAAAAAAAAAAAGAACTATGGTCATAGATGAAAGGAGATTTGTGTTTATATTGTATGTAAATATATACATATGTGTGTAAGTATGTATATGTGTATATATATATTTCTCCAATTTAGTATGAATATATGAATATCCAGAATCACTAACTTTCTTGGAAATTGGAGGTTTTTAAATATAGAAGGTGTAAACTTAAATACCTGTGAATCCTAAATAACACCAGCTTTACAATTTACACATCACCTCTGACATCCTACTTAGCCATCAACTGGATTGTCAGGCCAGCCTGTACTCTGATCAAGAAGATGACCTACATAGATTGATTTCCTTTCATTTGCATAGTGTAAGGATTAAAATCATTTCTGATAATTTCAGTTATCTGAAGAGCGTAATTCCAAAGTACAATCAAGGAAGTATATAAAACAAACAAACTAAACAATCCACATATAAAGGAACTCCCAAAGAGTCAATTGTAACAACCCATATAGAATCAAAAACTTAAAACCAAATTTGAGCCCATGTGCAGTCAGTATTTATTAACCACCTACTGTGTGTTGAGCACATGTGGCATTTGTCAGTCTCTACCCTCATGCTACAGAATTTTGTTAAAAAGGATAATCTCTTCTAATCCCTAAATTGACTATAATGTCAGATCATGTTCAAATTCTACAAGTATCTAGGGTACAGGGTCAAGCACCATATAAGGAAAAATCTTCTCTAACACCATCACTGTTATCCCTATTTAATTGATCAAATTGTAAACATACTCTTGACCTAATTCATTTCTGAATGTGTCAATTCTGCTGATAAGCAATTTAAATTAAAAGGTAAAGATCTAATTTCTTTAAATCCTGGGACGCAATATTTCTTAGAACATTTCTGAAATTAAGATGTGTAGTAATCAAACGTGCATTGTTTTGGGCTTATTCAAACACACACACACACACACCTTCCCTCAACCATCAGACCCTCATCCTGAAAATCTTGCAACAATTACGTCAAAGACACATCTTACATTGGAAAGTTGTTGAGAACAGCGAAATCCATGAGTGTTCTTAACTAGTTTAGTGATTCTATACATACACCATCCTTGTAAAGTGGGAGAAGTAAAAGTACAAAGAACATCAATTTCATTGGTCTGCTGGTATTTCTGCAAAATATCATAGTCCATATTATCAGTTTCCAGCAGATGGCACCTCACACTTTTAAGTTAGCCATTGAGGCGTCAGTGGAAAAGAAGTGTCCTCTGCCTTGATTACACATGGAACGCAAATCTACACTTGTGTTTTAATGAGAGCATATTTGCCAGCACAGTCACCTAGAATGGGAATTTCTGTAACTGGCCTCAGCATGTGGTCAACAAGATTGCCCACAAGCATTTGG
The DNA here is from genome assembly GCA_026826555.1 of Tolypeutes matacus. Classification (NCBI taxonomy): domain Eukaryota; kingdom Metazoa; phylum Chordata; class Mammalia; order Cingulata; family Chlamyphoridae; genus Tolypeutes; species Tolypeutes matacus. Next base: position 12,052,264 of record JAKSZT010054478.1, read on the forward strand.
TATTTTCAGCAGGACCAAAGCATAGTCCACATTTTAATGATAGGGCTGCCTGTTTTAGAATAGTCTGCACAACATAATTGTAGAGTAAGGTGGGAGTTATGAGTCTCAAACAAGTACTGTAGGTAGGGATAACATGTGCATTAAAATAACCAAAACCATTGGCTCTGTTTTTCTGTAGATAAGCCTCACACAGCAATGAGTCACAGCCCTGTAAAGCTGAATCTTTCTGGAGAGAGTTTCAGTGCTTAACTGTGCCTTCTACTGGGATATTCGACCCATCCACCTTTGTTAGAAATGCGATTAGAACAATATTTGCATTTAGTACTTAGAAAAATAAATAAAGGATGCATATAAATGCATGATCTTTGCATACTAGATACCTCCTCTTGTTAACAGATGAAGAAAAAGAAGCTTCATGTGCCAATAGCATAGCACGGCTCCTTACACTTTGTGGAATCCCCCTTTTTCTTTGTCAAATTGCCCAAGTGATTTTTCCTCTTTTGCTCTTCACTTTCAATTAATGGAGGTAATGGGCATGAGATCAACAAGGATAAAGAAAAACCACACCCGGCCCCAACATCAGTACTGAAACCAAAGGGAAATCAGCAACAGAGACCAACACAGAGGGTGAGTTGTGAGCTATGCCGGGCGATCAGCTTGGCGGGAATCTTACAAGGGCCTTAACGTCAAATTGAGGAAAGAAGATCACATTTGAAGATAAGACAATTTTAAATTATTCTTTAAAAAATCGTTTAGATGATATTTAAAAGGTGGTGCATAATAGATTGGCGACTGGATGGCTGGAAGGATAGAAACAAAAGCAATTGAAATTGGACACTATTATCGGCAAGAGCTAATAAAAGGCAAACTTGTGGTTTTGATTCAGAAATGGAGACAAAAATTCAAATGCAAGGTCCTATTGAGAAGGAAGCAATAATCGGATTTCTCAAGAGAATAAGTGTGAGGACTGAATTAAAAGTTATGGATGAATCCCTGGTGACAGAACACTGCTATAAAAAACCTACAAGAGATTATCAATTTTAGAGAATGAGCAAAATGGCTGATTTGGGGTTAGCTGGGTCAGATAGAATGACATTTCAATAGAGGGTAGGCTTCTTCAAGTGTGGGTCTAGAACTCAAGAGAAGGAGGAGCCAGAGCTTATAATTCAGGAAACTTACATGCAGAGATCATAGTTGAAAACTCAAGATATGGATAAAACCTCTGACACAGAGACTATAGAGAAGGATATCGAGTGTCATGAGGACCAATGCAGCAAATGAAATTTGTGCTGGATCATCATTTTATCCATTCTTTGTTCTTCCGTAATGTATGTGATTTAAATTTCTATAGAGTGAGGCCAATTATGCTAATGAATTAGGAGGAAATGTTTCCAGCTCTGTATACATGTTACCTGATTTACTAAGTCAATATGATTTAGGATCCCACTTACCTCCCTAGTACTTCTTTTAAACACTAAAGGAGAAACTATTTATAATGTATCTGTTTCGACTAAGTTTTAACATTTTGTTTCCCAAAGGCATGGTTTCTTATCCCACCTCTCACTCAATGGCTCAAATCTTCTGAAAATGCAATTAAAAATACATTACATTTACATTAAAGAGACCCTCCTAAGCTTCTGCCGAATTAAATGACCACTGTTTAATCACTCCTAGGCAAGTCTGGTAAAAACAAAAAATTAGTATATTGAATAAATAAACAGGCTAAGAAGGCAGCATTATCATTATTTCAGTCATCAGTTATTGAAAATGCACAACTTGGAGGAGCTAAAGGACAGGTGACATCTGTCTTTTCAAGCAGTAATCATTAGGATTGTTTGGGGACAAAAGTAGGAAATACCTATCACTGAGGAAGAAAAACCTCAACTCTTTCTTATTCCCAGATGGGACCCAGAAATGAATGACATAGGCAAAAGTGGTACATGTGCCTCCTTAGTCCCGAGCCTCCATCCCCTTCTCCCATCATGTTCTTTCACCCCTCTACTCCACACATCAAAAATTTACTCTAGCATCTGAAATTCTCACTATGGAATAAATGAAACAAATTTATACCTGCTTTGTTTGGATAGGGAGGGGATGTGAAGATTATGGCCTTGTCAAATTGAAATGGATGACTATTATAAAAAGAAAATAACACAGACACCTAGTGGGGAGATTTACAGCCACTACCCATCTTAAGAAGGTTTTGGGGTGGGGACAGAGGTTCAAGGGAACATTTTAGGGTTTCATTGATTAACATTGGGCAAAAGGAGGATGAAGTCATTTTTATGGCAGAGAATAGGAAAAGAAGAAGCCAGGGATTTCACAGTGGTAATTTTACAAAAAAAAAAAAAAAATTTTGCAAATGATTTTGAAAAGAGCCTACCATTTGTAGACATTATAGCAATATGTTGCTTTGAGCTCCCCACAGAATTTCTCCTCTGATTTATTTTATAATCCACCCAGCCAGATAAATAAATGGCTCTCAATCACGGGTCACCCTCTAAAAGTTTACCCTTTCATGCTTATGATGATGTTCTTAAGTTCATTCATGATTATGCTGTAAAAATTTATTTTATGTAAATCTGGAGAAGGACAAAGACTAAGAGGGCCTTTCAGAAAACGATCGAGCACAGTAAGCAAGGTAAACTCCCATACTAGAGAGGCCAGAGCTGCAGGAGGGCTAATCTATGGCCTTTCTGCATGTATTTTCTATTTGCTCTATTTGGACAAATATATGGGAGAAAATGCACTTTATTTTTCCGTAGAAGAAATTAAGCACTGGTGTATTAATACGTTACATACAGGAGTTCAGTGTTTGCCACCTATTAACGGGCTATTCCATTCTCTGAGGAAGGAGACTGCAGACAGAGATTTCTTCCTCTATGGTCAAACATCCCCTACCTGAGGCACCAGGATCTTGTTCAACACTCGAGTCCAGAAACAGCAAATTCAATATAGCTGTGGCCGGCCGAGGGCGAATTGGAATGCCAAATCCAGACTGGGATTCCAAACCACGAGCCTCTGGAAATAAAGCTGGAACTTGGAGAAACAACACCAACCTCAAGCCAAGAAATCTCACCCAGTTGCTTTAAAAGCTTTCAGTGCACAGTGAGTACAGATAACCATTAACATCATTTAAATTTTATTTTAAACCATAGTGAAGTAAGCACTGAATGCAGACTACCACGGAACAGGAAAAAGCATGCTCTTCTCTGGATTCTTGATATTTCAGTTATTTTGCTGTCACCTGGATTGCAAAATGTAACATCAACTTCATTGAGCTCTGATGTGCTGAGATGGTTTTATCTCACTTGTCTGTCTGTCTGTCTTTCTTGTCAATTGCTAATTTTCATTAGCTGTAGTACAGTGGAAAAATAAAATGGATACTGAAAGTATACCTATGCCTAAACCTACGCCTATACCTATGCCTATGCCTACGCCTACGCCTACGCCTGCACCTATGCCTACGTCTATGCCAATGCCTATGCCTAAATCTAAGCCTAAGCCTAAGCCTATGCCAATACCTACGTCTAGGCTTAAGCCTATGCTCAAGCCTATCCCTATCCCTATCCCTATCCCTATCCCTATCCCTATCCCTAT
>JAKSZT010054478.1:12055873-12066094 GCA_026826555.1 Tolypeutes matacus
CCTATCCCTATCCCTATCCCTATCCCTATCCCTATCCCTATCCCTATCCCTATCCCTATGCCTAAGCCTAAGCCTATCCCTATGCCTATGCCTAAGTCTAAGCCTTACCCTAAGTCTATCCCTATCCCTATCCCTGTCCCTGTCCCTGTCCCTGAGCCTAAGCCTATGCCTATACATCTCTCTCTTCAGATCATCAGCAGGCTCTTATTTTGCCTTTCCTCAGAAATCTCTCTAAAATAGGAGGGACAGGTCTGGGAGTTAAATTAAACTGAAGACCTGACAATCTTGGATTCAATTGCTCATTTTCCTGCACATCACTAATCCTGTCTCAGGTAGGTAATTTATACAATGGAGCCTTTTGATTTTTGAAAAAAAATTTAAGTTTATCAAAACAAATTTGAATCTGTCTAATTCGATGTTTATTTTATTTTAAAAAAAGGTTTCAGGCAGAACAAGTGGTTGAGCATCTTCTTCCCATGCACAAGGTCCTGGGATTAATATCCAGTACCACCTAAACACAAATAAACAAAACAACCCAACTCTTATTGGGGAGCAGATGTAGCTCGGTGGTTGAGTGCCTGCTTCCCATGCATGAGCTCCTGCATTCAAGCCCTGGTACCTCCTTAAATTAAAAAAATGTTTCAATCGTGTCGGCCACAAGAATGGTTTGTGTATTTAAGCAGGTGCCACATAAGTAGGATCCATTTTTTTAAAGAGAGATACTTTGAAATTCCTGAATTGCTGGAAAGAAAACACTGTGGAAGTCAGGAGGGGTGCACTTGAATGAAGCTTGGAGATAGAGATGACCTTGATGGTGATGATGATAATATCTAGTGTTGATGTCTAGTCTGTGCCAAGAACCATGCTGAGCTTTAGTTAATATCTTCATTAACTAAACATTCTGAAAGGTGATCTTACATGTTTTTGTCTTTCCTCTGTTAACTGCCAATATTTAGCTTCTGAAGCCAGTTAGGGATCATCTCATCATCTGTTTTCTCTCATACCTTCTTAATGATTGATTTATATTCATCCAAATGGTGGACACACGTTACAACCAGTGCGTGTGCTAATTAAGTTGCAGAGTCACCAGACCAATGTAAGAACTGGTGAAATTAAAATGGTAAATACCTCATACTTAAGAAAGATAATGAATTACCTACCCACCTAGGTCTTCATGAGCTACTGGGTGGAAACTTGCCAGACAGTGATAAGCTTCATAAATGATCTTTATTTTGACCTTTCACATTTTAGCTACTTGTTTAAGGGAATAATATTACCTGAAGAGAGAAGATAGAGTGAACCATCATTGAATAAATCTTAGCTTAATTGTGTAAATTTGTCACTTGTATTTTTAATCTAGGACTGTTGGTGATTCCCATGCCATTCTAATTTTATCTTTGTTTATTAATAACATTTTATTTAGCTTATGATTGACACTGTGCTAAATACTTTGTCTATATTATCCCTTTGGACCCCACAGAACCCCTGTGATGTAGGTATTAGATCATCCTCTCCGTCTGACAGATGGCAACAAGAGAGATCCTGTCACTTAGAATGATACAGCTGGGAAGTCGGGCTGAGTGTGCCTGCATAGCTCCAGTCTAGCTCTTAAGCCCTACCATACTTTGCTGCCCCGTAATTCTCAGAGTCTTTCTGTGCATATATTACTTCAATGGTGTCTGAGATTAATTATATTTGCCATTTCCTAAGGATAAGAACACGGAGTTGTAAGCTCCATAAGGGAGAGACTTCGGATGACACATTGAAGGAAGAGTACGCATTATGATTCACTTTTTTCCAATTACCCAAAAATCTTCACAGAGGGAGGACCAAGTCAGCCATTCATACAAACTAAATTTGTTCCTTTTTGTTAATAAATTTACCTTCCACGATAAGCAATCAGTATATGCCATGCAATTTTAGGAATCATAACTGCAACATGCTCCATAAATGCCATGTTGGTGTGTTATCTCTGTTTAAAGTTAATTAAGCACATATGCTAAGCATGTAGGAAGGGGATTTCATTTCTATGAATCAATGAAACCCTGAAGCAATGAAATCCTGAAGCCATATAGGGAAGGCACAGCCTTCAAATCACTATAGGTTTACACTGAAACATTAATGAATTCTGAAGTTGTATACACTAGATTTTTAAATTCTGAAACCAGTTTGACAATAGGCTATATTTTGTATACAAAGATGATGTTTTGCACTTATCATCATTAGGCTCTGTGTTTGGAATTAATTTTTTATTCTGTATAGTGGGGGTGGTTGGTAACCATTGCCACTCTACTTTCTTTCTCCTACTTCTTATGATTAATAACAGGCATTAGCAAGATGGACTTTCAGGGTAATATTCATTTACTGTATCAGTGGAAATGATTAAATTTAACTGCTTCATGGGGAAGTTGACCCAAGGCCTTGCATCCATTAGTGTATAGTTCTAATTACTTAGCTAACTGGGCACCAAGATATCAGTAACCCATTGCTTTGGGTATTTCTTGTTTGAATGTTATTTTTCAATAAGTAATAAACTTGGTTTTTTTATGTCTATCACATGGTTTCAAAATTGGACAGTCAATTATAACATCTACCTAGATTCTTAAATATAGAGCAATTTTGTTAAAAGAGGAATTACTACTCAAACGTCTAAAGCAAAGCATCATTCTTTCAACTACAACAATGAAAAGCAACTAAAAATATTTATGGAACACCTAAAAGAAGCGCCCTAGATAGTTAATCAGAAATGTAGTGTTTTTTTTTTTTTTTCTTACTCTTTATGGGGTTGTGAAGTACAAAGGCAGAGATTTGTTACAGTTCATTCTGTTTGGTGCTGGTCACTTATAATGTGGTTATGGCCTTCAAATGGGAAAATACCGAAAGAGTGGGCTGATTTCCCTGAAATCAGCATGTATTTCTATTACCAAATAAATACTGATTCATATTTCTCATGAAAAAGGTGATTCCAATAAAACAGAGTATCTCATCAACTTAACCCACTCATCGTGCATCTGAGTGGATAAAAACTCTTGTCACTATTGTTAGTGGATTTTGGTCAGACAGGAAAGGGAGAAGGGAAATGAATGAAATTGGAGATTAGGAAGTTACAAAAGAAGAGAAATGAAAAACAGACTTCTGTAACTTTTGATCATTCTTAAACACAGCAGGATCCACAATTATAAAGGGAAGCAAATCTTGTGGAAATGTGAGGGTGACACGTCTGTACTACACACTGAGTAATTTCCCGTGGAACAACAAAAAAGTGAAGGTTTATTTTACTATGAAATAATGTACTCCATTTGGCTGACTTGCCCGTAAAGCCTAAGAAAAACTACAGAAATTGTGTCTGCTCCAGGAATAAGGTATTGAGAAAGGTTTTCTAAACAGAAGAAAGGAACCTTCAGAAACCATCTTCAAATGCTATCATCAAGAGGTTCCATTGAGTGACCTCGGAGCCAACAGTTACTTTTTCCTCATAGTCCTGATTTTCAAAGCAACTTGTTGAAGTCTTCATTAGGAGGTCCAGCATATTTGTGGACAGAGCTTGCCTCAAGAATAGCAGTGGAGACAGACATGGATTCTAGATGGTGTGATCTTAAAAGTCCAAGAAGTAAGATTTCCCCATCTTCAACATCTTTTCTCCAAGTCAGATTCTTTCAGCATCTATCCATAGGTGATTTGTTGTTTTATGATAAATCATTGGTTATCTCTAGGCAACGCAACATAAAATGTTAATGCCTAGGAGGAAAACACAGTCACTACCCCTCTAATTCAATTAGTTGACACAATTACTTTCTAAAATGGAAGCGGGTGAGTGTAGTCCCATGAGAGAATGTGATCTACGTAAGTTTTGCCAAGTCAGAGAAGAGGCAGACATGTCCAAAGCAGAAGCAGAAGTTTCTAAACCTAGAAGTCCAGTACAGTATCTCTACAATTTGCCGGTCCAGTAGTGAGCCAATAAGAAGGGGGCCACCTTCTAATTTGTCTATATGACTCAAGGAACCACCTTCTGACCACCTTTTCTAGATAGCTCCTGGTCTGACCAGTGATGTTTCAATAGTGAATTGTCCCTACATCCTCTATCGATTTTCATCATAGACACGTGAAAAGGAGTTATGTTGTCGCCTTTTCATGTGAAGACTTTTCATACCTTGGGAAAAGAGGAAGCAAGTGGAGATAGAGGCTACTTAAATGGCATGTGTGCACCCAAGATGAGATTCATAATTTGAAAGAGGGAAATGGGGAATGTCTACATGTGAACCAGAGAGACATGTTCCTTTTCTCTGAAGTATTTGTACTCAGCCTTTACAGGGCCTGCAGTAAGGATTGCCAGGGCTGAGACCAGAAATTGTATGTGGCTAAGAATTCCTCCTGAACATATTTTGTTTACAGCTACCTCCTTATTGGGGCTTTATGGAGCTGTTTTGCTAGACTCTAGAGACTATACCAGGAATAAGAGTTACAGAAGGAGATACTTGGTGGGAAAAAAAAGATTTATAAATCAAGAAGAACGAAGAGGAGGAGGAGAAGGAAGGGAGGGAGGGAGGGAGGGAGGGAGGGAGAGAGGGAGGGAAGGAGGGAAAAAATAATTCTGGCTGATTTTTCTAGTTGCATTGTTTCTATGGACACAGGAATTTAGAATAAAAGTTCTGAATTGCTTTCTCAGCAGTGAAGGTGGGTTTTTATGACCCATCCATACACTGATCACAAAGGGAATTGGGCAAAAGTTTTGTTCTATGCAAGTCTATTGCCTGGGATTAGAAAATGAATACAGCTTTGTAAATACAAAGCTAAAGATACCATTCAGGGGTCAAGCCGTTGACCTCAGCCTCATTAGCACAGAGTTCTAACCAACCGAGTTAACTGGCTTCCTGCAAAGAAATAGGAAATTGAATTCATGGGTACATTCCTTTTCTTTAGAATTAATAAGTCTGTATAAGTTGGAATGGGAAGGATTCCAGCACTGCCACTACCAAAGGCATGACCTTGGGCATATGCCCCAACATCTCTGACTGTTTCAATATCAGTAATGCATTTATATTATTTTTAATCTCGGCTGGGATGTAGGGTGCTAGAGAGGGGAGAAATTGGAGTAAAAAGTGAACAGATTCTAGAACATATATCTTAAAGCCTTCCAAAAATTGTTATGTAAATTTCATCACCATCATGGTTATTTTAACTGTTATCACCTGTGACTCACCCAATTGGTAGACTTTCTGAAATCTTTCTGCAAAACTGAAAGCATTCCCAAATTCCAGAAACTCACCGGAATGAAAACAAATTGGTTAGCAAATTTCCTATTTAAAAATATTGAGGGGAAAATTGCACAAAAGGATGGTTTGAGTTTGTTTTCCTCTTCAGTTGTGTTGCAAATAGCTCCTCCAATGAAACCCTGGTATTTCCTCCAGTCTGTTCCCCATTACCTCTGTGGGAAAATTGTGAAAAATCTCTCTGTTTTCTGCCTAACCATATTACATCCCATTTTTCGAGGAATGTCAAATGCAAACCCCAACGACCGACAATATCAATCTTTTCCCTTTCTTTTCCAAGTTTAATTTCAGCAGTAGTTATGAGAAAGACAGAAAAGTGCATGCAGAATATCATTATACCTCGGGCGAATGCAGATTTTAATAAGAATTTATATGAAACAGGAGGGTGGATTCTCTTTATAGTTGTTTAGATTCCCTGACCTTAGGAGTCACGTGAGCTTCCTATGACAGTGATATGTTTTAGAAGTCAATGAAGAACGGAGGCTGTGGCAAGCAGAACCAAAAGCCTTTCTTCTAATTGACAGTTCGAATGTAGATAATGCCAGGCGAAGGTTGGAATTTATTTGGGGGTGGGGGTGGGGGGAATACAAACAACTAACCATTTCCAGAGAACAGAATATCTTACGGCTGGTAATAGTTGGTATGATCCCAGAAGAGAGTGAGGGCTCAAGGATCCCTAATGCCTCATTTTCTATCCACTCTTTGTCCTAGAATCATACAGATGTATATGTGTCAGTTCAGTATCTTTTATTTACACATTTTTATTAGTCATATTTTACCTTTTTCTAAGAAAATAGAAATGTTGAAAAGACAATGGAGTCTGGGAAACATGGAACAAAGAAAGAAAGGAATCTCAATGCATTTTTATTCATTTGGAATATATCCATTATATGACTTTTCCTCGAAGTTAATCTTTTCCACTAGTGATTTTGTTTTCTCAACATATCCCATCTTCTTCTTCTTCCAAAGAAGTAATAAAGGAAACCTCAGGACCTTTACTGTCTTTTTACAAGAAGAGCCAAAGCCTCTTGGGTCTATTAGTATCTTTCAAATCACTCTGAAATCCTTGCATCCTTTTATGCTAGCTATGACTGCAGAAGACCATAGTTTCCAGAGTAGAGTAAAACAATTGGCCCCTGGGTTTCAGAGCCATCCAGTGGTGGCTCTGTTTCTTACTATATTAAAAGTAACCACTTCAGGGTTCTTGGGAGATACTGTAAAAGAAATTTATCTTTAAAATATAAAGCATTCTACAACTGTTAATAATGAGGAGCCCAGAAAGCACTGAAAAAGGTGTTTGGGTAAGTGAGTCTGTATCCCATATCCCATACACTTGGACAGGTTACTTAATACCTCTGATAACCTGCTTCTCTATCTTTGTGATGAAGATGACAGTAATATCTCCCAAAGAGTATCGTCGTGAGCACTAAAAGAGATCATGCATTTAAAAGAATTTAGTGCTTTGCCATATGGTAAGGAATTCAATAAATACTAGATTACAGACTTGCACCAAGTGGTCTAGGATGGTTATAAGGGTGATCCTTTGCCTTCCTTCTATTAACACTCTGAATTCCCATGTCAAAGAGACATAAGGCATAAGCAGAAATCATTCAGAATAGGACAGCCAACCCACTGCTGATGATCAACCATTTTAGATGGTTTCATTGTCGTAATAGTTACCGGAAGCAAGATCTCAACTAGATGGCTATTGGTGATCCTTAGATTTTATGCAGAGTAAAATTTACTTGTTCCATTTACATTAGGTAAGAAAAATTACCTCTGAGTTCACAGTATTTTCTTTCCTTCTTTTTCTTTTTCTATTGAAGATAATTCATTTAGATCATTTCTAGGTTCAAAATGGCAGAGTACACTAGGGAGGTATTCACAAGAATGTACTTCAATAACTTTAGATTGAAGGAAAAATATGTGTTTGTTTTGCCCTTTCAGCCCTTCCCCATCCCAAAATTTAGGAGAAGAATAGTGACCATTCCAGCTGTGGCAGGGACAGTGGTTTTGGTGGTTGATGAGTGGAATCTGAGACCTGTCGTAAACCTCCATCATCATGCAGCTATGGGAAGGATCACCCCACTCCCCTGGAACACACGGGCTTTCTAAATCATCTTTCCACCAGCCCTAGACCTGAGCACAAAGGGAGCTTTTCTTCACCTACTCTAAGGGAGTCACTGTTTTTGGATTAGAGTGTTGGACCAGATTAGCCAGCAGGATCCCCAAGTGCCAAACTATGCAGAAGCATAATGAATGGGCAACAGGAAAGAGCTTGGTTCTCGACTTCTATAAACACCATTTCTTTTTGGCATTCACTTCTACAAATTACACTAAGTATGGACCTCTCTGTGAGACAGAGCTATAGAGCATATCCTCAAAAACACCTATGCATAGCTATGGATGTATGTCCATGAGACCCTTACTTCTCCTGAACGCCCTAATTTTTAAGTCTTTGACTTCTTCATTATCTTGGATTTTTCATTTTCCTTTCTGGTGCAGTACCATACTTTCTATTTTTTCCTCTCTACCTTTCAGTCCTTTTCTTCTTTTTTTTCTAAATCATGCAAAACTGTAAAAATAAAACAAAAGAGAAACACATTTGCTCTATTTTCAAGTAGGAAGGAGACTAGCCTCAAGACAGGGAGACTCCCTTACAGCCAAGATGACTGACAAATTCTTGTGGCTTTCTCCAAAAGTCAAACCAAAAGCTAACTATCAGCCAGGCTTAGTTCTGGCAATCCTGCTTTGCCTGGAAATGAGCGCAATCATATCCTAATAGCTATTTGGATAATTGTTCATACAAGTGATCTGCCAACTAATGTTGGAAACAAGTCCTTATTACAAATATAGCATGCAGTCTAATCTGGAATATATTAAAATGTTATTTCTGTAGCTAGCTGTCTATTTCCAAACTGAAATAATAACTGAACCATTTATCACATTTGTTTTTAAGGAGAGAACCTTTAAAGTACAATGGTAATATGAAAATATATGAATGTATAGTTGCATGTTTAATATTTTAAATAATAAAATGTCTTGTCTAAACAATATTTTGTTCATGCGTAGCATATTCTAATTCAATAATATTCCAGAAAAAAAAGATTTGATTTTGTTTTTATAATGGATGACTACAGTATCAATGATTGCATATAAAAGCTACCGGTGATTCATTTTAACCCTTCATATTGGAAACAAATTGAAAGACTTCACGGGCTCAAGATACTTGTGGATGATGATTCGTGGTGCAAGATGATGAGTGTAGGAGAAATAAACATCCATTTCAGAAATCTGGACTCTGGAAGGCAATCAAAAGTAAAATTCCCAATAATTAAAATCACTACCTCACTCTGAGGTAAAAGGCTGTGAGTTTAACTGCTGCCCTAGAAATCTTAGTTATCCCCATAAAGTTAGCGAGATAGTGCACAGTTTTTGCCATATTTTAATACAGAGGCACTGTGACACAGAGAAAGATCAGGGGCTTTGGACTTAAGGGGACCTGGATTTGAATTGTGACTTTGCCACCTACAAGCTGAGGAATCTTAGGGAACTTTTCCTGGGCCTCAGTGTGCTGGGCTTTGAAATGGGCACAGTAAGACCACTTTACAACATTGTTACAATGATTAAATAAAATGGCAAAATTGTGTTCTGATGTCGGATTAAAAGTGGAACTTGTACATGATGAACTTGGATACTTAGCTGAGGAAGTTTCCAAGTTAAGCATTGAAGATGTAGCCTGACTTCTCCTTGCTGCTTACAGTAAAGTGTGAGAGGACAGGGATAAGCTAAGAAATAATCTCTAAGCACAAAGGAACCAGCCATGGATAATTGTGAATGTTTCCAACCTTTTTTTTTTTTTTGCTCTCAGACTTGAACCACAAGCCTCTCCACCAGGGACCTCCTTGAGTCTTCAGGATGTGACTCCCCAGCGCCCAGGGCTCCAGGGGAGGGTTTAATCAACAACCCTTTGCTAACGAGGATGTGGCTGCACAAGGATCCAGCCAGCCATCTCAGGGGAAGTCAGGATTGGAAATGTAGTTATCCAGGAAGGCTCTCTGGGGAGTTCTATTGTCTGATGGTTTAGACCTGCTTGAACTGCGTGAGATGCAGACTAGGTTTTTGCAAATCTCTTATGAGCAGAACCACTGACAGCCTAGAGGGAAAGGGACAAACTGAAGGAAACATGACTTCAGGGGCTAAACCATGGAAGCAAAGGTCTGGGCTGACAATATCTCGGGCCAAGACAGTGAGCCCACCCACGTGTGTGGAAGGGGCCGCTACACCCTGTGCTTGGAGGGGCGCAGGCCTTACCCCATCATTCAGGGAGAGTGCTGCCGCCCCAGTGTGCAGAGAGGGTGGGGTCTGTGTCCCATGTCTGTGGAGAGCCAGGCCACCATTCCACTGCTTAGAAAGCACAGGGCCTAAAGCCGGAGGAGAGATGTTCCAGAGCTTGGAAGGGGTGGGGCTGCCACGCCATCGGACCTGGAGGACAAGCCTCGATCCACAGATGGCTCTCAGACCTCGAAATCTACTGGAGTTTGCCCTGCTGGGTTTCAGACTTGCTTGGGACCTGTGACCCCTGTTTTCCTTCCAATTTCTCCCTTCTAGAATGGGGATTGTTTATCCTATGTCTGTCCCACCGTTGTATATTAGAAGCAGATAACTTGTTTCTAGGTTTCACAGCTCCTTCAGACAGAGGAATTTTGCCCCAGGATGGACCATACCCACAACCAAGGATTGCTTCAATTAACAATGTAAAAATTTTAAAGCAGAACTTGGCAAAATAAGCACTTAATAAAACTGTTTTATTGCTGCTGTTACTCCATTTGGATAGAAAGGCTCTGGAGTACCTCCCCCACCATGCTATTTAGCCAATCCCTCCCTCCCTCCCTCCCTCCCTCCCTTCCTTCCTTCCTTCCTTCCTTCCTTCCTTCCTTCCTTCCTTCCT
>JAKSZT010054478.1:12073009-12173714 GCA_026826555.1 Tolypeutes matacus
TATTCTCTTGTTCACATATGGTGAACAAGAGAATACCATCAAGTCCACTCTAGTCCATAGTTCTTCCCCCAATCCTGAGGGGACTGGGATGGTGATGTCCACTCCAACTCCAAGTGAGAGAGGGCTTATATCCCATGGATATGGTGGGTGGGATGATCCTGCCTGCAGATGCAGGCCCTCTCCATTCCCTGGGATGGCCATTGCCCATCATTGTCTCCTCACCAGGTGACTTGGATGAGTCCATTGAGCTGTAGGGTAGGAGTTGCAGCTCCACTTAGATTTCATGCACACCTGGCACATAGGTAGGCGGGAGGCTCCAGTCTCTGGAAGTATACCTAAAAACTCCAGCATCACATATAGGTTTGAATAGAAGGGACTGGTGAACTATGTGCAGGGAGGACTTATTTGAGTCTAATTCTGTCACTCTCAGGAGCACAGATTCCAAAATAGAACCCACTGATAAGGCATCAGTCTCTGGGGCTATCCCCCCTTATATAGGACCAGGATGTCTCCGGAGCTCTCAGGAACCCCACTGAGTGGGGTGATAGGCACTTAGATGTTCTATGAGCTCCTACTGAGCTCCTACTGTGAGTAAGAGTTACCTCTGGGATGACCTCCCGACTCTCTTTGAAGTCTCTTAGCCACTTGAACTCATTTGTCTTTACCATTTCCCCCTTTTAAGCATCATATACAATGGGTTCAAGCATAGCATGATGTTTAAGATCATGGGCATGGAGTTGAAATTCTTCGGCTCAAATCCTTACTCTATAACCTAAGCCAAAGATTTTAAACTCTCCTTCTGCAATACATATAACCTTATCAAAGAGACCTGCAGGTTCATGCCCATTAACAGGGTTCTCTCCTTTCTGGAAAATCCTGTGTTAACATTAACATACATTCTATTCTTTGTTTTCTTTATATTGTGTTTTTCCCCAAGACTTGGGAATTTGAGGGCCCTAATTTAGTATCAAGAATTCCCCAGATGAAAGTAGCTGCAGCTTTTGAACGTCTGTGGTTGGCAAGACTGTACACATTGACTTAAAGCAGAGGGCTGAAGAGCCTGAAATCTTGGAGTCAGTGTTCGAATCCTGCCTCCACCACTTACTAACCTTGCGACTTTGGACAAATTACACAACTCATCTATATCTAAATTTCCTCCCTCTTGGGTGGGAATTTTAAAAATAATATCTATCGCCTGTCCTGAAGAGGCTATGATGATCAAATGACATAGTACCCCTAAAATACTTTCAACAGTTGCCTGGTATAGAGTAGGAACTTAATAAACATTCACTATTATTTTTAAAATCCAGCAGTGCTTTTGGCATAAATAGCATCATACCAATCAGAGCAGCAAGGATATGTAGATTTTTAGAACAGCAAGGCAGGAGCGTATTTGACACGCTATAAACGGTGCTTTGAAACCGAGGGATTCTCAAAGGTTTTGCTATTTAACGTCACGGTTCCCTCGGAGTCCCTGGTGCAGAAGTAGGGAACTTGCCCCACACTTCCCAGTTCCCTTTGGTAGGTTCATTGTTCTTGTAGCCTTTGAACATAGTATATTCTGCTGTTGCCTTAGGCGAGCTATGTTTTCAGACCTTGACACAACCTTCTCTGCGATCTCTTAAATGTTGTAGTTCAAAACAAAGCTGACGCTATCTTTCCTCTAATGAAGTTTAGTCTGAACTAAGGTGGAATTCTGCTCCAGAGTTTTCTTCCCCTCTCAACTATCCCGGCATTAGTGATTATGGGAGCATAACATAATGCCAATTAGGGGGATAGATGGTTTCTATTAAACTCATGCAATTCATGGGGAAATAGTAATAATTCGGTCAATACCAATCAAAAATGATTAAGTCAAGGATCCCCCAAAACAATTTCCCAAGCCACCTTGTCCTTGGGTGCTGGTCTCTTGAAACTTTTCTAAACCAATGCCTGTAAAATAAAGGATTTAAAGAACCAACTGGCTTGAACCAAATGTAAGACCTGCCAAACCCTGAGTAAATTCTGGATCTCCACCCCATAGCTCAGACTTTGCTCCTCAAAGCTGACCTTCAGTCTCATTCTGTAATTTCACTCCTAGGGTGCTTTCAAACCCAGCTGGCCGACCATATTGGTTGGGTATCAAGTGGTGCCAGGTTGTTTTATTATATAGACAAATGCCATTGGCATTAGGTTAGGGTCTTCCAAAGTCATTTCCCTTCATGACTTAAAATGGTTTTGAAACTGAGTTTTCTGAGATAAAAGGTAAAGGTGAACCTCAGCAAATGCCCATAATAAAGTACAGGCCAGACTTGAACCTTGGAAAATGATAAATAGTAAATAAACACGTAAAGCACAAGTACTTTATGTATCTTACACAAAGGGGTCAGCAAACTATGGTCCCCAGGCCAAATCTGACCAACTACCTGTTTCCATTGGGCCTGAAAGCTAACAATAGCTTTTATGTTTGTAAAGGGTGACTTTTAAATGGCTATATAAGTTCCAACATAATATCCTTAATTTTGCCTTTTGGCCCTTTATAGAAAGAGTTTGCCGACCATGCCTTAAGCTATTCAAAAAAAAAAAAAAAAAAAAAGCTTTATATTGTTCTCTTAGTTCAGCTGTTTACTTTTATTCATAAGACTTTATTTTGAGCAGAATTAGTAGTATTCCATATGATGAAATTTTCCTCTTCAAATGTTTTGAGGGGACAAAAATATACTTAATTTCAAGGAACTAGATTATACATTATCTGAAAATGTATCCAAACTATAGTATGGGAGCCTCTGATTAAAAATAAAACTTTGAATATGAAGCCTTAAACATCCGGGGAAAATAACTTACTTTATATTATCTTACTGTATAAAGCAATCTGGTATTAGTGCCTGAAGCACTGGTATTTAATGAAGTTCTCGTATTAACTTTTGGGCGTTCTTTACATGCAGTGTGCATACACACGTCTGTTTTGCATTTCACTATGTAGCATAGTTGATGGGTTTTATTCTTTTAATATTTGTTGGCAATGGAAACAATAGCTTTAAAATGGGTTCTACAGAGGTGGATTGTCCCTGGCTTCATGCTATAGGTGTTTGAAAGTTACTAATGCAACAATGAAGCAAGACCAAAGGCCCAACAGCAAACAGCTGAGTGGATCAATAACCCCTGTGTTTTCAGTCCATGCTTATTTAAAGTGGTGCATGGAAAAAAAGGCCCTCTATTTATATCTGGAACCTAATGAAGTGAAATTATCACAGCCGACAGGCGCTGGTGTTGTAATTCAGAGACAGGGCTTGGCTAAGAGGGATTTGCAGGCTGTTTTTATTCCAATTTTTAATTTTTTGGGGGGTTGGGGAGGAAACTTAATCCCCTAATCAGTTCCAATTTACATATTTGCTGGTCTTTTCTTTCCAGCTCGATTCTTAAAGGAGTGGTGTTGGAGGCATGGAGCAATTATTTGATTAAATGATTATTCACTACAGCGTGCCCTGCTCTATTCTGAGCAAGTGGTTCGGTGGCCAAAATACAGATAACCTTATAAGCACAGAGCTCGGGAACTTGTGCAACCGTTCAAAGCTGTTTCCTTACCTGTGTGTGTGCATAGGTGTGCACATGTATGAGGTGCATGTGTGTTTCCAACTTGATCCACCCTGTAAAGGTTTGCTCATACTGGCTCTCCTTTCCAGTCTTAGGGGATTAATATTCTGCTAAATGAAGTGTTGCAGATTTGAATTTTATTTGGGGCTAAGTGGAATACCAAATGCTGATTACTTGTAATAGCGGTAGAATTGTGTTCCATCCTTGAATACCCTCATTCCCTGCATAAGTAAACATGTCAGTGAACTTCTCTTCCTTGTGTGAAAGCACCAAAACCTTCCATTTATCTTTTACTTTGAATTTCATTTGAAATGGGGAATTTCCGAAAGATCATTACCTCCTTTTCTAAAGTTAATATTTTTTCCTTATTCAGACCTCTTAGTTTTAACTGAGTAATATCCTAAATAGAAAGTGAGAGGTTATGAAGAATATTATGCAATAGTTGAAAAGTAAATGCGTCATTTTCTCTATGTTTACTAAGGAATCGTCAATTACCTTGAAACTCTAACAACCTTCATTAGGCACAAAAAGAATTCTTTTAGAACAATCAGGAAAAATTAAGAATGATCTTGGTATTTTTTTCCTAAGTGGACCAGAGACTTAAGTTACTAGTAACCTGAAGAGTTGCAGTTTATTACCAGGAGGTAGTAATAATCGAAATTGCAAAATTAACCCTAGACTTTTCAATCTTGATAAATATTTATTGTCTACTAAGTGCAGGCAGTTTGCTAAACTCTATGGGAAATTTAAAAAAAAGAATTATAAAATATGAACACTGCCCTCAGAAACAATCTGTTAGAAGGTTAACATGTATAAAAATCAAAAGTTTCTGATAATATTAGATCTTGATTTTCTTACCAGCCATCATTTGGAAGCCATTGAAGACAGTTTAACAATAGAATGCTGTGATGAGAATTAATCTTGATGAATAGTTGTGATAATTCATGATACTATCTTGATATATGGAAATGGGGAGCCATTGAAGGTGTCAGACCAATTAGTAGTGTACTATAATGGTTTAGGCACTGTAAAAGAAAGCTTGAAAAAGGCAGTGGAAACAATGAGAATAAGGAGGGGGAAAAAAGTGGAATTAATATGTCCCACATCAAAACTTCACTGGAAAAATTATGAAATAAATAAAACAAAACATATTAGGATTGGATTTGTATAAAGCGATTGTTGAGAAATTCTTGTAGAACACTTGAGCTCAGTTTGTGCAGAGTTTCCTCATAACCTTCAAGAAAGTTACATGCGGGAGTTGGGGGTGCTTTCCCCCCCCCCCCCAAATCAATTTTATTGATAAATCATACAATTCATCCAAGGAGCACAATCAAGGGTATTTGGTATAATCACATAGTTGTGCATTCATCACTTGGGGGTGCTTTACTTTTCCCTAGGTCATCCAGGCTAGGAAAGGAAGACAAACAGAGTGGTGAACAGTCTTTGGAATCAGATAACCAAGTGTCGACTCCAATAGTCATTTCTCCGTTGTAGGCCTTTGGCTAACTTATTTTGCCATCCTCATTTTTAGTTTTTCTTACTTAAAAGAAGAGGAAAATTACAATATCTATGTCATTTACAGATTAAATTAGACCATGAGTTTGAAACTCCTTGACACTCAGGACAGTAGTGGATTGTAATCATTATTTCAGTTGCTTAGGCTGAGGCTAGTCAATGCACCATCACCCTAAATGCCACATCCCATAAAGATATTAAGAAAATGTGCATGCTTTGACTTGTAAGAACACTCTAAGTAAGAAGGGTTAATCCTTGAAGCAGGTTTTCCTACAAATTTCCCTAAGAAACCTTTAAACATTTGATATGAATTATATACTATTTTCTAAATTGTTTTCCCCAAATACCAATTCAATTAAAACTAAAAAGTATTTCTCAATCATTTGCTGTATGCCCAGAAGCATGGTAGGCACCATGGGAGATATAAAAATATATTTTTTAAATAAACTCTTTGTGTGGTTAAGGATATTATAGTTTAGTTAGAAATATTAAAAAACATGCCCATGAAACAAGGAAGAGAAGTTAAAGTGGCATGTAAGCAAACAGTGATAGTATTGCTTTAAAATAAATAGTGGTGCTAAGAGAATTCAGAAGAGGGTTTCACTGAGGCAGCTTTGACTAATCAGCAAAACCTTTGGTTTGTGAAGCTGGAGCTGATTACTACAGGAAAGATGAACTGATTCATGAAGGCAAGATGGATCTTAGCTTAAAGAAGAGAGAAGGAAATTCCTCGTCTAGAGAAAATGCTGAGCAAAGAATAATGCCAGGGGGCAGAGTGTTGAGAGACCCACTTGGTTAGAGCAGAAGAGGTGCTTTAGAGCTCAGTGAGAGAAGAGGTTGGATAAACCAGGAGACACTAGCCAATCAATGTCTTCAAAAGAAGGTTTAGAAGTTTAGACTTGATTTGTGGATTCTAAGTGGATTAAAAGCTTTTAAGCAAGTAAAAAAATCTACTCATTCAATAAATATTTGAGCTTCTAAGGGCACAAAATTCAATAGTGGACAAGGTAGACAAAGGCTCTGCCTTTGAAAAGTTTACCTCCTAGTGAGAGATTTAGGAAAGTAAACAGATGCAGACATAGGGTCTGTATGGATATGTCATATGAAGAATAATTAAGTAGGTCAAGGAGACATGAAGTGATGGTGGAACTGCAGTTTTAGATAAAATAGTCAGAAAAAAGCCTCCTTCAAGATTTGACATTTGAGCAGAGAACTGAATGAAGTGTGAGAAAAGGGCATGTGAAAAAAATTGCTTATTAATTTTTTTTTGAGGTACCGGGGGCTGGGATTGAACTCAGGACCTTGTATGTGGGAAGCCAGTGCTCAACCACCGAGCCACATCAGCTTCCCTGAGTTGGTTTTATCATTGTTTTGCTTGTTGCTTGTTTTTGTTTTTTCAGGAGGCACCAGGAACTGAACCTGAGACCTCCCATGTGGGAGGCAGGCACTCAACTTCTTGAGCCACATCTGCTCCCAACATGTGAAAATTTAGGGAGAGGAATGTTCAAGGAGAGAGAATCCTAAGTGCATCTGCTCCGAGGTGGGAATATGCTTGGCATGTTTGAAGAACAGCAGAGAGAACTGTGTCTAGGACATACTAAGGCAACAGAAGAGTGAAGGAGATAAATGTGAAGGAGCCAAAGGCCAAATCATGTAGGATCCTGAAGACCATGATCAGGCATTGTTATTTTATTCTACTTTAAGTGTGTTGGGGAGCTACTGGATGGTTTTGAGTAGGGGAAGAAATGAATCTTAGATTGATTTTTTGCAAAAGAACCTTGAGTATGGTAGAGCTGATTGATTTTTTTTTAAAGATAGCCTTGAGTGTGGTATTTAGCATAGACGGTGGAACTGAAATTTGGATACTAGGTGTCAGCTGATAGAGTTCCCAGTGGCCAAACCTGGAACAATTTGAGCAACAATATAAATAATATAATATTGAACTAACCTAAAGCATGAAATAAATATCATTGACTCCATACTGATATAAATAAATGATTGTATAATAAATGGGGGGGGGGGGGAATAGATAACTCTCCCATGCAGAAGAATCCCAAATAAATTATGTAGATATTCTGCCCTGAAGGAGGTGGGCATGCATATAGTGACTTCCTTCCAAAAAGTACAATATGGAAAGGGGGGTGAGGAAGAGTAACTTTCCAGTGGAGAAAGTTGATAAACCCTCCTTCCTCAGCCATGTGATCATGATGACACTAACAGGGACAAGTCAAGAGCATAGTATGTCCAAGTCTAGAACATAGCATATCCCATTGATAAGATCTAATGGCAATGGCACTTTATCTCTGTCATCTTCCTCCCCAGAACCTACAATGATGAGAAAAACTTAGGAAGGGCATTCTATAAAATACCTGACCAGTTCTCCTAAAAATGTCAAGGTTGCCTGAACAAGGAAAGACTAAGAAACTATTAGAGCCAAGAGGAGCCTAAGGAGACCTGACAACAAAATGTCATGTGGGATGCTGGATGGGAATCCTGGAACAGAAAAATGACGTTGGGGAAAGAATTGAAGAATTCGGAATAAAGTGTGAATTTCAATCAACTATAGTGTATCACTATCAGTTCATTAGTTGTGACAGATGTTCCATACTGATAAAGATTAATATCAGGAGAAACGTAGGATATATGGAACTTCTCTGTACTATCTTCACAACCTTTTTATAAATCTCAAACTGTTCTAAAATTAAATGTTTATTTTAGAAAAAGAAAATAAGAACGTGAGAAGGACTTATCATTGAGGTGGGGAGAAAATCAGGAGTCAAGGGAAGGAGGTGTTTCTAGAACAAGGGAATGATCAAATCACTCAAGCTCTGCTGAGAGGTTGGGTGGGAGGAGAACTGGTGACTGGCCCCTGGATTTGCCCCAGAGGACCCTATGTGTCAGGAAGCTTTCAGTTACAAAAGGAAAATATTGGCCTTCAGCATTGTGTTGTTGTTCTTTTAGAAAAACGAACATTTAGGTCGAGGGTTCAGGGACTGCTTCAGAAGGAAGAGCCTTCCGATTTCCAGAAGACTCAGGACTGGGAGCAGAAGCCCCACTGTCTGTCCCTTTCGGGGTGGCAAGGAACAAGACCTGAGGCTTATGTGAAATCACATTTTTGAAGCCCATGACCAAGCAGGGACTGGATTAATCACTATAAGCAGAGTTTCATAAGTAACTCATCTTGTATCATCTTCCTGTCACTACATTCTGGGGAGCAAGTGTTTGTTACACGGAGCGTGGGATAGAGAATTTGGAGCTTTTGATAACAGCAATAACAGATTGCTAATCATCAAAAGGAGAATGTCTAAAAATAAGCAACACTAGCAAATGTGTTACATACAGATGTGGACAACCTGGCTGGGATGCTGTGGGAAGGCAGTCCATATAGATGATAGGACTATGAGAACACCAGGTAAGTGAAGGCAATTCTCATTGACTTCCTATATTCTTGTTCAAATGCAAATTTCTCTGCATGTCTTTCAAGCATATTTATTATCTCCTTCACCCTCAAAAAGCAAGAATATTTTTATTATTCCCTAGCATGCCCCCTCAAATAAAGTCTGATCCAATTTTCATTTCTGCCTTGATGCCCATATCTCAGCCCTTTTCTGGAATTTCTACACCGATAACTATGGTTGCCAAATAAATATAGGATGTTCAGTTAATTGGAATTTCAGATAAATAATGAAAAATTATTAATTTACATTTGTTTTAAATATTGCATGGGACCTACATATACTAAAATATACCATTTGTGTGTGAAATTCAAATTTAACTGGGCATCCTCCATGCTACTTTCTAACCTCAATTATATCCTATCACTAAACATTCAAAATCAATTAGATTTTAAGTTCCCAGAGGACAGGAATTAAAATGCTTTCTACTTCTCTTCCTCTTTAAGCAGAAGAGCTGGGAAAAAAGAAGGCCAGGAAGCAGTTGTTACAGGATAACACAGGCCTGAAGTGGTCAGGTTTAGGACAACGGCTGTGCAGAGTAGGGGAGAAGGTCAGGGCATTGCAGGGGCATGGGCACAACCCAGATGTTATCCAGCAGAATTTAGTTACTATTTAGAGCTGGAGGTGTAAAAAAAAAAAAAAAGTAATTAGGCCACAATTTTTTTTTCAGCACTTTATTCAACAAATACTTATTGAATGCACAAAACCAAGATGATACAAATCAATGATTAGGGCACTGTTCTGCAAATAAAATTGAACATGATACCATCCCCGCCTTCAAGAAGCTTAAATATATGTAAATGTATAGATGCATATAAAAGGAATCTAATGAATCCCATAGGAGTCGTACAAACAAAATTCTAGAGCATTGCTTCTCAAGGGAGGCAATTTTGCCCCCTCTCCGGGAGGTCTGGCAATGTCTGGAGACATTTGGGATGGAACTGAAAAGAGGCTGGTACTCCTGGCATCTAGTGGGGAGAGGGCAGGGACGTTGAATCTTAATGCATAGTACTGATAGCTGGAGTTTCCAGATAGAATATGAAGAATGATCTGGTCCAAATTGTCATTATTGCCAAGGCTGAGAAACCCTGGTCTAGAGGAATGCAATCAGGAGAGGCCTGTGGGTGATCAAAGAAAGCTTCCATCTATGACTACAGTGGAATAGCAGGTAGTGAACATGGCATCAGCAATGCAGCAAGGCTCAACATTTGATGAAAGAGCAGTACAAAGCATTATCTTCAGGTCACTGTATCTGCTGGATGCCATTGGGAAATAAGGCACAGAGAGCATTTTGGACCAGAATTGTGTTGAGCCCGCTCACGAAACTAAGAAAATGCTGTTTCTCAAGCATTGCAACTAAGAATGGGGATGGGGAATTTGGGGAACAGGGCCAAGGGTTGGCGAAGATAAGCTCATTAGGAATATTAATTTATACTGCGGAAAGTTTAGTAAAATCACTGAGGATCTTTACTGCAATGGGGACGTGCTTCCTAAACAAAACAAAATATGGTAGTTAGGGAATTTTAACTATGGTTTTAACTGCAACAGTTTACTTGCCTCAACTCTTTATTTCCCTCTGGTAATGAAGCTATGGCTTATGTGAGGTAAGCTTTAATTTTTTTATATTAACATCATGACTTTGTTAGCTCACAGTTTTAATCCTTCCTCTTGATCCTGTGGTAAAGTCACTGGAGTCCCATTTTCATCTTAGACAACCCTGCTGAATCAGACCCAGAATATGGGATACAAGAACAAACTGAATAAACTGAGAACCTATCTTAAATTCTGTGGTTCAGAGTCTGGAACCGAACCCAAATATTTTGGTATTAGGGCTTATTTCACTTTGGCAAAACATAGCCTTCTGTTTTAATGGGGTGGGGGGTAGAGGTTTTAAAAAGCTTATTAAAATGTCTCAAAATGCTTCTTCAACATCAAATAGCTCCTAGAAAAATATTTTGATGAGTTAAGTGTAAATGAATCAGAAACATATGGATTACATTTCCTTTAGATTACACATGGGTTTCAAAATTAAGGGGAAAAGTGCTCAAGGTGAAATGCATTTTGGATTCTATTGAACCCAAAATATTTGAGAAATAACTCAAGACACTCGAAGACCCCAAATCTTGCCAGTATTCCCAGTCCCTTGTGAAAAGCAAATTAGATTTAGAAATTCTTTTTGCTTTAGTGATCTATGGTGTCACATGAAATTCAGATGAAAAATTTCTTTTCAATATATGCTTTTTATCCTGGATATTTTCACTTAAACTTTGGCCAAAAAACTAGACTCTGAGTATACTTTCATTTGGTTAAGTTAGCTAGATGGCTCAGTCTCTCTCTGCTCTGCTTGGGGACAAGAGCATTTGATTTGTCTCAAGTACAGCCTTAGAATGAGGAGGTGAATCAAAGAGCTTCAGTTCATTTTACAGCAATAATAAACAGACACAATAAAAAAGACATTATCAAAAAGATAAAGCCATCCTTGTTTATTTATTAATTCAGTCTTTCACTCCTCCAATGGTTATGCCACAGTGTGGCAAGAGGAAGACTTAGATCCCCATTATTTCCAATCCCCCAAAGTCATATACAATCTACCTAAAACCAGCATATTTGCTGAGTAGAAAACTTCAAGACATGTCCCCTAGTACCTATTCAGTTTGCTGTCCCTAAGTGTCTCCTGCATATAATTTTGAGAACCATGACATTTATTCTTCTATTCCTTCACTGAACATCTAGCCCATTTCTCGGAAGCTGTTATAAAGATAGTACCTTGCTGTTTGTGAGGGTCACAAAATCAAATAAGGCATGGCCACCCATCTGCAAGGAGCTTCATATATAAACAAAAATCTTAAGGACAAGAAAGAGCCATAAATATGTAATCTTCAAGGGTACACTCTGCCAAAGAAGGAGCCTCCCAAAAGGAAATAGCTGCCCCAAATTACAACATGGAACTGCATAATAGTAGTTATTAAAATCTAATCTGAGTAATTCTGTTTGGAGCCCTGTATGGTGAAATGAATTTATAGTGAAGTTTCCCTATTTTGTATGTCTAATATATTTCTCTCCATTCTTCTCTGGAAAACTTCTGCTTATTACTCAAGTTCCAACCAATTGTCATCCCTATGTGAGGTTTCCCACTTCCGCCATAGCAGAGTGAGATCTTTTCTCTGAATTTCCATCATATGTTGAGCACGTATTTATCTGTAGCATTGATAGCATTGTGTTGTAATTTATTTATACCACATAGTCTCCTATTAACCATTGACTTTCTTGAGGAAAAGGACCACATCCTAGTCTCCTTTTTATTCCTAGAACTCAGCATAGTGCCCTGAACATACTGAGCACTTAAATGGTATTGAATGAACCCATGATGGAATGAGTTATGCTACTATTAAAATGGGAAATGGAGGAAAGTAAAAATGTATTACAGTCCCAATCTCAGTTAAAATCCCACAAATGGCTTTAAGAATCTCATTCTAACTAATCCCATTCTCATCATAGTCTGTGTAGATCAAATGACTCATATTTACTAAATTTTGTTACTACTGACATGGACAGTGCAAGTTAGCAGAACAATAAAAATTAATGCTTGGATTAACAAAGAAATATACGCATTCACATAGTAATTTACCCACCCTTTCCTCCATGCTGGGCTTTAACTTCTTGAAGACCTTCATTATAATCTACAGTTCGGGAACTATGGATAGAAACTAAATGGATGATCCTCCTGTGGTCCTTTAAAACTTCAAAATATATTCCAAATATAAAAGGCCACCTATCAGATGGGAAATGTATATGGACCCCAAGCTTCCTATGTCACTGAAAATTCCCCCCAAGTAAATTCTTCACATTATCAAAAGAAAAACTTTTTCAATAGCTATCCACAGTACATATTAAATTTTCTTAGATTTTTATATACCCCCCTTGGATTCTAGACAATAAAACCAAAGACACTGGTGTCCATGGTTTTCCGTAAGTGAGCAGGACATTATATTTGGGAGATGTTTCTTCCCATTGCTTAGGTACAATGAGAAAACTCGAGCTTTGTCCTTTCATACAGTGAGAATGTCCTTTAGTCCAATGTTACTGGAATAAAGTAGAAGAAGAGTAAAACATAGAATCCAAAACACCAGGTTCTTCCTAGATAGGGTTAAAAAGATTTTTAAAAGTTTGACATTCAGAATCCATATTCTGTGGGACCATTGGCTTCTCACATATATGCATAAGGAAAACTGAAAAAGATTCAATGTCCGGTCTCATTCTTTAAGTTTCCCAAATCGTCTGCCTTTCCTGATTTTATTTAAGCCCTCCATTAGTTTATTAGTTTGACAGGAGCCCAGGTAATTATGCCGGCTTCTAAGTCCTACTGTAAGTTACGTCTGCATCTCCCTGAACACACACAAAATTTAGTGCCACTGCAGCCCTTCTCAAAACAAATAAAAGATTTGTGAACTAGTCACCAAGCATCCGACGCAATTAAACTGCATTTGTTTCTTTTTTGGCATTCGCACACAATCGAGGCCTTGTAAGAAGTAGGCACTCCCCAGATTAGACTGTGTTTTCTTTAGAAGAAAGTGTGCCAAAATCCTCCTACCCTGCGTAACTAAAGTCTCAGCTAGCAGGAGGTGGACAGTTGCGGCACACACATATGCAGGCACGCTCGCCGCAGTCCTCCTAGCAGTCCTCACGGTACTACTGCTACCAAAACCATGATGTGTACATAAAAGAGAAAGGCACCCGTAACTGCAAAAATGTTAACGTGGTAGAATAGGTACAAAGCCTCCTAGGAATGAAGTGTCGTGGCCCACTGCATCAATGGATTACAGTGTTAATTAAGATCAATGCAATCGTATTTACAAACATAGACATTGGTGGCTAAGAGTAAAAGTAGATAAAAATATAATAGGAACTATTTCTTATCTTTTTTTTTTTTTTAACTTTTTGAACCAAGGAAAAGTGGAGCTTACCTTGATGCACCTAGATCTCAAAGGCTTTTAATCGCCAACTTCAAGTTGTCACACTTTGAACTATTTTTTTAAAAAAATCTTTACAATCTGGTTAATTAGAACTTCCATTAACTCTTTGATTGATTTAGCATCCTGTCGTGCTGGCTTGTGCTCCGAGGCTCCCCACTGGGTTCCCCGAGTGCTTGCTCACACTGCTGTGGGCACTCGGGGTAGAGGTGGAGTCACACAATGGTCCTTGTTTAAACCTAATTTGTCAGGGAAAAAACAAGTAAGGTGTGTGTGTGGTCTGGGCAGTCCCAGGTACTTTAAAGACTTATACCCCAACTCAATCCCAGACAACCCCTTCAATCACTCCATGATTCTGCTTTCTAATCTGTGTTCTACAATGCAGATTGGTGATAACTCCTCCTATCCTGCCTGTGAAGAAATTCAATTCTTGGTAATTCCACTTATCCTTGCCATGTATTCAGCATTTACTAGATGTCACACACTTCAATAGCTATTTTATATACATTATCCCTATAATCCTATAGGGTAAGTATTGTCATCCTTATATTAAAGGATAATGAACCCAAGGAAAGGCAAACTTCATTAACTTGCAGCTAGTAAGAATCTGAATTTGAACTTCAACCCAGCTTTTGATTCCAAGACACAGCTTTATCATTATCCTACACTACTCTTGTCTGTAATGTTCTATCTAGTCCAGGTTGTCAGAATTGCATCTCTCACTCCATTGGTTCTTTGAGAGAAAAGAAAAACAGAGAAATGATCCTTAAAATAAACATTTAGTGAGAATAATTAAATCTCCCTCCTCCCTCATAAAAGCATTATCTTTGGAAATATAGAAACTTTTTCACCTTACTCAGCACTAGTTTGCTTAAAAAAAAAAAAAAAAAAAAGCATACTCAGGCTTGAAAGAACTATAGTATTTCTTAAAAGTTGTTATTTTGAATACTTATTTGCTTATTGAAAAAATCATCCTATGGAAAGATAAAGAAACGATTGTAGTTGTACTTAAATCGTTGTCAAAAATGTTTTTGGCGTGTGTTGGGAAAGATGTCTCCATAAGTCTCTCATTTCTGAGTAACTAGCAAGCAGAGGCACTGACTGCCATTTGGTCCCAACTATCTTTTCAAAGATGTTTGTATAGAGAGCATCCTTGGAATATAGAGATAATAGCTCCCTCTGGAGCAAAGGGCAGGCATGCATACTGTCCGTTATAAAAGATTCAGATTCCTATAAGCTCAGAGAATATTCATACTGTGTGTGTGTGTGTGATCTTGTCCTCTGTATTATCTGGCCCTCTTTGTATCCTCTTGTGAGAATTGGGGCTCAGAGAAACAGTGCAAAAATGCTGGAACTATGGCTACTGATGTTGCTGTGAGTAACACCCTGTCTTTCATCTCTGACCCAGGATGTATGTTTTCTACAATCACCCATAAAAGTGTGGCAGGCTAACCTGTAAGTTTATAAGCAGGGAAAAATATAAGACCTCCACAGGCTACGAGGATATAACTGGCCCCTACCTTCAGTTCATCAAAATTAGTTTTGTTACACTTAAATATTTGTAACACAGATGTAAGTTTTGTTTTTCTCTTGTTACTCTAAGAATATTACCAGTCTACTCTGAGATTATAAAGAATTAAGTCCCTGATATACTTCCACTGAAATGTTTACTTTGGCATATCAGTCTCTTACCAAATATTCTACTATCTTTTTCAAAGCTGTATTCGTCAGCTGAAGGAGTGCTGATGCAAAGTACCAGAAATCTGTTGATTTTTATAAAGGGTATTTGAGGTAAAATTTACAGTTACAAGGCCCTAAAGAGTCCAATTCAAGGTTGCTTTCTCGCCAAAATGGTTGCTAAGCTCTGCAAGGATTCAGTCTTTCTCTCATCTACAGGCTGGCAGAGGGCTTGTGTCTTAGGGCTTTCTCTTCCTTTTGAGGCTCTGTGGGCCCAGCTTATTCCTAATCTCAGCTATAGGATATCTGGCAAATGACTCAAGGCTCTTCCTTGGGCCACAGGATCAAAGTTCTCTCCTCTGTCATGTCTGTGGAGCTCTCTCTCTTCCTGTGTCTTCTTTTGTATGTCTTCTTGAGTGAGTGTCCTTTTATATCAGCCCACCAAGGGGGTGGGGACTCAACCCTGAGTCGGCCCTACTGATGTGGTTGAATCAAAGCCCTAATCTTAACATAATGTAATCAAAGACATCTCAGCTGAATCTAATATAATCAAAGGTTATCACAACCAGAGGAACACACCAGTTTACAAGCATAATTTTTCTCTCTTTTTTTTTGGAATTCATAAATAATACAAAACTGCCATACTCTACCCTTTGGCTTCCAGGAAATACATGACAATATTCAAAATACCTTAAATCCTTTTGAGTAGCAATGCAAAGTCCAAAATCACATCACAATTATAGAAATACAGTTTGTGTTGGGGCAAAGACCCTTCTGGCTGAAGACCTGTGAAACCTACAAAACAATTTAGCTGTTTCCAATATACAAAGGGACAGACATAGGATAAACATTTGCATTACAATGAGGAGAACTTGGGAGGGAAACATGAGTCACAGGTCCCCAAGAGTTCCAAAAACCTGCAGGGCATACTCCATTTGATTTCAAAGTCTGAGAGTCATTCTTGAGATGATGGTTTCTTCTCTTGGATGCCTCATGGGGGCCCACCCTTTCCACAGGTTGCCTAACTGCCATTTTCTTGGTTTCACCCTCATCAAGCATCTGGGTGGCACTGAGCTCCAGAACTTACTCTCCAAGAACATTGAGGCGATGGCCACACTTTCCCAATCTCTGGGTACAGTCTCAACCCCCTTAGTACAGTAAGGTGGCGGCAGCATTCTGCCTAATCTCTGGCGTACAGACCCAACCCTCTCAGAACAGTGAGTTGGTGACCTGGCCTTCCCTAATTTATGGGGGGCAGGCCCACCCCTCTCAGAGCACTGGGGTGTTAACCTCTCTCTCCCCAACTCTTGGGGAATGTGCTCCACTCTCTCTGCAGCCTGGGGCAGCAAAACTAAGTGATCAGTATCAGTTTTCAGTCAAATAAAATTTCTTTGCCCAAACAAGCTGATTATTTCTCCCCAAATTATTAAATATGCATGCAATTAGAACAATTAAATTTCTTTTAAACTGTCTAAACCCCTGGTTTGGGTATGGCTTCAGAGAAGGATTTTTTTTTACTTGAAAACTGTTGCTAATGAGCAAAAGGAATCTTGAGGCAGAGATAATCCTCTAGCGGCCTCCTCCTGATTCTGACCACTCAAGTTTTCTTTAATTGTTCATTTTAGCTTGCCCAGGGATGTTTGTGAGGTAGAAGGAATATCATGTAAAATTATTTCCAACTCTTCACCCCAATAATATAAATAGTTATTGGTTGAAAATTTTATGAGAAAACAGAGAAGGAAAGAAAAGAATATGAGTATGTCGGGGGGAAGGCAAGGCACATGAGCAGAAGAGAGAGACAACAGAGAAGAGAAAAGTCGGGAAGACAAAAGAAGAGAGAAGAGGAGAGGTGAAGTGAGAGTTTGCATTTCATATTGCCAGTTTTTTTCTGGTTTTCCCCTATGCAGATTTCAGGAACAATAGTCATTACCGCCTGTAGAATGAGCCATTTCATGACTCAGAAACAATGGCTTCTCCTAGCTGCAAAGGACATTAATGTTATTCCCCATGGAAGAACAGAGTTTGGAGATGTTTTGGTGCTTTGTGCCTGGTGTCTGATACACTAGGAATGAAGAGAACTCAAGATACACATGAGTTACACTGAGCTGCATGTTAGTTTTCCTGGTGATTCTTCTGTCATAGTTCCTATTTTCATTTATTTCCCCATTGGAAAAGCAGAGTTCGGTCAATTGATGTCCTTTTCCTTCTACAACTTGTCAGAGACATGGGGCTTATAGCACCTTATAATGCTAAAGCTTTTGATGCTTCAAAGTCCCTCTTATTTTACCTCAGCCTACCTCAGTTCCCTGTTGTGGATTGGAAACTTTTTGTCCTATCATTTTGCTAGGATTATAATTACATTTTGAAGGTGTTTCCTCCACAGCTCTAATAATCAATGCTGAAGATATCAAAATATGAAAAAAAAAAAAAAAATCAGAATCATCTTATGTTTCCACAAGCCATGTGTCAATGATATTTGTGGTTTTGTGAAAACAATGAGATAATTTATATAAAAGCACTTTAGAAAAAGAGTGGAATCTACTATAAAAATAAGTTTGAATAACAATAGTCATAACAATAGTAAGAAGACCTAGTCATCATTCATTCGTTCATACTATTATCTACACTTACTATGCAAAATACTAGAAAAACATTAATTAATGAGACAAAGTAGATGGCAGACTTCATAGAACCCAGAGATAAAGGTACAGTAGTAGAACTGATTCATATAAAGACCTGGTTTACTTCTATGAGCCAAAATAAAATAGAAAACATAAATGAAGAGGTAATTATAAAATAAACACCCAGGAAAATCTGTTAATTCTACCTAAGAATACATTCATATAAATCATAAGGCTATTCCTGAAGAATTAGAACATATGTGCTTCTTTGAATTGAAAGGATTCTGTGCAGAAAGTCCATGAAAAGCACAGATAAAAAAAATGAAACTTACAAATATGCTATGAGTATTCCATAAGGAAATAACTGTTTAAACATACAGTCCCATAATTAGCCTGGATCTCTCATTCAAGCACTGTAGGTCAAAACCACCAACTTTTCCAAGTCAATGGGGAAAACCGTTCCATTTCTCTCTTGTGTATTTAGATGTGTGTAATTAGACTTCTCCGATGCCAACAAAAACCCATGCAGGGTTTCTCTATACAAGTTTAGATTGTTCCAGCTCCAAAATTGGGACCGGAACGTGCTGGTACACCATCAGCAGTGCCACTGGATGGGAAATACCACCAAGCCATTTCAGCACTGAGGTTGCTGCTCTCCACTAAGATAAATATCAGGAATAAAAAAGAAATGGAATCAGCGGAGCAAAAGGGAATTCAGCTAGTCTGTTGACTACAATAGATTTTATGTTAAATTTTGCCTGCTATCTTACACTGATTCCCCTGGGACTTGACAGTTAAGTTGCTCTTGTACATAGATGAGCCATTGATGTGGTCAAATGTGAGGCAACGTTTAATATTTGGTTTGATGTCATATTACATAAACTCAAAATAGTAATAGTTTAAACAGGATGAAAGTCTATTTCTAACTTACACAAACTCACACATACACAAATCCATGGGTTGACAGTCTAGGATAGTTGTGATGACTCCACAGGGTTGAAAGAGACCCAATGTGAGTTTGAATTCTGTGAATCCCAGAAAAAAGATTATGTTCTTGAACCCATTCCTGTGGGTGTGGGGCCCTTTGCATTAAATTAAAGGGCCTTCGATTAGAGCACTTGATAATATTGCTTTAGGGCCTATATTGGCCTAATCATAATCTTATGAGCTGGCTTGAGTCTCCGTCCTTTTGGGTCTTACATAATAGGAGATGCAGAGAGAAAGAAAGCTGCCATGTTGATCCTGCCATGAGAAAGAGAGAGAACTGAAGGAAAACAGACAAGCCCCTGAGAGGCTGAGGGAGGTTCCTGAGTCTGGAACCAGCTGAGCACAGAGACATGGAAAGAGGCCCCTGAGGGGTTAGGCCCATGGAGCAGCTCAAGGCTGAGGAGATGAGCCATATGCCTGATGGCCACATGTCAAGACACCAAGATCAACACAGCTGACTTTGGTGAGAAGGCATCTCTGATGGTGCCTTGATTTGGACATTAAAGGGCCTCATTTATACACCCCCTTTCCAAAAGCCAACACATTTCTGGTACTTTACATTGGCAGTCTTGTGGCAAACTAAGACACTGGGCTCCCAACATTTTGTTTTGTCATGGTGGCAGATTGGTGTTTTCAAAGATGACCCCAACATGTGATCCCAGATCACATGTTCTTTTGCAATTTGACCTTGTCAATGCCTGATAAAGAGATTGAGAAAAGTCACCCTACCCCTTGACTCTGGGCTGGCTTTAGTGGTTCACATGTAAGCAGCAGAATGGAGCAGAAAGGATGTTCTGTGACTTCCAAAGTTAAGACAGGAAAGACCATGAGGCTTTCTTGGGACCTGCTCTCAGAATCCAGCACCCATTCCATGAGAAACCAGAGCACATGGAGAAGCCATACGCGGGGGTTCTGGTTGACAGCCAGCTCCAGCTAAGCCTAACTTTGAACTCTCACAGGCCAGACACGTGAGTAAAGAAGCCTCCACATCATTCTAGTTCTTCGGCCATGAACAGATGCGGTCCCAGAAATTCTGGAGACTCACAGAACTGAGTCAAGCCATCCCCACTCTGCTCTGTCTGAATTCTTGACCCTCAGAATCCTCAACATAATGAAATACTGCCATTTTATATTACTGAGTTTGGGGAAGCTTATTATGCAGCACCAGATAACTGGAACAAACATATTGAACATGCCACTGAGCTCCAAGATATGCGCTGAAGATCCAGCCCTTGTATTCATGTCCCAGGCATTAAGAAGGAGGGAGAGAAGAAGGGTACACACCTCCATTTGAAGGAGAGAACTTCTGCTTACATTTCATTGGTGATACCTACTCATATGGATTTACCTAGTTTCAAGGCAGGCTGAAAAATACAGTCTTTAATATAAGCAACAATATTCCCAGTGAAATTGGGAAAAGAGCGAGTGGGAAGAATGTGGAACCAACGAGAAGTCTCCACAGCAGACATCTACTTGTTTTCTCTTAGTGGATGTATTGTTAAGTACATCCACTGAGCAGTCCTTTAAGATAAGGCATCTCCTGAAAGCTCCTGCTAATGTACAAATGGTAACCTAAGAAGAGTAACACCTAAGTGCAGATATCTCCATCAAATCAGTACTGATTATAAAAGAGCTGAGTTGAGAAGATAAAGGAGAGTTAAGAGAAACTAAGAACATCATGGAAGAAGCAAGCAAAGAAAAGTAAAATAATGGACTTGGGGAATCCAATGATAGCATGAGGCTCCTTGGCACTTGGGGGATGAGGGAGGAATGGTCACAAATGAGATTTCCATTAAAATTCATTATTATCTAAGGATGAGATAGTAGGCAGACCTTAAATATTTTTATTCTCTGACAAAATGTTCTGTTGATTTGATGTTGACGCTACTTAATTCAATACAGACCCCTACACTCATCACTCTATCCTCAACTCTAATTATTAAAGCCCATGTCTTCTTTTGAATGGGGCCCAAGACTTATATTTGTGCTTGAATCCTTTCCATGATAGCAAAATCCTAGCTAATGCAGCCATGATGGGTGATGATTTGCTAGAGTTAATGTATGGCAAGAATTTCATTCAGATTGTGCTGAAACTCCAGTTGAGAGTTTTCTCCATAATCAGACTAAACATTGATTCAGAGAAAGCAGATGCTGTTCAGAAGTCCAGCGTGTTTCTTCTTTGAACACTGATACCTAGGGAATGTGGAGAAAGACTACAGGCCTTCTTGGACTTCCAAGATGGAAGATGCTTATCAAACTTGTTTGTGGGTTGGGGTGAAAATTGTTGTTCCATTCAACAGCATCAGGCCCCAGAGGAACATGAGAAATATTTGTTGTAGTAATAATGGTAATAATGATGGTAGTCATAATAACAAGAAACAAAACACTTATACTGTAAATATTTATTTGTATTTTCTGTTGAGTACTTTATGAAGAATTTTGCAGGTATTATTTCATCTAGTCCTCAACAAAACTCTGTAAGGTACTTTCTATTATTAGCCTCATTTAACTAATGAGGAAATTGGAATTAAGTGACAGAGGCATCAAGCAGAGCTAGGATTCAAGCTCAGGCATTATGGAGATAGGAAAGCACACTGAGTAGTAGATAAAGTCTGCGTCTGTTTGTCTGTCTTTCTTTCTCACAGCCTATCTCTTTTGACATGGATTCCTTAACCCACACATGATGAAGGTTTTTAAAAGGAGGTGAAGCTACTGCTCAAGATATGAGCTTTCCAAATATAAGTGGCCTAAGTAGATAGAGCTAGTAAGTGAGATAGACAGACAGACATAAGCAGCAATGCCATTTGGATGTAGGTGAGTGTGTCATCGGAGGGAGTCTCCTTCCTTCCTAATTTTTTTTCTTTTTGTAAAACAAGTTGCCCTAAGAGAGGAGTGTGGCTTAGAGGCAGCCTCACTTGAATGTGCCTTGGGAGACAGCCTAATACCTCATATTAAAAAAAAAAAAAAAAAAAAATACACACACACACACTCATATATATTCACGCCAAAAACATCAAGCAGTTCGTGGCTGTTAAAAAGCCGGGGAAAACTGAGTCGTGAGCACCGTTCACTGTTTTTCTTTCAAATGCACTGACCACCCTCTTGTCACAACATCTTATTTATTGACTCACAAGTTGCCCAAATGGAATAAAAGTTTAGAACACTGAAATTTGGGTTCTGCCCGAAAGTTCTCCTTAATCCTGAAACTTTTTCTTCACTTTTTTCCCCTCTGTTCTAGGCATCATATTAGAAAAATCTCTAAGGAGATCTGGAGGGAAAGGGGTTAATTTGGGCGGCTTGGAGCCAGGCCTCTCTTAACTGGGGAATTGGCAGCTAGCAGTTTGGAAGTCTGCCTCGAATGAACGTTTTATTATCCGTTTTGCCCAAAGGTGGCTTTGAGACACCCACAGCAGCAGAGGGCCTTCTGATTGGGATTCGACAGACGGGAGCCAGAAAGCTGTCTGCCCCTTCTGAGATGACTGAGGGACCCCATGGAGGAAACCACCACCCCTCCCCAGCCCTAGGGTGGACTGTGCCCGCCCTCAGCCTCCAATAAACTTCAGACCTACCAGGAGACTTGTAAAATCAGCGGGCAGTTCTGAGGCAGGGGGGCAGTGGAAGGGAGGGAGAAGGTCCGAGAAACAGAGGGGTGAGTGAGGCAAACCCACTAACTTAAAATAGGTATTTAAAGAAGAAAAGGAGCCCTGAAAAGAAGAGAAAGGGTGAAGGCATGAGTGTAAGAAAGTTGAAGACAACTAAAAACAAGCTATACAGAAAACAAGAAAACTGAAAGGAGGAGAACAGAAAAAACTGAAGAGAAAAGTAAAGGACCAGAAACATCCTCACCCAAGACCTTGAATATCTGATTTGCCTTTGCTGACCACAATTATGCTATGAAGGGGCCGAGTTGCCATTTTTATGGAGTTATTTTAATTGCTTCATCATGACCTGCTCAATTAAAAGTGACCCGTTTTTGCCAGAGAGAAACTCCATAGCTCCTTGAGATCTTAGACTGAAAGTGTCCTAGGCTCTGAAGCAGTAGCTCGTTGCTTATTTTAATTTTCCCATTTCCCAACAGGATATACAATGCACCCAGGTGTTTGGAGGCAGGCTGGAGATGGCTCTCCTTAGAGAACATTGTGACATCCAAAGAGATGGAGCCCGTGGAGAAGGACAACCACAGATGCAGTGGCAAATTGTATGCTATTTTGGGGTGCCACTTCTAGTTTTCTATCCACAGAGCCCCCTAGGACGTGGGCAGGTGGTATACACTTCTTGCTGTCCCCAGAATACAGTTCACAAACTCCCCGCTTAAAAAACATCCCCCAAAGCCCTGCGGCTCAGAGGTAGGGAAGCAGGATTCCCATGACCAAAAAATGCAGTTGGAATAGGGGAGTCCTGAGGCATTGGGCATTGATTTAACAGGAGCAGTAGCAAGCATTTCTAGCGCTTTACTCACACATCACCTTTCTGGAGTCACACATACACCATGGGATACAAGGAGTGGAATGGCTTCTTATTCCCAAATATCAGAGGCTGGGAAGCAACAAAATGAGTCTCAAAACCTGGTCCACAGACCACAATTCAATTACCTTTTTATACAGGCAGACTTCCTGACCTTCACTCTGCAGAGGAACTAAATCGGTATCTCTGATAGAAGCTTTATTTACTCATGCATCCTAAGCAACTTCATTTACATTGAATTTTAGAAGCATGAGGCTAGCAGATGGGAGATCTTGTGTATTATTCACATCTCAATTGAATTTTTACAGTTCATTTTCCCCCATATTCACAGAAAATGAAATTGAGGTTCAAAGAGGCTCAGTGACTTATTCAAAGTCACAGAATCCACTGCTAATTGGTAAGGCCTACTACCAGAAATCAAACTTAGATCTCCTGACTTCTGGTATTCTCTGTTCTTTCTGGCATTGGAAAGGTTAGACATTGATCGTTTTGGATTATATAAAAATAAATAGTGTACAGATTTATTCATGCCTCACAGTATCATTCCTGATGAAAGAGATCTCTGATCTTGATCATGTTCCTACAAATTTGCTCCTGTGTAAAATACTCACTTACGAATATTTTAGTTATTCATCAAAATCTTTAAGCTAGGGGAATTGAAAGGACTTCTATTTCAGTGGTCAAAGTGTAATAATGTTAGGTGTGTGCCAGGGACTATTTTATATATTATATATATACATACACACACACACATACACACGTATATGTATATATATAATTAAACATTTTCACAGCAAACCAATGAGATAAGTACTTATTTGCATAACCAGATGAAGACATTGAGTCCTGATGTAACTTGCTCAAGTTCACACAGCACTTAAGTTGTAGATCTGGGCTATGAATAAAGACTGTTTGGCTCTAGAGGGAGCAAGGCTAACCACAACTAATTGCCTCTCTGTCTATGGGGGTGTTGAGGGTGAGGAAGTCCTCTGTGGATAAATTTTAGTGAAAAGAAGCAAAATTACTCTCAAAAACTCAGATCTGTGACCGTGAGACAGCAATCATGAAATTCACTTTTGCATAAGTCATCTAAACATATATTTTAAAACAGCCATCACCTTTCAAATAAATCCATGGCCATGCAGCTAATGTGATTCAATTCTTTTATTTTTGAGATGATGAAATCAAAGGCTTGAGAGGTAAAAACATCTTCCTCAAAATCTCAGATGCCACCAAGGTACATACTGGACAAGATGTATAAGTTGCAAATATGATCAATTTCTTGAAACTGATTATGAGGTGAGTTTACAAGTGATCTATTGATCTACTGCCATAGTAACACTCCATAACAAACAATCACAAACTTCACTGTGATGCAACAACTAATGTTGATTGCTCACAAGTCTGGGGTGGTTGAGTAGGTGCATCTGCTGATCTTGGCTGGGCTCTCATCTTTCTGGAGGTCAGCTGGCTGTTGTATGATCTAGGACAGCTTCAGCCGAGGCAACTTGGCTCTGTCCCACACGTCCCTCATCCTCTAGCAGGCTAACTTGGAAGAAATCTTATAGCAATGCAGGAGGTGCAAAAGCACAACTGGAAGTGTGCAAGCGTTATTTCAAGCCTCTGCTTTCCTTGTCATATGTTCAATCATCCATTAGCCAAGGCAAGTGGCAAGGTCAGGCCTGGGTCAGACTTGGGGGTACTGCAAATTTACAAGCAAAAGGGTTAGAAACAAGGAAGGCTGATTAATTATAGCCATTAATGCAATTGTTCTACCATAGTCAAGGAGGAAGAATAGCATTGCATAGAAAAAATTTCAAGGAGAAGGAAAAAAAATCAAATAAAGCCAAATGATGCAACATTAGTTTTAACCTCCAAACTTTGGGATCACACCCTACATTTTGGGAAACAATTGTTATATTTAATAAATGAAGTAGAATACATGATTTGACTAAATTAAAGGAAAGGCTTAATTTAAGAAGGTTGCATTCTCTATTTTATAAAATTAGTTTCAATATGTTGGCAAACATTATATTTAATTTGGGGATTCTGGCAAATGCTCTGATGCTTCTTAGAGTTATTTTAGATAATACATGTAGCTCATTTATTATGAGAATCTGAGAAAACAGAATTGA
Organism: Tolypeutes matacus; assembly: GCA_026826555.1. NCBI lineage: Eukaryota > Metazoa > Chordata > Mammalia > Cingulata > Chlamyphoridae > Tolypeutes > Tolypeutes matacus. The sequence continues at coordinate 12,098,407 of JAKSZT010054478.1, forward strand.
AATTGTACATGCACACACAAATGCACACACATATGTATTTAGAGTCGATCCTCATTATTTGCAGATTTTGTATTTGCCAGTTTCCCTACTCACTAAAATGTATGTATAACTCCAAAATTAATATTCATGGGATTTTTTTGGTCATTCATGGACATGTGCAAAGTGGTGAAAAACTTGAGTTGCCCTATGCACAGTCCCTTTTGGTTCTTGTTTCAACTTGCATACTGTAAACTAGGGTCCTTTGGGTGACATATTTAGTGTTATGTTTTTCCCGTTTCTGTGCCTTTGTTGGTGATCTTTTCGTGGTTGTTTTAAAATGGCCCCCAAGCATAGTGCTGAAGTGCTGCCTAATGTTCCTAAATGCCAGAAGGCTGTGATAAGCCCTTGGAGAAAATATGTGTTTTAGAGAAATTTTGTACAGGCATGAGTTATAGTGCTATTGGCTATTCGCTCAGTGCTAATGAATCAAAACTGTATCTTAACTAAGGTGCCTTGAAACCAAAACACACATAAAACAAGGTTATGTATTGATCTGTATTTTCCTGGAAGTAATGTTCTTGCATTTGCATCTCTAATTCAGTGTTTGTGATGTCACAGGATATAACTATTGTGAATAACAATATCTGGTGAAACATGTAATGCCACAAGGGCACTTTTTAATGGATCCATCACTATTTTACTTTAAAAAGCACTTCCTTTGACAATATAAGTATAGTTTAATTTATAAACAATTAATGTATTTGTAATTTATGAAAGATTAATGTATTTGTAGCTTTTCAGTAATTCATCTGGGACTGACATGGTTACATGTAATGAAACATTAAAATGCTTTGTCTTACTTAAATTGGAGATCTGTGTTTAAAATGGAGCTCATGTTTTTAACGTGTTGTGGGGGGATGTTGTTTAAGGATGAAAATGCTTCCAACAAGAAGGTAAAATTTGTATGTCACGATTTCCTTTGAATTGTAGTTGTTATTCCTAGTAAAGATCAAAACTGTTTTCACCTTTTCTCTGCTAGTTGTATGAATTCCATAACTCACCACCCTGTAACTACCCTTTTCCAAGTCTCTTGGACAGAGTCTTTTAAGAGCATGCATGCAGGGAGCAGATGGGGCTCAAGCAGTTGAGTGCCTGCCTCCCACATGGGAGTTCTAGTACCTCCTGAAAAAAACAAAAAAACAAACAACTAGCAAAACAAACAATAAAACCAACTCAGGGACGCCTATGTGGCTCATTGGTTGAGTGCCAGCTTCCCACATATGAGGTCCCAGGTTCAATCCCAGGCCCCTGGTACCTTAAAAAAAAAAAAAAAAAGAAAAAGCATACATGCTCTCACGCTAGCCTCACAGGCACAGCAGCACCAATACAAGAAAATTTTAAAAACTGAAAAATAAACAAAACAGAAAGAAACAGCACAAAAATAAAAAAATAAAAAAAAAAATCCCACTACTGAAAACTCTCGCAAAAATCTGTCAACAAGGAGTATCTCACATATTATATTAAAGCTCAGTTACAAAATATAACGTAAACATAAAATTGCCCCATTTTAGTTGTTGACTTTGCAGGAAACTGCGATTATAAAGCTTTTGGAAACTTTTATTGTATATTTTTAATATATAATCATTGTATACAGATTACTATCATTCGACTGTATTGGGCTCGTTGCTCATTTGTAAGAGATTGTTTGAAACTTGCTGCTAGGATATCATCCTTTAAAATAAAATGCTACTTTTGATATGTAGAGTGGAACCCAACGACATTTAAATTCAAGAATTCCAAGAGGATTTTGTCAGAATGCCCTCCTTTCCAGACTCCTGTGGACGAGGATCTTCTATGTACCAAAAGAATCATGTTTTCTTAGTTCTGGAGGCAATGGTGATTTCATTGATCCATAAAAACAATGTCCATAAAAAAGTGACATGGATTAAACAAAAGGAACAACCCAGAGCCTGGTAGATTGGATCCTGGGTATTCTTTCCCACATTCAACAGCAAACGAAATTGCCTCCCAACGAGGCTTCTTGTGGGACCTGTCCATTGGCTTTTAAACCGTTTAATTGTTTATTTCCAGCCACCATTTATCAACAACTGTTCAATGGGATGATGTCTTGTGAGCTATTGGCTATTCTCTCTATCAGCATTCCTAAGATTGATTGCTCTCTCCTGAGAATTTACCACAAAGAGTATATAATCGAGGTACTCTTAAGGCATTCCTGGGGAACCTTATTTTCCTCAGGAGTTATCATCAGATATGACACAGGTTCCATTAGCAATCTTCATATACATTGGAGTTTTTCCCTGTGAATGGAAATGCACCACTGCACCAAACAGCTGAAGCCTTCCTTTCTTTCTCAAACTGCCATTCTGTATTTTCTCTATAGTTATCTGATAGTGTGCAATTGCAAAGGTGGCAAGTGTGCTCAAACAACTATTTGAGGTAATTTGTTCAGTCAAAGCACACATACAATAATTCATTGTGGTAGAAACCAGCCTTCATTTTATTTGTTTGTTTGCTTGCTTGATTGCTTGCTTGTTTTCTTAATTTTGGGGACTGAATTTATAGGTAAAAGCAGTTAATATAAACAGCTTGGTAGCCTTCTATAGACACAGCCTTCTGGCATTCTTTTTGTCCCCTGAATGTGTATGTTTTCCATTTGATTAGCTGACTTGCACTCTGGAATCCAAACAGCAAGTTCCTTTGAGTATTTTGCCTTTTCCTAATAATTGGATTGATGGGAGGGAAAAGGATTCTACATATCGCTTGTCAATATATTTTTATTTTTTCAACCTGCATTCATATATATTATCTGCTTGATGCTTGAAATAGTCACATTAATAATCCCACCAGGATTCCTAGAGCATTTTATTGCTTCCAGGAGCGACATATAATATTCCTTGTATTACCATTATTTGCAGAAATGGCTCATCTCTCCTAAAGGACTGCAAATGAATCGAGAGCAATGGCTGATTCTCTGGCCTTCTGAAATTCCCTGTCACACCTAGCAATATGCAAATGAGGGCAGCTATATCCAATTACCAAATAAACTGGGTCACAGTGAGTCTAACCTAAAATGTATCTTAAATCTTTGAAAATAAAACAACTTTATGTCTCTTAAAAGTAATTTTAAAATATTTATCAATTCCATTTAAGCCAATTTTCCTTCCATTTGCCTGTGCCAAGGAAGTAACCATGGATGCAGTAAAAGAATGTTCATCCTAGTATTATTTAAAATAACATGAGTGCAAATAAATAGAGAAATAAATAAAATAATATGTAACTATTAAGGATGAGGTTTTCAATGATTTTTTAAATACATTGGAAAATACAGTATATGACTGTAGTAAAATAACAATGAATATATGTATTTTTATTAATTTTGTTTGGTAATGGGATTGTTAATATGTTTTTCAAAAAGGTTATATTTTAAAGAGAGAGATTTAAAGAGATATATTCTAAGAAAGCAGATGTGGCTCAAGCAGTTGGGAGCCTGCCTACCAAATGGGAGGTCCTGGGTTCAGTTCCTGGTGCCTCCTAAAAGATGAGTAAGGCAGCAAGCTGATGCGACAGGCTGGCATGGTGAGCTGACGCAACAAGATGACGCAACAAGATGATGCAACAAATAGACACAACAAGGAAACACAATGAGAGATACAACAAGCGGGAGTGGAGGTGGCTGAAGCCATTGGGCGCCTCCCTGCCACATGGGAGCTTCCAGGTTCAGTTCTCATGCCTCCTGAAAAAGAGGACGAGCACACAATGAACAGACACAGGGAGCAGACAGCAAGTGCAAACAATGGGGGGGGGAGGAGGGAATAAATAGATAAATAAAATCTTTTTTTTTAAAAAGATATATTCTAGGTTAAAATGATCTGATATCTGGGATTTGCTTTGAAATATTCGAGGCGGTGATGAAGTGGGCAGAGGTATAGATGAATAAAAGAAATGCCATGAGTTGATAATTTCTGAAGCTGGTTGGTGGGTATATCAGAGACTATTTTATTATTCTGTCTACTTTTGTATACATGTTTTCCTTAACTTGCATAATTGTATGCAAATGTATTTCATACAGTGACCTAGTGAATTATAAAAACATTCTGAAATCAGAAATTTGGGGAGTGAATTTGCGTCCTAAAACAATTGTGGAATGTTTATATATGGCTATAGTTCCAAAATAGAAAAATTTTAAAAACCTTGTACATAGAGAGTGACATAGGAAAGCCAGGCATCTTCCATTTGTCCTACCTCCCAAAAGCAACTCTCCATTTTCAGGGAAGTCACAGACATCCGTTAAGGGGCCATCTCCCAGAGGTCACCTGGGCCCCCCTCCTTCTCTGGGGAAGTCACAAATACATACTAGGTAGCCATCCTCTGGCCTTCCACCACCCCCACCTCCTTTTCTATTGTGCACCCTTCCACAAACTGGGGGGCTGGTAAGTCTGAGGAAAAGCCCTGCCAGACCTTAAACTCAGAAGCCAGGACCGCAAACCAGCAGCCGCAACTGCTTATCAGAACAGGACTCCTCAGTGGCTTGGCTCCTCCTCCTAAAAGTAGCTAAAAGCCACACTCAGACAGTATGGATGTGCCTCTTCTCCCATGCCAAGTGGGGCGTGCAGAGCTGCCAGCTAACAACCCCGACCAGGAGCCGTTTTCAGCCACCCCGGGAGACCGGCTGTGATGAGACTTCTTCCCCTGCTCTTTTGGACTCTCTGAACTACGTAATTGTCAAGGAAATGTGCCCTTTCTGGACTCTTTATTCTGCACCATAAAGGGATCATTTGCTGGAAGTCTCTGCTGTGCCCTGAACTTGTGTTCTGGTGATACCCTTGTAGTAACTCGCTCCACACTCCGTCCTCATCCTCGCTGGTTTCTGGCCAAGGAATGCTGATCTACATACTTGGTTTAAGGCTCTTGAAATTCATGACGGTATATGAACAAAAGGGCCCCGCACTTTCATTTTGCATGGATCCTGGAAAATGGTGCAGCCAGCCCTGCCAAGCTGCGTGAGTGATGCTAGTGGGCGCCCATTTTCTCTGGCTTCCTGTTGAGTTTGGTGATTGGGGAGCCCCTGCAGGAGACTGAGGCAGGCAGGGAAGGAAGTCCAAGGTATTTAGCATCCTGGTTCTCACCCTGTGAGAGAGCATCTTGAGCTGGCTTTGTTCCTAGAGGTCAGAAGGCTGACTGCTTCTTGCAAGACATCCTACTCCACAAGACTTTCTTTCTTTCTGGATTCCAGTAACCTTCCCTTCCTCAATTTTGGTGACAACCCTTCCACTGCTAGCCCTGAGTTTTGGTTTGTGGGTCCCCTACATTCAACCACACCTTTGTCATCAGTTTCTTGGTAAGTAAACCTTCTCAGTGTTTTTCTAATATGACTGTGGCTTCACTTTCTTGCCAAGACCCTGATCAATACAATATCTAAGGACAAAAGTATGCAAAATTTTTGGCAGTAATGATTCTTGTGTTCTGGGTTTTTTTTTTTTTTTTATTTATTACATTGTCTTAAATTTTGCAATAAGCCCTTAATACCTTTGTAATAAAAAAAAATACCTTTTGGAAAAAGTAATGACATATCTGGACAACTAGAAATTCCACTCTCAGACATCTTAATCCCTGAATTCAGCCCTCCCTTTATCTGACCAGCTCTCTGCTTGAGGACAATAATCCCGCAGCCCTGCCTTTGTTCCTTCTCCATCACTCATCAGTGACTTTGGCCATTGAACTCCCCCTCACCCTCATACCATGAAAAATGCCTTAGAGTTGCTGAGTGACTGCTTGTTGTTAATCCTGGATCTTTTGTGTTTATCTTACTTTTAGCCCCCACATATTTGAGGGTGATCTCTGTGAGAGGCAATTTGGTCCCATTCTCCCTCCTGACTGCTTCTCTCTCGCTTTCCCAGGGTCCTGGAGAAGGGCAGCAACATGGGGGCAAGAGAGGCAGAGAAGTCGATGAGACCAGGAAAGGACAATTTAATCGTTTCTTTTCTAACAAACGCTTCCTGCAAAGTAGGATTGTCTCATCCTCATGGCAAAATGTAGCTTGTTTGTTCTTTAAGGAAGTTTATATGATTTTTAAAAACAATTTTTTAAAATAATGAAGATAATATTTGGACATAGTAAGTGTTCCCTGAGTTGCATTCACTGTGTTATACTCACCCAATATGTGGGATTACTCAGTAGGATAAGGCAGTTTGTGAATAATATATAATTGCATTTGGGTTCTCCAGAGAAACACAACAGATAGGACATATGTGTGTCTGTGGGTATGTTTGCTTTCTTATATATATGCAGAGACTTGTTATAGGAATTGGCTCACATTACCACCGGGACTGGAAATTCCAAATTCTGTAAAAAGGCCACAAGCTGGGAACCTCAAGAAAGGCTAAGTTGTATTCACTGGAGTTCTGGCTAGCTGAAGAAAAAGGCAGAAATTCTTTTTTCTGACTTCTGAAATCCATCTGATTGGATGAGGAGACTCCACAAATTTGAGGGCATTCTTCTTTGTTTATAGTAGATGCAACCAGCTGTAGATGCAATCAGCTGACTAATGATATAAAACCATCTACGAAATACCCTCACAGTAACAATCAGGCCAGTGCTTACTTGACCAAACTACTCACATCATAACATAGCCAAGTTGACATTTGGAATTAACCATCACAATAATCTTTAGTAATGCCTAGTTTCTCATAGAATTATGAGATAATTAAATACTTTGTTTTGTACTTTCCATAGGGGACTTTATACCAGAAAATAGAAATGGTTAGGGACCAATGTTGTAGACAGATTTAGGGGTGGGTGGAGAGAAGAACTGAAATTTATTAAAAGCCTACAATGTACCACACACTATAATACATGTCTTATAGTTATTGCCTTTTAAAAAAATGTTGTGAGGTAGATATTTTTATTTCTATTTTCTAGACAAGTAATTTGCCCACATTTTTATAGCTAGTAACTGTGATTCAAATCTTCCCACTTTTTACTCTACCAAAATGCTATATTAATATATCATCTCTCTACTAAACACTTTTTATCCAAATCCAAGGCCCAATGGATTATTATATTAAATGAAAAATTTTGTTAATTTATTTTAAAGAATATCAGCTAGGAGCAAATTTTCAGACATTGGAAAAAGTGGCTTACTCCTAGAAGGAGCCAAAAGTATCAAGTTGAGAAAATAAACTATCAAAGATAATCAGAGTTCTACTGCTTAAAGGAGGATATGAGTAATAACCTTTCCATGTATAAACTAGTCATGTTTCTATCTTTAATTTTGCCAGACTACCAGAATATCTATCATGTATTTGTTTTCTGATTTACTCTTCACAGTCCATAGTAGAATTTTGAAATGCAATTGGTCTTCAAATTGACCTTCTGTGGACCTGACATAAATTCCCAGGTTAAAAAAAAAAAAGGTGTGACCATATCTGGGAAAGTTCAGGTCTGGGTTCATGTCACAGAGCTGGGTGAAGCCACAGATTATGATTTCCTCACTCCCAAGACCCAGCCTTTGTCAAGCTTGTTTCACTTAAGCAATGTGCCTCAGAGCCTGCTGTGGGCGTCAGAGCTCTACCCCAGGGCTTTCACCAATTCCAGGTTTTTTCTCATCACCTGAACATGCTCTGGAGTTGGAGGTGATCTCTCCTCTACTCAAAGCCACTGGGTTATTGGCCTGCTGAATTCTGACTTAAACCCCTAAACCTAGGCAATACCCCAGCAGCAGGAGAGAAGACATTTATTTTGTGGAAAAATTGAACTCATGTGTCTCTGGAGTCTAGGACTCTGGACACAGACAGGGCAGGGAGAACAAAGAAAAGACTGCACTACGATCTGTGGGTTACATGTACCCATTTCTAACAGCCCCACGGTCAACCCAAGAAAATGCCTACAGAACTCCCCAAAGAAGAACTCCAGGCATCTCTGGAGCTGACTTTGCTGGTGCCAGACACACAAATACACACACACACTCACACATACACAACATTACCATTCTCCCCTCATTCCTTTTATCATATATGAGTACCCAACCCCCAGCCTTCGTGTGTAATTGGGAATCCCTTCGAAGGACTGCCTTTGCTGCAGGAGCCTCTTTGTCCTGCAAGGCAGAAAGAGAGCCAGAATGGTCTGGAAGTGATTGTTTTCCTGAGGCTGACCCTTAGCCAGTGACTTCCTGCTAAGGGGGTATAAGGGTTCATGTGCCTAACTCCAGAGCTCCCCTGAGGCTTGAGCTGGAGCTGGGAAGTTGCCTGAAATTACCCCCTGGCTTGGCTTCTTCCACTTGTCTGCCATGTCGACCACCTTCCCCTATCCTTTAGCAATTTCACCAGGGCAATTACTTAGTAAAACACTTTTGGAGTGTGCTTTTGGAGAACCTGACCCAAAAGAACACCCAATCACTGTGTGTAACAGCACTAAGCACAAAAGTTTTCAGTCTGCTATCTAGTGCCTCACTCCTAAACACAAATGTACAGCCAAGGATCACCAGGTGTCCTCTGAGAAGAACTTCCAGAAGTAAACCTGTATATACGAAAACAGGCAATATGGACATCAGGGAACAAAACCACCACCAACAACAACAAAGCCAGAAAGGGCAGCATCAGTGTCATTATTTACATTCTTTTGACTATTTACATTATTTTAAAATACAAAAGAGCTTCATCTGAATATACATGAAAGATATACAAAATTGTTCAAAAGATCAAAGGATGGGGCATGGTCCCGATGGGTGGACAATCACTCAATAAATGAGGGAATCTGAATTCCTAGCCTGGAGAGCTCTGCCACATTCTCCAAGGGAGCAGCAACAGTCCTCTGAGTGCAGGGACAAGTGTCTGTCAAAAGAGGATGGCCCACTGATGAGTTCTTGTTATTGATGACTACCCTTATGAGTCTTTGCTCTTGTAACTGAAACTGAGCTTACTATTAGGGGGTGCCTAAGGGTTGCCACCTGAGAGCCCCCTTGTTGCTCAAATGTGGCCTCTCTCTAAGCCAAACTCAGCATATGAATGCATTACCTTCCCCCCAACGTGGGACATGACTCCCGGGGATGAGCCTCCCTGGCAACGAGGGATTAATTCCAAGTGCCAACTGGCAACACAACTGGAAAAAGACCTTGAATAAAAGGGGGAAAAGGTAAAGACAAATGAGTTCAAGTGGCTAAGAGACTTCAAAGAGAGTCGGGAGGTCCTCCCAGAGGTAACGCTTACGCACACCTCAGTAGGAGCTCATAGAACATCAAAGTGCATATCACCTCCCACAGAGGGGCTCCTTGAGAGCTCTGAACACACCCAGGTCCTGTATAAGGGGGGATAGCCCCAGAGACTGATGCCTTATCAGTGGGCTCTATTTTGGAATCTGTGCTCCTGAGAGTGACAGAATTGGACTCAAATAAGTCCTCCCTGCACATGGTTCATCAGTCCCTTCTATTCAAACCTATATGTGATGCTGGAGTTTTTAGGTATACTTCCAGAGACTGGAGCCTCTGGCCTACCTATGTGCCAGGTGTGCGTGGAATCTCGGTGGAGCTGCAACTCCTACCCTACAGCTCAATGGACTCATCCAAGTCACCTGGCGAGGAGACAACAATGAGCAGTGGCCATCCCAGGGAATGGAGAGGGCCTGTATCTGCAGGCAGGATCATCCCACCCACCATATCCATGGGGTATAAGCCCTCTCTCACTTGGAGTTGGAGTGGACATCACCATCCCAGTCCCCTCAGGATTGGGGGAAGAACTATGGACTAGAGTGGACTTAATGGTATTCTGTTGTACACATATGGCGATTCTAGCAATGGAAGAAATTATAACAGTGAGGTGGAGCCAGTGGCTACTGGACACTTTCGGGGCAGGGAGGGGATGTGCAGTTGAAATACAGGGGCTTCTTCGGGATTTGGAGGTTGTCCTGAGTGCCGTTGTGGCAACGGATGTAGGCCATTTTAAATCAGCACACACCATTCAGAACTGTGTGGGAGAGAGTGTGGTCTACGATGTGAACTATGGTCTATGGTTGATGGCAAGGCCCCAGGATGTGTAAGTCCATTGAGGGTGGTGGGCCACACTTGTGGGAGATGTTTGTGTGGGATGTGGTGGGAGGTGTGGGAGGTGGGCAACATGGGAATCCCTGTAGGTCCCATGTAATATTTAAGTAATCTAAGCACCTTTTAAAAATATATATATATAAATAACATTTTTGTAAGCAAATGCACATATATGCATATATATTTACATATCATTTTACAAATATTGGTGTGTATTATGAAAAATTTAATTTTTACCCACAATAAAAAATAAAAAAAATAAAAAATAAAAAATAAATGGTTAACTAAATTCAACCATGTTGCTGTCATGAGTAACAGTTTCAAGATTTAAGAATCAATATAATCTTTATCAATATTCTGGATTAGGCAACAAATTACCTTTCTGGGGTGCTCCCTGTAAACTATACTCCTGTTTGAATGTTAAGCTTTTGTTCCTACAGTTTAATTTTAAGATGTATGGATGTTCAGTTTATGTATTTGAACTACAATAAACCAACCCTTTTTATATAAAAAAAAAAAAAAAAAAAAAAAAAAAATATAGGCACATCTACATTTATTAAAAAAAAAAAAAAAAGAGCTGTCACCAGCAGCAGTATCTGGGAACTTGTTAAGAATGCAGATTCACAGACCCACCCCAGACTTATTGAATCAGAAATTCTCTGGTGGGGCCAAGCAATCTGTTTTCTTTTTTGTTTGTTTGTTTGTTTGTTTATTAAGGAGGTACCAAGATTGAACCTAGGACCTCATACATGGGAGGCAGGCACTCAACCACTGAGCTACATCTGCATTCAATCTGTTTTAATAAGCTCTGTGGGGTGACTCTGATGTACCATCAAGTTCAACAACCACAGATTGGAACTATAGAATATTTTTAAGAAAAACACTTGTGATATAAGTACATTAAGAAGAAGGGGGAGAAAAATGTCCCTGGGAGGATGGGGAATGGGCCCTCACAAACTTGGAACTCATTTACCATATTACAAGTCAAAAGATAATCTCTAAAAATTGCTACCAATAAATAGCATCATGCATTTCTTCATGCAACAAGTATTCATTGAGTTCCTACTATGTTCTAGGCATAGTTCTAAGTTCTAGAATTACAACCAAAAAATCACTGTTTTCTAGTCTTGTATTTCAAGAAATACAAGAAAAAAGTCACTGCTATCATGAAACTTATACTTTATGTGTGAGACAATAAACACACAAACAAAAAGAAAAGTAATTGAGACAGTGAGGGTGGGGGGGAGACATCTCTTACCATGAATGGTCTAAGAATGTTTCTCTGATAAGTGACCCAGGTTCAGAGAGAAGACTGTAGATTATAGAAGGGACATGGAGCCCAATAACAAAGGACCTTACAGGCTTTAGAAAAGGCTTTGGAATTTATTCAGAGTGAAATACAAAAGCATCTCAGGATTTTGAGCAGATAAGTAACACAACAGACTTGTGTTAAGGCTCTTTCTGGCAGCTCTGTGGATGTGACAGATTGCATTTTCAAAATGCGTCCCCAGCAAGATCTCCCAGTCCACATGTTTTTCTACCATTTAGCCTTGACTCTCCTCCCATTGGGCAGCCCTCTCCTCTAATCTGGGGACATTTGTGACTCCCTGTGACTTTTAAGGCTAGGTCAGAAAAGGCAATGCAGCTTCTTTCTTGTTTTCGATGGCACTGGTGTTCAGAGCCTCGAGCCTCCTATGAAAGAGCTAAGGCTATAGAGAGGCCACCTAATCTCGCGTCCTCCTACCCTAGATGCCAAGCACGTGTGTGAAAAAACAGTCACATGATTCCAGCCTCAGCCGAAGCTTTAGATATTGTGGAGCCTAACGAGAAGAGACAGGTCAACCTGTTATGCCCTGTTCAAATTGCTGACCTGCAGAGTCATTAGCATAATACAATGGATGTTTTATACCACTGACATCGGAATGGAAGCTTGTTATACCACGAGAAATAGATTTTAGGACCTTGCCACTTAAATTATAAACCAGCAGGGACTGGCAGCATCAGTACCACTTGGAAGCTCATTAAAACTATAGAACCCAGACCTACTCCAAGCCTACCAAATCAGAATTTGTATTTTAAGAAGATCACCGGGTGATTTGAATGTATATTAACATGGTTTTTCTCACTCTGCTGTAAGTTATTGAGCTAAAATAGACATGCAGGAAAATGGACACATCTTAATTGACTATTTACATATGTATACATCTGTACAACCACTACTCATATGAACATATACATTTACCTTATCCCCAGAAAATTCCCTCATGCTTCTTCCGAAACGAAAACTTTTCTCTCACCTCCTGTGTATAACAACTTTTTGGACTTCTATCACCATCTATCAATTTAGTGTATTCTTGAATCATAAAAATGGAATCATTCAGTCAGCGTTTTGTTTGTTTATTTCTGGCTTCTTTCACTCAACATATAATGTTTTTTAAATTCATCTGTATTGTTGTGTGTCACTAGTTTGCCCTTTTTCTAAATTGCTGTGTAGAGCTTCATATAAATATACCATATTTTAAATTCCATTCTCCTATTGATAGACATTGGTATTTTCTAGTTTGGGGTTATTATTAATAAAGCATTTTTGCATGTGTGAACATATGCATTCATTGCTCTTGGATATAATCCTAGGAGTGGAAATGATGGGTCATGGGTGTGTTTGTGTTGAACTTTATTAGAAATTACTGAAGAGTTTTCCATTGTGGTTGGACCAATTTATACTCCTACGAGAAATTAGGAGAGGTCCAGTCACTCTACTTCCTTGACAATAGTTGGTATTGTCAGTCACTTTAATTTTAGCCATTCTGGTGGGGGTGTCGTAGTATTCCTGGTGACTTTAAATCATGACTAATGATGTGATGCACTTTTTCATATGCTTAATGACTATCATATATCCTTTTTTGAGAAGTGACTACTCAAGTCTTTTGCCTATGTGTTAATTGGATTGCATGTGTTTTTAGTATTGAACTGTAGGAGTGCATTAACAATCTGGATAGAATTTCTTTGTCAGACACATGTTGTAGTCAGCAGCTTAAGCTGGTCCCAAAGAGCCCCACCTCCTAGTATTAACACCCGTATCCAATCCCATTCCCTGGAGTGCTGATGGGACCTGTGACTTGTGTCAAACCAATAGAATAGGGCAAAAGTGATGAGATGTCACCACTATGATTAGGTTCCATAAAGATATGGTTTACATCTTGCTAGTTGACTCTTCCTATTGCCTGGATGGCTTTCATGTTTTGAGGATGCAAGCTGCCATGTTGGAGAGGCCCACATGGCAAAGAACTGAGGGTGGCCAATGGCCAAATACTAGCTAGGACTAAAGCCCTCAATCCAACAACCCTTTGAGGAATTCAATTCTGCCAACCATTGGGTGAGCTTAGAGGCAGATCCCTTTGCAGGCAAGCCTTTAGATAATACCCTAGTCCTGGCCAAAACCTTAACTGCAGCCTTTTGAGAGATCCTGAAGCAGAAAACCTGGCTAAGCCATGCCCAAATTCCCACAAAAATTATGAGGTTATAACTGGATATTGCTTTGAATTGCTGAATTTGTTATAATTTATTACATAGCAATAGATAATACACATGCATTAAAAATATTTTCACCATGCTATGAATTATCATTCTGATGGGTATTTAGTGGTATTTCAGTGTGTTTTTAACTTGCATTTCCCTAATGATGCTTTAGATATGTTTTTGGCTACTAGATATATACCTGTTGGCCATATTTTAAATTGGGTTGTTTATCTTTTCTTGAGTCTCAGGAATTCTTTATAAATTCTGGTTACAAGTTCTTTTTCAAATTCATGTAATGAAAATATTTTCTCCCACTCCATGAACGGCATTTTTACTTTTTTAAAGGTGACTTTTGATGAGCTGCACAACAAAATCTAAGAAGGTGTAGATATTCAAGAGTGCGATCAGGAAGAACAATTGGCAGGGCATGATAATATTTTAAGCAAGGAAGATAATGGTATAGACCAGTGTTGAGGTGGTAGAGGCTTTGTGAGGTCCTCAAATTCTGGATATATTTTGAAGGCAGAGTGCCAGGCAGGATGTGGCTTAAGAGTGGGAGAAAAAGGGAAGAGTCAAGAATGACTCCTTTATTTTTGACTTTGGGAACTGAAATTTCAGGGCTACTCTTTTGGAGGCAACTAGTGATGTCCATTTTAAGGAGAGGTATTTGCCACAGTCCCCATTCTTCAATATTCCTGACAGAGCTCAAATGTCTGTTGCCATTTTCATCATGTTTACACCATTGCTTCTCTTTTATGTAATATGCTTCATTCATTTACATTACCAGCCCATCTCCTAGAGACCTTTTATTTTACAACTTCAAGTAAGAGAAAATTGCTCTAGATTTGATGTCATGAGACATGGTCTCTATCCTCAATTATGCCTGATGTTAGACAACTCACTTTTCAAGCCTCAGTTTTCCTGCCAATCAGGTGCCTACCTATACCACAAGGTGTTGAGAGGACCCAATTAAATAAACTGATGTCAAAGAATAAATATCCAGCCTGCTTTTCTACATTTGAAAAATGTCTACTATTTTACTCTTCCTATGGAGACAAAGACCCTGTCACATCTTTTCTACAAACATCCCTGTGTAATCTTTCTTTCTTCGTTCCCTCCCCCACAATTTACTGTGGTAACCACCAGATATTCTAACAATTTCCTTATGACTTCTGAATCTTATTTGACTCCCCATTTTCCATGAAATGTGAATAAGCTTGGTTAATTTTCTCCTCCTCCATTGTGAAATCGGTTTCACTTGTCCCGACACACACTCAGCTCTCATCTTTGGTTGTCCTTTGATCTCCCACACTCATCCCCGCCCCGCAGTGGGGCAGCTTTTAGCCTGTATTTCTGCTCCAGGTTCCATATCTCCTTCACAGATACTACTTCTTTACTATGTACTCCTGCCTTTGGAACTAATCTTTGTCCTCCAAACTCTTATAGGAACAACTTATCTATATTTATTTTTTAGTTGCACAAATCCTTATAGTACTTTTAAATTATTTCTTATGTTTCCAAAGTGCTAAGTCTTTGAGGGCAGAAACCATGCTACATTTATTATAAACTCTCTTTCCCCAAAAGGTGCTAAAATGCTAACCAAAGTAAAGGCTCTCAATATTTACTAACTTGAATTCTGAAATGAATTCACTCTATGCTATTTGAGACCTGTAAAACAGTTTTAACTGCAAGCTGAAACAATGGACTCAGGCTCAACTGAGTTGAAATAGCACCCTAGCTCTTAATTTTCTGTGAGACTATGAGCAAAATGGTTTTCTGATAATGGTGTCTTTCTATGATGGTTGTTTTTAGGATTAAGCTGAGTAGATTAAGGGCCTCATATTGGCTCTGATTCAGATAAGAACTCATTAAATACCAGGTCCTTTTTTTAAAAAAACAGCATTATTGAGTTAAATTTATATACCATATGATTCGCCCATTTTAAGTGAAAAATTCAATGATTTGTGTTGAATTTAAAATATTATACAATCCAATTCTAGAAAATTTCCATTACCATAAGCAGAGTCCACATGGCCTTTTGCAAGCCAGTCCTCCCAAGCCACAGCTCCAGGCAGCCACCTCTTTGCTTTCTGTGTCTAAGGCTTTGCCAGTAGTGGACATTTCATATAAGCGGAATCATGCAATTTATGGTCTTTTGCATCTGGCTTCTTTCATTTAGCATAATATTTTGAGGTCCATCCATGTTGTAGCATGCATCAGTAGTTTGTTCCTTTTTGTTGTTGAGTAGTATCCCACCATATGGATTTAAAATAATTCTACTATGAATGTTTATATCCAAATCTCTCTTTGGACGTAAGTTTGTTTTCACTTCTCTTGCATAGATAGCTAAGAGTGGAATTGCTGGGTCATAAACTAAATTTACAAATTTATATTTAACTTTGTAAGAAACTGCCAGACTATTTTCAAAATAAGCCCTTTTTAATTTTAAAAAATCCCAGAAAACTTAAGTATTACAAAAACTTTGATATTTTTACTATATCTGCAAAGGAAAGAGAAATATTTTGAGAGATGGTGAAATCTTGCTTCTGCTGAACTTATATAGATGCTCATCCCTTATACTGATAGCCTATGCAAGTACTCTATTTTATTTTAATTTTTTCATTGCTTTCCATTATCTATAAATCAAAATCCGTAAGCAGCTTTGGAGAACTCCCACTCAAATCTAATCTACTTATGATAATAAAGTAATAAAGATAATAAATCTAATCCATCTTAGGATAATAAAGTTTTTTTTTTTTCTAATTTACTGCCAAAAAGCAAATAGTATAAAACAAAAATTCATTGACTTTGAAAGTTATCTGGGAAATTTCAGGATGGCCATGAAAGAGAATACCATAATTTCACTGTATAATGATTATTGCATAAGGTCTCTGTTCCCATTTACAGAATTCTCTCAAAGCATATGAGATAGCTTTAAGAGAAGGTGGGATTGTCACGGCCAGCATTACTTATATATTTAAATGTTTAAGGCTTTATTGTCTGCTTTTTTTAAAGAAAGCAAAGCTGTAGTCTTCAAGGGTTTAGTAGAACGTAAGCAATGTTGTTGGATCTAGTTGGATGCATATCAAAATTTACACAGTCAAAAGTCATCTGTACAAAACATCTTTTGTTTTTTCTAGGAAGTGTCCTATGCATTTCACTACATCCTGGTGAACATGAGTATGATGGATTATTTAAAAATATTGTGTTGTCCAATCACTGTGATTTAACCATATCCTAAATATCATGAGAACAAAAGGACTGGGGAAACCAGTTCCAATAAAATAAAATCCATCCTAGATGTCCCTCCCATGGGCAACCTTCATTTGAACTTGACTAGAATGATTAAGCGGTTTTGTTCAACTTTGGCCCAGGTTTTATGCATGTAACTAATGGAAGATGTAGCAACAACTATTTTTAAAGCATATACACATACACACACATATCTTCATATCACCATAAGTTATTAAGTAAGTCAAAGAAAGAACATGCTCATTTCAATTCTTGAACCTTCTTGGGTACTTTGTTTTTGTAAAAGAAGATTCCTTTATATGCCAGACTTGATATGACCTGGAATTAAGTGTTTGAGAGGATCATTTAGGCCTTGAACGTAAAATGAGGGGGAAAAAAAATCAAAGAGTTTTGCTTTTGCGTGCCATTTAATTATGTAGAGAAAGAATTTCACACATGGCAATGTGAAAGAGTTGACATACTTTTAAAGGTTCAGAACTTTCAGTGAAAGAGAAATGTATACACAGGGAAAATATACTCATCGTCTCAAATATTGAACATTTTCTCAGAAATATGTGGCAGCTTAATGTTATCGTTTTTATATCATTTTTAAACCGCTACAATTGGCAATGTGGACATCACTACCATCTTTGAGTTGTTTTGCAAATATTTCTCTCCTTAGCCAAGCCACAAATTCAATTTGTACCCAGTTAAATCCTCATAAAATAGTGTCTTTGACAAATGATTGTTTTTTTCCTTCCCAGCCCAGAGAAATGCCAGACTGGGCTATTTTCACTTTTGGTGGGAAATGTTCCATTTAGACTGACGCACAATTACATGGCTAATATTCTGATAGTCTTTTTTTTTTTTTTGTGTGTGTGTGTGTGTGTGTCACATGGCTGACCTTTAGTGAGTTGAGAAAAAGACCTGATAATTATAATAAAACTAGTTAACATGAATTGATTTTTCACTATGTTCCCAGCATGTTATTTGCATTATCTCTTTTATTTGCTATATCAGTACTGAGTGAGGTTCTATTTTTATTCTTATTTTACATATGGTGGAACTGGGACTAAGGAATGCTAAATAATTTACTTATAATGGGAAAGTGACAGCCCCATTCTTCACATCTTTGATCATCCTTCATTAGTACCAAGTTATAAGCTTTGATTCACCTATTTTTAGATATTTAAAACATTGTTAAATATCCTGTTGGATTATAAGCACAAAAATGAGTGTTTCTGATATCCAGATAATTTTCCCTACTAAATCATATAGACTTTGTAGAGAAACACAAATTGTAGAGGAGATGTTGGCTATCTAATATATAGTAATATAGTAAAAATAGACATCGTAAAAAATATGCTGTTTAGATAGATAGAGGCATAGACACATAGATAAATAGAGATAATCTATCATGTAAAATACCAGGCAGATCCTCAGTTGGGAACTTACAAAAGGCAAAATCCTAGTGATACATGTAGCAGGGAATTAAAATAAGTTTGTAAAGAGCAGTGGCCCCCATTTATTACCATGGTAATGTGGATGAATCCAGATTGATTTGTGAACAGCTATAGTACAGGATGAAAAGAATGAAAATCAAAAGGATAGGTGGGCAGAAGCTGTGCTTGACTCACCTGTATTTTAACCTTGTCTCTCTTTCTTTACAGTTTGTAGTGCATGCACCAGCCATCTTGGCCTCTTTGTTGATTCCTCTAGATACTAACAGAATCTGGGGGGCAATTTTTGAAGTCATTTGGGGTGATCACCACCATCCCCATTCCCATCCTCCCCACTGTAATACATTTTGAGAGGCTTCTTCATCCTTACTCCGCATCATGTGAGCTACCATTTACCTTTTCCATAAAAAGAAAACTAGGATTCAATGACCTGAGTGTTTGCCGCAGGGCTGCTGATGCAAAGTACCAGAAATGTGTTGGCTTTTATAAAAGGAGGTTTATTAGGAGTAAAACTTCAGTTCCAAGGCTGTGAAATATCCAAATCAAGGCAGCATAAGAAATGCTTTCTCGCCAAAGTCAGCTGCCACATGGTGAAGCAAGATGGCTGCCAATCTCTCCCAAGGTCTCTGCTTTCCTCTCCAGAATCTACCATCTCCAGGAGTTCAGCTGTGGACAACCAGACATAAGGCTTTTCTCTTTACAGGCCTTCTCTATCAGTCTCGGCTACTAAGCTTTTTTCCTGAATTAAGCTGTGAGTTATCAGGCATATGGCTCGTCTCTCCCTGGTTCTCAGCTTTTAGGGCTTCTCTCCTCTGAGCTCAGCTGTAGGCGAACCTAGAGTCCTTTCTCTCACATTGCAGGATCAAATATAGTGGCTTCCTTTTCCTCTGTGTGTGTCTCTCTCTGTGTCTCTGTTTTTATCAGACTCAGCAAGAGGGCGGACACTCAACCTGAGTCATGCCTTACTGATGTAGTCCAGTTAAAAGGGTCTCACACCCACAGGAATGTATTAGCCCTCCTTTTGGGA
This sequence comes from Tolypeutes matacus, assembly GCA_026826555.1. Lineage (NCBI taxonomy): Eukaryota > Metazoa > Chordata > Mammalia > Cingulata > Chlamyphoridae > Tolypeutes > Tolypeutes matacus. The sequence continues at coordinate 12,117,677 of JAKSZT010054478.1, forward strand.
CTTAAAAAAGAACTTGAAACTGTCACACTGAGCACATAGTTTAAAAAAGACTGCCCACCCTCAGTCTAGAACTTGGGTTGATAAGCAATTTTTTTTCCTCTGTAAATGGCCAGAGAATAAATATTTTTGGCTTTGTGCATATGGTCTTTGTCACGACTACTCAACTCTGCCATGGTAGTAATAGTGAAGAAGCAGCCACAGACAATGCATAAATGAATGGATGTGACAGTATTCCAATAAAATTTTATTTATAAACACAGGTGTGGGGCCAGATTTGGCCCAGAAGCATGGAGTTTGCTAACCTCTAGTTTGGAAGATGTACCCTATGATTCTGGTGCTGTGTACTTTATGAAACCTTTACTGTTCCTTTATAACCATGCCAGGGAGGAGAACATAAGCATCCATGGATGAGACCCTCTTGGTAGCTGCAGGACCCTGGCTTCTCCTGACTCTTGTTTAAATGTTGCATCCTTGGATAATTTTGCCCAACAGACCAATAGATCTGATATCAATACTATTTTTAGCATTCTCTCAGAATATATTTTTTAAACTGTCTGGGAAAAGGTTTTTATCTCTGACTAATAATGGCTGATGTCATATAAACCAACAATGAGTGTAATGTTTTTCTTAAGGAAGACTGCTTTAGGTCAATTTCGTGGGGAGACTGTCTTACTTACATGCACTGGCCAGGCAGTGTCAGACTTCACACATAGGTTTGTTTGCACAACGGCATGTCTGTGGCTTCTTGGTTTATGTTTTTAATAGGTGGGTTTACTCTGCTACACAGTTTTGGATTCCTGAAAATTAAAGGCTTGCTGTTGGTAGTTTCAGAGGGTTTGTGTCATGGAAAGAGAGAACGAGGGATTCAAATGGTAAACACATCCTTCTTTTCAACAGGCCTTTACGTGACAGGATTTGAACACTGCCCTCCTGAAGGGAGCAGAGCTGCTCTGAGCTTCCATGCACATAAGGCACTACATGGTAGAAGATGGAAAACAATGTTTTCTAGGGCCATCTCAGCATGTTTCAGTAAGTAGGAGGGTTTTTCAGGAAAGGGCTCTTGGCAGGGCTCTAGAACTAAGCTTTTAGTGCAGCTCCCTCTTCTAATCTTAAATCAAACCACTACACTCAGTCTCTTACTTTAATAAGCACTAAATCCACATGCTAGGTTTCAAAAGAAAGAAAAAACCTACTTTAACTGTTAAAACTTCCCTAAAACCTACTCATGGGAACAGGGAACATATGGTGTTGTAATTTTTTTTTTTTTCAAGTACGGCATCTGTAGTATTAAAAAAAAAAAAAATAGCTAAAATCTGTCAGATTCCAGGAAATTTTCTAAGCTGAACTCCAAAATAGATAAATTATTTTTATTAGATTCAGCAATGGTCAATTCATGAAGAAATTCTAGCTGGAAAACAAAATAACTTTTTAAAAGAGTAACTTTGGTAAAGTATAAATTTATATCTTGATTTCAAATAGCAAGTACTAAGAAATTTAACTTTCAATGCATGTGTGATGGAGTAGAGCTACCGAATCCTGCTTATGGCTAATGGGAAACAATGGTAGGCAGGTCAATTCTCCAGCTGTGACTTTTCTAGGCAGTGTTTCTGAGGGCTTAGTGTTGGCCGTTCATTCAGTAAATATTTTTTGAGCATCTGCTATATGCCTAACATTGTGCAAGGAACTTGGGATAGAACATTGCACAAAACAGCCTAATGCCAGCCAGCAAATAATTTAAACACATAAACAGATAATAAAAATGACAGATTATTTGACTACAGTTGTGGCAAATACTTCCAATGGATGCACAAAGTGAAGCCTAATTTAGTCAGGGGTCTTGGAAAGCTTGCCTAAGGGGTTGGTTTTAACTGGAGACTAAACATTGAGTAAGAGTTAGTCAAGGCAATGGTGGAGTCTTCGGGCAAAGGGAACAGCCCCTAGGCTTTGAGGAGAAGAAATGGAACATGCTTGAGGAAAGCAAGGCCTGTCAGCATGGCTGGAGCATAGTAAATGAAGGGAACAGAAGCAAAGGAGCCTAAGGTTGGTCCAAAATGGACAAGTCCTTTAGGAATTTGGAAAACACATTAAGGACTTAAGATTTCATCTAAAGAACTCCCTTTCTATCTCTCTTCAAAAATGGATTTTCCCAAAGCTCTTTGGATATATATTCCATTTCCAGGGAGAATCACACTGTGGAATGGGATCTAAGCCCTTGGATATAATTCTTAAGCCAATCCTTGGAATCATTAAACACAAAATTTATACCATGGCCTCTCTGACCTGTAAAATTAATAGGACAAATTAGTAAGCAGTGTATCTTAGAGGAAATGGTGTATGGCCAACAAATATGCTGAGAAGTAGGTGCCTGGTATGAGAGCCACCATGAAAACTGCAGAGATGTTTTCCAAATTTTTCATAACCATGAACTCCTTTTTAACTGGGTGACTAAAACTACTTTCCTATGGAAATAAAATTAAATAAGCGCAATAGAACAAGTCATTTTATTGAAAAAAAGTTCACTATAAAATTCACTATAACAATGTTAAAAGTTTTGAAACTCCTACGGAAAACAAAAAATTTCACCACTCTAATATCTATATTTATTTTTCCAAATGGTCTCACAATTGTGTTTGTCTTTACAGTGATAACCATGCCTTTATTTTGTATGTTTTTCCACTTAGTGCTATGTTCCCATATTTTAAAAGATTCTACATCATTATTATTTATAATTACTGCAAACATTCAATATCAAAGTAACTCTTTGACTTAATTCCAATTTTGTATCAATGCTCATTGATTGAGAAAGTTGGTTTGAAAAGGAAAGGTTTTTCTGCACTAGGGTTTAATGTATGTTTGAATCACTAAATTTAAGTAAAAGGAAAAGAATCATTTTAATTAAATTGTTGGAACATTGCATGGTCCTTTCACCTTTAGAATTTGGCAATGCCAAAACAGATGAACTTAAATTTCAGTAAACTAAATATCTGTTCCAACTATTTGTTATTTAGAACACCCTCCCCTTTTTTTTCATTATTTTAAAGAAATGCAGAACAAAATAAATCCTACTTTGGCAAGTACCAGAAATCATTTGCCAGATTTCTTTCTTAATACTTTTTGTTGGTTTTCACCAAGAGTGCCAAAAGTATTGATAATGCAGTGGAACTCCACTTCTTATGAACAAAGAGATACATTTCTAACAGACTTTTCTTATTAAACATTTTTTCTGGGGAATGGATGAAAGTAGAGGAAAAACTTCTATATCTAGCAATCAACTCAACATAGGGTAAAATAATTCATAGTTCTTGTGATTGAGTTAATATCCAAAATGATCTTTGAAGTTCAGAAAGTTGTTCTGAAACTTGGCACGATGAACTATAATAGAAATAAATGAGAACATATTATAAGTTTAAAAAACTCAATTGCTTAAATGCAGGATTTATAGATACCTATATGCATCCCTGTATGTATACATAAAAAGAGATGTAGCTATGTATGAGTTAATATCATGAGATGCTATTACAAAGTTAACCAAATATTAGAAAAATAATTAATATAAATATGGCATAAAACTCAAGGGAAACAATAGTTTCATTAACATTTTTAACATGGTGTTAAGTAAAATAAAATGGTACCTGCATTGGGCATTGCCAGGAGGGACCCCTTTCTGAGAAAGGATTCTCCAGAAGACAAAAACAACTGACCTACAGGGGCTTTCTGAGAAAATGAAACAGTGGAACACACCCTACAGAACTGGAGATAAACAACAACTGGCGACAAACCAGTTTTGGTCCGACAGAGATAGCTTATCAGAATGGGCAAGCAGACCATACCAATCAATGCATCTCTGCTCTCTACTTTATAAGACCCCTTACGTAAAATGAAAATGTAATGTCAGCTAATCAGAACTCTTGCTTCTGCTAATTTAAGCTTTCCTTTTCCACTTCCTCAGCCAAACTCCTTACCACTTTCCATTTGTGACTGCCCAATCACAATTTACAAATTGTTTATTGCTCAGATAAATTTTAACAAAATTCTGTAAATGCTTCAGTTTATCATTGAAAGTGTGAAGTTGAGAGCATGATTTTTTTTCCCCAACTGCTGCTGGATTGAGACTGGATACTGCTGGATACTGGTGGGGGTTTTGTTTTGTTGTTTTGTTTTGTTTTATATTTTCAGACTTACAGAAAGTAAAGACAATATACAAAGACTACTCTAGACCCTTCACCTATCTTCCCCTAATGTTAATATCTTATATAATCACAGTACAAAGATCTAAACTTAAAAGAATAACATTGATACAATACTATTACCTAAATAAGAGCTGTGATTCAGATTTTACCTATTTCCCCACTTAGGTCCTTTTTTCTCTTCCAGGATCCCATAGTGCATTTAGTTGCCACGTCTTCTTAGTCATCTTCAATCTATGATAATTACTGAACCTTTCTTTGTCTCTTATGACCTTGACCCTTGAAAGGCACTGGTCAGGTATTTTGTAGAATGACCCTCAATTTAGGTTTATCCGATGTTTTCTCATGGTTAGATGGAGGTAATAGATTTGGGGGAAGAATACTACAGAAGTGATGTGTTCTCAGTATATCTTATCAGCGTGTTCATGACTTTGAAATGTCCTATTATTAGTGATATTAACTTTAATCCCTGGGTTAAGGTGGGATCTTCAAATTTCTCTAATGCAAAGTTACTATTTTTCCCTTTGTAACTAATAAATAGTTGAAGGAATATATACTTTGGACTCTGCAAATACCCTACTTCTCCTTAAACTTTTACTTACACATTTTTGCATTTAGTAATTGGTGGAATTTCCTGCAGCAATTATTACTGCGGTGTTCTAGCGAGGATTTTCTATTTCCTTCATTCCTTCTTTGTTTGTGAACTGGAATCCCTCTGTACAGAAAGTTGTTTCTTTGTCCCCACTTATTTATTTAATCTATCATTTATTTATATCAGTAGGGATTCATGGATATTTATTTTATTCTTTTGATTGTAAAGTAATACTCTATTTTGTTGCTCAAAATTGTTCCAGCTTTAACTATTGGGGACTCTTTCAGGTTGTAGCAGTTGGCAGTTTGACATAGTTATGAATTCCAAAAAATAGATATTGGATTATGCTTGTAAACTGGTCTGTTAATCTTGGCATGATTAAGTTATGATTAGGGTGTTGACTGGGCCACGTCAGTAGGGCGTTGAGCCCCACCCCTTGGTGGGTGGGGTCTCAAAGATAAATGACATGGCAAAGGACAGAGTTGGAGTAGTTTTGATGTTGGGGTTTTGATGCTGAGTGTTAATGCTGGAGCCCAGGGGACTAAGCACACAGACGACCTGATAGTGAGGAAGGAGAGAAGGCTCCGGGAAAAGAGACGAGACGTTTGCCTGATGGTTCACAGCTGCCCTTGTGGAGCGAGACAAAGCTTAAAAAGCCTCATAGTCTACAGCTGACCTTGTAGGGGAAGCAGAGGAGCTAAGCCCAGAGAGAAATGCAGCCCCAGGAAGAGAGGAACCCAAGAAGCCTGAACCCTGGCAAACGTTGGCGGCTGTCTTGCTTCAACACACGACAATGGACTTTGGTGAGGGAAGAAACTTATGCTTCATGGCCTGATAACGGTAAGCTTCTACCCCAAATAAATACCCTTTATAAAAAAACCAAACAGTTTCTGGTATTTTGAATTAGCACCCCTTTGGGTGACTAATACACAGATTATAACACCTGTGTCCTTTTGACCTACCCCAACTTTTTTCTGCACTTCATTACTTTCTGGAACCATAAGCTGTTAATGACTACATTTTTAAGGTGCAAATTAGAAACTTAAAATGAAATGAGGAAACAAACTCAAACACTGATAATGAGAAATAGACTTAATTCAGAAAGAGTGATTTGAAAAAGAGAAAGACAAGGAAATGCAATCATCATCTTTTTTTGAAAGGCTGCTATAAATGTTATCAAAAACATCTACTGCAACTTCCTTCCCCGACACCTTCTGACACCAACTGCAAAATCGTGCAGTAATTCAGTCAATTGTATTTGGGCTCTAACTGCCCAGAGTCAGGCCAGACCCCGCAGATAGAGGGCAATCCTCTACAAGACTGCCCTTCAGAAACTAGTTGCAATGGGCCAGGTCAAGCTCAGGGGTTCCTACCACCCCTTCAGGTATGATAATTCACTAGAACAACTCGCAGAACACACTGACAGCACTATCCTTAGGATGATCGTTTTATCATAGTAAAAGGATACAAATAAAATCCCAAAAAGGAGTCGCACAGGGCAAGGTCTGTGAGGACCTCAAATGCAGGCTTGCATGTCCTCTCTATGTGAAGTCAGAACACACCACCCTCCCTGCACAGAGAAGTGCATGGAAGCTGGCATGGTTTCAAGGATCCTGGAATTTATATGGAGTCTCATGACGTAGGCATGACTGAAAGAATCAATGTCATGTCCATGTGATTGGATACAATCTGCAGCCCTGCTTCCCTTCCAGAGGCTATTAATATGGTGCTCAAAGCCTCAATCCCCTATTCACATGGTTGGTTTTTCTGATGTGTCCAACCCCCTACCCTAAGACTGCAGGTGTGGCTGGTCCCACCCTGTCACTGCCTTAGCACATGAACTATCAAGTATGGTCCTGGGCAGACCACGAATAACAAAAGACATGCCCATCACAGCAAAGCCCACATTCAGAGCTCCCCCCTAGAGGAAGTGGGGACAGAGACCAACAAAGTGTTTCATTATATTACCGCTACCATCTTTTTAAAAATAAAAAAAGCTGCTCTTTTATCTCTTCTACTAACATGCCCCGAGATTGAGAAAGACCAGAAAACTCCCGGACATGTGAGCCATGGCTGGATCAGCCAACCCTGAAAGCACCCCAGAGGCCAAGTTGATGCATCCACCACCACAGGCTCAGCTTCTACAGAGATCACCCAGGTTACTTTGAGAAGGTTGGCATGAGCCATTATCACTTGAAGAGGAACCAGAGCCTCTGCCCAACTGTCAACTGGATAAATTGTGGACATTGGTCAGTGAGCAGACATAGGTAAATGCTGCCAAAAACAAGACTGGAGCTGCTCCCATCACTGATGTGGTGTGATCTGGTTACTACAAAGTTCTGGGGAAGGGAACTCTCCCAAACCAGCTTGTCATCATGGAGGCCAAATTCTTCAGCAGAAGAGCTGAGGAGAAGATTAAGGATGTGGGGGGAGCCTGGGTCCTGGTGGCTTGAAGCCACATGGAGGGAAGATTTATAAAATGCCAACAAATGCTTTTCCAAATATAAAAATAAGAAAATGAAAAGGCTTACTTCTGAGGATATAACCAAGAACAATGTTTGAAATTTTAAGATAGGTAAATTCTATCTCGATATAAAAATAAGTTTTTCAATAATTAGACCCTACAACAGCTTGACAGGTTGCTTCATGAATTCATGTATTCCCTGCTGCCAGAGCTCTTCAAGAAAGACTTGATAAATTATGAATACAGAGGTGAATATTAATGTATATTATATGATTTAAGTTACCCCCCAGTGCTAGATTTCACTACATATGCTGAAGGATTGTTCAATACCTATTTTATAAACTAATGATATTTAATTGTAGACATTGGTCAATGAGCAGACATGAATAAATGCTGCTCAACAAAACTTATCATATTTTACTTTCTTAATTTGCATTTGTAAATCCAAGTAAAAAATTATATATTAGTGGTTTATTCTCTATCACTTTATGTCACTCCTATCAAATTTTTGCTTCAATGACTCCAAGGAGATCACTTTTGCCAAGGTCACTAACAACTTCTGTTGATCAAATCCAGAAGCCAAGTCATAGACTTGGTCAGGAGCTGTATGCCACACTTTCCTGCTATTGATAGCATCACACTGAATCTATCTCCTTTTCTGCATCACTCACTCCTCTATCTCCTATCTTACCCTAGACACTGGATTCAAAAGGACTCATCCCTCGAGTCTTTCCTTTCTCTAAATACACTTTCTTACTAAATCATCTTATCCAATCCCATGGATTTAACAATCTCTATCTGTTGATAACTTCTAAATTTATAGCTCCATTTCTGAACCCTCCCTGAACTCTGGTCTTATAAACCCAGCTTTATAAAACAAAACACACGGGAAGCGGCTGTGGCTCAATCAGTAGGGCTCTCGTTTACCATATGGGAGGCCCCGGGTATGGTTCCCAGGGCCTCCTGGTGAAGGCAAGCCCGCCCGCATGGCGTGGTTAGCTGACCCAGCGAGCACAAGCAGCAAGGGGGGGATAAATGAATAAATAAATAAAATCTTAAAAAATAAATAAATAAATAAAAATAAAACAAAACACATAAAATCAAACAATTGATTCATCAGTCTTCCTATTCACACACCTGAATCCACACCCAAAATGCCATATTATGCAGTTACATACTTCTTGGGAAATGGCACCCATCTGTGTCCTCTGGCTTTAATCAAAATCTTCAAAGTCAACCTCTGTTTCTCTTTCTCCACCACCATCCCAACAGCCAAGTCACTTATAAGTTCCTAAATCTCTGTCTTCCAAACAAGTTATAAATCCTTCTATTCATCATCACCTTACTTCCAAGCAGCCATCGTGTCTCACATGAACTTCGATGGCAGCCCACCTGGTCTAAATCCTTCCACTCTTGTTCTTATACAGTGCATTTTGCTGAGATGTCAATATCAAGTACCAAAGTGAATGTAAAACAAATCCTGGAGTGCAATTTTGCAAAAGAAATCCCATACAAATTGTCCCAAGACTCTTGAAACTCCCTCACCCATTCTGAGCAAGAAAGAGTCAGAGAGAAAACGGATTAGGGAAAAGAAGCTGGGTCAAGAGATGTCTTTGCCTCCTGTCCTTTTCCCTAATCCAGAAGGACACAGAGCCTTCACCAGGAAGGGTCTGGCTATATATTGCTGGGTGACCAAGACACTAACAAGAGGGTCTAATAGTCATAAGGAATGGAGATATTACTACCCAGGTCAAAGGAAATAAAGGAAAGATGGACCACAGCCGTATCTCATGAGAGAACATTTTTGTTTCAATCATGTTTTAGGCCCAGAGAATGTTAAGCCACCCAGCCAAGTAAGAACTGATCTATACCTTTGTCTCATCCACCTGCAGTAGTGGGTTGAATAGGCAGTAGTGGGTGAGAAGAGTAATTATGCTCACTTTTCAGATTCAGGCAGGTTTTCAGAGACTGAACTCTCTATAAACTGAAACTCTGTTTGCAATTTGAAGTAATTCTAGAACTATCTATTTCCAAAGAGTGAGAGGAAAAGTTTTGGCCATGCCAGAGTTTTCATCCTGGGCCAGGACAAAATTGTTCCCATTCAATAAGTTTAAAGGCATTTGATTTTACAGTCATACTTGTTCAATAACCCAGTTATGTGATCTATTAAAAATATAAATCATACCATGCCTCTTCTCTGTAATTTGCTCAAATGCCTTCCCACTGTATTTAAATTAAGACCCAAACTCCTTATCATCTCAAAGCCTTCAAGGTTTTACACTGTGTAGCCTTTGTTGAACTTTCCCAACTCATTTCCAGTGATTTTTCCCACTGGCCTTCTGGTCATTCCTTTAAGATGTCAAGCTTATTTATCCTCAGGGACTTACCTCTTGATTCCCTTGGCTCTGGGACAGTATTCTTTTAAATAACTTGCAAATCTGATCCCTCATTTATTTTATGCCTGTTAAAATATCATATCTTAAGTGAAACATTCCCAGATTACCATATTTAAATATCATCCTCCCACCATTGGCCCATTACCTTTCATTAGTTCTTTCCTATCACTTATCATTCATCATAGATTTATATTTTTCATTCAATTTCTTGTTTACTGTGTGCCCCACCTTTCTAAAGAGAGAAGTAGCCTTGTTCATCACTGTGGTTCCAACACTTAGAAAAGGGCCTGGGACATAGTGGACTCTCAATAGTTATTTTTGGAAAAAAAATTAGTGAATATAAAGAATTCAATATCTAAACTGATTTCTTAAGTGAAGGTTATATTAAAATATCTGTTCTTTTTCTTGTTCTGACATTACATTTCTCCAGTTCTACAAAGAATGATTCAAAAGGCATTAAGACATGGGGAAGGTTTTTCATTAACTTACAGTAATGGACACAGGACATGGTAAATATCATCAAAATTATTAAACTGTATCATCTAAATTGTAAAAAAAAAAAAAAAAGGCATTAAGAATCAATATATTTATTATCATAATCATAATAAAGAGAAAGGACTAGGTAAAGACCTATTATGGATTGGAAGAATAAGATTTTTGGCCACAAATGACTAGCAAATTGACTTTTACCTGTAAGATAATTGCAAATATGTATGACCTACTCTCTCTGTGTCAGATGTTTTGCTTTGGTGCCTTATCTAAATATCACTTTCAATTCTTGTATGAGACAGGTGCTTTTATTATCCTTGATTTACAGATTAGGACAGCTGCCCACACTGACACATTAGTAAGCCTATGCATTGATCCACTGTGATGGTTAGGCTAATGTGTCAACTCGGCCAGGTAATAATTGTGTCCAGGTGTTTGTTCCAGCAAGCACTGGGCTAATTGTAATACAAGAGCATTTATGGACTTCAGTCACCAGTGAGTTTACTGCGTGGATGGCTGATTACATCTGCATCAATCAGGGAGATTACATTATCAATGGGTGGCGCTTTTATCCAATCAGTTGAATGACTTAAAAGCGGAAGTGATTTCAACATTCAGAGAGAATTTCCCAGCTCATCGTTGGACAGGCAACTTCTCCCAGAAACTCATCAAGGACCTTTCATCGGACTTTCATCGGAGCCCCTGGTTTGCAGCCTGTCTGCGGAACCTGGACTTGTGCATCCCCAGGGTCACGTGAGAGACTCTTATAAAATCTCATGGTATTGACAGGTATCTCCTGTTGATTCTGTTTCTCTAGAGAACCCTGACTAGGGCCACTGGTACAGGGTTGCTCCGAGAGGACAAACATGAACAAGCTGCTTGTTTCTGACTTGTGTTGTAAAATATTTTCTCTTATAAGCAGATGGTATGGTAATATAGCATATTACAATCCCTGAAACCCTAGGAAATCCTTGGAATCATGAAAGGTTAAGCCCAGGGAAATAGAATACACGAAGCTCATGTTTTGCCTATAGGAAAGAAAATAATGAGTTTTTATTGTTTAGCATGAGAGATTACTCCAAGCTTGTTTTCTGTTAGCAACTAAGCCTTTTCTAATTGAAGGTCACTTCCTGAACTTCTGAATTGGAAGGTCAGTATATGAGAAAATGCAGACTAGTAACTGTTTCTTGGAAGAATTGCACATGAGCCAGTATATGGATGCAGAGTTATGGGTAGGTGGTAAAGAGGGAACAAAAATCAAAACAAGCAGCCTTACCAGGTAGCCAATGATGAGAACACATATCCTCTAAATGCAACCAAAGCAAACTCTCTAAAAGGAGTAATCTAGACAAATAGAGGTCCTCCTTAAGCTGAAGAAGGCATTCTTCCACATTCTAAACAAGGATTATTGCATCAAATCACATCGAGACTCAGATAATATGCCAGTAATGAGCAGCCCAAAGAGGAAATCCCAGTGTATATGACTCACTGTTTTGAGCAAATATTAACATTGGCTAGCCAGCATTTCTTTTTGTATCACTTTTCCAGATCACCAAAAAATTATATAATACTTCAAAGCAGCCAATAAAGGCAGAATAAACTACCTAAACTGGTTGACTAGTTTCATTATCAACAGTTTCAGTCAACTTATTTCTCTGAAACACAGAAAAAAAAAGAAAATATATTTTCAAAGCACTGTAACATGCTATTTCTACTTAAGTCTTGAACTGAGAAAGTATCTAGACAATTTCCCTTCCTATCAACCAGCTTAAAATCAGCTGAGGTTGAGCATGATTGGAGTCTTAGAGGAAACAGGTTTTACAAATGTCAAGAAAGTTCTTTTTCTGGAAGCTTTCCCACAGCCTCATCCATCGCACCATGATGTGTGATAAATTAGTAGAGCTTCAGCAATGACAACTGTAAATAGATATAAATTTCTCTACAGAATGTTGTCGTGAGATGATCAAATTCAATTTTCTGGAAATTAAAAAATAATAATGACAGCATTATTAAACAAATCAATGCCCACATATAAAACAAGGATCTGATTGACATTAAATGAAAGGGTTACATCAGATGAGTTGCAAATCCGGTCCTTTCCAGACCTAAATGTCTATGGTCTTACATTTTCCATGAAAGCAAATTCTTATGCTTTATGTCCAAGCTCTCATAGAAAGACACAAGTGAGAAAATTGTTCCTCCTTCTTAATCCAGCAAGAGTAAAGTTTTCAGAAATTTTGTTGTAGCAGTTAATGAATAAGGATCATTGAGTGATTTATCCCATAGTATTTAGCGACCCTACTGAGAAAAATAATTACATACACATACCCATGCATACACATACATCTCCAGTACTTTCGCCTTTATTATTATTTGCCCAATATTGTTCAGAATTTTCAGGAGGTTGGGGATGCTTTAGTATATACACTGTTTGTAGAATGCTGCACTGGCTGTGGCATAAATGAGCATATGTGAATGTTTGTAAAGGAGGGTGAAGAGAACTGGGTAAAGAACACTGTTGGCAAAAGAGCATAAAAGAGTTTTCAGAGCTTGGAACCCTTGGAGATAGTTTCCTTGTGGAGAAAACACACATATACATTTAAAAACATACGTATGAGTTAGCAACTACTGAAAAACATGAAGTAAAATTAATGCCTAAACACAATGTACACAAGAGCCAAAGTGATGGGAAAAATGTATGTGATTGTTTATGTGTGTGTAGAGGGTAATATATATAGTGATATGTTTCTATGTGGATAGATAGATAGATTAGATAGATAGATAAATGCTAGGTGGAACCATTCGGTGCAGCTATTCTGGAAGGCATAATTTCTAAACTGAAGAAGTTAAAAGCTAGGGAAGGAGGAAAGAGGGCAGAGAAAAAGATCCTTTCAAGTAGGAGAATTGTCATAGATAGGTCATGGTTCGACTTTGCTTAGTCAACTATGGAAACTTCTAACTTAGATTTCTCTTCAGAGTCTATCAATTTCGCTTTGATTCTGAACTCTCTCTAGGAGACCACTTGCCTTAGAAACAGAAAGAAAATGTCCATTGATTTTCTCATGGTCAGTCCGTTCCGGGGGCTCTTATGGCTAATCAGTTACTACCTCCTTCTACTTATCTTATCAGGGTTTTCTAATTTCCTCCATTAAGAGATGTCTGACTCTGTAGTTGCTGAAATCTTTCAGTCTGGGTACATAAGGAGATTAAGCTGAATCACTGAGTTCCCTTGATCTTCTGGACTTCCCCTTGTTGAAGGCGTGTCTCTGTTTACCATATAAGATAAGGGGTTGCAGACTAGGCGGGAATAGAACCATAGAAGATGCAAAGGATTTAGAGATTTGTGTTGTGTATACAGTAGGTGACAAGAAAATTCCACATAGGGAAACTATAAAGGGTTCTTGAACTGTAGTTCATTATGTTCGGCTTATGAAAAACAGAGTTCTGATGATGTCTGAGGGTGTTACCAGATTCCAGCCCTTTTAAAAAGTAGTGATTAGTTGAAGTGTTTCTGACAGCTAAATAATTATTTTCTAAATAAAAATATACTATATGTTTTAAATGGAATATCAGAGCCATTTTTAGAAATGAGGATTGCTACTCTGGGATTCCCCCAGTCACTAGGTCTGTTCTCAGCAGAAACTGCTGTTTTACTGACTGTCGCCAGCTGAAAGCTCCACTCATCCAAATAAATGGCTTTTTGGTCAAACCATACCAGGCCTAAAGCTGCCAGAAAGAGTGTATATTTGAGTTAGCAGTATAGACTTTAGAAAAGCAGATTTGGAAAGCTTTATGAAAATATGGGTGTAACTTCAGGTTTAGAGTTTGAGAAATAGATAATAATTGAAAACATGAGAGACAGCCAGAGAGAGGGAGGGAGACACAAGGAGAGAGGAAAAGAGGGAGGGAGAAAGGGAGAAAAAGCCTGAGGGGAGGGAAAAGGAGAGGAAGAAAAGGAGAAAGGAATAGAATCACAGACAAAGAAAGTCCCTTATCATGCACCAATCCCAAAAATGGTAGCCAAAAAAAGTAATGTGGCAGCACTGATTTTCTCTGACAAGAATAAAAAGAAAAAGGAAATTACATTAAAAAGTAGAAGGGAGATTTCCGCCCCGCGGCAAAATGGCAGCGCCGGGCCTTGCCACGCAGACTTCGGCCCGGCGTGGAGACTGAGGGCCACCCATGGCGTCCACGGAGAAGTGATGCACGTGGTGTGGAGCCGCCATCCCGGTGCTTTAGGACAACATGTCGAAAGGAAGCGCTACAGACGAGGCCGACCCCTTCTCCCCGGGGCCCCGGGGTTGGAGGTAGCCAGTAACCTCCCTCACCCCTGGCCACCTTCCCACCATCCGCTCAAGGGACCTCATCTTCTTCACCCCAAACATTATCAGATGGAAGATTAAAGAAGAGCCTAAGGAAGGGGGGACCCTCAAGAAGGAGAAGTGTGAAAGGAATAAACCTGCAGCCTGAAGGACATGGACAGGGTCGGGGTCATCCATTAGTGATCCAGTCCCACTCCATCTTTGAGCAGGGCCCAGCTAAGATGATGAAGAAAAAAAGGAACTGGGATAAGACAGTGGATGTGTCAGACATGGGGCCCTCTCATATCAGTCTCAATATCAAAAAAGAGAAGGAGACAGATGAAGAAACCAAACACATCCTGTGCATGCTGGAGAAGGATGACTTCATCCATGAACCCAGGCTGAGGAATGACGCTCAAAACATGCCTGTGCAGCTGCTTCTGGCTCACTCAGGATGGCTTTTTAAGGAAGAGAATAAAGAACTAGATGTTGAGCCTTGGTTGGCTGGCCCCAAGGAAGAAGACATGGAAGTGGATGTCCCTGTCATGAAAGTGAAAGAGGAGGCACTGAGATGAGGAGGAGGGGGCCCAGAGGAATGCTTCTCCACAGAAAGACCCTGGGTCTCCTAAAGGATGTATTGTGGCCCAGGGAGTTGAGCCTCACCAAGGAGGAAGAACTGGTGTTCTTCCAGCTGCCGGACATCCTCCTTGGCCAGCCGTCCACTTAGGACATCAAGCCAAGCAAGACAGAACTGCAGGGCGAGGATGGACAGATGGTAGTTATAAAACAGGGAAAAAGACAGGGAGGTCAGGCTAGCAGAGAATACTTGTACCCTGGGTGACCTGACCGAGGGTCAGGTTGACAAACTGCTCATCCACAAGTCAGGAAAGGTGCAACTCCTCCTGGACAAGGGAACTGTGGATGTAACGTTGGGAACTTCCTGCTCTTTCCTGCAGAAGCTGGTGTCCGTGGGCCTTGGGGACAGCAGGACAGGTGTGACAACAGTCCTGGGACATGTGAAACACAAACTTGTATGTTCTCCTGATCTTGAATCCCTCTTGGATCACAAACACCCATAAAATGAGCAGATAGAGGGTGATGATGACTGTGCCCACGACTCCTGCCTGCCCCAGAGGTTTTTTCCTCGAATCTTTGAGCCCCCAAAAGTGGTCTGCTAAGCCCACCCACTCTAACCTTTGGCAGCCATTGTCCCAGTTTCCACACAGGCCCCGGTGCCAAATGGCTCCCTCCCATGCAACTGTGAATGGCACAATAACCTACCCACGGCATGGAAACTGCATGTCCTCACTCCTGGACGTTTCCCTCCTATTTATTTTTGTATTTATGTCTTATCTCTTAAAGTGACTACATCTTCCTAAGGTGGCGAGGAGAGGGACTGTGGAAAGGTACAGGTTCTTTCTCCTGGTGATCTTCTTAGTGTTCAGGGTAGGAAGTAGAAGAACTGTGGCTTCTGCTTTTGCTTCTCCTTTCTCTTGAGAGACTTGAAAGAGCAGGGTACTTCTGGGTCTGAGACTTAGTACTCCATCCCAGCTCCATCAGTTATAAGTTGTGTGACCTTGGACAAACTACCTAACTTTTCTGAGCCTCATCATCCTCATCCGACAAAACGAGGAAGATACCTACCTCACAGGGTTTGTGTAAGGATTCAATGGAATTTTGTAAATGAAAACTCCTTACACAAGGCCAGAATATACAGTAGGCACTCAATACAAGTCAGGATGCTTAAAGCCCAGAATGACCTGAGAGCATGGGTATTTTTTAAAAGATGTTGATGATTATGTTAAAATTATACTTGCACTGAGTAAACCTTCAAATAGCATAAAAGTTATTCTTCATCCCAATCCAGTCCCCAGCCCCATTCTGCAGAGGCAGTCACTTAACAGTTTCTTGTGTATTTTTCCAGAAATTTCCTATTCACAAACAAAAATAGTGTATATCAGTGGTTCTTGACTGGGAGTGATTTTATCCCCTAGAATACATGTCACAATGTCTAGATTCCTATTCGGTTATCACAAGGGAGGGGCTGTGTTACTAGCATCTAGTGAGTAGAGAGACAAGACGTTCCTAAACATCCTACAATGTTCAGGATATCTGTAGATATAGTCCAAAAAGTGGAATTCACATTTTAAGTTGTGACAGCACCAAATCATCCTCCAATGAGGTCAAATTCATGACAGTTAATTTTCCTACTCCTTCCCCATCATGGCTTATTATCAAACATTTATATTTTTGTGAATATACTGAAGGGTTGGGAGCTTGTTGTTATTTTTTTGTTGTTATTTTAATGTTCTTAAATTTGAGAAAGGCTGAAAATATTTTCGTATATTTATAAGCCATTTATATTTTTCTATGAACATATTGTTTGCATCCTTTGCCAGTTTTCTCTTGAGTTTTTGATCTTTTATATTTATTTAGTCAATGCTCATTATACCTTATGCTAGTTGTTATCTGAAATTTAAGTAGGTTTTTTGGTTTTTGTTTTGTTTTGTTTTTTTTTTACAAAAAACCCAGTGAAATGGTTCTGAAATGTTTAACTGCTTGGAGAAGATGAAATAATTTTTGGAGATAAGAAGAAAACAGAGAAATTATACACCTCATTGATTTCAACTTTCTAAAGAATTGATATAGGTTGTTTTTTTGTTTTGTTTTGTTTTGTTTTGGATTTTTTTGTTGTGGTACCGGGGGCTAGGGATTGAACATGGGACCTCATATGTTGAGCCAGTGCTCAACCACTGAGCCACATCGGCTCCTCTGAGTTATATATTTTTTGGTTTGTTTTGCTTGTTGTTTGTTTGTTTTTAGGAGGCACTGGGAACCGAACCCGGGACCTTCCACATGGGAAGCAGGCACTCAACTGCTAGAGCCACATCCTCTCCTATAATGTTTTAAAATGGAAAGTAGAATCATCATTGTGAAGATGGGAATTGTGCTCATATCCAACTTAGAAAATAAAAGTGAAACAATTACTTGCATAAATGACTTCCAGAATATCTAGAAATAGATAAACTGTAATATAAAAAGAGGTGATTTCAAAACAACTGTCAGTAATCTTCAGATTCATCCAAATCAGGATACATAAGTAAAATTTATCTTGATTTCACAGAGGGAGATTGGATAACATTTGATAAATGCATACAAAACCAATATGTCTCTCCCTGGAAATATTCTAGAAACATTTTTTGACAAATTGCTCACAAACGTTTAGACAAAGTGTGATCATCACTAGGAGTTAATAAGGATTCAAAAGTATAAATCAAATTAAGAAAGTTTGTTTTAAAATTTTAGAAGAATAAGAAATGTAGATTAAAGGGACTTCCAGGAAGACAGCACACTAGAAAGATATGGGACTGTCTTCTCCTCCAGAAAAATAACTAGAGGACAGGCTGAAACAGCCTAGAAAAAGATCTTCTAGGATTTAGGACACCAGGCGAAGGCTAGACACTGCCAGGAGGAGAAAGGGACAAAGGAGGGAAATTGCGATGACAGAACTCTGAGTTGAAACCAGCGTCTGCTGCTGCTGGCACCATCCCCCACACTAAAGACACTTAAGAATTCTCATACCTCTGGGCCTGCGACTACAGACCAAGGTGCTCCAGGGATCTTCCACCCCTGGAATGGGGAGAGAGAGGGACACAGCCTAAAGCTGACTCAGCTTTTGACCCACAAATTTGGTCTGCTGTGTCCCAGGAGCCCTTCCAGGCTGGGTGGGGCTGTGCCATTGTTTGCCTTGGGAGCCAACAAGGGGCTAAAGATATACACACACACACACTCCAATCTCCTCCTCTACTAACAGGGACTGATTGTTGAGGACTCAGAGGGGAGTGGAAATAATTGAGAAAATCAACAAAACCAAAAGCTGGTTCAATTGAAAAGATCAATAAAATTGACAAACCTCTACCTAGACTAACAAAGAAAAAAAGAAAGAAGATGCAAATAAATTGTATGAAGCCAACATCACCCTAATACCCAAAGCCAGATAAAGATACTACAAGAAAAGAAAATTACAGACCAATCTCTCTAATGAACATAGATGCAAAAATTCTCAACAAAATACTTTCAAATAGAATCCAACAACATATCAAAAGATTTATACATCACGACCAACTGGGATTTATTCCTGGTATGCAAGGCTGGTTCAACATAAGAAAATCAATCAACGTAATACAGCACAATAACAAATTGAGGGGAAAAAAAACACATGATAATCTCAATTGATGCAGAAAAGGCATTCAACAAAATCCAGCATCCTTTTTTGATAAAAACACTTTAGAAATAGAAGGAAAATTCCTCAATATGATAAAAGGAATACAAGAAAAACCCACAGCCAACATTATATTCAATGGGGAAAGGTTGAAAGCTTTCCTCTAAGATTGAGAACAAGACAAGGATGCCCACTGTCACCATTGTTATTCAATATTTTACTAGACATTCTAGCTAGGGCAATTAAACAAGAAAAAAAAAAAATTAAAGGCCTCCAAATAGGAAAAGAGGAAGTAAAACTCTCACTGTTTGCAGATGACATGATCCTGTACTTAGAAAATCCTGAAGTATCCATGACAAAGCTACTTGAGCTAATAAATGAGTTCAGCAAAGTGGCAGGATACAAGAGCAACACGCAAAAATCAATAATGTTTTTGTACACAAATACTGAACAATTTGAGGAGGAAATTAGGGGGAAAATTCCATTTTCAATAGCAACAAAAAGACTCAAATACCTAGGAATTAATTTAACCAAAGAAGTACAGGATCAATATGCAGAAAACTACAAAACAATGCTAAAAGAAATTAAAAAGGACCTAAACAAATGGAAAGACATTCCGTGTTCATGGATTGGAAGTATAAATATCGTGAAGATGTCAATCTTATCCAAACTGATTTATAGATCCAATGCAATAGCAATCAAAATCCCAACAGCTTACTTTACAGAATTAGAAAAGGCAATTACCAAATTCATTTGGAAGGGAAAGTGCACCCAAATAGCCAAAAGCATTCTAAAAAAGAAGAGCGATGCAGGAGGAATTTCACTGCCTGACCTTGAAACATTACAAAGCTACAGTGGTCAAAACAGATGGTACTGGCATAAAGATAAACACATAGATCAGTGGAATGGAATTGAGAACCCAGAAATAAACCCTCACCTATACAGTCAACTGGTTTTGGACAAACCTACCAAGTTAATGTTAACGGGACAAAACAGTCTCTTCAACTAATGGTGCTGGGACAACTGGATATCTATAAACAAAAGAATGAAAGAGGACCCCTATCTTACTCTCTATAGAAGAATCAACTCAAAATGGATCAAGACCTAAATATAAAAGCCAAGACCTTACTAGAAGAAAATGTAGGGAAACATCTTCAAGACCTTGTAGTAGGTGGTGGTTTCTTGGACCTTACACCCAAAGCACATACAACAAAAGGAAAAATAGATAAATGGGACCTCCTCAAAAGTAAACACCTTTGCACCTCACAAGACTTTGTCAAAAGGGTGAAAAGGCAGCCAACTCAATGGGAGAAAATATTTCAAAATCACATATCTGATAAGGATATATCCAGGATATATAAAGAGATTTTACAACTCAACAATAAAAAGACAAATGAACCAATTTAAAAATGGGCAAAAGACTTGAGTAGACATTTGTCCAAAGAAATACAAATGGCAAAAAAAAAAAAAAGCACATGAAGAAATGCTCAAATCACTAATGATTAGGGAAATGCAAATGAAAAGTACAATGAGATATCATTTCACACCTATCAGAATAGCCACTATTAGAAAGACAGATCTACAAGTGTTGGAGAGGATGTGGAGAGATAGGGACACTTCTTCACTGTTGGTGGGAATACAGCATGGTACAGCCACTGTGGAGGACTGTTTGGCAGTTCCTAAAGAAGTTGAATATAGACTTGCCACATGACTCTGCAATACCACTACTGGGTATATACCCAGAAGAACTGAAAGCAGTGACACGAACAGACATCTGCACACTGATGTTCATAGCGACATTATTCACCATTGCCAAAAGTTGGAAACAACCCAGGTGCCCATCAACAGACGAATGGATAAACAAACTATGGTCTATTCACATGATGGAATATTATGCAGCTGTAAGAAGAAATGAAGTAGTAAAACATATGACATCATGGATGAACCTGGAGGACATTATGTTGAGCAAAGCAAGCCAGACACAAAAGGACAAATACTGTATGATTGGGTTACTATGAACCAAATACATTGTGTAACATATTGTATGATTCAAAAAAATGTATATGTATCCAGTACATTTAATTGAGAAATGTATGGTTTTATTCAACTGTGTTTTCTTATTAGGTTTTAATTGTTTATATTTTCAATTATTAAATGTACAAAATAAAGTTTAAAAATTATTTAGAAAAAAAGAATTAAATAATTGTATGTTATGTGACTATATCTCAATAAAACTGCTTAATAAATAAATAGATAATTGTGCAAGAATAGTCAGAAATAGTAGCTATGTACAGGAGGAGAAACAGAGAGAGATTAAAAGGTGAAGAATTTTCTTGTTTGTCTGTTTTTTGTTTATTATTATTATGGAAATAATGAAAATGCTCTAATAATGATTGAAGTGATGAATGCACAACAATGTGATTATACCAAATACCATTGATTGTTTCCTTTGGATGAATTGTATGTTTTATTAATATTTATCAATAAAATTAAAAAAAAAGAAATGTAGACTGACTAAATTACTGTATACATAGAACAATTTCATTCAACAAAATGTCTGACAGTTTTCCACATTAGAACTATAAATAAGATACAATTAGATAAATTTATATCTTAATAACTGGCAATATCTCGAGTGTCAATCAAAATGTCTGAGTAAAAGCATCTACAGTTCGTCAGCAATGCAAACCCTATTTCTAAGACGTTTATATCAGTTTCTTTGACATGTAATAATAAAAATTATAAACCTAACTTCCAGAGGAGGCACATTCATTAAATTTTAAATGAGCAAAATTTGGGGTTATATAACTAATTAATAATAACAAATGTTCTCTGTATTAAGCACTTACTATGTTCTTAGAAGTTGATTTTCATAAATATGTTTAATAATCACAAAACACTATTATTGTAATAATTGAAGAGAAAACCAAAGCACAGAGAGGTCAAGTAACTTGCCCAAAGTCACACAACTAGTAAGCCTGGCTCTGGGGCATGAACTCAGGTAGTCTGGCTCCAGAGTCTGTGTCATTAACCATGATATTTTGCTGCCTCTAGCATGTAATGAAGTCATAGATAATAAATAATGAAGTCAAGGTTCAAAGTTATTTCAGCAGGCCATCATATTAAGAAAAAGCTTATTATGGACAAGTGTAGAGTCTCATGTGGCTCCAAAATTAAGTATTACAAATATAGCCTGGACTTTGGCACCTCGTGGATTGGCTTCTATAGGATTAATATAGCAATATTCAGTGTGTGGCAATATCAGTTTCTGCCATCTCCAGCCTTGCTCAGCTGTTGCACAGGTATGAAGCAGTGGTGAAGAGGTTAGTGCTTATGTTAGCAATCCCCGCTCACTGGTAGAGTAGGGTTTGGGAATAATCTTTTGTCCTATACCAATTTTCAGGTGGTTTCTGGGGACCTGAGAGACCCTACCCCCAAGCTATAGCCTTTGTTTAACCTTATAATGTGATGAGGGTAGATCAAGCTAATAATTTGGGCATTCAACAAGATAGTGGGATTGGATTTCTGAAAACTCTTAAACAGTAAGCAAGTAACCATCTAGGCGTACCACAAAGACTTCTGCATAACTTAAACAAAAAGCCCTCTGCAGTGTGCTAGTATGGAAAGGAGGTTTGGAACCTGTATGGGAAAGCATTGAAGGTTGCTCCCTGCTGTTGTGACCTCTGGTCAAACATCACAGAATTCAAAGGGAGGTGGCAAACCTTGATGTTATTCAGGTCTTGTAATGACCTGGGGATAGGACACAGCAATGGGATTCTCTATTGCCAGGTTGGAAGCTATGCTTCATCCCACATGCCTACTCTAACTGATGCATAGTGACTGTTTGGAGAGTAGTGTAAAGAAAGCTTCTGAGGATACACGGGACTGGAGCCCTGTGAGTAGGGGTGCTGCAGTTGATGAGAGGGTTTTCATGTGTGTTTTATCTCCTCCAACTAGTGGCACTACTTATATTAGTTTTATGATGGGGAGGATCATGGTTCTGGGAGGCAAATATCTGTACAGAAGGAAGACACTGGGAACTTTCTGGAAAAAAAAAACAAAAAGTGTATAGGGGGAATAGTTCCAGAAAGAAGAGATGAGCATTACTTAAGCAGGCTGTTAGGAAAGAGCTCCATCCCATCCCAGGCAGAAATGAGAATAGGGAGGCATGGGCAGACTCCTAATTATATTTAGGTAAGAGCTGGTGAACTACATCTGAATGAGCACACTGTGTACATAGGCTCACCTTGGTTCAACAAGTGCTAAATAAAAAATGTCACGAGATTTACCTATCTAGTATCCTGTCAGATAAAGGAAGTGATAAGTGTAATTCTTGGAAATGTATAAAAACATAATTTTCACACATCCTTTAAGTACATAATTCATTTTTAATTTATTTTAAACACACCTTGGTGTCAAACACACAAGAAACTCCATACACAAATTTAAATGTAAAGGGATGGGGGATACTCAGAGGGTATATCCAGATAATGCTTGCATGAGGTAAATATTAAATGATGTAAGCAAAGAATGTTTAGACTTTCACCATAATGGTATTAAAAAAGAAATATATACCTTTCTTTTGGATCATTTAGGTCCCCAGACTGAAATATTGGTTTATTATTACTTTTTTCATACTATTTATTAGAAAAAGGGGGAGAAGACCCCTTTTTGGGTCTTATACAATTTATGTCTGGGCACATAATCTTCATCTGACATGAGGCTGTTAGGCTTGCTAGTGTGTCTTGCCTGCTTACTTTTTTTTTTTTTTTTTAACAATTTATTGAAGTACATCATTCATACATGAACATACATAAACTATAAGTGTTCAGTAAACATCGTGAACTTACAAAACAAACATGCATAACATCATACAGGGCTCCCACACATCACCCCCCCAGAAACACCCCACATTGTTGTGAAACATTTGTTAACAAATCATGAAAGAGCATCGTCAGAGTATTACTACTAACTATGGTCCGTATCTTACTCCCCTATACATTTTTTTAAGGCTTTATTTATTTACTTACTTACTTTCATCCATTTTTATCCCCCCACCACCCCATTTTTGTTGTTTCTGTGTCCATTTGCTGGGCAACTCTGTGTCCATTTCCTGCTCTTTCTTCTCATCCTTCTCCTCCTGTCTTCACCAAGGTTCGATCTTGGGAACTTCCGATGTAGGGGAGAGGCATCCTACCTCCTGCACCACCTTAGTTCCTGGTTTTTCAGTGCATCTCGTCTTGGCTTTCCCTTGTGTCACTCTCCTGTTACGTCATCATCTTGCTGCGTGTCTTGTGGGGCCTGGGGGCTCACCTTTTTGCGGGACCTGGTGGCGCATCCGCGGACGGGGCCTGACGGCTCACCTGTGCACAGGACCTGGCGGCCCACGTACCTTCTATATTTTTCTTTTTTAAAATTTTTACTGGGAGGTCCTGGGAATTGAACCCAGTTCCCTCCATATAGGAGATGGACGCCCAATCACCCGAGCCACATCCGTCCCCCTGCTCTATCTCCTAAGGTTGACCAAAGATACCCAAAGTTAGTCTTTTCCCATACAGGATGGTCATGTAATAAATCAGGCTTAGTTTATCACCAGCATTCTAAAAACTAGACCTAGGGAGAAAAACTAGGTCTGGGGACACATGCATGGTTTCTAATATAGCGAATGTTTAGCCTACTCTGATTATCACAAGAGCAGGACAGCGAGAATATTCACATCCTGCTTACTTTTGATACTAAGCTCCAAGACAAGGTTTGTCTCATTA
This sequence comes from Tolypeutes matacus, assembly GCA_026826555.1. NCBI lineage: Eukaryota > Metazoa > Chordata > Mammalia > Cingulata > Chlamyphoridae > Tolypeutes > Tolypeutes matacus. The sequence goes on from JAKSZT010054478.1 coordinate 12,142,093, forward strand.
AAATTGCTATTACCAATACTTTATCTCTTGGTCATGGAGGATTCCAAACTTACTTTGCTATTATAGTTAAGTTCTGAATGAAACACTGATTGCAGTAATAATAGAAATCATAGCCACCAAGAAACACTGTATGGCTTTTAATAATCCCATTGACAGCCTAGATTTGGTGTCATAGTTTAATGAGTGTTTGTTATTTTACCCCCAAGAAAATGAGTAAAGCCTCTTCTGTTAGAAAATACTTTGCTGCAACTATTATTTACAGAAAATGGAAAAGCATTCATGAGTTTTTAGTGAATCAAGTGACTTGTAGCAATACAAAAGAAAGACGGAAGGTGGGGTAATTAGGAGGTAAAGTACAGAATCTCCTTTTCTGCATAACTGAAGGCACTCTGTTAGTTTTGAAGATTCAGGTCATGGTCCATTCCTAAAATGACCTCTGTGTGTCATTAGAGGTTTTCGTGAAAAATAGCATTTAAGGTCAAGTTATAGCCAGGCTTACCTGACTTCCAGGGCAGTCAAATATTCATATTTGACATTAGAACAAACCAATGGATATTGCTTTACCATTGCCTCCATCTTTAAAAAGTAAGGCTTCCCCATCTCGAGGCCAAGTGTATCATGAGAATTGATGAGCATTTAAAGCTTGGCAGAACCAAGTGACTTCACAGAATGTTTTCCCATCCAATTGATGGGTCACAAATTTGGGGATTTTAGAGAAAATGTATTCCAAAGAATTAGAAAATAAGGGGAAAAAATATATTGATGAGCCATCACTCCTAGCCTTGACCAAAATGTTAAGCATTCTCTGTGACTTTGTAGCAAGCAACTTGGGAAAGCTTAAAAAAGCAATTACAGTTAACAATTAGGCAAAAAGGCTTGTAATGATCAATTAAAATCCAACCATTCTGTTCCTAAGTAAAATTAGCACCAGGAATTGAGGCAATCCTTGTTTTCCAGGCTTCCCTTGGAAGGTTTAAAAGTTTTAGAATTTAAGGAACAGTCACAACCACTTCTGTTGGTTTTTATGGCTAACCATTTTTAAAATTGGCACTTTGGGTTAAAACAAACTCTCCATAATTCACCCTTTCTCCATAATTTCCGTTTGTTTTATTGCTTCAGTTCTGAGTCTGACTGTCTGCACTCATACATTTATCTCTTTAAAATATTTTCCCTTTGATTTGCAAGTCATAAAAATGTTACCATTTAGAAATGGAGCTCACTAAGATCCAAGAATCTCTGACTAGGATCCCGTTCTTTTACTCCATCATTTCCGTAGAGCTTAGTGTAAGTTCCCTCTTGGTCAGGCTAATGCAGATTGAATTTTGTTCTCTAGAGGACCATTACTGCTTCAGGGATTTGATTTGGAAGGAGAGATGGGTGGAGGAAGGAAAGGAACACTCCATATCATTTTCCGTGAATAATTACACTTGCTCTGCCATGGATTTTTACAACCGGTCTGACTATCAGCACCAAATTTTTATGGATTCCAAAGAGTATGGCTCATTAACAGGTAAGTCATGGTAATGCAGATGATCAGAAAAGCTGAACTGTTGATCATGAAATTATTATTTCAAATTGCAATCCTGTAGTCCCTTGGAATCTTTCTCTTCATTTTAAAAAAATTTCAGTCCATGCCAATTATCCAATCCACCTCATCATGCCACTGAAATTGCTCTTTTCAGGTCATGAATTACCTTCATGTTCCTGAATTCTCAGTGTCCCTTTCTGCACCCTTATCTTTGGGTCTCTCTGCAGCATTCAAGCACTACTATCCTCTTTGAAATACTTAAATACTTTCTTCTTTTTGCTTCCACAAGACCATATCTCTGTTTTAAACTTATCTTACAGAGTACTTTCAATGAGTTTTTTGTATTGCTTTCTCCTGTTCTGTCTAACTTCTAACTGCCCCCGACTGCTATCTACACACTTTCTAAGGAAGTGACGCATCCAATCCTGAAGTAGCTGCAGTCCTAACTTCTCAGAATTCCAACTACGTTCTTGATATCTGCACTTGATACCCAAAAGGTATTTATAATTTGATGTGCATCAATCAAACTATTTATATTTTCCTCTAAACTCTATCCTCTCACAGGTTTTTTTTTTCCTACCAAAATGAATCCACCATATTGCTGAAGGTGAATATATAGGAATTATCTTTGATTTATCTCTTATCCTCAATACTGCTTTCCATCCATTCCATCCTCTACCTTCAAAAGATAGGCAAAAGGGAGTCAGTGTAGCTCAATAGTTGAACGCCTGCCTCCCATGCATGAGGTCTCAGGTTCAATTCCCAGTACCTCCTAGAAAAATAAAATAAAAGGCAAAAATCTGTCCATTTTTCTCCCCATTTTCACAACCCCTCCCCTAGCCAAAGCATCAATCAGCTTTTATGTAAAATTATGAAATAGTCTCTGAAATTCTCCTTTCTTCCTTTTTTCCCCTCTAAAATTGAATCTCTACTCAACAGTAAGAATGGTCTTTCAGACCTAAAGCTCTGCTTAAAATTCTCCCAGTGCTTCCCTCCACATATGAAATCCATCAAACTTACTTACTCTGGTACAAAGCCCCACAGTACTGCCTCTTGTACCAGTCTCTTCTTTGTGCATTACACTGCACCCCATTGGCCTTCCCTCTGTGACTGGAATAAGACTAAATTTTAAATGAGGAGACAAATGAATGACAACTTCTATAGAGTTGTGCCTATAGCTTACCATGGCTAATTAAGAGACATTTATGGACAGATGTTAAGTCATTTAACATTTACTTAATTCATGTGCATCATTATATACTTCCAGCAGGCCCTATTTATTTCTGGGAAAGTGTCCTTCAAAATGTATCAAGTATTTACAACAGACAAAAGGAGGTATATTTAAAGTTATTGAAAGAGAGAGAGAGAAAGAGAGGGAAAGATGAAAGGATAAAAGGAAGGGAGGGAGGGAGGGAGGATTGGTTGTAAGGAGTGAAGAAGATGCTATGAAAGGACAGCATGCATTTATTGAGTGGAAGAATGATTTTGTGTATTTTGTAAGTTTTGTTTCGTATGAGGCTCTTTCTCAGATTAAATTATACTGTTACAGTAAAATAATATTACTATTGTCATCACGCTGCTGCTGCTGCTGATGGTACTTCTAAACATATTAATGATCTAAGGTTTCTCCCAGGAGAACAATGACTCAAGGTCTAGTCTAGGTCAACAAGCAAAACTTTTCAAGATCCTTCTCCTTCAGTTCACTTCTCTATTAGTGTCTTCTCCATTCTTTGGGAGGGGGAACCCCTCGTTCACAGCCCCCCAGATATCTTAACTATCTTCTTATGAAGCCAGGGCCAAACTTATGAATAAATAGACCAGAACCTTTTGATTTGGAGGATACCCAGAACCCTCAAAAGATGCCTATTATCTATATCCTCCCGCTGGTCTGTCCCAGAGTCATAAAACAATTTCTTTTCTGAAGGATCTTCAGGTTTCTGAGCCCCATATTAAGATGTTAAAATTTCTGTACTAGTATATCTGGGAGACAGAACACTTTAAACTATTACCACAAACACCTAAAACAGAAGTATTTGAAAAATGAGAGCAAGATTCAAACCTGAGGGAGTGAGAAATTGAATGTCCAGGAAGAAGAGAGACAGCAAGAGAGAAGGGAGGGTGCCAAGACCAACCCCACCTCCCTCTCAAATGTCTCAAAAGTAGTAAATGAAGTGAGAGAAACGTCTGCTTCTACCAAGTAGTTCTGAAACCAATACTTCCAAAGGGGATACAGAAGAGAGGATATGATGCTGCACTTGATAGACTCATACATATATTCATATATATATATTCACTACAACATAATCAAAACCTTTCCGTCCCAATTTGGAAATGGGTTCACTTTTCTGCAGTTGTTAGTGGCAGCCCAGATTTACTTCAGTTTGTTTGTGTTGGTAAACTCCCTGATCATAGAGCATAAAATCCTCTGAGACCATGTGATATGGTCAATTTCTAGAACTCTTCCTGTATTTTCTGATGCAATAAAATGTAACAATGTGATATCCTAGGAAACATGAAAATGGAGTAAGAGAAACAGTACTCTGTTTACTTCTGAAAATAATAGACTGGATTGGGACTTAGGTTTGAATCCAGGACCCTGCCTGAAGTCTTCGCTTGTGCAAGGTCTCTAAAGTTCTGTTTGCACCCTGATGGAAAACTTAGCCAAAGAACAGAAGCCAGCTATGCAAAACCTACTGTATATTCAATTGCACAGATTTAGGAAAGGACAGGTGCCAAAACAGGCTGAAAACATATCTGATCTTTGGTCATTCCAGCTGCCCTTCCTATGCAGGAAAGGCTAAATTTGATCTCCGGCTATGCAAATATCTTCCTCTTCATGCTGATTGTTCTAGGGGTAGGAGTGGAGAGAGTGTCTCTGGAGAGGAAAGACCCTCTTGTATCTGAATCACTCACCAGTGTCTGACCTAGATGAAGCCTCTAATATCTTTAGATGTCTCTTTTTTCATATATAAAATAAGATGATTTTATTAGGTAAACTTTTATGAATATGAGACCCTAAGAAATATGAATTTCTAAGCTTTAGATTCAGGAGAAGCATGAATATTTGCTGGGTGCCCTGTACACCAACAATAATTAAATAGTAGGTATCAAGAATCATAAGCTTAACCATTAAGGAAAAATAATCATAATTTGAAAAAAACAGTAATGCAGTATCTCAAGTAAAGAATGATTTAGAGAAAGAATGATGTCGAGGTATTAAGTGCATACTGTGTGTCAAAATTTGGGCTAAGTGATTCACATATATTGTACCATTTGATCCTAATGGCAACAAGGGATTTTTGAATATGACACAGATTGAGAAATTAAGGGACTCATCTATAATGCAAACAGATTTTAGACAACACGTGCTGTGTTCTGATTGTTGGGTAAGTGCACTTTCTACTCTAAATGCCAGTGATATCCTTCAAAATCTCATTAACCTGATTTAGTCATTCTGATACTTCTTATTTTATTGGCTTCACCATGTTTCCAGGCTGTGCAAAACATCAATATTTTAGATCCTGATGAAATAAAAAATTGCCTTTTAAGTAATCTACAAATACTAAAGACAGATTCTTGCAGGAGAAAACTATCTGTTTCAATTCTGCAAACACTTTTGGAGCATTCACACTTCGTCATGAAATGATAATAATAAAATATTATCCGATTAACAGACTTTGATGGAGTTGAATTGCATTTCAAATATGTCTGATAAATTACAACATGCTTCTTGCATGTATCTGCTGTTTGCTCAGTTCAGCTGGAATGTGTTATGAAATGGGATAGAAGATAGGCATTTGAATGTCAGAATGAGGATTGACACCTGTGAACTCGATTTTCTCAGTGCAACACGTCACTCAGTCTAGACCTGTGCTTAAGGTAGGCTTTTTGAACTAAAGCCCTCTTGGAAGAACACTCAGGCTTAAGTCAATATATGATGATTAAATGCCTTGGCTTTTTTAAGTATTTTACTAAACACGGGAGATTAAGAAAAGCAGGCATTATAAATCTCCTCATCCTTGACCTACATATGGTCTAATAATAGAATTAAGAATTTGAAACATCTTAATCCTTTCAACTGGAAGATGAGCTCATGCCACCAGAGTACATCTTTCTTCAATCAGACTCTATGGCTGTTCACTTTCACTTACTCAAATGAAGTACTTTGTAAGGCTGCTCTAAGTACACTTGGATATTTTACAAGTTAATACCTTCTTCTGAAACATCTATGAGACAACATGGTCAAGTGTATTAGTCAGCAAAAAGGGGTGCTGATGCAAAGTACCAGAACTCTGTTGGCCTTTATGAAGGGTATTTATTTTGGGGTAGAAGCTTACAGTCACAAGGCCCTAAAGAGTCCAACCCAAGGTACCATAAGAGGTACTTTCTCACCCAAAGTCTTTTGCCATGTGTTGATGCAAGATGGTGGGCGGGCAACATCTGGAAGGGTTCAGCCTTCCTTCTTCCTCTTAAGGCTCCATGGTGTCAGCTTCTTCCAATCCCAGCTGCAGGCTGGCATAAGGCTCATCTCTCTTCATGGGGCTTGTTTCTTTCCAAGCTCAGTTGCTCTGGACTCTTCCCAAGGTCAGCTGTAAACTCTCAGGTGAATGTCTCCTCTCTCCCTGGGACTCCAGCGTCAAAACCAATTCTCTCATCTGTGTTCTTCTCTGTGTATCAACTTTCATGTAAGAGTCTGTTTTATCAGCCCACCAAGAGGGTGGGAACTCAACCCTGCATGCCCTAATGACATGGTTGAATCAAAGCCCTAATCTTAACATAATTCAGTCAAAGGCATCTCAGCTGAATCTAATGCAATCAAATGGTATCAGGCTCAGAGGAACAGACTCATTTACAAACATAATCAATATCTCTTTTTGGAATTCATAAGTAATATCAAACTGCCACACCAAGCTTCTTTTTGTCAAGAGCTCTAATAGTCTTGGTCCTCTTTTAAAGCTAGTCTGAGAAGAGAAGCAAAGTAGCACAGAAGTTTTGGATTCCATTGTGTACAAAGTTGGAGTCATTTGTGACTCAGGATTACACTGTTAATCAAGTGCCATGGCGATTTCTTAATTTCTGCAATTTCCTTCATTTTAATCCTATTTGGTGAAATGATCTCAGTGGAATTTGATAGCCCCAAGCCCTGTGTGAAACAATGGAAAACAGAGTAATGGTTACGTTCTTTGAGAAAGTCATGTTTGATGGCAACATGATTATAATTTGGAAGATTAAAAGCCTTTAGTGGTAGCTTAAGCAGACAACATTGTCTCTGTTGGCTCTAATTCTCCAATAAAGGGCTCACTGTGGTCTTCTATTGATACAGGTGCCTAATTCCTATCTCCACGTTTGCCTAAAACAAAGTGGGTGTGGAGGGGCAAAAGGATGGTCCCTTATGTACAAGAATTGACCCCACCAGGGTGGCCATTTGTCAGATCACACTTTATAAGTTGCTTTCTCATTTTTCAGTTGTTCCAATCATTTTGGATTGCCCACCTCTGCATGTTACCCTCCTTCCCACTCCCTGCATTAAAAAACTGTCTGTATTCCACAGCACAAAAATAAGACTGTGTTCCATGTTTTCTATTTGCATAATATATTACTAAAATGTTTAGGTAAAAAATTACTGGTAATTACCAAATATCATCCACTTTGTTTTGACAAGTCAAGGGAGGAATGTAGAACCTAATTTCCATCAGCGGAGTTGAAAAAAAAAATAAAGCCTCATAATTGAAGGAGAATGGGTTGGGGGTGAAATAGAAAAAAGAGACATTGAACAGAAGTGATAATTAGTTGGCCTTGCAGCTTAAAATTAATTCTTTGCCTTGTTATGGACATTTATCAGGTGACAATTTTCATTAAAACAATAGCTACCTAACCAAAATTTCTTAAGCTTACACTTCTATACTCTTCCTGAGGAGAGAGATGCCAAACCATTATGGTCTGGACTATTTCTTCCAGCCCTCAAATATAGCCCTAGAGAGGCTGACTTTGGAAACAACAAAAATAGCACTAAGTCCGCCACAAAATAGAATGTTTCTGCTACCAGTCTGTCCCTTTTCTGTCTAGTCAGATTTATTCAGGGGGTATTCAAAGTGGGATCTGAAAGGTGGAGAGGATGGTGGGAGAGACTTCTTCCTAATTCCAAATAACAGATTCCTTCTCCACTCCTGTGAAATTCAGCCAAAGACACAGCAGACCAGTCTGAACAAATGCAAAAATTCTTACGTAAACCTATTTTGATTTTCCAACTGTCATGTGTTAGTTACAATACCTTGCCTTAGAAATTCCCCAAAGATCTGTTAGAGGGACAGGACTGTGCAAATTAAAATGAATATATAAACAAAAGAAAGAAAGAAAAGGAAAGGGGGCGGGGAGTACAGAACCAGGATTTTTCTTTGTGGTATACTACAAAATCACCTCTCAACTTGGTGCCACGACACTGCTTCAGGCAAAGGGAAGATTTGTTAGGACAGGACTCTTCCTCTGGCTGCAGGTATTTTTTTGGTATGGAAGAGAGAGACCTCCTTTAGTTTTAACGACTTTGAAAGGCACTCATCATTTCTCACAAAGGTTTCATTGACGAAAGTTTATGATTTTTGTTCGAAAGCACTTCCTACCAAAGCGTAAAACTTTGAAGTTTATTCTTTGTTCATTCATGCTAGTTATAGTTTAAGACCAAAAAAAAAAAAAAAAAAAGAAGTCTACTACCTTAATGACCACTTCTCTGGACATAAAAACATACAAGATACCTTTGCTTAAAGGACCACAAGTCAAATATAAAATTCTCCCTCAAAGTTGTTTTACATCACACCCTTGATTACTAAAACATAAAGTTAAACGGCTAATATATTTTTCCTCAGTATGTATAGTTTATTCCATTAAATGCATGTGTATAGGTGCTATTCAGCATGGAAGATGCATGCACAGTTCTGTAGCTCCTGTCAGCTTCATTTTCTAGATTTCTGTCTTTTAGCGTTCTCACAAGCTCACACAGCTTCAAGGAAATGCTTCAAATTACCCATGCTGTGAGGTTTCACTCGTGTATTTTGCACCAGTTCAGATATGGCAAGGGCTTTCTGGTGCAAGCCCAAGTTCAGCTTAACGAGGGCAGCCGTGTCACTTTAAATTATCGATTTCTGGAATAGCTCTTTGTGTGTGTGTGTGAATGTGTGTTTTCCATTTTGTACATATTGCTGGCATGTATTTGCCACATGTGCAGGCCTGGTTACTTCTGTGGATGCTTTGCTTTCTTTTCGTTGTTAAGTCATGGTGATCCTGCAATTGTTGGAGTTGGTCCATCCACCTGGCCCCCAGCTGTCCAGAAGTTCTATAAACCCATGCTGAAAGCTCACCGTGCAGGATACAAATACCAGTCAAGAAACCAAAAGCATCATGGAAAGTGTCCCACCGAAGAATTGGGAATGCCTGTGTCCTCCTGTGCCTGCAGATGGAAGGTTGCACCTTGAGTAGACACTTCATGAGCAATTTTATTTCAGTCCACAGACATGATCCAATCATGGCAGAAGAGTTCTTGTAGTTTGACACTATACTCCTTTAGTCAAGGATATTAAATGTATTTTACTTCTTATTAACTCTCTTTTATATTGAACTTCATGTAGTAAACGACCTCCTTTTATTGTTATCCACTAAGGAGCAGTTTCTTGGCACAGACTTGAGGGTGAAGGTTTGCCAAAAACTTTTTTTTTTTTTCGGCCCAGGGTAACAATTAAAATTGATATACCAACTTAGTGAACAGAGATTATTTCCCAACAGTGCTTTCTTGATATTTCAGACCAAGACAGCTGGGCTCTATGTACTGTGACTTTGGAGTAGATGTGATATCTGACATTTTTCCTTTGGAACCAGTACTAGCAGCTATCCTGGGTGTTGCATTATTCATATTTAAAACAATTCCTTGTTAAAGGGATTGTTGTCTTCCCCTGAGCCTTTTTCTCCTCTCTTTTCCTTGTAGCTATTTTTTTAAATTTTGAAATGCACACTAAAAGAAAACTCAGTGGTCTTTCATTAAAAACACAAGATAAAAGTTAGAAACGGGACAAGGTTAATTATTTTAACATTAATAACATGTCTGTGGTTGAAACTTAGCTAAGGGCTCAGATACTAAAACAATGTGTCTGGGACTTCACTACCAAACTACTTTATATAGAGGGCATATACAAGCTGCTATCACATATAAACACTCTATGCTGAAAGTTTTCCTAGTGACATAAATAATCCTACCTTCCTTCACTATCCCATCCGGATAGCATTGGAGATCAACACAAGAAACTAGACATGTCTTTGGGGCAAATGGTGGAATTTCACTGAGCATGCCAGATAAATTTTACTTTATGTCAATATAGTGAGAGAAAATTCTTGGAGTCAGACCTTCTGGTGTTGCTGGCAATTAATAAGAGAAGCTGAGTGCCCCATTTGTCAGTACCAGTCACTCCAGAAGTGGATTGCTATGAGTGATGGATAAATGGTCAGAGTGAACTCGTTGTAGGAGTTCAAATATTAGTTCAAATATCAGGTTGTTCTAAATGCATGGTCTATAATAGCAATCTCCTTCAGTCATGTCTGCTTTGGCTTGGCTCTCTTTTCTAATGCCTTTTGCCATATCCTGGTACTGTGGAAGCCACTGTAACTTAGTAGGTTGATCTGGACTCTGAAGTCTGAATACCTAGGTCTACAGTTCAGGTCCACCACTTTTTTGCTCTGTGTTATTTGGCCATCTACATAAATTCTCTGTGTCTCCATTTCTTCATCTAGAAATCACGGCAATAATAGTAGCTACCTAGGAGTTTCATGAGGATTAAATGAGATGATTTTGCAAAGCATATGCTATGAGCTATTATTATGTCATAGGAGAGAAATTAGTGATTGCCTTCTGTAGCAGTTTGATATTATTTATGAATTCCAAAAAAGATATTTGATTATATTTTTTAACTGGTCTGTTCCTCTGGGCATGATACCTTTTGATTGTATTAGATTCAACTGAGATGTCTTTGATTAAATTACGTTAAAATTAGGGCTTTGATTCGACCATGTCATTAGGGTGGGCTGGGTTGAGTCCCAACCTCCTTGGTGGACTGATAAAACAGTCTATCACACAGATGTAGATACACAGAAGAACACAGAGGAATAGAGACCTCATTAGACACAGCAGAGGCCCCAGGAGGAGAGATGAGCGTGATAGTCTACAGCCGACCTTGTGAAGAGACCAGAGCAGCTGAGCCTGGAAAGAAACAATCCCTGGGGAGAGAGCCATCCTGCAGCTGAGATTGGAAGAAGCTGAGACCATGGAGCCCTGAGAGGAAGAAGGGAGGCTGAACTCACTCATACATCACTGCCCCCCGCACCCATCTTGCATCAATACGTGGCAACAGACTTTGGGTGAGAAAGTACCTCTTACGGTACTTTGGGTTGGACTCTTTAGGTCCTTGTGACTGGAAGCTTCTACTCCAAATAAATACCCTTTATAAAAGCCAACAGATTTCTGGTACTTTGCATCAGCACCCCTTTTGTCTGACTAATACACCTTCAGTCCTAAATCTCCTACAACTTCTGCTAATTGAAAAATGTAATTTATTTCAATGATAATAAAAATATTCTTGGAAATTTAAACTTACTCTTGCTTCTGTCATTATGGTAACTGGGGTTCTCTGAGTGACCCCCAATTGCAGAACTCCTGGACTCTGGATAGGATGCATTCTTGGATGCATTGATGGTCACCCAAGAAGTGGTAGGTGAATCTGGAAAGTGAGACAGGGTTTTGACCCTATCTGAAAAAGCCAGTTGAAGTGGTGCTATTGGAACACTGAGCTCGAGCAAGATTTAAGTTGGAAAAAGCTGAACCTGGAATTCTGGTGATGGGCTTTGATTCTGAAGTTCAGCAGAAATGCCTGGATATGAGCCAAAGCAAGTCTACATTGGAGTAAATGTTTTCAATTTAGGTGTTTAGGTATCAGGCAGATTAAAATCCATCGGTGAGCTCACTATCAATTTCACCAAGCACATAAGAAGACATTTACTGTCAGTGAAGTCAGCAGACCCAAACAACAGAAGGATTGGTTAAGTATGTGGGTGCAGTGGATTACAGCCTCACTCAGTGAGGACCCTGAAGCACAGCATGGAGGGAAAACTCTCCTATCTGAAAGCATTTCAGCCAGTGTATATGGTCATTCACTTTGTGTCAAGAGAAAAGTTGCCTGAGATAAGAATATATATAGCGTTATGGGCAGTGGTAAGTAACTTGGCTGGTTGGATAAAAACATGGAAAGAACAAGATTGGAAGACTGAGAATGGGAGTGCTAGAGAAGAGGCATGTGGATGACCCAATGTGAATGAACACAAAGTGGGAGAATCTTTGTATCTCATATTAATGTTGAGCAGAGAGCATTCATCACCATAGACAGGACCACCAAATCAACAGCCACAGTCTGTGGAGGTCAGCCAGACTTTGTCTTTGGCTATCCCAGTGCTTGAGCAATGGACTCATGTACAAAATAGCTATGGTGGATGAGCTGGAGGATGTGCAAGGTCCAAAAGCAAGGGTTGCCTCTCACCAAGGCTGATCTAGCTGCTGCTGGTGGATATCTGACCCGCTAGCAACAGAGACCAAGGCTTTGTGCCCCTCCCCACTACAGGTCAATTCTTCCCATAGATCAGCCAGCCACTTGGTGACACCTTAGAGAGGGCAATATTTCATCTTGAGTTGGGCAGAGTCATATTCTGAATATGGGTTTACATTTCTTGTATATAGTGGCTCAGCCAGCAACACTCTTCAAGGTCTCAGCGTGTTACATCTACCAGACTGGGATCTCACTTGATATCACATCAGACAAAGTGATCTACTTTACAGAAAAGAATGTGTGGTGATGGGCACCATGGCCAGGGGATCCATTGGTCCTACCATATACCACACCATCAAAAGCTACTCATTTGAAAGAGCATGTCCTCTTGAAGGAACAGCCCAGGTGCCAGCTTGGAGATGACACCTTGGGAAAATGAAGCACCAACCTTCAGGATGTAGTTCTACTTCTTAAACCAATGGCCCATATATGATGCTGTGTTCCCAGTAGTTACAGCACGTAGGTTTCAGAATCAAGTGCCAAACTAAGAGTGGCCCCATTCAAAGTCACTCCCATTGACCCACGTGGATCACCCAACTGTGTCCCCTTCCCTGCACTTTGTAGGCACTATAAAACTTAAAGGCTCTGAGTCTGAAGTTACTGAGTCCCAGGTTAGAGGATGCTGCCAGCAGGGAACACAGCAAGAATCTCACTAAAATTAAAGCGAGAGAAGTCACATATAATTCTTGGATCTTCATGATGGTAAACCAGCAGGCACAGAAAGTCATTACTATGAAAGGTAGAACAAGTGTTACAAAATGAGGCCAGGAGGAATAGGTTTAGCACTTGAATGATCCACTGTGACATCCCATACTTCCATGCCCAATATTAACTGTAAATGGTTAGACAGTGAAAAAAACAGCATCACAACTAGTGGCTCAGACACCTCTGGGATGAAGATTTGGGTCACCCCAACAGGCAAGTGTCCAAGACCAGCATAAATGCTAGAGGAAGGGGAAGGAAGCCTAGAATGGATAATGGAGGCTAGAGATGGTGAGTATCAGTGAACTGCCTTGGGACCAAGTGCAGCAGCCAAGACTGTAGTTCATCTCACTAACACTTCTTTTTCCAGTGCTGCAGAGGCTGTAATGGGGTATGGGGATTTGGGGGATGAAAATGAATTTAAGTCTGATTTATTTCCTTACATGTGCCAAGTAGTCCATAATCAAGGTAGTACACATATTGTGTGACCACACTTTTCCAGATATCTCTAACCTTCAAGGATCACACGTCTTTTTACTGATCAAAAACATTTTTTAAAAAAATTATTATTCTAAGTTTTCTTTCTGCTTGAATACAGGAAATTGTCTTTTGCCAAATTGCTCTCCCCAAATATTTTTGATAATCTCTCCAAGAAATGCATATGCATTCCACAAATCACCCAGGCTGTCTTCTGAAGTCAGACTACTGGTTTACACTTTTTCAGGTTGCCTCTTAGTATTTCAAGTATGGCATCAATCATGCTAATACCACTCCCTCTGCAAAACAGTATCTCTTAAGACTCCTCATGCTTCAGGTCACAGAAAACTAATCTCAAACGAGCTTACACAATAAAGAAGATTTACCAGATTCCATAACAGGAAGTCCATCTGTAGGCAGGGATTCAGGATTGATGAACCAACTGCTCAAAAGTGTCATTAAGAACATACTTTCTTCTACCGCTCTACTATTCCTTCAGGGTGTTAACTTTACCCTAAATATGACTCCCCTCTATTCCCACTCCCTGTGACCCCATGGTCATGGAAGTCTGCCAGTAGGAGTAAAGCCACATGCTTCCTCATTCTTGTTAAACAGGAAAGAGATTGTGCCTGACCCAGCATGTCAAAGAAGAGTACTGAGACTCACCCTGACTGGTTAGCTTAAATTGCGTGCCAGCCATGGACCAATGACTATGGCCAAGAAATAATAGGGTAGGTTCAGCTTACCCCAAAGTTGTGCTGGTTGCGTTGAGGATGGGTGAACAAAGACAAGTCTGGGAACTGTTGGGAAGTGATAATGGCTGCTATAAAGGAACCAACAATGTTCACTAGAAGCATTTTTGTCCCAAACATGGACAAGGCCCTTGCCTTAATTCCCCTTAGTGCTGAAGACTTGAAAAATAGCAAAACACAGAAAATTTACAAAGCAAAACCAAAAACCTTAAAAATGGATCCTAGACATGACTTATTGCACTCTGTTGGCCAATCTCTACCACATAGACTATCCTTTATGCCAGTTCTTCCCTGTCCTGATTTGTCTTCTGTGGCCCCCAGAAAATTATGCTCTTAAGCTAACTCATACTTATGCCTGTAACTGCAGTGTAGATGGGGCCTTTGATAAGATTCAGTTAAGGGAACTTTGATTAGATCACTTTAGGGACTTGACTTGGACTATGTCAGTGAGGCATGACCCAAGTTGGGTCCTTGCCCTCTTGCCGGGGTCTTATATAAACTGAGAACTGGAAGCAGAAACACAAAGAAAGAGAGCTGCTATTTTGACCCTGCCATATGAGAAAGAGGACTCCAGAGATTGGCTGCCATCTTGCCTTGCCAAAGGGGCAGGATTCCAGGATCTGCCAGCAGATTATCTTTGATGAGAAAGCATCTCTGATGGTGCCTTGATTTTGACATTTCACGGCTTTGGAACTGTAAGGTTTTACCCCAAATAAATCCCCTTTATAAAAGCCAGCACATTTCTGGTATGTCGCATTCGCAGCCCAGTGCAAACTAAAACATTCCCAAACTTTCTGTGCATATATATCCTCTAAACATATTCTTAAAATGCTGATTCCAGGGCAAGAGCCCAGATTCTGCAATTCTAACACGTTAACAGGTGATGTCATAGATGTTGATCTGGGGACCTCACACTGGCAGCTTCTCCCTCATCTCCTGACCCATCATCAAATGCTTTGGCCACTCTCCCACCTCTGACAGGAGGCACAGTAGAGCTTGTCTCTTCTCTAAAGAGACTAATCTCCAATTCCTTGAGGCCCATGGAGAGAAATACAAGTTCCCAAAGTGAAATACATGGCAGAGTTTTAAGTTCACCCCCAAGGAAGGCAAACTTTATATTTTTATAAGGAGAGTTTAACTCCACATTGTTTCAAATATTTCCCTGCTGAGTAAAGCCATTGCTTTAACATAGCCTATTCAGTGGAGTCCTCAAAGTGCTTTTTCCAGCAACAAAGATACACATTTCCTCAGTGATAAATTAAACTTTTGTATCTCGAAGAAAAAACAGAACTGCTACTGACAACAAAAACTGTACAAACAAAAGCTTTAAAATGGCGGTTTTTTTTCACATTTACAGCCTTCAAGACTTAAATTATAGGTATTAGCCTCAATAAGAATAAACACACACAAACATGCATACATACACACACATACACACACATGCACACACTTGTACTTACTAAATACATGATGCTAATAGTTCATAATATGTTCACTCTCCCTCCTAATTCTTTTGCTTCCCTCCCTCCCTCCTCCCTCCCTCCCTTCCTTCCTTCCATTTTCTTCTCTTTCTCTCTCTCTCTCTCTCTCTCTTTGTTCTTTTGAATTTGGGTAGCTGGCATAGGACTCTGTAGCAGTTTGGCAGTTTGATATAGTTATGAATTCCAAAAAATAGATATTGGGTTACACTTGTAAACTGGTCTGTTCATCTGGTCATGATTAAGTTATGATTAGGGCCTTGATTGGGCCACATCAGTAGGACGTTGAGCCCCACCCCTTGGTAGATGGGGTCTCAAAGATAAAAGACATGGCAAAGGACAGAGTTAGAGTTTTGATGTTGGAATTCTGATGCTGAGTTTTAATGCTGGAGTCCCGGGAAGTGAACACACAGCGGAGCTTGGTCGTAAGGAAAGAGAGAAGGCCTCGGGAAGAGAATCAAGCTGATTACCTGATAGTCTACTGGCCTTGTGGAGAGAGGCAAAGCCTAGTGAGCATCATACTCTACAGCTGACGTTGTGGAGCTAGCAGAGGAGCTGAGCCTGGAGACAAGCAAGCCCCGGGAAGAGAAGAAGTCAGGAAGCCTGAACCCTCACAGACATTGGCAGCCATCTTGCTCCAACACGTGGCAATAGACTTTGATGAAGGAAGTAACTTATGCTTTATGGCCTGGTAACTATGGACTTCTACCCCAAATAAATACCCTTTATAAAGACCAACAGATTTCTGGTATTTTGCATCAGTACTCCTTTGGCTGCCTTTACGGACTCTAAACAGCATTAATGGTAATATTTCTAATTGAGTATGCATTTCAATTTTATACAACTAACTTACCAACTTTTCAGACACGATTCAGCAGCATAAAGAATACCAGCATGCAGTAAGAGAATTACAACACAGGTGGTGTGGGAGCATGCATTACTAAGGGGCACACAGGAGGACCCTGACGCTGGTGAGTAAAATAGACACTCAGCTCTCCTCATATGAAGTGAGTTTGTGACTAATAGTAGAACAGAATTGAGGACTGTTAATTCATGGTCATTCAATTTATGCCTTCTCTCTAAGCTGGCTTTTGTATATTTGATTTTCTGCGCTCTGGATGATAGTTAGTTAGCAACAGAGAAAATTACGTATTCTCTTTTTTAAAGAAGCACAAATTGGGGAAGGAGTGGGCTTCAAAGGGAGATCTTTACCTCCAATCTGCAGCCTGTAGAAATGCCTCCTCAGGTGTGTGGATGACAGTTCTTTATTCATGATCCTCTCACAGCAGTTCTACCTTTTCTGTAATTAAAGGGCCAGAAGCTGGTTTTATATATAACTCAAGGCAATTGTAAAATATAAGTATATTTCCCCTCTGTTTAAATAAATGCAATAATTTGTCCCATAATCACATTGGTCTCTGTGAGCTCTTGAAGTTTTATTAAGGTGTAACCCATGAGTCAAACTATTACATGGTTATTAAGCTTGATTCTCATAGTACGTCTTAAAAATATGAATTCGAGTAACTTTAAAGAATGGAAAGGCTTGAAGATAAATCACCATGGAAACCATGAGGCAGTCCTGGTAACACTGGTCCTAAGGCCGGTGAGGAGGTGAGGCATAGGAAAGCCTGGCGGTTAAGAGCATGTGCTGTGGAGCTGGGCTGGCTGGGTGCAGGTCCCTGCTCTGCCACCTGCTAGCCAGCCACATGAGCTGGCGGGAGATGCCTAGGCTATCTTGGCCTCAGTTTCCTCATCTGGAAAACAAGGAAACCGATAGCACATTCTTGAGGAATGTTGGTAAAACAAGCCCGGCGTCAAGTAAACCCTCAATAAAGTTGGGAATCAATACTTCCATAGCTCAGTGGCTCTCAACTGAGGGTGATTTCATACCACAGGGGACATTTGGCAATGTTTGATGTTAGGAATGAGCATCTAGTGGGTGGAAGCCAGGGTTGCTGCTAAACATCCTACAAAACATGAGATGGTCCTCCCACCCCCAACCCATCACACCAAAAACAAAGAATTGTTCAGCGCAAATGCTAATATTGCCGAGGTTGAGAGAAGCTCCCCTAGTACAAAATGGTTCTTGTGTATATATATCTCAGAAAGAAGTTATATGATATGAACCCTCTAGCAGTCTATTCTGTATACAACAGAAAACATATCACCCCTTTTAATATATAACATGTATACAGAAAAGTTCATATAGCACAAGTGTACAACTCAGTGAATTTTCACCTACTAAACACACTCATACAGCTGACACCAGATCAAAAATAAAATATTACCAGAACCTCAGTTACCTCCATACCTAAAAGTGACCATTATCCTGATGTGAAAAGCACAGATTGTCTTCTTTTATACATCATATTAATGTTAAATTAATATATATATAAGCATATAAAACCTAATGTTAATGTTTAAGCATTTTAATCACGAATCACACACTAAGCATTCTTTTGTGACTGGAATTGCTCAAATAATATTGTTTTGAGTTGGATCTGAATTGTTACAAGTAGTTACAGTTTGTTCCCACTGCTATGTAGTGTTCCATTACATGAGTGGAATGAATGAATATATTATATATCCACTTTACTCTTGAAAAGATTTTGGTAACCTTCCGCTTGGGGCTATCTGACTAATGCTGCTGTGTACATTCTAGCACATGCATTTTGGTCAACAGATATATAAATTCCTGTTGGATATGTATGACATAATCTTTGGAATATATAAAACCCAGTCATGACTTCCCATTACAGTTCAAATCAAGTCCAAGATCCTTTAAGTGGCCTATATAACTATGCTGACTGCCCTTCCCAGGTAGCCTGGGATAAAGCCAGCTTGTCCTTTTATCCTGGCATTGCCTTCATTCTGAGAAGTGTCCCAATTTGGACAATAAATGTTTATTGTCCTATCTATAACACCTTGCTTAACATGTCCCACTTACTTTTCCTGACTCTGAGCCTGCAAATTCCCCTTTGCTCACTCGCTTCATCCACACTGGACTCTTTCTGGATTTCCAAACATGCCTCATTGCCTTCCAAATATCCTCATTTCTCCCATGCTGGACAGAGTTGGCATCTTAATATCTTTCAGTTCTGAGTTTAGATCATCCTGTGTACATGCTTCTCTATATTCCTTTATAGTATAGATCACACTCTGCAATTGTTCATTTGTATGTTTACCCTTCCCCCAACTCTTGTTATACTCTGAACTCCATTAAGCTAAAAATTGTGTTTCTTACCTCCAAATAGCTAGTACATTTCTGTTAAATTTACAAATGCACGAGTAATCAAAAATAGTTAGACAACCAAGTGAAAAATCAGAAACTTTCCCCTAAATCATAATCTTTTGTCCTTTAATGTGATTTCTTCACAAATAATTATACATAGAGCAAACAAAGCAAAATAGCATGCTTCTAGGTTTAAAAAAAGAATGCATAAGTAAAGCAAAACCAAAACAAAAAACACAAATAAAACTGGGATGCCCAGATCCAACCTTAGTACACTATCATGTTCAGAAGAAATAAAATTAAAAACAGATTCAATGTCTGAAATGTTAAAATTGATTTAAATTATTGAAGTCTCTCAAAATACATGCCAAAGGGAAATTATATTATTCAACAAATGGGAAGACTTACTAAAGAACAATAAGTACTTACTGAGCACTTATTATGAATATAACCAGCTTAATGCATTCATCTCCCTTAAAAACATTATCACCTCCTGTTCTCCACCAAAATCTTATTTCCCTCTGCCTTGCTTTATCGTTTCCTTAACCTCACAATGTCATGTATGCTTTCTCAATTAAGCAACTTTTTCTGATATCGGCAAATCTTATTTTTCTCTGACACTTCAATTGTTTTTCTTTACCCATAATCCTGACGAACAACTTCAAGGAGCCCAACAGCTTAGCGAGCCCATGAGCCTCACCTGGAATGAACAAAGAAGGGAAAAGTGTGATTTTGGTTTGTCTTGTTTTTTTAAAAAATTGAAAACAAAAACAAGATCTATATTATCATTTTTTCCATGACCCATTTCTTGTAAACTCGAGCCCACTGAAGGGAGTTGGGGTGCTGCCAAGAAGAGGGAAAACCCCTGCCCAAAACAAGGGCGGAAGGGAAGGCGGGAGGTGACAGAGCCACACCTCAGTTTTTGTTTCAACGTTTGAAAAGCTTTTAGAGCCCTTTATTCACCGTGGAGGGGACTTAGAAGGGAGTAAACAGGTTACAACTCCAAGGAAAAATTAAAAGATATTATTCAAGGGGAATGGAAAAAGTGAACATTCCAATCTTGGTGATGATGTTTTCTGGGAAAGTAGAAATGATTGAATTCACAAAGGAGTAAAGGAGGGAGGAGGAGGCCTGTCACAATGTGAGGATTGCACGGTAGAGAAGAGCAAGCAGGGGCTGTAGGGATGACCCTCTCTTGGGACTCACTTCTTCCTGAATATTCATTCTCCCTCCCTTTCCTCTCTGGTTACCCTGGGGAAAGATGCTAACTCAACTTTCTTTCTCTTAATTCATTTCCAACTACTTCCAAACCTTTTCCTTCCAATGTTTCCCTTTCTTTGGTTTGTTTGTTTTGTTTGTTCATTCAATAATTGAACTCCTTCTAGGATCTTTTTGTGATAGTGCAGTACTGTGATCAGAGCCAACCCAGGTGAGGAAGTCCTGCCCATTTGTGGTGTCCTCAGGAACCTACCTGCCCCCAGGTAGCTTTTGCAAGGCCTGCCCCAGTACCTGGAACTCCCTACTTTGACTTACTAAGTTAAGAAGGTAATCCTTAGAAATGCACATATATTGCCTGAGTGGAAAGAGAGATGAAAGGCCATCTCTTTGGCTACTGAGCATGAGCATATCTTGGCTTATTGTTGGCATTAGGTCTCGCCCCACCAAAACTGAAGACCTATTCTCAAGGAAAGAAATCATATCATCAGTATATTTTAAGGAAAGTAGGAAAATGAAGCAAACTCTTGTTGGACACCTGCTGTGTTATAGATATTAAATAAGCATGTTATTTGCCCTCTCATTCCAACCTCACAACTTTTTGAAAGGAAGCATGTGAGATGAGAAATAGTGAAGGACAGTATTAAGATCGTGAAGGCTGGAGTCGGGCAGCTCTGCCACCAGCTGTCTTTAGGACATTGAGCTGGTCGTGTAGCTTTTCTGTACCTTAGTTTCTGCATCTGAATAATGGGGTTACTTTATTTAGTACCTACTTCAGCTGCTGTGAGATCATATAAGTTGATATAAGAAAGGCTTAGAATAGTGCCTGATATATAACAATTGCTATTTAGATGTTGCCTATTATTATCTCCATTTGGTTCACCAAGGTCACACAGTTGCTAAGGGGCAGAGTTGGGGTTCTGAGTTGACTCTTGTTTGATGCCTGACACCCTTCTACCCTCTACTGGTCCGGCCCGTGCTCTGGAGAGGCCATGCCTGTGATTTTAAGTAGGGTGGTTCCAGGAAAGCATGAGATTATCTGGAGTCTCCTAAAAATATTCATTGACTGAGGTTGGAACTGGGAGTGAAATTAAGGCAGGCTCGAATTCATCAAGAAAGCCTACTGTTTCTACCAACACACACACACACAACACACACACACATGTCCCAAATGTTATCATTTCTCAGCAACCCCTCCACTGACACTCTAGCCCAACTTTCTCCCTCTGCTTGGAATAATCCTCTCCAGACGCCCTCCTGCCTCAGTTGCCCTCACTTCAGCCAGATTGCTCTTCTCTGGCCACACTACGTAAAACAGTACCCCTACTCTCTACCTCCTTAAATCTACTTAATCTTCTTTATCACTCCTACTGCCTAAAAACCTTCATTTTTATTGCTCTTCTTTTGTTTTTTTTGGTCTGTGTTTACCACTAGAATATAAACTTCATGTTTTATTCTCAACTGGCATAGAGCTGGTACAACTTAAAACAATAGAAGCGCCTCTCATGGCAGTATTAATCATCACCATCGTGATAAGCTCACTTGTACATGTACTGTCATGGGGATCTGTTCTGGAAGCTTTATTTCTGCAGTATCTGATTCGATTCTGCTATTAAACGATGGTCCTACTCTCACTATTTTCCAGGTAAAGAAACTGAGAGTTAGAGAGCTTTAGTGAGTTGATTACAATAGCTCAGCTAGTCAGGAGCAGTTCCTAGTTATTACATTCGATGACGCACCAATGATGAATCTCCATTAATTCCATTTTTTCCTTTAGGACCAGTGATAAATGTCAGCGATGAAACAAAGGTGGTTATAAAAGAGTATCTGACCCCCATATTCTCTTTTACTTCAGACAAGAATTGCTAATTGCCAAAAGGCAGGCAGTGACTGGAACTTAAATGCCACGACGATTATCAAAAGGAAGTGAACGGCATGAAGCGGAGAGGACAAAATTCAGAATTCTCAGCATAAGAGACTCTTGCTTTCAGAAAGTCTTGAATTTATCTCCATTATAATGTCTTTCCACATTTTAAAATATGAGTTGAAAGGGAGGATTTGAGAAGGCGGCATAGCCAAAGTAAACATTCAACACACTGTTATACTAGAATTTTATTATGCTCAAGTTCATAGGCGCCCTGGCTGCCTGTGCCTGTCCCGCGACTGGTGAATCAGTGGTTGTGTCTGAAAAGGAGACAAATAGGATGGAAAAAAATATCTATTTCTCTGTCTCTGTGTGTATTTTAAAAGTCATTAAGGTTGCATCATGTAGTTATGGTAACAAAGTGGTAAAAAAAATCTGGTTTAAGTAAGTATTGACTTAACTTCATTTTTTAAACCACCATAACACATTTTTTTCTTCTTTTTTCTACAGCAGACATTTATATTTTCATATTGTCATGGATACCGAATGTGATTCAAATGACTCTGTGCATTATTATGGAATAATTTGTCTTCTGTGGAGTTATTTTTTAGTGATGTACATTGTGGATAGAACAGTTAAAGAAGTAAGCTAGATAGGGTATATTTATGCAATGTGACCAGTACATACACAAGAAAAGATGATGTAAAAATATAAGTAATTTAGAGGTTCTGGCAAGTATATGGGTGGTAAGCCATAACCGTTGCAGACTCTCAAAAGTTGGGCAGCAAGCTCCTAGGAAAAGAACTTATGTTTTTGGTTGTTTTTTTTTTTCAAATAGATTTTTTTAAAGCAGATGTAGGTTTACAGAAAAATTGCACAGAAAGTACAAACAGTTCTCATATTCCCTTTTTCCTCACTTCACAGCACAGTTACCTTATTTTAAATAATATTGTTCTGAATATTAATATTTATAGTATAATAATCATAATTACTATTAATATTATCCTGCATTCCCCTGGTGCATTTTTTACAATTGTTGAAACAATACTGATGCATTATTAACTAAAGTCCATAGTTTGCGTTAGGCTTCACTCTGTGTTGTACGGTTCCATGGATTTTGGAAAATGTATAATGTCACGTATCCATCATTACCACATCATACAGAATAGTTTCACTGGCTTAAAAATGCCCCATGCTCTCTCCTCCTTACCCCATGAGCCCCTGGAAACCACCAATTTTTTTTTTTTTTACCATCTCTATAGTTTCCTCTATTCCACAATGTCATATAGTTGAATCATTTAATGTATAATCTTTGCAGATTGGCTTCTCCCACTTGGCAATATACATTTAAGGTCCCTTCGTGGGTTTTTTTTTGTTTTTTTTTTTTTTTTTTTTTTTTTTTTTTTTTGCTGCTTGACAGCTCATTTCTTTTTATCTCTGAGGAATATTCCAGTGTATAGATGTTCCACACTTTATTTATCCATTCACCTATTGAAGGACAACATGGTTGCTTTTGATTTTTGGCAATTATGAATAACACTGTTGTGAACATTTATGTACGGGTTTTTGAGCGGACACCAGTTTTCAAGCCATTTGGGTAAATACCTAGAAGTGAGATTGTTGGATTGTATGGAGAGCCCAGGTTTAACTTTGAAGAAATTGCCAAACTGTCTTCCAAAGTGGCTATACCACTAGGCATTCTGAACTGCCATGAATGAGAGTTTCTTTTGCTCCCCATCCTTGCCAGCATTTGTTGTTGTCAGTCTTCTGGATAGTAACTCTTCCAAACAGGCTTGTAGTGGTGTCTCATTATTTTATTTATGTTTTGTTAAGAAACAATGGAGTTAAGATAGGATTCTTTCAAGGTTAATAACTACTAATCTTCTCTTTCTATAAAAACTGAAGATATGTACTCGGACTTTTACTTTCCCCATCTATAAATTGAGATTCACCTATAACTTGTTTATAAATTGTTTTTTCTCACAAGATGAAAGAGATGCAGCAAGAGAATGTGGCCTCTGCCCCTTAGCCCATCAACACAGCTTCCCTGCCCTATCACTCTCCTCCTGTTTTCACCTCCCGGTTTCTATTAGGGAGACCAGACAATTTCAGTTGCCAGGAGTGAGTAACAATTTACATAACCTTAATACAATTGGAACAATATATATTAGTATACATTTTATTATAATTGTGGGACGCATTCTAACACAAACTTGAATTAAAGAATGCTTTTAATTTTCTTCGTGTTTCTTTTAAAAAGCAATTTTTAAAAAATTTTGGAATAGTTTTAGAATTATAGAAAAGTCGCAAATAATGCACAGAGCAGTCTCGTATACCCTTTGTCCAGTTTCCTCTTTAGTTCTCATTTTATATCACCATATTTGTCAAAACTAAGAAACCAACATTGGTATATTTCTATTAACTAGACCCCTGTATTTATTTGTATTTCACCAATTTTCCCATTTATGTCCCTTTTTTTGTTCCAGTTTCCAACCCATGGTACCTCATTGCATTTGGTAATTGTTTCTTTAATATTTTAAACGTGGAAGGCGTTGGGGTAATGTGGTAGAGTGGTAAATAGTTGGGCACCTGGTATGTGTGCCCCCACCTGACTGCCGCCAAGGTGCCAGGAGACTTTGCTGAGCTTCTAAACTCCCCAGTCTTTGCGCAATGAAGATCAAGCGTACTCAGTGAGAGAAGAGCACACCTCACCTGAAAGAGTTCGTGACACTAAGACGATGAGAAGGAAAGCAACCATGTAGGCCTCCATCACTGGCTTGCATTTCCATTTGACAAACTTGACTCTGATGTTCAGGAACGAAAACTGAGGGAAACCGAAATCTATCAACCTCAAGAATGGTCCTACATGCGAAAACAAGGGCAGCTAATCACTCACCAGTCCTCAGCTCTGAAGGAATCTGCCTTTCAGCTGTGACTCAAAGGTCCTTGAGGCAGAGAAGAAAGGCACGCGGCCTACCCGGAGGAGAGGCCTGGCAAACCAACCTCGCAGCTGCTGCTGCTCTCCCTTCATCCCCACCACTTCCCTGCCCCCTGCTTTTTCCATCCTGCCTGTTCTGTTCCTGTCTGCTACAGATTTTGCACTGTCCCTCTCCCTCAGCAGGACACCAATCTTGCAAGCTTGCAAAGGCCAAACAAAACCTGGACTCACAAATATGTAACTGTTTTCCTTAGCTTGTGGCATAAATCAAAAAAAAAAAAAAAAAAAAAAAAAAAAAATCTGTTAGCACAGGGCTCGGGAGTGTTTATTTTTTTGCCAGCTGCAACATGCTACCCTCACAGGGGATCACCTAAAACCAGTTATGGTTTAGGTTGGAGGGGGATGTCAAACTTAAGCTGCGGGCTTGGCCTCTCTCAATGAATTACGACCTTGTCAGGAACTTATTTTTTTTTTTCAAAATCAATGCAGGTTTTCTATCAAATCAAATACCTGCACACTAAATTATATTTTTGGTGCCAGGCTGGCTCTCCAATTTTCTTTTTTCCCCTTGCTAGTTTTTTCCAGCTCACCCCCACAACCCTCCCCCGTCTCCTTACTGTGATACAGACAGTTTTTGTCCATACAAAGAAATGGAAAAGTCCTACATTTTCGGGGATAGGGGGAACTGTCCTTTGTCATCCTGTGTGTACATACTACCCATGCTTACATATCTGTCTCATGGGCCTAAATGACCAGAGTGCTTCTATGGACTAATAAAGGGGGCCCTTGGGAGCCTCAGCCCCATGTCAGTGAAGGAAGATCTGTTTTAAAAATCTTTTTTGGGTGGTATATATGCAATGGTGGTGTGGGAAGTTTCTAATATAGGTGTTGGGATAAAGAGTTAAATATGTTCATCATCTTTTAAATCAGTTTTTGAAATGTCATTTCCTATCACGTGACTTCATGAACATAAAGAGATTTAGAGAGTCAGAAATTTGTTCCCTCCCTCCCTCCTTTCCTCCTTCCTTCCTGTCTTCTATTCTTCCTTTTAAACAAAGAATGAGACTCTTTTGCTTTCAGCTCCTGTTCTTCCTGACAGGTTAGATATCTAATTTTAGAAGTGAGTTTGTCTCCTCTAAACTGGTGGAGAAGTGGACATACTATCAGGGACTGCCGGACCTTATTTCCCAACCACTTGAACCAGCAGAAGCATGACGTCCTCCTCTGGAACGAGGCAAGAATGATTTTTCAATAACGTGAGTCTCCATGTATCAAAATACACTTAGGCTAAATCCATGGAGGCGAAGGGCTCAGTATTGGCACCAAAGGCAGCCCCTTTGCATGGCCTGGAAATCTTTATTTGGTGGTTTCTCAGTTAAATGCCACATCTACTTCAGGGCAGATGTAAAAAATCCTCAAATGAATTGCAAACTGTTTTCCGTAGGAACTGGGATGGATAAAACACTGACAAGGAAATCCCAACCAGCTGTGTTCAAGTCCTTCGAACCCAAATCAAATATTTTCTGGTTGGACTTGGGACACTTTTGATAGGCTGTCATGGTGCCAGTAACTTCCTCACTGCACGCTGAATGGCTGGTTTGGCAGGAATTCCTCTCCTTTCATTTCACTCACCTTATTCAGCTGGAAACTACCACTCCTAACATAGCCTTTGCTGAAGTAGGCCTCCTGAAAAGTTCCTCCAAAAAGGTAGTCATAATTGTGAGTCATATGCCTCACTTAGAAATTCAAGGTGGACTGCCATGACAAGACTGACCCTGGATGGGAAATCAAAGGCCAATAGTAATTCACAAATTAAAGACAAAAAGCTTAAGCACTGGCGTATCAGATAGAAGCCCAAGGGCACTAGAGCCCACCTGCTTCCTTCATCTCTTCCTGATGGTCATATTTCAATTTGATAAATATTTCACTAAATTCTTATTGTGTTCAGGTTCCTGAGCAAGATATGATAAGATACAGATATAAATAGGACATGGTACCTAATCAGAGGAACTTGATAGTCAAGCAAGAGAGAAGACCATAAACAACCAGTGATAATACAAAATAGACAGAAGCAAATGCTAAGAGTGGACAGGTTGCTCCTGAAGTTTGGCATCCGTGTACCTAATTCCAGTGTTTCTTTAGAAAACCTACACCAGTGTCTGTAATCTTGAACCCTCAGCCCCTCTTGTGTGGGACGGAATTGACCTTGGTCTCAATTTTGGGGTTGGGTCCTAATTAATGTAAGCTACTTAATGAATTCCATCCCCCTGTCTTCAGGGACAGGATCAGAGATGGGGTGAAGAACGAATTCCAACGAATGACAACATAGGGTATTTGTGTGGACTAGACTTCAGATCCAAAAGAGTGAGGGTTGGCATTTGCCCCATGCAGAATAAGAGAATCCGATAATCCCCCCAGAGTAGACAAAGGGAAGAGACAAGGCCCATTGCCTGTAAATTGGAGTCAGACAAGGCTTTCCTGGCCCTGAACAAAAGGCAAAGCAGTGGCTACTCCCTGGGGCCAAAGCATCTTTAAAGCTGTGACTTGAAGAAGTAGGTAGAAATCATCACCTGTAAGTGGATGTTTAGCCAGGAACATACAATTCCCAAGTCTTCTTGCATCTCAGCAGGATCATGGGGCTGATTCTTGCCAATGGAATGGACATAGAAGTGATGCATGTCCTTTGCATTTTAGAATGATTAGGGTGTAGCTGTGCCTTCTCAGCCTTTTCTTCCCCATCTGCCCTCAAAAGACTGTGAGACTCTGGAAGATGGCAAAGGCACAAGATGGAAGGATTGTGAGACCCTGAATCTCTGCACAGAAGGCAGCCCTCTGGCCAGAAACACCCACAATAGACTATTACAAGAGGGACAATTGAATTTCTATTGTGTGAAGCCACTGAAAGATTGTAATTGATCAAACGATTCAACAACATTAACCATATTTGTACACTGGGGGAAAGATGACCATATATGTCCTGCTCCTAGTCTAAGAATCTTAAAAGGCTGGCAGAAAGAAAGGTGTAACTTATAGACTAAGTGAGGTATGTAGAGAAAAGAGAGAAATAAAAAAATCTCGTTCAAGATAAGCTTATATATAAAATTCCAAAACACATGAGCAAAACAAACATTCAGTAAAACCAATCAATAAAGAGAACTCTGGAGTGGATTCCCTCCCTCCTAACAATAAAAATATAAGAGCTAATTAATAGAAAACACTGTAAGGTCTGTAGCTAATGCAACCATTTTTTAACAAAAATAGAGAGTCTGGGGGAAAAAAGCTTAAAGATGAAACAACAAAACATGGAGAAACTGAGGTTCTTGAAGGCAACCCCAGAAGGTACCATGGAAGGCAGCAAAGCTGAGCATGAGGGTCTAGATCCTGCATTCAGCTGTGCTCGGAGCCAGCTCTGATAATGGAGTTTACAATTATATTAACAAATAATCTCTGCTCAAGCCAATTCATGTCGTAGTTTCTGTTAACTGAAACAGAAGAGCTCCTAGCTGCTTTCATTGCCAGGGCCAGCTTCACAGGTGGGTGATGTGGGCAGTCACCCAGGCCCCATGCTCAGAAGGGCCCAAGGCTTGGTATGATGCTCTGCTGTCACCATCCTGAAATTCCTCATCATTTTTGAACAAGGAGACCCACATTTTCCACTTTGCACCGGGCCCCACAAATTATGTAGTGATACCCTATTAGTGAAACTACTAAAAGTAGAAGTAAAGAGCTATGAAAATATAGAAGAGGGAAAGGTAATATTTGAAATGGGTCTTGGAGTGAAGTAGGTTTGGGCCAGGTAGGGAAGAGGGGATAAAAATGTTCTAGGTAAAAGAAGAAGAATTTTTAATTGTATGGAAAATGATGTTGGGAAAGTGAATAACCTGCTTCCAGGCCATCTACTGTACCAATAGGGGTGAAAGAAAGTAACACTAGAACAGATTGGTTCTGGATTGTGGAGAGTGTTGAATAACATAGTGATTACTTTGGAATTTATTTGTTAGAGAAATAGCTAAAAAAAATTTTTTTTATTGATGTATGCTATGATCACATTTATATTTTAGAAAAAAAATCTTTGGCAGCAAGATGACCCATTCCAAAATTGTTGTAATTGTCCCAGAAAAAAATGCTGAAAATTGGAATAAAGAATGAAGAAGAGAGGACAGCTTTGCAAGAAATTTAACAAGTAGATAATACATGGAAAGCTCTTAGATTTAGACAAATGATAAGTGATCAGCGAACATTAGCTAGGAATTTTCTTTCTCGTGGTCAACAGGGCTTGGGGACTGATTGCATCACAGAGGATAAAGTGGAAAAATCAAAAGTAATGTTGTTGTTTTCAATTTTGTTTTTGTTTTCATTAGGTTAATTGAATCATAATCTGCTCAGGCATCTAACACAAGTGGACATTCATCCCATAAGTACAGCTAAGACTTTAGCTAATAAAAGCAGGCATTGTAACTGGAAGCCTCATTCTAGAAGGGCACTGAACACTGAATTCTCTCATCTCATGCTCTCTGTCTCGAGCCATCCTCACACCCTCTATATGTATGAAACTGACCACAAAGCCCACATTGGATTAAATTCTCTCTCTAATCTCTTCTGGCCTTTGGAGTCCTAAATCTGGGGTTTCTAGGAGGAAAAATATGGATATCTCTTTGGGAACTAACTACAAAAGAAGACAGGACCCTGGCATACTTCCTTCTTACTGTGGGATTTTATGTTGCTGTAGATTAGTGAACATCAGAAGACACCATCCCTTACCTTAACTGAAAAAGTAATTTGAGTCTGCTCATAATTATCCAATTGTTATTTCCACTTGGTGCTTTTGAATCACTATGAACATAGGCATCACACAGTATATGTTATTTCTATTCTGGGACTTTCACTGAAAAGGGGGAAAAATGGATTGCTGATTTTGGCTGCTTGGCCCCAAGAGAAAGGCAGTGAAGATAAACTTAATTTTATTATAATCATTATTAAATAAAGATTCAGGAAAACAGCAAGGGTATATTTGTGATAGAAATTATAAGAAATTTATGTAAATAACCATGCAGATTTTATACATCCCTTAGGCTCCAACGAATATTTCAAATCGCTCTCCTGCCCCCTTTGGAAACTTGATTTTCTTTCTTCTTCTTTATTCGAGGGCTTATCAATCCTTGGGTTCCCATTAAAATGGTCACAAATTGGAAAAGTATTTTTGAGATGAGAAGCTGGCTTTAAAAATCAAAACATTTTCTTTAAAAGGGATACAGTTTCCTTTCAAGAACTGAGCTTTTAAAGGCGAATATTATGGTTTTGTTTTCACTGAGGTACATAACCGATTGACATTTTCTTACAGTCTCTTGCTGGTAGCCAAGATATTTTGTTTCCTGTTTACCCAGCAGGGTGTCAGCATAGTACCCTAGAAGGAACACAATGCCTGAAGTCATCAGACTTGAGTTCAAGTCCTCCTGCTCTTGCCATCCGCATGTGGCACGAGGTGAGTTTCACGTTCCTCTGATCCCCAGTGACCCTCTGTAAAATAGGGACATTCTTAGTCATCATGCCAACCTCTAAAGGTTGTTGTAAATATCAAATGGGAAAATGCACAGGAAAATCTATTGTAAACTATAGACTGCTATAAAATACTCAGCATTAAATAAATACTGAGCATCAATTAAGGGCCAGTTATTTGGTCAAAAGTGGAATCATAAGATATGAAAACTGGATGTCTGTCTAGAGGAAGAAATAGGTAAATAGTATAATGTGATAAGGGCTAGGAGCAAGGAAAGAAAATAATCTAGGAAAGCACAAAAGTCAGACATCAAAAACACATTGCAAAGTAAGGGAAGGCAGAAGATAAAACTAGAACTGAAATTCGAAGCTTCCTTCACCACCTCATTACCTTTTTAGAAATTAAATTCCAGGTAATCAACAACGGGTGACCCCACTGGCTGGTTTTCCAAGAAGAAAAGCCAATATGCTTCATTACCTACCCAGACAGATTTTCCACACTGGCCAAACTCTCCCCCCCCACACACACATTCCCATCCCAGTAAAGAATCCATCCCTCTATCCTGTGCAATGGGGAAGGCTTCTTAATTGCAAGGGAATTGTCAGAATGTAATTTGATGTCCAAGTGAGTTTTAAAAAGTAATATTTTCTCTTCCTTTTGTAAAAGCACAATTATGTGTTCTTAATTCTCTTGCTATTCTGTATTAGTGCACTGATAATTTAGCCTCCAGAAGTTATTTGACTTCTGTAGCTTCAGGTTATTTTCCACATTTAGATTCCAAAGTTGCTGGCTGCTGCATACACTGCATTTGGACTGGCCTCCAAGATGAGCCCTGATTCTGTAAGATAACGTATTTACATAGGCAGGGTGATAGAAAAATGGGGTGCAACAAACTCATCTGTGCAAATGCAGCTATTCAGATGTATCATGCTGAAGAGTGTCTTGCTTGTTCATAATGACTTACATAGTGAGGTTTATTTGCAATAATACAGAATTATCAGATCATTGTGCTTCTCCAGACCATTTATGCTGTGTAGATTTACACAGAGTTACTCTAAGAGACACCCTCAGGGAAAAAGAAAAAAAGAAAGGAAGAGAAGAAGTGAAGGAGGGAAAGAGAGAGAGATAAGGGGGGGGCAGAAAGAGAAAGAGAGAAAGGGAGAAGGGAAGAAAGGAAGAAAAAAGAAGGAAGGAAGGAAGGAAGGAAGGAAGGAAGGAAGGAAGGGAGGGAGGGAGGGAGGGAGGGAGGGAGGGAGGGAGGAAGGAAGGAAGGAAGGAAGGAAGGAAGGAAGGAAGGAAGGAAGG
>JAKSZT010054478.1:12173724-12213204 GCA_026826555.1 Tolypeutes matacus
AGGAAGGAAGGAAGGAAGGAAGGAAGGAAGGAAGGAAGGAAGGAAGGAAGGAAAGGGAGGGAGGGAAAGGAAGGAAGGAAAGAAGGAAGGAGGGAAGGAAGGAAGGAAGAGAAAGAGGAAAGAAAGGAGAGATGGAGGGAGTTAAAGAAAGAGAGAGAGAAAGAGAGGAAGGAAGGAAAGAGGAAAGGAAGGAAGGGAGGGAGGAAGGAGAAGAAAGAAAAAAGCCTCCTCCCTCCCCACCCCAGTTGCAAGGGTTCTTGGTTTATTCTACCCATTATTAATATCAACTTTATGGCACATTTTTGTCTGCTTAAAGAAAAAGTGACCTGTATGACTCTGTTCAGTACATTATTTTTAGAGCTCTGGTCAGATCTGTTTGTGAGAAATATATGCAGCCTTCTTGTAAAAATTCCTTATTTTAAATAAAAAATTATTCATTTTCTTCCCAATTTAGATCAGCTGTTATTTTGTTCTGTAACTCCCCAAACTTTGAAAACGTCATTGACTCTAATCAATAGAGCTGTCCTCAAACACATTTTAAGGTCATGCTTGAAATCCACTTTTGTGATCGCAAAATGACTTTTCTCCGTGTCTGGCTAATTAACTGATACGACACTAATCCTTTGCACATCTGGCACTAAATGTTTACTCACATGGGTTCCCCAGCAAGGAAGCATGGCCAAAAAGTGACTCTGAGTGTGCTTGATTTCATTTTAAAATCTTCACTCTCTGGGATTAAAATCTTGAGATAAAACATCTGGATTTCACTGGCATCCCCAGGGAATGAAAGTTATAGTTCTATAGAATACATATTGCACATAATATGGTCTTGTTATTTCTACATTAGCACTACTCCAGCTGGTGCCCGCCGTTAGCATGTCAGTCTCCTGACACACCATTAATAAACAGGTAATTTCATAACTGATTTCCACCTAGTGTCATGTTGAAAACCACCTGGGTTTTAGTTTTCACTAACATTAAAGGGATAGGCTGGAGGGAGGTAGTTATTATTGAACTGGGACTAATTTAATTGAATAATGGATTGAATCAGTGAAAACAAACGCATATGCAGAAGGATAAAAGAAGTTTCCAGGCCAACGGACAGGTCTGGATCCACTAATCAAAATGTGACTATTCTTTCCCCTTCCCCTCACCAAATGTACCTATTAGGAGTTATTCTGAAATGGCACCGACTGCCTCCAGGGAAGTTCCAAAAAACACCAAGGAAGCAATAGGGGAAAATGTATACTTTTAAAATCATGGTATGTGAAATTAGGTCTATGACACATTTATGTATTCATTGAATTTTAAATGAATATTGCATGTTAAATGCCATTAAAAATTAAAAACATACTCACCAAGGTGACCCATTGTCAGGGTTGGCTTAGAGATCTAGCCAAATGTGGAGTAACAGACAAGAACCTTATTGTTACGTATAATTGAAAATCATAACTGTGATATAATCCACATCTTGGCCTATGCCAGGTTTTAAAAAAAAAATCTTGACATTACCTTATAGGCATCATTCCTACTGCATTGGAAAGCAGCTGAGAATCGCTATGGCCTGCCTTTACAACATCAGAGAGGGGTCTGTCTGGTGGTTTCTGTGGGGCCTCTCAGTCTTGAGATCTATTTCTGGAAGAATTTTTAACTTTCTTCATGACCCAAGGCTAATAACTTAATATCTTGGTCTTTGCCTTCTGCTCCTGTGAAATGTCAATCACAACATGGAACTGAATGAATGTAGAGTATTATTACAGCACTTGCTATGTCTTGCCCATTCATCTTTAGCAAATAGGAGAAACAAGTTGTGTGCCACCAACTTCCCTTTGACCTTCCATTCTATTCTCAGTTCCATAATGATCTGTTTCCTTCTTCGATTTGGGTTTTTAAGAGGATGGATACACAAAATTTATTTGTGAAGGTTTAGGAAAAATCTGGACTAGAGACTGACAGATGGACAAAATCAGTGTAAAAAAAATTCCTTAGTTTTGAGTTTCCATAACAGAAATTGTAAATATATATATATATATATATATATATATTCAGTTTACATATAAAATTAAACCCTATTGGTCATTAAGTACAATATGTGTATTGAGAAATTTGAATGTATCTATTATATCATCTTTACTTTATAGCTGAACAACAGAAGCACAATAAGGATAATTGTCTAGTCATTAATTGCCTGCAGCCTGTCACTGAGCTTATGGTAGAGCCAAGATTTGAACTTGAATGCTTCCAAAAGAAAATTACTATTACCCCAAAACATACAGCTATCTGAATTAGAAGAGTATACCCAAAGTGTACTTTGACACAGCAAGCTTCCTAAATGGGCAGTGCTTTTTAGAGCGGGTGGAGGGAAATGAATAAAGCAAGCTTTCTCTGAGAGGTTGTACAAAAGTATTTTTTACCACTTTCTATGCATATGAAATAATTGAACTTCACAATAAGGTTTTGGGATGAGTTCTGTTGTTATTACCAGTTTACAGATATAGAAACTAAATCAAAGAGAGTGGAAGAGATGTGCATGATCCCACAATCCCACACTGGTAAATGGTTGAAACAAAGATTTGAAGCCAAGCAGTATGATTCCAGAGCCTGTACTCTTTACCATGACACTATATGACTTCTCTATTGCTATGTGCTTGCTAGTTGTTAGGGTGAAGGCACAATCACAGAAAGAATTTTCCAGAACACAGTAACATAGGGATTTGTTTCCTCTGCTTGGGGAGTCAGTCCCATCATGCAAGTAAGAGACATGGGTCATTTATCATCAATTCTTCTTGGGAAAGAGAAGAAATTTTCTTCAGCTTTCCAATCTGTAAAATGGGTACCTATGGTGTTCCTCCCATAGTGCATTGGTATAAGCACAAATACTCGCATTTGTTTTCAAATTTATACTTTCCAATTATTCTCAGCATGGCATCTTTATGAGACTGCCAAGTGAAATCATTGTACTCTCTCTGGGTGGAGAATAATGTCTCTACGATGACATTCTTTTCATCTGATACATACCGAAACATTCATTTCATATTTGTGAGTAACTTTTTGCTTCTGACATGGAATTTTCATATGCTGAAATGTGACCAGCCTCATATCTGTTCATTTCTTTCATCCACTGACTACTGGACAATTTGTGCCATATAGAAAAGTGTGTTGAAATCTTTGAAAGGAAATATACAAAATGTTCAGGAAAAGATGGATCTTTTAACAGTGAGTCATAAAAATTAATACATGTTTTTGTTTCTTTGTGGAGATCTGGCAATCAAGGTAAAAAAAAAAAAAAATCCTGGTATGGACTGAGGACAAATCAAATGACCTCTGTATTGAGTTTTTTACTTCTACTATCAGCTCATGTTTATAAACTATATAAAATGACTTTCTTCTGGACAGTTCTTTATGGGTCTTCTGAATGGCACTTGACCACACTCAAAATAATACAAGCCATTAAATGATAAAATAATGAAAGGAACCAACATTTGGGATACTTATAAGGTTCACCAAAATGTGTAGCAAACTTTGTTCAAAGTCCCTTATTAAGGTAGAAGTACTCCCCTGGCCATGATTTTGCACCTTAGCCCAGGGGACATTTGGCAATGTCAGAAGACATTTCTCGTTGTCACAACTGGGTGACGGGTATGGGCAGGGGAGGTTACTGCCAAAAATGCTGCTAAATAACTTACGATGCATAGGACAGTCCCCCCACAACAAAGAATTACCTGGCCCAAAATGTCAGTAGAGCTGAGATAAAGAAACCTCAGTGTAGATGATTTACTAGAGGCATTGATAAAGCTTCCTAACAACCAGAAAGGTTTCTATAGGGTGTGTATTTTTTAATCTAAGCCCCACATTGCTCCATTCCCAAAGCAAAATGTTACGCTGTTCAAAATCTCCAGGGAAGCTAGAAGCATAAAGCTTTGGGTGAAATGTAAATTTCTTAAAATATTTATCCATCCATAAGTGGCTACATTTTTGACATTATTATAGGGTTTCTCAGTGTTCCATTTTATTAAAAAATATTTATTTGGTTTCTAAGATTACTGCTTTTCTGACCACAGAAAATTCAATTACTGAAAACTGCAGCTATCAAATTGGTTGAAAATAAATAGCCTTTTATCCAAAGCTGGCAAAGACTGGTTCACTTTTAATATGTAGCCATTTAAAAAAAAATAAAATAAAAATAAGAAAACATTTCCATTGAGCGCTGATGGCCTGTAGAGTCAGAAGCTAAACATGATTTTGCATCATCAGGTTTTATTTAAAATAGGATGAGAAAGGAGTGGGAGCAGTTTAGGAAAAAAAGTAATTATAGGAGTAATTTGCCATTATTTTTACTCTTTTGTGCTACAAGCAGAAGAAACGTGAGTCTTTTTGCCAGTGGAAATCACTTTCCCCTGCCTTCTCTCCGTCTCGGTTTGAAATGTTTAGGAATATACAGGAAATGTGGTAAGTGAGATCTACAAACGTGGGCTTCCAATATCAAGGCTAATTATGTGCTAAGCAATTGGGATGGCAGCGGCACAGCCAGGAAACCACAAAAGAGACTGAACTAGGATGCCTCGGTCTTTCTCTAGTTTGCTTCTATTTGCATTTTAATCTCATAGACAATGCATTTCCCCCTTTATAAAAAGAGCCCATGTGCACGTTTCCTCAGTCAAGACCAAATAAGCAAACAAGAAGAGGCAACGGAGCAACTAATAGAATTTAGCCTTGTTCCTAAAAGCAGAGCGACGATCCCCTCTGTGGTTTACATATGTAACATTGTTTCCAGGTTCACTGATCCAGTGTCCAAGCTTGAGCAAGACTGGGCTGCGTGATATCCAAGCTAATTTTCCTACTAGGACGAGAGTAAAACATCTCTGGAAAGCTGACGCCGCTGCAACAATAGCTAATGTTTGTATCAACTACCCAGTGCATCCCTCATCCCCTTTAGTAAAATTTGCTAAGCATTATTGAGACTGTGTATTAGAAGAAGCTCTCAACAGATGGGAATCAGGAGGCCTAGGTTTTGTTTACTTTTCTGCTATTAATCAGCTGGATGAACTTCAGCAAGTCAGTAAAGCCTCCTTGAGACGCAGGTCCTTTATCTGTAAAATGCAGAGGCTGGAAGAACGCATCTAAGGCTGCTTCCGGCTCCATAACTCCTTAGCTGTTCTCATAGACCTTGCTTCTGCTCACCCAGGATGTTGGGGGCTCTCAGCTGCTGACACATTGCCACCAGCAAGAAGCATCAATGCTTCAAATTTGAGATTCCACATTTGGGGGAAAAGCCATTTCCAATGTGGTCATGTAATTCTCTTGTTTGACATTTTATTTTTCCCGAGAAGCCTTCCCTTAAATTAAAGTATGGAAGATAATGGGAGATGTTCACCACGGTCTTGGAAAGTGAGATTGCCTTTGCATTTAAGAGTCACGCACAATATGTGCTAAAGTGGGGTCTTCTTGCCTGATCCACGACAAGAAAGGAATCTGTCACCCACACATGCCCGTGTGTGCCACCCTGACGTGACTCTTCTTCCAAGAGAGTGGGAGGGGATTGGCAAAGAAGTTTTAAGCACCGCTAAGTGTATGGTGTCTGTGAGGAAGCAAACAATACCTAGAAAAGACAGAGCAACTGTTGTGCAGCTGGCAGCACAGGTCTGAGCAGGGAGAGGCTGACTTCACGAGGAGTTCCCTAAAAACGCAGAAAGAAAATATAACCGTTCCTTCTCTGTTTTCTTGTCTCCTTCGGTTAGGAGAGAACCACAGGCTCCCAGTTTTTACTGCCTGGTTTTGTGGTCTAATTGAGGCGTAAAGTGACGACAGACAATAATGGTCTTGGGGCCTCCCATTTGGAAAGTTCTTTACCATTTTCCTTAATCCTCCTTACTGCATTGTAGCTGCAGGTGCTGGATAAAAGGTCCTGCTTCTTGCAGCTAATCCCACCTGTTTGAGCCTTTACCAGTTTGTAACAGACCCTACCAGGAAAGGCTGTATCACGAGTGTTTTTTGACAAGTTAGAAAGATGAGCAGGGAATGTAGCGAGTTCTGGGAAGTCCATGTGGGCAAATAGAATGATGCTTTACAGGATTTTTGTATTTTAAAATCATGAGCTCAAGACAGTCCCATCAAGGCAGAGTGATCCCAATGCCATTGGGTTCTCTATTTCATCACAGCGTCTTCAGATGAGGGGCTGATATCTTTCTGCCCTAGAGGGCAAAGGGCATCAAATGATGGAATTTAAAACATCCTTAGAGAACAGAGGGTCAGCAGATCTTTGTTAACAGCTTCTGTTAGCAGCCCTGCCAGCGTTTACCCCATGCTTCTGACGGGCAGCGGTGGCTGATGACGGGCAGATCTGTGATGAGGGGAGATGACAATGGAATCTTCCATCAAGGAGGATAAAAAGAGGTGGAAAGGGTTGCTGTGCTCAGTCTTCAAAGTATTTTTAGCAAGAAACAAATGAGTAGCTGAATCTCTTTGTGTGGAGTTACATAATTAACTTTTGATTTAGTTAAATATTACATATCACTTGTCATACACAGCAAAACTCTAAAGCAATTGGCAGATGAGGAAAGTGATTGAGGGAGATCAAGTGTTTTGTCAAAGGTAGAAGGGCAGTTGAAGAAAAGGCTTTAAACCTAGGACTTTATTCACAAGAAAGCAAAATTACTAAAAAATAATAATAATAGTCAGAAATGACAGATTGGTAGGCAGGATTAACTGATGAATGTGAGAAATGTGCTATCTGATTGCATCATTTAGGCACAAACCAGATATTGAGGAAGGGGTACATAAGATGCACCTTGGGATACTTTAGTTACATCTTGGATTTGCCCTGCAAATCAGGTAGAAACTTCAGGCTGTAGAGGGGACAACATGTAAGCAGTGAAATGGAAAGGACTATATTAACTGTAGTCACCAGAATAAAGAACTGAATTCTTTGTTGTGCTTTGCCTAAGTGAACATAACCTCTACGTCATAACCAAAAGAAGTCGCTTTCCATTTTAAGGATGATTAGATCAGTTTACTGTAACTAATTCCATTATTTTTTAAAAAATCAAATTCAGGTTAACAAATGTGTTGGCCATCTACTCTGTGTCACGCATAAAGCCTGCCGGGTACTGGAACTGGAAGAGAAATGCGATTTGTACTCTATAAACCCAGAGAAGTTCTCCTGTTCTACAAATGCAAATTTTACTATTCTAATTAATCTCATTTTTCTTTGTCTTCTTTCAAAAATAGAGGAGCCATTGAATAGGGAGATGAAGAAATCACACTGGATGCATATTTGACATTTTTGTTCTTTTAGAAATAAAAATCTATGGTAACAGAGGCAAAATATAAAACCATATTTTCATCTGTTGTATCGCCACTTAAAAATTGCTTTGCATCTCTGTCGGAAAAGGTTTAAACACAGCACACAGGAGACTAGGAGCACAGTCAGCTGCTGAATATGCACGGCAAGGAGGAAAGGCTTCCAAAGGCAGATGAATACATTGTTTGAACATACATGGCAGGGGGAAAGGTTGAAAACTCCCACTCTAATCTACTGTCGATATGATTTCCAAGTTCATCTGGTGGCTGGTTAACGAGAGCCAAGCACTGCACATTTGAGATGTAATTATGTGGAAGGAGGAAGAAAGTTGGTGACTGATACCGGTGCCTTCCCTGTGTTAGGCCTCCAGGAGACCTGGCCCTTTCTCCAGCCTCTGTCTGACCATGCCAACTGCACTCATTTGCCAGTCAGATTGGAAGCTCCAGGTTCCACTGGAGACATGGTTTATGGCTAGTGTGTCTATAATGGACTCTCCACTCAAAGCCAATAGAGCGGGAGCACAACCATCAGCAATCAGCCCATAAAATCTGCAGTTTCCTTCTTTTTTTTCTTAAAGGGGGCAGGAAGCTAATGGATTTGAAATTGCAGAAGCGGACCACAGACCTTTTTAATAAATGAAAATAAAATTGAGTCTCAGGTTTATGTTGATCTATAGAACTGTGAGTCCCAAAGTCCT
This sequence comes from Tolypeutes matacus, assembly GCA_026826555.1. Lineage (NCBI taxonomy): Eukaryota > Metazoa > Chordata > Mammalia > Cingulata > Chlamyphoridae > Tolypeutes > Tolypeutes matacus. The sequence continues at coordinate 12,181,722 of JAKSZT010054478.1, forward strand.
CCCACTGATTCCCTCAGGGTTGATTTCTAGCCTAAACCACCCAACATTTATAGCTGATAAGTGTCTACCGAAGGGTAATAAAATACAGTGTGTGTAGTTGTAGAGAATGTAACTTATCACTTTCATCAAAAGCCCCCTGAAAATGTGTTTATCTAAAAGGCTTGTATGTTTGTGTATATTTCAAATATCTCTGCCGTTAGATTGAGCTCCTTGGGCATTTAAAAGCTATTCCTTGAAAAGGCTTCTTTGGAAGCTGTTTAGCTGTGGGTTAATGGTTATATTTCCTTGGATTGGAGATACCCTCCAGGTTACGGAATTCATACAAATATATACAAATGAGACATTGACTATTGCCCGATTTTATTTTCTCACTAAATCAAGGTAAAGATTTAAAGCCCAATTCATAAAGGAGAAAAAAAAAATCTTTATGTGGGTGTTAGGTGATTTTTAACTCCGGCACAACTGATGTTGGGAACTTTCCAAGCATGCAGCTGCCTAGTGGGAGAAAAAAAAATGTTTGAGATGTTGAGAAAAGTTGGGGACGCTCTGGTAATAACTGTGGAATATTTCTGCGTGTCACTTTTAAAAGCAAGCTGTGTGCTGCAGATGGCTTATAGCTGGGAATGGATTGCCTTATCTGAAAATGCTCCTGGATCACTCAAGAAATGGACAAAAACAGTTTTTTTTTTCTATTAAAGACTGTTCAAGTTATAAATGTCCCCAAGACACACTGAGGTTTTCCTTAAGAAAGGTGCTCAGTAAGTATCAATGATGAAATAGTTGTTTAAGGGAGGCGCAAAGTAATAAACTTTCCACCTAAGTGTTATCTGCTTAGAGGTCTGGAGTCGTGTATAACCAGAATATTTATGGATTAATGCATGCAAACTGTAAGTATATTCATGGTTCAGAAAACAAGCAGTCTAATTTGTCTTCAGGTGACCAATATTCAGATTGTCATGCTGTCTATGAAGCAGTCGCTATTTCACCCTGATGTTTGATGAATGGCTTGTGATGTAGCAGCATCAGGAAAAAGGCGTAGGTGCCGAATATCTCCCCCAAATACACCAAGCCATGGTGATCCCAGGGCTGCAGCCGTGCTCGTTCAGATCCAACTTTGTTACACAGTTTATTCTTCTTGATTTTCTTTCTGCTGAGGGTTTGGAAAACTCATTCCTCCAGCTAACATGGTGACTTCTACTTCTGGGTGAACTGACCTCGCAGGGTGCCAAGAATGCAGATCCGATGGTGGTGCAGCAGCCTTTCAATCAGGAAAGTTTTCTTTTTCATTCAGTCTGAGGGAAGACCTTGGCGAATGAGTCATGGCCGCCCTTGCTTGGTTCTATTGTGTTCACAAAGAGATTCTCCCTTAACAGAGCAAAGCAAGTAATATATGGGGACCCTCACAATGTATCCCAGAACGCGGTGCTTATAATTGGCACTCAGTAAATGACTGCTGATCTATTGGCTGATAGTCCAACACCCCCTCCCCCAAATTCCATAAGCTTTCAGTAAGAAAAACATGACTTTCAATTTTAAATGTGAATTTTCTAGATTACTAACTTATAATAATCTAATAAGCTACACAGTTATTCATTCTTTACCTTTTCCACATAGATACATCCCAATAACAAGATTTAGGTATGTAATTATTTCAGGGTCATTTAAAAATAGAAATACCAAATCACTGAAATACAACTTAAAAGTTAAAAATAATAATCTCTAATAGCATAATGGATTCAAATATCTTGCCACGTTTGCCATATGTGGTGGACCCAAGACTGAAGTCTTCAGGTTTTGATACATGTGCTCTTAACTGCTACATTACATTTAAAACAAAATCCTGAATTGGGCCACTCTAATGTGGGAGCTGCATTAGAAGGGTATGGAGATTTATATTTCCAGATAAATTAGAGGTCAATACAAACAGTAGTAAATTTGGGAAGTTGTTGTGTAAATATAATTGCTGCAATAAATCGAAAGTAGATCGAATTGAAAGTAAATTTCACATTTGAAAGCAGATTAGACACAACAATAGCTTAAATGCTTAATGCAATTTATTTGCTTGCTTAATTGCAAGCTGCCAACACAACCAATATGCAATAACCAGAATAGTTTAACAATTAGTAGTTTCTAATTTCTTTGCCAAGTAAACAGAGCAATGTAGTGTCAAGGGTACACAACACATTAAAGATGTAGGGCTCATGTGTCGACAGAAAGCAGGTGGGTACCTTTAAGGAGAGTTCTTCTGTGCTGGGTTGATGCAGGTTGGTGGAGGGTCTGCAGCCCTTTGGGGAGAGGTGCTGGTTGTGGTGAGGTGGCAAGGGTGACAGTGAGCTTGTATCATTGTCCAAACATTGGAGCTGGGAGTCCAAGCAAAGGGGTGTCAGCCTGCCCCTCTCTAAGGCTCACGAAAGCAGTGTCTGCACTGGGTTTTCATGCCTCGGAGGTCTATTCACTGACATTTTATCAAGGAAGTGCCCTTCTTGGCTGGCATCAAGCCAGTCTGTTTCATATCCTTGAACGAATGCATGGTTATCACTTGTTACCAACACATGTTTTTCTCAATTTGTTTACATTCTAATTGTGGTCAACATTTTACAATATTTTGGGGGATTCAAGATCATTGATATCATTTCAATAAACAGCATAATTTGACCCAGACCCTAAGTTCTTATCAAGAGCTTTTCTTCTCGGGAAGGGTTTTCAGCCTCTGCAATAGGTAAGAATCAATGCGGAGAAGTCAGTCCACGTGCCTTGTAATTCAGCCCAGGATCTCTAATGTGAGTGGGCAAAGTGAGGAACTTAGGGGAATTAGATGCAGCGGGGGCAGTGATCACTGCATTTTTATTTGGAAATCCGATGTTTAGAGTCTATAAAAACGGTAATTATAGTGAATTTCCTTAACGGTAATGCAGCTGAATGGAATATAATAAAACATATTAGTGTCTGTACTTCATTAAAACCAGTCCTACCTGCAAGCCATGTTATTTTGGATTTCTTCTCATCCACGGTTCTTTAAATGTATGTGTGTGCGCGCATATTCTAGGATTCCACTGGATACTTCAATTGTAATATATATGTTTCAATACATATTTCAATAAATATTCATTTCAGTATATATATTTCTCAATATCTATCAATATGTTTCTCTCTATATGAATTTCTAAATATATTTAATAGCTGACAAATTACTACCATATATAAAATCAGAGCATCACATGGTACTTTGGTATAATCGAAATAATTATCATTAATGAATCATTTGGTGTAAATCGTTACTCTTATGATTCTTCAGTTTTCAAGTGGGTGTTAGTTCTGAGGCTATGAGAGACAATCAAAGGGATCACCACACTCCGTCCTATGACAAGGCCGTTTTTGAATGAACTGAAACAAACCAGCCTTGACCCAGAAAACATTTTCTGGAAACTTGTCATTTCAAATAACTTTCATCTAAATCAAACTGCTTTTGCTTTTGGAAAAGCCTCTAAATCTCAGAATTTCAAGACATAAGCATTTAAGAAATGACTAGTGGGCTCCTCAAAATGTTCAGAGAATTAATCTTTTCCAAAAGACCAATTAGCAAACATCCATGTAAAGAGCTTTCACAGTAGAATAATGTTATTGCTTTTTCATATTGTACAAAATTCTAAGGGAATTATATGCTTTCCTTATTTGACTTTTGATGTCTCTCCTTCACTCTTCCTTTTGTGCAACCTTCTTTGTATGCTGTCATACAAAGTTTCCTCCTGAATTTTTATGCCCTAAAAAGGCTATCTATGCCACTGAGAGTCCAAAGAAGAATGGGGCCCCATTTTGATTCTAGTGACACCATTACAACTTATTTTTGTAGAGTCAAGTCAAGCCAAAAGGAACTCATTTCATTAGGTGACAAATTGCAGAAATATCCTATATTATAAATTGTGTCTCCTGTGATATATTGAGCTTCTTCCCAAAGAGAAATAAGAGAGAGGTTTCATTTTAGCCTGTTAAAATATAGCCAACTCTAAGTTATTTTAATTTTAGAATCAGGCTGTTAAATTAAAAGACTGGAACCCTCTACAGAGTTTGGGCATACGAATCAACAAGGGTGGAGCAGACAGAAAACTTGAGTCTTTCTGTATCTGGATAAGGCATCTTCCCTGCTGGGAGGGAGGTGGAAAACACCCAGATTTCTCTAATTTAGGGATTCCTCCCACTCCATAGAGTAGGCAAATTTTCAAGTCTGATATTCCATGAGAGGTAGAGGGTAAAAGAGTTGAAGTAAGTTCTAAAGAATGATTGTCAAAGAGTCTTGTTGCAGGTGAAACCCAGCACTCTGCTATTAGTGACAAAAGCAGCCGAGCTTAGTTATGTCTCTACCACATGTCTGTCAAGGGATTGCAGCCGTGTTCCTTTTCTTGACAAGTGGCTCCATGTGCACACAAACACATCAGAGAGGATTGTTTTTCATATGTATTTTACCTATGGTTTTTAAAACGCTGACCTCCTTGAAATCAAATGACTAATGGAATTCCCAACTCTGGTTACCTTGTTGATTTATAGTGCCCTGGCTGGCCAGATATACAGCTTTCCCCAAGAAAATGTTATCAGTGCTATTACTTCCTAATGAACTTGACTTTCTAGGCAATTAGTACCTCTATGTTCGATTCTCCCCTTTGGATTTTTAGAGTTTTACGTACTGCATGATTTAGATCTTTTATTTCTTTTTCACAGGTCATGTCAGCTTGCTGTATAAAATTTCTTTTCAATAGCTACTCTAAGGACTTCTTGAGTGAGCATGTGACACGTGTGTGTATGTGATATGCACACACATATATATGAATTAATTCTATATAATCAATTTTATTTGAAAAATAATATAAAAGTATCTTTCTGCAATAATTCTATCTTAAGTCAAAATAAATGAACTTCTTTGTGACAGTTAATTTTTACTCAGTGCCACATTATTTGAGTCCTAGGTAAAATGATCAATTGACTGATTTAATGATTTGCAATTAGCTTTAAAGCTGGTGGTTTCTTTTGCCAAATGGAGTCTTTTCTCTTATTGGTACTTTTCAGAAGCTGAATAAAGATACTCACGCTGAAACTGTAGTGGGGTGGGGTCACAGAACCTTGTTCAACTGACATCTCCTTTGTTCTCCTCTGGGTGCCCCTTAGACACTAGTGCCTCAGAGCGCAGCTTGTGAACCGCTGACCCAAAGGTTTATCCATATGATGCAAATTCTCAATCATAAAAGGACAACATAGACATCAAAACTGCTCTGATCCATGATGGCCAGGTAATGCCCATGTCCTTTTAAGCACCTGGAAAAGAAACCAACATTAAAAAGATAATTATTATTAAAGCATGCATCGACCACCTACGATGGGAAATCTATGCCGAGCACTGAGCTGGACTTTGAATTACACTGGTATAGATGTTTGGCTTGTTTTTTTTCATAAATTATTGGTCAGATTTTTGTTCATGAAATATGGGCTTAAATTCTGCCTCTTTCATTGTGTCATCTTTGGTGAATTATTTGAACATTTTTTTTTTTTTTTTTTTTTACCGGGAGGTCCCGGGGATCGAACCCGGGTCTCTCCATATGGGAGACGGACGCCCAACCAGTTGAGCCACATCCGACCCTATTTGAACATTTTTAACCTCAATTTCCTCATCAGTAGAAGGTGGAAAATGCTATTCACTTCTCCAAGTTATTTTTAGGTTTGTATTTGATAGTAGATGGGAAGAGAAAGCAAAGTGGCAGGTGCATAGCAGACGTTCAACAGGTATTATGGAATGAATGAACTATTTAAGAAACACTGTTGCCTCTGCCATTCAAAATCTTACCATCTACTGACTAAAAGAAACCCATAGCAAGGTAAAGCATTTAATTAGGTTCTTGGTAGGTGTCAGTAGATTCCTGTGATAAGAGCTGGTAGGGTTTTCAGGTCCCCTCCTCCACAAACACACAACCAGATGGTACGGATTAGCTGGCTGAGTATGAGAAAAGAATTGAATATTGCAAATGCATGGAGTAGCTGAATCACAGCAATGGCAGAAATCAAATATGGAGCTCTTCATCCACAAACTTCCCAATCCTGCATCTTCTCAGGAACATTTTTTGACCATTTGCTCTGTGTGCGTTTCCCTGTGCCCTCATCCCTATGTATACTTATAGCAAATCTCCATTAGTGGAGGTAACTGGAATAGGTCTGTTTGTACAAATCAAACAGCTCTGCTAAATCATGAGCACTTAGGAGAGATTGGCTCTTCTGGAAGAAGACATCATTTGTGATGTAGGCAACCCTGCCTGGGGAACTGCGTGAACAAAAGTAAGACATTCTTGGAGGGTGTGTAGATTGAATTATTTACCCCAATTTAGACATGCTTTTCATCTTACTCTGCATGCCTGTGGGTGTGAACCCACTGTCAACAGGGCCTCTTGAAGATGTTATTTCAGTTAAGGTGTGGCTCAACTGAATGAGGGTGGGCCATAATCCTTATGACTGCAGGCTTTAGAAAGAAAACCTGGAAGTCACAGAAGCCAGGTGTTAGGAAAGTCAAAGCACCCCAGGGATCGCAGGCAGCCAGCACCAGAACACCAGTCTTGGGGGAGAAAGCAAATCTTACTGCTATCTGGATGACTGACTTCTGGCCTCTGAAACTGTGAGCCAACAGTAGCTCTGGCAGGCGAAGACAGGAAGTTTTCCCAGGGCAACTGAAACGACTATTGTATGGTGGATGTGCTAGAAGCGAGATTGGAGAGCCTGTTGCTTAAGAATCATTTCAGTTGCAAATGATATAAATCCCCAAATAGCATGAACCTAAACAAGTGAGGCTTCTATTGATTGTGCGTCTCCACCTCTGGGTGGATGGTCTATCGATTGTGTGTCTCCACCTCTGGGTGGATGGTCTATCGATTATGCGTCTCCACCTCTGGGTGGATGGTCTATCGATTGTGCATCTCCATCTCTGGGTGGATGGTCCTGCTGCTCTGGTGACCACAGGATTATTAGGACTCAGGCTGTTTCTCTGCCATCCTCCACGTGGACCCACCACCTTGTGGTCTCAGATTCTTGTCCCAGCTCCACTCATGCTAAATGCATTGTGGCCTGCAGGAAAGAGAAAAGGGATGACTGGCATGCAGCCTTTCCTTTAAGGACAGTGAAGGATTTGCACATACCTCTTCTACTTGTACCCTATAGGTCAGAACTTGGCTCCATGGCCATAGCTGATATGTAGGGGGATTTTTAAAAAATTCCAGGTGGCCATGTGTGTCCAGCTAAAAACCAAGAGCTTTATTATTATGAGAAGGAACAAATGGATATGGGGGATATCCTCTCTGTTGCAGAGAGGTTGGGACCTGAGTGTGGAGACATTTGATTCCATACTTATTCCATAATGACTGGAAGGCCACTGGAGTGTTTTTCCACATATGATTAATATATGTAGGCTAGTTGGAATGGAGGAGAAATAGAACGGGAGGTGATGAGTTAGTGGCAATGTGCTCCTATGGTGAGCATGAGATACTTAGAGTATAGACAGGAGAAATAGAAGGAAGGGAAGGGGCATAGATTGCCAGTCAATATATCTGGCATATGTAGTAGTTGAGAGGCTCATTAAATTATATCCGTTGAGTGAAAGAAGGAATTTGTGGATGAATGGATAAATGACAAAATGAATTGTAAACTTTTCTTTCTCACTCTTCTCTCTCTTCCTCCACCCTCTCTTTCTTCCTCAATACCTCTCATAGAAATAAAATTTGCAGAATTTAATGTCAGATTACAAGTACAATCCCAGGAAAGGAATGCTTCATCTAAGTGTCTGGTTGGATTTTTAACTAGTATACAAGATGCAAAAATTCTTAGAAAGTCAAGTAAACACACTGTACAAATATAGATGCTATCACCTTCCTTGTCTGTTCTCACTTCGAAATCTCAGAACAGTTAAACTGCTCTGACTGTAGTGGTTTGTGTTATAGTGAAGATTTATGGAAGTGGATGCTTCTCTCAGATCACGCTCCTCCCCAGCCCCATCATTAGATGTTTTAACAGATGAAATCTGCATCTTTTTCATCATTTATTTCCTCCAGTGCTTAGGTGATGCTTAAATAGTATTAGGGGGTATGTAAACACTACTACTGAATGAAATAGATTCAGAAAACATGATTTAAATACGTAACCGATAATTGCAATAATTGATGAGCGTGCCAAAATGAACAAAAATTATGGTCACTGCACTGTTTGGCAACCACATAAACCCAAGGTGATAGAAGATTCCAGTGTGAACAGATCTTCTAAGAAAGATTTTAAAAAGCTATTTTACTTGGTTAACAGCCAAGTGTCTACTTTCTTGATCACAAAGTGAAGGTATTGGCATACATTTCTTCCCAGTGTCCTTCTGTCTTTAATCTTCCCGTGATATCAATAGCTCTGATGATAAATGATAAGCAAAGTTCCATAGTGGACTATAAGACATTGGAGGCACTTTACTAAGATCCAAAAAGCAAATTAGAATATAAATACCACCTGATGGAATAGCATTGCTTGGGGTTGAAAAGATCACGAGGAAGGGAGCCAAAATAATGAAAAGGAAGTCACTCCACAGCCATAAGTCAGACAAGCTTGCATACATTAAATACTTCCTTCTTTCAGCATCCCGTGTTTAGAATCAATCTATTCTAGAACTTAGTGATTCATAGATACATGACTAATTCCTCCCTTCAAAGAACTAATTGCCTAGTGTATCCCTTCTAAACAAACCGCTGCAATCCTCTGAGAAGTGCTGCCTTACAAATAAGATACAAAGAAGCCAGAAGAAACTGTACAGCCGGGATTGGCCTATTTCAGGCTGTGCTTTCTGAAGCAGCTAAAATCACTCGTTACCCAGTTACTGAGGCTTCCAAAGACAATCTCCTCTAACACCTAAAGGGGAAGTAATTCCACTCTGCATTCAGTGGCTGTTCATTGAATACTTAATAGAGTCCAAGCTCTATCCAAGATCCTCTGACATAAACCCTTGCTCCTAGAAACCTTACTCCATTTGTAGAGGGATACTGGAGAGGAGAAGATTAATACATAAGTAAGTAACTAAGCAAGCTAGCAAACAAATGGCAGTTTCAGGTGCTAAGTTTTGAAGTAAAATAAAGCAGAGTAAGAGGAGATGACATTTTGAAGCAGACACCTGGACACAAGGAGTGGAGGGAAGAGTGAAAAAAGGAGGGGGAGAAGGGCAGGGGGTGTAGTAGTCAGCCAAAGGGGTGCTGATGCAAAATACCAGAAATCTGTTGGCTTTTATATAGATTATTTATTTGGGGTAAAAGCTTATAGTCCCAAGGCAGTGGAAAGTCCAGTTCAAGGTACCGTAAGAGGTACTTTCTCACCAAAATCAGTTGCCACGTGTTGAAGCAAGACGGCAGGTAATCTCTGCCTGGTCTCTCAGGGCTTCCGATATCAATCTCTGGCATAGGGCTCCTTTCTTTCTGGGCCTTCTCAGCTGTTCAGCTGCTCTGTTCTCTTCAGCTGTAAACTATCAGGTGAATGGCTCATCTCTCCCTGGGGCCCAGGATCAAATAAGACAGAGCTCTCTCCTCTTCCCATGTGTCTTCTTGAGTGAGTGCCCATTTATATCAGCCCACCAAGGGAATGGGGACTCAATCTGAGATACACCCTACTGATGTGGTTGAATCAAATCCCTAATCTTAACAGATAATTTAATCAAGACATGTCAGCTGATTCTAATATATTCAAAGGGTATCATACCCAGAGGAATAGATTAGTTTACAAACAAAATCTTTCCCTTTTGGAGATTCACAAATAATCTCAAACTGCCACACTGGGGAATCCTCTTTTAGATACTGGAACAATAGAGACTGATTTACATTGGTTTGCTTTAGGTAAGACTTGGTTTCTGTTCTCCCATAAGGCATGAATGCCCATAGCATTCCTAACATCCTAAAGCCCAGCCAGATAGTGGCATAATCGATCTTTATGGACAAGCTAGAAAACTCAGCACCAAAATGTATAGCTTTGTTTCTCTGGGGCATCAGTCTGGACTTCCCAAAAAGGAACGTAGAAGCTCCCATTTAGAGTACACTGTTTATAAATATAGGATTATGGATGTTTACCTAGACTTTTTCTTAAAGATGTTTTTTCAGAAATGTGTAAAGATATGAGTGGGTAGGTATAAGTATTAGGATATATGGCTTATACATTATTTATTGGGTTTTTTCCCCCTTGGGTTTACTTTTTAGCCCCCAAGAAAAATAACATCACAACATTGACATGTGTGTTGGCTTTTAATGTTAGCCACAATAGATTGGTGCTGGTTGCAGAAAGCTTTGTCTTGGAGCTCAAATAATTGGCGATCTAGGTAAAAAACAAAAACAAAAAACAGGCTTGTGCATGAATCACTGCCATGGTGTGTAATAGCAACAGAATTTTTTCAAATAAAATACGGACCCATTGCTCTCTCCATGATCTCAGCTACGGCTTTGCAAGTGCATGCTCTCCTCGCGGTTTTACCTGTTTGCCATTGCTACTGTTCTTGCTTCCTCCATCTTGCTTTCATGTTCCAGTGAGCTAGTGGCTATTTCTAGATTCCACTCCAAAAAATCCAATGCATAAAATATTTACCAGATACCAGTAATGTTTAGCATTTACACCATACTCTACAGCTAATGCAAAATCTTGAGTACAAGTCCCATCCCAGCCACTTGTTAGCTGTGTGGCTGTGCACAAGTTATTTACCCTCCATAAACCACTGCTTCCAGACAGCCAAAAAGGAGAAAACTCCCCTCAGGATGTTTTGAGGTTCAAAAGATATAAAGTATTATCCCCAAGCTTGCCTCATCATAAGCACCAGTGACATGCGTCTCAACAACGAAGTCCTTGTGTCCCACTCGAGCCATTCAAAATCAGAATTTTCAAGAGTGAGATCTAGGAAAATTATGATTAGACAAGTTTGGAAAATGGGGATCTCCTATATATAAGAGTGGTTAGCAACGTGATGGTCAGTCACAAAGTGGTCCTCAGAAAAGTTTTGCAATTAGTAGTTTCCGAGTCAGTGCCAAGGGAGAATAAAAATGTAATGCCAATACATTGGCTATGAATCAAGGTGGATTGTTGGCTACCATCAGAGATATTCAAGGAGAGAACTGAAAGCTTAAAAATGAAGGCCATGATTTACTTTCGGGATTCAAAGAAAATGATTAAGGATGGAGATATTGAAATTGTCTGGAAAATTGGATGCGATATCCCTATGCAGATATGCAGAGACAGGAAAATTCCAGATAGAGAAATGACTTGTACAGTAGAGTGGAAGCAGCAGAGCACAGAGCATGTGTGGGCAAAAACAGATTTCAGTTTGGTGGGTGTTTAGGAAATATAAAACATTAGCTGTGTACCAAATTTCTGTCTCAAGTTTTGGAAAGCCAAATTGCTGTATGCCTACATCAGTGACCTTTCTGGAACCTGTGAAGTAGTGTCTAATCGATGATCATGTGATCATGGAGACTATCATATTTAATCAGCGTGCCAATGTCAGTGACATGAACAAGACATGACCTTCAGATTTACAGGTAATGTTGAATATTTTCTTTCTCAACCTCGGCGCTATTGACATTTTGGAACTGATAATTCTTTGCTGGGCTGGATGGCGGGAAGGGCCTGTGTGTAGGACGTCAGTTTGTTCATCAGCATCCCTGGCCTCTACACACTAATTGCTAGTAGCATCCCTTCCCCCTACTAGTGATGACAAAAATGTCCCCAGATATTGCCAAATATCCCCAGGGGGCAAAATCACCCCCAGTTGAGAACCACAGACACAGGATATTCATTCTAGATGCTACTTGAAGTGAAAATATCCTTATGTGTCAGGTGAATTATAAGATACATTTATTATTTTAGGAATAAAGCAGTATAATAATTGGTGATTATGGTAACTATTAATAAAATATCTAAATATAATTAGGACCTTTCAAATAGTTAAAGAAATAAGAAAAAGATTGACATGTAAAACAAATATTAAGAGAGAGAATAACTAGAAAGTGTAATGAAATATTATGTTCATTTGTTATTAAGAAATGTTTATAAAAATTAAATAATATCCCAAGGCAAATTAATAGAGATTATATCATATCCTAATTTTAATCTGTTTAGAACTGTTTGACACTCATACATTTTAAAAATGCCCTTTAAAATGCAATTATTTTTAGTGAACTAACTAAATTTAGGCCATGAATTTTTCAAGAATAAAAAGTTACATTTGCTATTTCTTGAAATCTTGTGAGAAAGAAGTGAACAATATTAATGCTGCTATTTAAAAATTTAATGCAAGAAAAACTAAACTCCAAAAACAAATACAACAAAATGAAAAAAGAACAACATCCATAATAAATCATCTTTGATTCAGGCATGGTAAAGAATATAAAGATGTGAAAGAGAAAACAAATGTTAGAGAAAAATGAGGTACCCACACACATTTTGCTTCAACTACTTACTCAAAGTTCAAAATCACAGATTTTACAAGAATGCTTTAAGAAGACAATTTTAGACACTATTTAAAAGAAAAAAAAAAGTTGAAATGATTGCCAACAATTTTTAGTAGTTAAAGATAAAGGGTTTTTGAGATTTACATAAGTAATAAATCTTAAGAAAAAAATTCCTTCAAGAAAACATGCTATTAAAGACGTATTATATCTGCTGTTATTGAAAATGTTGCCAACATTTAAAATTTACCATTTGAAAGTGAGAATCTATTTATTATTGCAAATATGTAATTAAGAAAATAAGCAATCTAGTAGCCGGCAATTCTAAATATTATCTGTTCCTGCAATATAATGTAACATGCAAATATTTAACAACCATAAATTTTAATGATAAAATCTAATAATAACAGCTATGGGAATTTTTAATAAAATGTCATATATATCCTCATATCCCAGAAGTCATTCTTAAAGCAATGATCTTTGACTTCTGCTTCTAACTTGGTTTTGGCCAAATATAGGCAAGAGTGCCAAGCCATGTAGCACTTAGCCAAGATAAGTATTTGCTGCAGCTGTACATTTATTCCAAAGTGTGAGGAAACTAGTTTGGAAGCTAAAATTCAGAGAGTCTCAGATTCCTGGAAGATGAGACCAAGATTAGTCCAATTAGCAAAAGAGAATTATTAAAAATACTTGCTCAATTTCACGAGTTAGAAATTTTGCAATTTAAGCAAACATTTGTTGTGTATTATAGAAACAAAATTAATTATAGATAACCATTAGTTAGTTGTTAGGTTAGCTCCTTCAGTTTCAACATTCAAGTAGTCGTCGTTGTTTTTGCTTTCTCTGATGCTAATAATAAGAGCTTGCCTTTACTTAACACTTACTGAATGCCAGTACTCCTTAAAGGCATTATATCACTTAATCCTTGAAACCTCCTTACAGGGAATGAGCTGTAATTATTCTCACATTTTTCTGGAGAAAATAGGGAAATAAAAGTGTTCATAAGTGGTAAAGCAAGGATTTGAAAATGTTTCATAGAAGACTAAATGAGACCATTTCATAATCATTAAGCTGATGGCACAAACACATTTGTTTTATCATCATCATACTGGCTACTAAATTGTGCTTTTAAAAAGCAATAATTTTGTTATACGTTTCCTTTAGCTTTTTCTTTGTTGAGATGTAACTAATCCCTGAGACATGAAAAAGGGGCCTAGAGAATGCCCTTTCCATTGGCTTAATCACTTGAAACTGATCTGAGAAGGGAACTATTAATATCCCTTTTCCAACAATTAAATGTTGGTGTTCTTTTTCTTTTTTATCATCATGTACACCAGAGAAGGTCTTAGCCTCTATCACATAATATCTGAGTTCCTCTCTCAGACATGTTATATGTCCCAGACAGAATGCTTATTGTGCGAAAAGGCACAGCGCGTATATGAAGATATTTTGCTCATGACTTGTTGCTGAAGTGATCTAATCAATTGGAAAAGGTCTTCCCATGCAGTGTAAGGTTTCCCAGTGTCATCTCTGATCAAGGACCAGATGTGCTGGACCGATGGAGAACACAATAGAAAGACTGAACAACCCGAGACTTCCTGACTTCCGTGGGTGTGGGTCTCACCTACCAAGTGCAGCTGTTGTCAGAAGAGTGAGCTGGTAACCAGGGCATCTCTTATTCAACAAGGCTCTTCTCCCGCTCCTAGGTATTCTCGCTGCCTACTCCTCAGACCAAAACCACGCTTTTAATTTCCAGAAGCCTGGGAAAGTTCGTTCAGGCTTGGCCATATGACCTCCAGTATATATTATGCCTCAGTGTAACAGAGTTTGTGAGCCGTGTCTCAATCGTGAACCCTTGTTAATGGATTTGATACAAAAGCCAAGATATTGACTTAGCATCCCAGAGCGCTGCCTGATGTGACATTTCCCAAAGACGTTTTTAGCTTATCAGCCAATCAACTACCAGATACTGTAGATAAAATCAGGGACCAGAGAGCTGTAGAGGCAGCCACGCTCATACAACCCTTACCATGCCCTCTGTACAGAGAAGCAATAACCTTTCCAATAAATCTACTGTGCGCACTTCTCAACCTCCATCAGCAATTGTAGGTACTCAATCAAGAAGAGAAATAGTTTATATATATATATTCCTTTCTAGTGTAGCTATAAAGTGTGCATGAACTCAATGCCAGTTTTGACGGGGAAATTTAGTTTTAGGTCACTCGATTTATGCCTCTGAGGGGCACAAATTCCCCAGAAGATTAAACCTTCATTAAGTTCTTTCTTTTATTTCCTGCCTTTGCACCCATCATATCATAAGTCCCATAACTGATGTTTTACTGTGGTCATAAAATGGTTGCACTTGAACTTTAGGGACCTGTCAAACACCTCTCCCTTCTCCCTCTACCCCCTCCATAAAAAACCTTTTAGAGAATAATACATAAATTGACAGTCTCAGTGGTCACCCTCCCCAGCCTATGTCAGTGGGAATATGCTTAGAAGGGATGGAGAAGGTAATGTACCCTTTAGACAATCGCATTGTGAGGCCGATATTCCCCAGCCCCCTGCCCCCTACCACCTTAGACCGGGGATCATACTGAATAGATTAACCAGTCACTGACTTGGGACACCTACTGCTTGGAATGCCATTGCACTTGGAGTGAAAGGGGATAAAAACATCTCCCCTCCACTCCTGATCCCCTACTCTGCGGCAATATTTCTGCCACAGAAATACTTAACTGTCAGCTCTAGCAAAGTAACCCTGGATAGCCGCAGTAGTTTGTTGTCAGAATGAAAAATGGTCCTGTGCAAAAGGTCTCGGGGCTGGGATGCTAACAATCAAGCGGCCCTAAGTCAGGCATTTGACAGAGAACTTTGGTCTTGCTGTTAAATACCACTTAATACTGTCCTGCCTGATAATCCCTGCTGTTTAACAACTGTGCAATCGAGGCTCAGCTGTGGCAGAACGCCTTTTCGACAGGAGGAAAATGGCCAGATGTCACGCATTTGCTTGGGAGAAAAGAAAATACATCTGCTTGCATCCAATGAAAATAATAATGCTTCAAAAAAAAAAAAAAAAAGACAATTGCAAATCCATTATAGGCTTGATTCATTATATGAGTTCACAGCCAAGGCAGAAATGAAATTCTAGCTGAGGTTAGCTATAGGTGAAGAGCAAAGAAGCCTGACACAGACATTAGTACTCCAGAAAGTGTTTCTGTTACTCCAAATAGCAGGTTGTTTAGTGGGGGGAAAAAATCCAACTAGTTATTTGTATCTGGGCATCGAGTAATAGATTGTCTTTTTCGTTCATTTTGTAGTCTTCCGTGTAGAATGTGGTTTTTAGAGACCAGGCTTAAAATACGAATATGCACATGCATATTCTTGTTCTGTAATGCTTTTGAAGGATTTAAATTAACAAGTGTGATTTATAAGGAAATGAAACAATTTGGTTTAATGGAAACAGAAGTTTACTGTCATAATAACCAAAAGGGGAAAGAGAAGCTTTATAAAATGGATATTTCTGAATCACTGATAATGTTCAGGTGGCCTTTGCAGAGACAGAGGATGGAATTCTTTTATGAGTCAGGGATTGTAATCTATTAGTTATACTTCCTCCACCATTTTTGAGGATGCTAAAATTCTAAATATACAGAAATATGAAGAAGTTATAGAATGCACAAGGATATCAAATGATTTCACTAGTGACCTAAATATTCTATCCTCTTTAGAAAAGTCACCTTTATTCCCTGGGCTGGAGATTGACCCTGCCTTTTCTTTTATGTAATAATGCTTTCACAATATCTAAGAATAACTAAGACTCATTAGGACAATGTTACAACCTTGGAAGTATGACATATATAAAACCATCCATCAAAACTCGTTTTGGGGATCTGGGATGGATGTAGCTATGCATTTAAACCTGAGTCTAATTCAGTAGACATCTTTGACATAATTAATCCGATATGGGTATGTTTCAAGTCACCTCTGCTTATTCTCCTCACTAAACCTCAAACTTCAAACAAAAAAGAAATAGACAAAAACCAAACAAAAAAAATAAAGCACACAGAAGGAAACCTATTAGACCTCATACTTGTGGTTTAGTTTGAAATCTCTCCCAGTGAATTCCTAAAATAGTTTACTTACAACTTCTCTTAGGCTTTGTCACTTCCTATCATATATTATAGCTACTTATACTTTAATATGCTGTATATATCCTACCATTTTGTAAGTCCCTTGAAGTTAGTTCTGGTATCTGATTAATGTTTATATCCACAGGTACAACTAGCCTGATAGCTTGTTTAGAGCAGTAAGCAATATCAAACATTTAAATCATGTTAATGAATGTCATTAACAAGAGGAACTTTATTTTTTATTAGAGAAGTTGTAGGTTTACAGAAAAATCATGCAAAAAATATAGAGTTCCCATATACTCTCCCCTCACAGTTTTCCTTATTATTAACACTTTGCATTAGTGTGGTAACCTTGATACAATTGATGAAACAATCTGTTGTATAATCCTATGGGTTTTAAAAAATTATTCTAATAGCAATATATAAAACTTAAAATTTCCTCTTTTAATCACATCAAATATATAATTTGGTGGTAGTATTCACATTTACAATTTTGTGCTACCCTCACCACTATCCCATCCATTACTAAAACTTTCCCATCACCCCAAACAGAAACTCTGTACCCATTAAGCATTGACTCCCCACTGGGGGGATTTTCTCTTTACCTACATGAAGAAAAAGAACTCCCTTTTAAGGAGTTCTTTTAATTTATTGATATAGTAACATATATTCAGAACTCTGTATTAAACTAAATGAGAGTAATTTAGAAATAATGCATTTTTCACTCATACTTCATCAAAACATTTTCTTTCAAAATCTTTAACAGGAGTTTTTGCTTTGTTTTGTTTTGTTTTTTGAGGCACCAGACACCGGCAATTGAACCCAGGACCTCATATGTGGGAAGCTGGTGCTGAACAACTGAGCCATCTCTGCTCCCCTGAGTTGGTTTTTTCATTTGTTTGGTTGTGTTTTTTTTGTTTGTTTTTATGAGGCACCAGGAACCAAACCCAGGACTTCCAGTGTGGGAAGCAAGCACTCAACGACTTGAGCCACATCCACTCCCCAACAGGAGTTTTAAAAAATATTTTTGAGTTTATCCTATTTTTTTCAAACCTCTTTCTAAGAATTTGTGACTCCATCCTTTATGCATTTATGAATGATGCCATTAGAGAAAATTATATCCAAGCCACGTGTCTCTATTTGGATTATATAAAGATAGTTTTTGTTCAGTTTGTCCCGTAGATGTACATTTGTGATCGCCACGCAGACTTATCTAAAGGATATGTATTTACACTGATATTTAAAGGATAGCTTACAAGGACACCCCACAATTGAAAGAAAGAATTGTATATTCCAAGAGGAATGAGGAAATAAGTATCATTTTTTTAAACTTTTTTTTAAAAAGAAATTTATTGTTTCCAGTAATCTCAATATGCCTCAAAAACTAAAACTGATTGAGGTCCTTAGAAGTTAATTTATCATTCCAAAATACTAATTGCTGTTCCAAATAAATAATTAACAGAGGGTCCTATAATAAGCGAGGTTTTGTGAAGACTGAAATTTAACATAGTTCCTTTTTTGAGTGATATTTTTGTCAATAAAAACTTGCCTTATATTTAGACAAATTTACTCCATCCCCATCCCCCCTTTAGAGCCTGCATTCCCCTTGGGACCTCAGAATTTTTAAATGCTCAGAAAAAAAAAAAAACATTTTGTGAATTAAAAAAAAACATTTCAACTCAAATTTGGCCATTTCTTCAACCACACCTTGCAGTATTTTTAGGAAGACTAAACATCATAGGGGTAAAATGGCTATTATCTACTATTCATACAACAAATAATAGCTGCTAATTTTACTATCAGCAGATGTGGAGCCAGTGTTCATTTAATAATCGGTGCTGACAGCAGCTAATGAATACAAACTCCCTGCCAAACGCTTTGCTTACAGAATACTGTTTAGGAAGACACTTATCAACTCCGCGTGATCCACTGAGGAAACTGAGACTCAGGGATATGAAGCCATTTCCCTATCTAGAAAGTGGTGACCACGTTTCATACCTAGTTTGCTTGACTCACAGCCCGCCTTATTGTCCTAACTCGATGCACTTTTTATATAGATGCTGCATTTGAAAACGATCATGGGACAACGGCTGTGTATCAACATTTGGATCAATTATCAGGACTGAAAGGAAATTCTCGACCTCTATTTCAGCCCATCAAGATCTTTAATAAAACTGACAACCCGGCCCAGTTTTCCCAATGATATGTAAGCATGACTTGTATATTTGGCGTGGATGGGGTCCCCTGTGCCTTCCTCTCTGACCACGTGCAGAAGAAGGAAGTTCAGACTTGCCTGCCAGCTGTACCCAAGCATCTGACTCATCACAGCTGAGTCAGCACTGTTGCTCCAGGATGCCCGTGTACCTTCCCCAGTCTTCACCGCTTCTGGCTTGTGTTTACTGTATGTACAATTGCTATCTGGGAAGATCAGCAGACGGAAACCCTATGACTTGCTAATTAGATTTCTCAAAGATAGTGTCAAATTAAAACCCGGCCCTCTAAATTCATACAAACAAGTGATGCAACAGCCAAAGTTCTGGGGCTATCTTTGAGAACTGGCAGGTTTTTCCCCCCAAACATTCTCTTATCTGAGCTGAAGACACTATTGCCTCCAGCAGACTCTTGCCTTGAGCACTTAGTATTATTAACTAAGCAACAGTGCAGGTGAGCTCAGGGTGCTTTTCTGGCCCCGTGCCCCATCCTTCAGCAAGTTAAATCCAGTGTCGGGGCAGGTGGGAGGAAATGCTATTTCTGCAGCTCAACCTGGTCAGCGTTCCTAAATCAATCCCTTAGGCAGTTTAGCCCTCTGGTGCAGAAGAGCGCAGCTCTTGGATCAGCTTGGGTTGATTCCCACAGCTGCTGGACAACCTTGGACAAGTTACGTAAAGCCTCTCGTCTCCTGTCTAGCCCTCAGTTTCCTTATTTGCACAATGAGGATAACCTACCTCAGAGGGTTACTGTGGGAATGGAAAATACTGGCAAAGCACTCAGCACAGGCCAGAAGGGCTGTGAGCTCTCGTTTGCTGCCACTTCTGGTACAAATGTTGCCTGGCTTGCTGGAGGGACAAAGGGAAACAAAGTACAATCTTTCACCAGTCATGCCTACATCAAGAAGACCTGAAATGGCCTGAGGAGGGGCCTTTGACTCTGTGATCACCGTGTATCCAAAATCAGAAAGCGCTCACTGAGATTGGGCCAGGAGGTGAGCTGGAACCCCAAGTGGACTCCCTCCATCTCTGGTTTAATGGGGATGTACCACAAAGGGACAATGGACATAGATGTGTCCAAGACATGTCTGGTGGGTGATATGGTAGAGTACAAAGCATGCGGGCCTTATCACCTAAGGTTGAATTCCAGCACCATCATTGAATGTTTCTGTTACTTTTGATAAGTTTTCTAATTTCCTAGGACCTCAGGTTTCTCTCTCTCCCCCTCTCTCCTTCTCCTTCTCTTTTTTCAGTTAAATGGGGATATTAATATTTCCCTTCCCACGATATTATTAAAATCAAATGAGATAATGTTTCTAAATCATTTAAATCATCGTTCCCATGTGCTGGTGGGCAATGTTAGTTCCTCTCATCTTATCCTCCCCTCTCCCTACACACTTGTCTTTATTTCACGGTACAGAAGATAGTAAAAATAAATTGCAGGCAAGCTGAGAAAGAGTGGAAAAGTTGTATGTAGAACCAATGGAAAATGTGTCGGAGAAACAAAGTGCAGGAAGCCAAACTATTTCTAAATCTAAAAATAGTACAGGGCAAAGGCTAGACATGTTCAGAGGGCATCTCTTAAATTTTGAGGTTCCTATTATGGGGACAAAATACCCTATTTTCCAACAAAGCACCCCTTGTTGCTCCTGAGAGAGGCAGAATGTGCCTCTGAGAGCAGATGTCTGATCTCTTCTTCTTCATTATAAGGATCCTTTCATGCTGTGAGTTTTGAACTTTTCAGGCATTTGCTCTGATAATTTCACACTTCTATGAAAGTCATTGGTGATTTTAAAAAGACTGTTTCAGAGACACATTGAGAATATCTCTGGTTGATAATTTCTTAACTCTGAGTTGAGGCATGTTGGACTCTTTAAGAGAAAGAAAAATATTGTGCAGTGAAAGAGTTTGTGGCCAAATCTATTTTTCAAGATAGTAAAGGAACCAAAATACTTAGACCCTGAGTCCCAGCTGGATTCCGTCCCAGTTAAGTGGGACAAGCATTGAGACCTGAGCCCACAGACCACACAGTGCACAGAATCCTGACACGGCGGCTCCACTACACACCTGCTGGGTTGAGAAATGCAGGGCAAGTCAGCTCTAAGTCATCATCCCTGATTTCATTTTTTTTTTTCTAAATCAGCAAGATAGCATCATTCACCTTTTCTAACGAGAAAACCTGAGTGTCTGGTGAAAACTTACACCAGGAAATGCATTCCACATTTTTACTGGTTAAGAACATTCAGAAATATTTTGATAATTTTCTAAAACAAAAACTTGGCCCTTATCATGTGTCATGTGTCATGTGTCACGTTAATTGCGATGAAGGGTGAAACTTTAAATAAGCCCTCCTTTTCTATCATAATGTTGTATCTTATAATCCTCGTAATAAAATCCCACACGGTAGGCATCCTCATTTTATAGAGTAGGAAACTAAAACGTGGAGAGTTTAAATAACATACAAGTGGTTAAGTGGACAAGCTGGGATTTCAACCTGTCTTATTATCGTCTTTCTACTCTACTACCTTTCTGTTAAACTCTAATTTCTTTCATTTTCTTTTTTTCAGATTGTCTGCTTGATATGTGAGACTTAAAGATTTCCCAAATCCATAGGCTGATGATGTTATATTATCATTTATGTCTCAACTACTGTGGAAAATGGTTTATCGATATCTCAGTGAAGGACTAAGTGTACATGAAATCAGAGGGACATAGAGAGCCCATTTTTCTTTCCTATAGACAGAGGCAGAGGAAAGCAGAAAAAGAAAATATTCAGAAGCTTCAAGCCCCCAAAGCGAGTAGTTCTTACCTGGGGATGATGTTGCCCCTCAGGGGGCATTTGACAATGTCTGGAGACAATTTCGGTTCTTGCAACTGCTTGGATGGGTGGGGGTGCAGCTGGTGTCTAGTGGGTAGAGACCAGGAATGGTGCTGAACATTCTACAATGCATAGGGAATCCCCTGCTCACTCACCCCCTCGCCCCCCAAAAAAATTATCTGGTCCAAAATATTAGCACAACTAAGGTCGAGAAACCCTACCTTAGACTGAATAAACTCCTTGAGAAGAGCTATGGGCAAATGAAAAGCACTCAAATATTTGTGAGTGAATGATAGAGTGAATAAGTGAATAAATGAATGAAACATGAGCTAATGATCAGGGTAGGAAATAACTACATGCTGTCGCACCAACCAGACAAGAGAGAAGTGGTCTTGAATTGTATCTCAGTAAACAATTGTGCAGATCTTAATTGCTATGCACAATTATAAGGCCGTAACCTAATGAAAGGTGAAGAGAAACATATTTAAACCCACCTCCTACTCTGTGATCTCATGGTGGTGTGTAATGCTAAAATTTAAAATTAAAAAATAAGTAATGATGCACAGCATTTAAAGCTCCCAATACTTAATATTTTGTAATTTTTTTTTTTTTAATCCCCTGAAACCCACACTATTTAAAGAGCACTCTGCTTCCAAAGGGGAAACAATTATAAGGGACCTGTTGCAAATAATCCAGCGTTTGCTGTTGGCTTCACTCTCCCTTTCCCTCCCCTTTAATTCTGTTGGGCTGTCTCCTCATCTGACATTGGACAACTAAAGAGGGCAAAGGGCGAGGGGCAGAGCAGTTAAATGTATCAATCCACTCTGCATAGGTAAAATGACCACCCTATAACCTCACTTCCTGGTGTCACCCGTATTATAATGCAGCCCTCAGAGCTTAGTTTCATTACAATAAACCCACGGTTTCACTAAGGCATTTTCCCATGAGAACATTTTAATTAATTTATTAATTGCAAATGCAGCTGCAGGTGTTTGAGTGGGTTGTTAGTCGTGTGTGTGTATGTGTCACTGCAGTGCATGTGCATGAGTGTGTGTGTGTTTTCAGCGCGTCTATATCCACCTCCCCGGCTCAACCTGTCCCAGCTGGTTGGCAGCCCCAGAAACTGATTCCCAGGCAAGTCTGTGCGCGTGGCTTGTCACGTGATGGGGTGATCCCGTCAGGCTTGCAGAGCTATGCAGGAAAATACCATTGTAATAACCAGGTGCTGGCTTGTTGGCGCCCAGACCCTGGCTCTGGGGGAGAGGTTGGCAGCAGTTTCCTTAGAGACTGGTGTGTTATTTCTAACCATGATGGAAATGTTCAGATTTTTTAGAAAGCCTCTCCTTCATGCCAAGGAAGGTCTGGTGTCCCATATGCCAATGTTAGCACATTGCTAATGATTTTCTGATATATATTTTCTAACCTAGAGATATCAGCAGGGAAGTGGCCTCTGCTCTCTCAGCATAAAACCTTTGCAGCTGGGTTTTTGGTTTTCAACAAAATGCCGCTTAAATGGGACAGCCAAAGATTTTAATGTGGCTGCTGCTTAGGAATTAACGTGGGGAAAAAGAGCCAAGATTTTGGGGGTGAGACAGAGCTGAGCAGCAACCCAAAATATGTGCACTCGACTATATATTGAGCAACTTGTCTAAATATTTTGGAATTCTACTTCGACGGTTAATAAAGTGTGAATAAAATCAGCTGCCATTTGGGACCATTGTCAAGATTAGCAGAATAGTCTATAGGAAATGTTTGACACATAGTAGGCACTCAATAAATATCTGCTGCTTGTTTATGTCGTCACTACTGTTTTCTCTCGAGCCCTATGTGAACTGTTGGATTGTTTTCATTCTCAGGTCTATGGCTTCCATTAAAAACTGATTTGTTTCCAGTTTTAAGAATGAAGATTCAAAAATAAAGAATTAAAACAGAGCAATCTAGTTCTATATTTCCCTTTTCCATCCAATGCCCTCCTGTGAATATGACTTACTATGATTAATTATTTGACTGCTTGCACTGTCTTGTTAAATTAAAATTTAAGTCAGGAGCTATGTACTTTCTGCTTTGCAAATTCCTTCACCATCTCACTGAATTAGGAATTATTAAAGTCTTAGTAATGCTCTATGTTAATTATTATGTTTTCTGGACATAATTGAAGGCTTCGGGAGTAACGTCCCTGAGTTTAATGAGGAATCTTTAAGTTACTTTACTGAGAGGATCCACAACCCTTCAAGTGAGCTGTTGCCCACTATAAACTTTAACCTCAAATTGTGACTGCAATTTGCAAAAGATAAAAATAAATTATTATAACAATGAAAATCATGGATAACATTTTTAGCATTCATCTTATACAGAATGAGTCCAATGTGGTAATATTACTTACCTAGGCATGTTTTCCTGTTCAAATGCTTGTTGCTAATTAAAATAAACATTAGATTCCTGAGGTTTACTGAAACTTTATTACATTAAAAACAAAAAGGTGAGTGTGTGTGTGAGAGAGAAAACGAGCGAGAGAGAGAGAGATAAAAGTTAATTAATAGAATTTGGCCTTCCTCCAAAAAATACTCTGTGAGCTTGAGGTATTTGAGATTGGGTAATGCAGGTTGGTTGGTATGTGAAAAACATCCGTCAAGATGAGTCTTGCTCTAAAATGCCACTCACTGGGAAGGCACTGCCACACCTTCAACAGCGCTGGCATTGCTTTCAAGTATGTGCCACTTCCTACACAGCACCAGTAATTGTCTGGTTCTTGATTGGGTGATATTCTGCATTGATTATAATGTGCTTCATCCTCTAAGGTTGGCTCCAAAAGTTGAACGGTTGGTGAAGTCATTAGTTCCCCTTGGAGTTGATTTATATTTCTGTTGGGAGCTAGTAGTTCCACCAATTTTTCCTAAATGGAGTTGGGAAAGTTTGATTGGGTTTGGAGTACCCTATCTGGTACTATTTATAATCTATTAGTTCCCATTTACAACAGGGCCTGGAACTAATTGCACATAAAAATTCCCAACTAGTTTCTGAATTAAAATAGTTATTTTTATGGCCAAAGCCAGGTTTCCCAAAGGATGGTCCATGAAAAACTAGTACCATGTGATGCTCCTCAAAAAGGGCTTCATTGTTCAAATAAATTTTGAGGAAAACAGTTCATCAATTCTCTCTTCACTATATTTTCTCAGCAAGATCTAAAATTTAGGGAGTAAAGCCTTAGGGATTTACTTAGTAGCAAGATTAGTTTGGATATTGTTTTCCACTGAAACACCTAGCATAGTGACCAGCAAATGGAAGATATGTAAAAATATCCTTAATTTAATGAATAAATGAACGCTCTGAAAGTCCTATAATAAAGAAACCCATTTAGTTCTGCTCAACCAAATATTTTCCAAATTTTAATAATTCTGGAACCATTTTCTTTGTGCAAACTATTAACATTAAATAGAATTAATCTTCTAAAGAGAATATTTTAGGAAACTCTAGTTTCCAGCACATTCATTCAAAAAATTATATATACATTAATTCATTCTGCAAATATTTGAGAATATACTACGTTCTATAACCTGAGGATAGGCTAATCCACAACACAGAAACTCTGCCACTGTTGACCTTGAAGCCTACTAGAGGACATATGGCACATACGTATTTTAATATGACAGTTTGTGGTATCATCTAAGAAGTACAAATAAGTGCTATGGGGCTACAAAGTGAGAGATGGCAAAAAAAAAAAAAAAAAATTCTACATTTGGTTATCCTCCTCATGACCCGAAAGTCAGGGAGCTTTGGTTTGTGTGATACATGGATCGTCACTGCTGACATTTAGCTTTTAATCTGCACACTTTATAAACTCACTACTTTCCTCCCAGCTTGGGACAGGACTCCCAGGGATGAACTTCCCTGGCATTGAGGGATTATTACCAAGTGGTAACTAGCGATGCATTTGGAAAAAGACCTTGACCAAAAGGGGGAAATATTAAATACAAATGAGTTTTTATGGCTAAGAGATTTCAAAGTGAGTCAGGAGGTCATTCCAGAGGTTACACTTACGCACATTTCAGGAGATTCTCATTGAGTGCCACAGAAAACAGGGCCTCAAGCAGGGGTGCTCCTGAGAGCTCTAGATGCATCTAAACACTAAAGCCAGAGCAGACAACCCCAGGAATTCAGCACCCAATCAGTAGGCCTTACCTTGGAATATACAATAATCTATCCCCCCAATTTATAATTTTCCTACACATGGTTCATATGCCCCTTTTATTTGAACCTATAATTAGCACTATACCCATTCAATATGTGTCCCAAAGTCTTAAATCTTCCAGCTGTTCATATGCTGATTGAGCCCTGAATCTCAGTGGAGTTGCAGCCAACACCTACTCTACAGTTCATTAGACTCACCCATGACAACTAAAAAATGATGAGGTTGGACAATGCCCATCCCCAAAATAGAGTATCTAACAACTGCAAGCAAGACAGTTCCATCCATCTGCCCCATGGGATCTAAGGCCCCTCTCAATCAGAAACAGAGTGGGCATCACCATCCCCAAATCCTCAAGATTGAGGAATGAACAAACATAAGGTGGGAATGCAACTATGGACTAAAGTAGACTTATTATTATTTTAGTAATGGAAGAACTTGTAATATTGATATAAAGGTAGTGGTCACCAGAGATTCTGAGGGGATGGAGAGGGAAGAATAGATGTAACATAGGGGCATTTTGGGGACATTGGAATTGTTCTGCATAGCATTGCAATGACAGAGGCCATTATACATTTTGTCAAAACCTATAAAATTGTGCAGTGTAAAGTGTAAATCATAATGTAAACTATAGACCATGGTTAGTAGCAGTGCTTCTATATGTTTTCATCAGTTGTAACTAATGTACCACACTAATGAAAAATTTTGCTAATAGGGAAAAGTGTGTGTGCGGGGGTATATGGGAATCCCCTATATTTTCAATGTAACATTTATATAATCTAAAGCTTCTTTAAAAATAAAATAAAAATAAAGAAGAACTGCTCCTGGAAAGGCTGACAAGAAAGGGTAAGGAAGCTTCATTTTCATCAACTTTTATTGATCCACTTTCAGTGTCCCCTGTAAATATTTTTCATCCAGCAACATAATAATTGCCTTTATTCAGTGCTGTCAAGACTACTTCCCACACAGAGAATATCCCTGCCATCTCCTGATACTATTTATTTTCTTCACCTATAGGGGTTACAAACTTGAAAGATGACAGGGGCCAAGCAAGTACTAAAAAAACAATAAAATACTCTGGGTGTAGGACAATAGAGATGGGCAGGGACAGTGTTTAAATGGAGAGTGCATGTCAGTTTCCAACTAGACTCAACTAATTATTGCCATGGACCTAGTGTCAGCATATCTTCTTGTTAGTCAAGATAATCCATAAATCTGGATTTTGATGCACAATATTCTTAAAATGCCCTTATTCTTAAATCCTGACAACCGATTCCATTACATACGCACACACCTCTACATATGTATATGGTAGTTTAAGGTGTCCCTTTGAGGTAGGGAAAGATAGGAGAAGGGAGATAACTCGGCAAAGGAGGAGGACCAAGGGAAAATTGCCATCAGATGATACCTAACCGCAGTGGAAAATCACCCGCCCAAGGCCTAGGGCCCAAGGCCTGAAGCCGGAAGATACCAGATGACAAAAGGCCCACCCGTCCCCTGACCACCACGGGCTTCACCGCCCCAGCCCCTGGACAGTCCCCACTCCGAGGAATGCGGGGCCGGTAGAAAGCGTCGTTCTCAACCCCTCTTTTGCATAAAGCAGACCAGTGAGGGCGTTGGGACTTACAAGCCCTAATTTACGTGGAGGGGGAGGAAGGGGGCGCCCAGCCTTGATAAAGCAGCACCCCCAGCCCCGCAGGCGCCACGCGGGCACCTTGTTTGAGCACACCCGCACTCCCAACTTGAGCGTGCACTTTCCTTTACATTAATTTCTCCTGCTACTGTATGACTAGTCCTCGAATTCTTTCTCACGACTATGTCCTCCCCAAGCTTGAGGTCTTTCTCCAAGACCTCCCAGGGCCTCTCCAACATCGCTTTGAAACTGAGGGCAGAATGCCTGGGAAAGCATGGCACAGAGTCCATTGTGAGGTTGGCGCCACTGGATCCTGTGCAGATGCAATTCCTGCTCTCCCCTGCAGTCCTTGCTATCTGAGCCAAATGAGGATATTCATGGAGCACTCCAGATATATTCTGCTCTGACTTAGCTTTGAGCTGGAGGTAAGCATCTGTGTGTTTAGTTGTCCGCATGTATCAAGCCCAAAAAAATCTTTCTGCCTGACATTTAGTACCGGACTTAAACTAAAACTATGCCACGCATCCCAGGGTGGTGAGTCCTGGGTTTCTCAGGCCTCACCCAAGAACTTTCCCACTCATTTCCCCAGAAGGAGATTCTGTAAACTCTCAGGGAACTTCGGTCAGAGCTACTGCTTGGCTGGTTTTCTCTGTGGATTCTCATATAACTTGTTAACAGTTAACAGGCAATATTGTCCTCTACTTTTACACAGTTAGGATTGTGCTTGCTACTCTGGTTCCCAAAATGTAACAGTATATTGCTCACAGGTACATGCATAATTGGACCAACTCTAAAATCAAATGATTATAATATATATATATATATAAAATAAAAAATATAATAAAATAAAATGAATAAGCAAGCAAGTGAATGACTATCACAAAGTCAGCAGAGTGGCTCTTTCCCAGGGAAGGAAGGTGGATTGGTTTCCCGTTGCTGCTGCAACAAGTTACCACAAACATAATGGCCTAAGACGATGCACATTTATTCTCCTACAGTTCTGGAGAGGAAGTCAAAAACCAAGGTGTCGGCGGGACTGTTCACTCTGGAGGCTTTGGGGGAGAATTTGCTTCCTCGCCTTTTCCAGCTTCTAGAGGTCACCTGCATACCTTGGCTTATGGAGAATCATTCCAAGCTCTAGTCCCAAGGTCACATCTCCTTGTTCTGACTGTGACTCTTCCTGCGTCACGGGAAGGGTTTATAAGAGCTCTTGTGATTCCACGGGGCCTACTGGATGATCCAGCATAGTCTTCCCATCACAGTCCTTTGCTGTGATGTCTGCAAGTCCCTTTTTTCATGTAATGTAACCAATTCACTGGTTCTGGGGATTAAGCCGAAGGTATCTTGGGGGGACATTATTCTGTCCACCACAGAAGGGATGCAATCTGGGAGAGCCACATTTTGCTAATTTTCTTTAAACTGTACATATATGTTTGATATGCTTTTCTCTGTGAGTCATACATTTCATACAAGTGAGCACATGTACTGTCTATCAGGGAGGTTTAGCTTGTGGCCACCAGATAGTCAAATTAATCTAGGGGAATACTAATGTCACAGGTCTACTTGCAGTCAGCAAGATGACACTGCTTATTTGGTGCTTTATTCGCTGGCACAACTGCCTGATTTCTTTTTTTTTTTTTTTAGATACCGCCTAATTTCCTTTGGATTTGGGGTTGTGGGCAAAGGTAAATGCGTAAGTCTGGCTTTTGGAACATAGTGGTAGAGCAGAACAAACAACTCTTTTGAATGGACATTTGGAATATGTCGTCAAAATGGTAAAATCACACTTTTGGTTTGAATTTGTTTTGTCTTGGAAGAGACATTCTAGACGTGCACTTAAAGAAATCAATATCCTAAATAATTCTATATTCTTTTCCTTCTCCTGTATCTTTCCAGATCTTTAATAGAGTTTTTATAAAGCGCCATGTGTGGTCCTGAGGAAATTTGGTTACAGGCCAGATGACTCATTTGTCACCCCATGTGGACCAATAGCATTTTCTTGGTGATGCTCTTGAAATTTTCATGTACACATTTTTCTTTCCTTCATCCAAGCCATCAGTTCTCCATGAATTCTAGGAAACTTTCAGGCTTAATGAATTTAGAACTGTGGGTGGGACATCGGAGTAAAAACAATCAGTAAAAAAAAAGAAATTCTAACATCAGAGCCTACTTTGCAAACAGGAGGAGCAATCTTGCCAGAAGGAAACCTCCAGGTAAGTTTGTATTCAATTGTAAATTGGTGAAGCAGGATACAGGGCATATTCTATCTGGGAGATTTCCTTAGTGTTAACATCTCTTCAAGTGATTGGGCCTATAATTTTGCTAGAAACTAGGTCAGAAATTGAATGACTCCAAAATGAAATTTTATTGCAGTATTTGTTTTTTTTTCCTTCTTTTTTTTTTTTTCCAGTCTGGGCAAGCAGCATAAGATAGAGAATATCTAGAAGGAATGAAATGCCTTTTGTTATTTTAAGAATAATTTCCAAGTAAACTGGAAGGTTATGATTACCAATTGTCATAAATTGAAGATGAACAGCTGGGAAATACTTACTGTCAAATTTTCAAGCTTGGAAGCTTTTCATATGTACAAGGACAAGTTTCTTAGCTAGTTCAAACTGTCCAGTGCACAGCTTCTTCAGAATGAAATTTAAAGAAGTTGTCCTCATTTTAGGACAAAAGGTCAAAAGCTAAGAGGTGACTTTATGACAATCATCATATGAGCAGAGTATTTACAATTTGTATTTTATAATCGGGAGCTGTGAATGAGAACACATAGGTTTCGATTGAGTCAGAGCCAATTTCATTTGGATGTTAGGGTGAAATGTGTGCCTGGAATGGTGGGTTTTCCCTGACCCAATACCTTTAAGTCAGGCTTCTCACTCTGGTACCAGCAAACATCAGTCTGTCATGCCAGCTCTGTTGAAGCCAACGTCTTAGGTTACTTGCTTTGCTTTTAATTCCAGTTCTGGCTTCTGGTGTGCTGGTTCTCATCTCGGATCTGGTCTTGCTGTCATCTTTTTTGCTAGGGCATGAGGTCTGCCCTTCTTGGTTTGGCTCCTCAGTTTTCTCCAGCACATGACCAGAAGCAGATGCCCCTACTAGCTGGGAGTGCGTCTCGCATCTTTCAATTCATGGTCCAGGCAAAACTCATGCCTGGCCACAGAGAGGAGGGTATTACCGTACCTTAGTCTAAATCTCTCTTCTCAACCCTTAAATTGCCCTGATATGGGTCCTGATCATGCAAGCCCAAGTTGTAGACACAAAGTTCAGTCTAGTTCTTTTTCACTTTCTCCTTATCGGGGTTCACAGAATCTTGTGATTTTGTGTAGTCACATAGGTGAATCTTGTTTACCTTTTTCCAGACTGAAACCTTGAGGCCTGTGAGAGTCTTTTCACTCCCAATATAACATGAGAGAACTTTAATGGATTTAGTAATGACATCTCCATGAAAGAAGAAAAATAGAAGTCACTTCTGGAGGAGCTCCTAAGAGCTTTTCCCACAAGAAGATAACACATAGGTTTTATGAGTTTGCCTTTGTGGCTTTTCCACATTGTAATCATTACAACTTTAATAATAATAATAACAACAACAGCACAGTAAATCAGTGAGTATTCCTCTTTAGAAGGAACTACACTGGCTCTGCCTCACGCCTCCATACCCTTCCTTCAACAAGTGGTCCATGGACAGAGTTCTTGGGGGTTGAGATTGTAACCCAAGATTTTTTCCTTGAGTAATGACTATTTTTTGACATAAAAGAAATGGGCAAAAGTTGCTAAATATGAAAGAAAACAAGGAAAGTAGTTCCCTGACCCCTTCTTAAAGACATGGATAGAGAAGGACCTCAACAACCAGATGAATAGAAAAATTTTGACAATGTATTAGTTACAAAGATTGACTCTATTTAATTGTAGGATGAAGGCTGAAATAAGCAGGGACTTAAAGAACAGAATGTAATAGAATTTAATGTAATTGACAGACTATAAATGTGTATGTATATGTATATGTATATGTATATGTATATGTATATGTATATGT
>JAKSZT010054478.1:12213214-12260236 GCA_026826555.1 Tolypeutes matacus
TATGTATATGTATATGTATATGTATATGTATATGTATATGTATATGTATATGTATATGTATATGTATATAGAGAGAGGCATATATATATGATCATGACAATTCATAAATAATATGTCAAATAAAATCACAATCTGTATAGGGAATGGGGATAGAAATTAGGAGGTACTGTAATATTCTGATCTTTTATAGCTAGAGTTCAAATGATATAATTTAAACTATATAAAACACATAACCATGCAAAATTTTATTTAAAAGTATAAATGCAAATACTAAAGGAATTGCAAAAATAACCTAATCCACCAAAGTCTGGTAATGTAACAAAGGATGGAAAAGTAGGTTTAGTTGCTCAGTCAACAGATATTTTCTAGAAGAGATTGAGAGTAACATGTAAGTTCCAGTTACAAAGGAAATCACTAGAATGAAAAAGAGCAAGTAAAACTTTCAAACTATCAGATGGAGGACACAAAACAAACAACAGAGCTAGTACAAAAGTACGTAATATTATAAAAGTAAGGAACAAATGAAGCAGCAGCAATAAAATGAAAGTATAACATAAATTATGACATACTCTTCTTCAGCAAATGATTTAAATGGTATAAAAATGTAAAAGGAAATAGAAAAAACAAAAAGGCCCAGACAGGATTACAACTCTATAGTGTATAACTCCATGCATACCGTAACTCTATACCATATAAAAGAGATACCTAAACAAAGTGACTAGGTGTGAGGTGTGGGGGGAGAGGGAGGTCTGAGGTAGGTGGTAGCTGAAAATAAAAATGTGGACTAAAGAATAATAAGTAGATGAATAATGAAAGGGAGCAGGGGTTTCAGTCTTAATATAAGACAGGATTGAATTCAGAGCAAATGGCATTACAAAAAACCACAAATAGAACATGATATTATCAATCCACAATGAACGTTTAATAGATATGAATAACTATGCACCCAAAAACATACAAGCAAAATTCACAAGACAAAAATAACAGGAAATATAAAAAGCACACAGAAATCCAAGAGTAGCAGGTTTCAATTTACCTCTTTCCCATGACATTTAGAGTGAATGAAAAATAAGTATGAAAATTAAACTCCCCCCAAAATAATAAAGGGGATCTAATATCATATGGGTGAGTATGTGTTTAACTTTAGATTCAGTAAAAAGAGCATAAGTCTTTACAAGAGTCAATATGACAGTCACAAAGGACAGTATATTAAGCCAGAGTAAAACCTTAATAAATTCCCTTAAAGCAGAAATAGTACAGGAAACATTTCCTCATCAAAAGAAAAGAAATGGCAACAAAAATTAGGGAGAAAACCTCAAATGAGTAAATAAAAAATGTCTTGAAAAACATGTTGATCAAATGTGAAAAGTCAAGATTCCAGAAAATCTACCTAGTCAAGATAATGAAAATATCAGAGCTTGAATTTATTCAGTTAAAGTGTTTAAGAGAAAAACTCATGCATATGAATATTAACACTAATAAAAAATGAAGAACAAAAATAACAAAGCATCCAAATAAAAAATAAGAAAAGGAAAATCAAAAATTAACCTAAATAAAATCAGAAAGGAGTAATAACAAAAATAAATGCAAACATTAATAAATTAGATAATATAAAAATAGAAATGTAAATAATAAAAATAATAAAAGCTTGTGGACATTGTATATTTAATCTATGCAAGTCATTATGCTAAATGGTTTCAATGGATTAACTCACTTTACCTTATCATTGTTGGTATTAAAGATTAAGAAAATGAAAACTTGTTTTTTGAGTAGACAGGTAAAACAAAGAAAGACTTAGAAAGATTGATTAGGGTAAATTAAAGGAAAAGCCAAAATAAACAAAATCAGTTATGACAAGGACAAAACTACAAATACAGAATTGAAAAAAAAATTAGTCTCCAATAGTCTTTGCTGAGAATTATGAAAATTTACATGAAATAGATACTTTTTAAGAAAAAAGATAAAATACCAAATTGACTCTGGAATTATGGGCTACCTGAAAATGTCAAGAAACATTAATGAAATGAAATCAGTTATTAAAACGCCCCCCCACACACAAAAAAACAACAACTATATAGTGCAAATAATTTTAGATGTGATCTAAATGTCAATATAAAAATATCCATTAAAAACTGTTTCAAAGAATAATAAAAGAGGTCTAATTAATTGATTCATTATGATGTTATATAACTTTATATCAAAACCAGGAGAGGATAACAAAAGAAGCAAAACTATAAACTACTCTCTATAATGAAAAAATGAAAAAAGAACTTTTTAAAAAATTCTAGGGTGTATATATGTTACCGGAATAAAATCTTTTAAAAAACCACACTGGACCGCACAACACAAACAGTGAACCCCAATGTAAATCTTGAATTATAGTTAATATAAAATATTCTTTCATCGGTTGTTGCAAATGTAATTCAAGGCGCTAACATTAAGATGGCATATGGAAACTGTATTTTATGCATGATTTTTCTGTATAGCTACACATTCTCTATTAAAAAAATAAAACAATGTAATGACTTGGGGGTGAGGGAAAGCTTCCTGGATAAGGGGATTCCTGAAATGGAAGGGAAAAAGAAAGAGCAAATTTAATCTAATATTTATATGAGATTGATAGCTACATCGTTGAGCTAAAGAGGATAGGCTCTTCCCTTGATGTGAACACATATAATTTCCAGATAAAATAATTAATTTTAATATGAATACATAGAATTAGTACAATGCAGAGCTTAAAAATATAAGATATGGAGGGGCATTTTCTTTGTTCGGCAAGATGGCGGCTGAGTGAAGTGTTCCAAGAGTCAGCTCATCCTACAGGACAGTTATTAATCTAAACAGAGCTATCTGAAGCACCTGTTTGAGGGACCCAGCAGCAACATCCGTGAAAGAATGGAAAGAGGAGACTGCCCATCTGCAGTGACGAGTGAGTCTCTACAGAGCATTCCATGCCATGGAGGCTGGTGCCCATCCTCCACTGGTGGCATAAGCTGCCTCAGGAACTATTGAATGGCTGGAGTTGGAAGCTCCATTTCCCAAAAACAGGAGAGGAAGAGATGGTTGGCCACCGACTTCAGCTACTGATTAGTAAATTCTGCGGGCTAAAGTATAATCCTAAGAACAGCTCAAGTTTGAACCTGTCCAAGTTGGAAAGAGGCCGGTAGCTGCCATTTTAACTCTACCCCCGGCATGAGAGGAAGTGGGGCTGACTGAAAATCACAGAGATGGTAGGGACGGGCTTCTTTCCACCCAAATGGGACTGCAGCCTTAGACTTGGCTCCAGCCCCAACTCTAGCAGAGTGGAAGGTAGGGGTACCTGCACCTCTGGGCAACTGCAGGTGTTTTCGGCTGACAAAGACTGAATAGTTGGACACCTGGGGCTCCATCCCTGCACCCCAATAGGATAGGAGGGGGCTGGTGTTTTCTTGGCCTTTTTGGGCAACTGCAGGTGCTTTTGGCCCACACAAACTGGTTCGTTGAACACCTTCAATTCCATCTCCACCCCTTCACCCCTATCGGCTAGGAGGGGCTGCTGTTTCTTCAGCCTCTCTGAACAACTACAGGTGCTTTCAGCCCACCCAGACTGTATACTTGAGCACCAGTATCTCCATCCCCACCCCCAATAGGATAGGAGGGGAGCTGTGTTTCCTCCTCATCTCTGGGCAAGTGCAGGTGCTTTGGGCCTGCATGAACTCTACTGTTGGGTGCCTGTGCCTCCATCCCCACCACCAACAGGACAAGAGGGGGACGATATTTCCCTAGCCTCTCTGGATAAATGCAGGTACTTTTGGCTCACACAGACTGAATAGTCAGATACCTGTAGTTCATCCCCACTCCCAAGTAGGAGAGGAGGGGAGCTGTGTTTCCTCAGCCTTTCTGGGCAATAGCAAGTACTTTTGGCCTGCACAGAATGTACTGTTAGGTACCTGTGGATGCACCCCAACCCCTAAAAAGATAGGAGGGGACTGATGTTTCCTCAGTCTCTCAGGGTAACTGCAGGCACTTTCGGCCTACAAGGACTGAACAGTTGGGCCCCTGTGGATCCACTCCCACACCCCAATAGTATAGGAGGGGGCTGGTGTTTCCTTAGCCTCTCTGGGCAACAGCAGACTTTGGGCCTACACAGACTGAAATGTTGGGCACCTGTTGTTCCATCCATTACCCCTGAAGGGCAGAAGGGAGAGTACTATCTCAGCCTTGCAGGGCAACTGCAGGTGCATTCAGCCCACATGGATTAGATTGTTGGGTACTCTGGAGGGTCTACCCCTCGCCTGGCAGGGGAGGAGGAGGACATTGCTACATCAGTCTGCCTGGGCAACAGAAGTCATTTTGGACCTGCATGACATAGATTGTTGCTCCATCCCTACCCCAGGGAGGGGAGGACGGGGCATGAAGTTTCATCAGTCTCTCTGGGCAAATACAGATGGTCTTGACCTGCGTGACTTGCTTTATTACACAGGGCTGGGGTTCTGTCCCTACTGCTGGCAGAGGAGAAAGGTAAGAGAGGCTTCATCAGTTCCTGAGGCAACACGGGCAGCTTCAGCCTCCATAACTTACAGAACCAACCACATCCTCAGCTCCTACTATACAACCAGCAGGAAGAAAGGAGAAGAAAGCCCTAAATGAAAGAGAGAAACTTCACCCAGAATAAATACATCTAGTAAGCCAGATGCCAAGAAATCAACAAAAAATTACAAACTATACCAAGAAACAGGAAACTATGGCCCAGTCAAAGCTACAAGATAAGCCTTCAGATGACATAAAGGAGTTGAGACAACTAATCATAGATGTTCAAACACATCTCTTTAATAAATTCAATGAGATGGATAAAAATATTAAGGATATTAAGAGGAGACTGGGTGAGCACAAAGAAGAATGTTTTCTATGAAAACATACATAGAAAAATAGCCAATCTTATGGAAATGAAAGGCTAAATAAATGAAATAAAAATACACTGGAGGCATATAATAGCAGATTTAAGGAGGCAAAAGAAAGCTTCAGTGAGCTTGAAGACATGGCCTCTGAAAGCAAACATAAAAAGAACAGATGAAGAAAGCAATGGAAAAAATTTAACAGGGTCTCAGGGAACTAAATGATGGCAAGAGACATGCAAACATATTTGTCATGAGTGTCCGAGAAGGAGAAGAGAAGGAAAAAGGGGAAAAAGGAATATTTGAAGAAATAATGGTAGAAAATTTCCCAACCTTATTGAAGGACATAGATATCTGTGTCCAAGAAGTACAACATACTCCCATATGAATAAATCCTAATAGACCAACTCCAAGATACATACTTATCAGAATGTCAAATGCCAGAGACAAAAAGAGAATGAGAGCAGCAAGAGAAAAGCAATGCATAATATACAAGGGATACCCAATGAGATTAAGTGCCAATTTCTCATCAGAAACCATGGCGCAAGAAGGCAGCGGTATGATATATTTAAGATACTGCAAGAGAAAAACTTTCAGCCAAGAATTTATATCCATCAAGAATCTCTTTCAAAAATGAGGAAGAGTTTAGAATATTCACAGATAACAAGAAACTGAGAGAGTTTGTACCCAAGAGACCAGCTTTGCAGGAAATTCTAAAGACAGAAGAGAGAGGCTTGGAAGAAAGTCTAGAAATGAAGATTATATTGGTAAAAGTGACTAAAAGTGTAAAA
Organism: Tolypeutes matacus; assembly: GCA_026826555.1. Lineage (NCBI taxonomy): Eukaryota > Metazoa > Chordata > Mammalia > Cingulata > Chlamyphoridae > Tolypeutes > Tolypeutes matacus. Next base: position 12,218,880 of record JAKSZT010054478.1, read on the forward strand.
AAAGTTGTGAAAATAAAATTTGACAGATAAGTCCCAAAGATCAAAATGGGTAAAATAAGAACTGACTTTACAGTAATAACATTGAATGTTAATGGATTAAACTTCCCAATCAAAAGACTAGTGGAATGGATAAGGAAATACAAGCCATCTATATGCTGTCTGCAAGAGACTCACTTTAGACCCAAGGATACCAATAGATTGAAAGTGAAAGGTTGGAAAAAGATATTCCATACATGCAGTAACCAAAAAAAAAAAAAAAAGCTGGAGTAGCTATACTTATATCAGATGAAATGGAATTTAAAAGCAAAACTGTTATTAGAGACAAGGAAGGACAGTATATATTAATAAAAGGAGCAATTCACCAGGAAGAAAAGATAATCATCAATGTATATGCACCTAACCAGGATACTCCAAGTTACATGAGGCAAAAATTGGCAAAACTGAAGGGAGAAATAGATATCTCTACAATAATAGTTGGATACTTCAGTACACCACTCTCAGCAGTGGATAGAACATTGGAGCAGAGGATCAACAAAGTAACAGAATGCTTGAATAATATGATAAATGAGCTAAACCTAATAGACATATATAGAACATTGCACCCCAAAACAGCAGGATATACCTTCTTCTTAAGTCCTCATGGATCTTTCTCCAAGATAGACCATATGTTGGGTCACAAAGCAGATCTCAAAAAATTCAACAAAATCAAAATTATACAAACCGCTTTTTCTAATCATAATGGAATGAAGTTGGAAATCAACAAGAGGCAGTAAAACGGAAAATTCACAAATATATGGAGATTAAACAACACACTCTTAAATAATCAGTGGGTCAAAGAAGAAATTGTGAGAGAAATCAATAAATATCTCGAGATAAAGGAAAACAAGAACACAACATATCAGAACCAATGGGATGCAGCAAAGGCAGTGCTGAAAGGGAAATTTGTAGCACTCAATGCTTACATTAAAAAAGAAGAGTTAAAATAATGTCCTAACTACACAGCTGCAAGAACCAGAAAAAGAATAGCAAACTTTTCCCAAAGCAGGTAGAAGGAATGAAATAACAAAGATCAGAGCAGAAATAAATGAAATTGAGAAGAGGAAAAACAACGAGAATTAGCAAAACCAAAAGTTGGTTCTTCGAGAGGATTAACAAAATTGACAAAGCCTTATCTAGACTGACAAAGGAAAAAAGAGGGAAGGAGCAAATAATTAAAATTAAAAAGTGAAAATGGGGAGATTACTACTGACCCCACAGAAATACAAGAGCTCATAAGAGGATGCTATAAGCAACTGTACACCAACAAAGTAGATAATGTAGATGAAATAGAAAAATTCCTAGGAATGTACAAACAACCTGCACCGACCCTAGAAGAAATAGAAGACCTCAACAAACCAATCACAAATAAAGAGATTAAAACAGTCATCCAACAACTCCCCAAAATTAAAAGCCAGGACCAGATGGTTTCACACATGAATTCTACCAAGCATTCGAAGATTTAATTCCAATCTTACTCAAGCTTATCCAGAAAATTGAACAAGAAGGAACACTACAAAACTCATCCTATGAAGCCAATATGACCCTAATACCAAAGCCAGGTAAAGATATTACAAAAAAATAAAATTACGGACCCACTTACTTAATGAATATGGATGCAAAAATCCTCAAAAACAATACTTGCCAATCGAATATAGAACATATTAAAATAATTATTCTTCATGATCAAGTGGGTTTTATGCCAGGCATGCAAGGGTAGTTCAACACAAGAAAATCAATCAGGGTAATATACTATATTAATAAATCAAAGGAGAAAAAAATCACATAATCTTATCAATTAACATAGAAAAGGCATTTGACAAAGTATAGCATGTTTTCTTGATAAAAAATACTACAAAAGATAGGAATTGAAGGAAACTCTCTCAACATGATAGAGGCCATATATGAAAAATCCACAGCTAACGTTGCACTCAATGAGGAAAGACTGAAAGCTACTTTGTTGAGATCGGGAACAAGACAAGAATGCCCACTGTCACCACAGTTGTTCAATATAGAGCTAGATGTTCTAGCTATAGCAATCAGGCAAGAAAAAGAAATAAAAGGTATCCAAATCGCAAAGGAAGAGATAAAACTTTCACTATTTGCAGATGATATGATCCTATACCTAGAAAGTCCTGAAAAATCTACAAAAAAAGCTGCTAGAGCTAATTGATAATTTGAGTAGTGCCAGGATACAAGATAAATATTCAAAAATCTGTAGTGTTTCTATACACTAGTAATGTGCAATCTGAGGAGGAAGCCAGGAAAAAGTTCCATTTACAATTGCAACTAAAAGAATCAAATATTTAGGAATAAACTTAACAAGGGATGTAAAGCACTTGTATTCAGAAAACTACAATACATTGCTAAAAGAAATTTTAAAAGACCTAAATAATTGGAAGAACATTCCATGCTCAAAGATTGGAAAACTAAGCATCATTAAGATATCAATTCTACCCAAATTGATACACAGATTCAATGCAATCCCAATAAAAATTCCACCAGCATTTCATAAACAAATGGAAAACAAAATTATCAAATTTATTTGAAAGGGCCCCAAAGAGCCAGAAACATCTTAAAAAGGAAAAGCAAAGTTGGAGGACTCTCACTTCCGGACTTTAAATCATATTAGCTAGTTACAGGGGTGAAAATAGCATGGCACTGGCATAAAGATAGACACACAGACTAATGGAACCAAACCAATGGTTCAGAAACAGACCCTCACATCTATGAGGCTCACAAGGCTGTCAAACCCACCCAGCTGGGGCAGAACAGTCTACTCAACAAATGGTGCTGGAGAACAGGATACCCATAGCCAAAAGAAAGACAGAGGACCCCTTTCTCACACCTTACAAAAAAATTAACTCAAAATGGACCACAGACCTAGATATAAAAGCTAGAACCATAAAGTGCCTAGAAGAAAATGTAGGAAAACATCTTCAAGACCAGGTGCTAGGTCATGGATTCTTAAACCCTTACACCGAAAGCACGAGCAACGAAAGAAAACATGGATAAATGGGACCTCCTCAAACTTAAACATTTTTGTGAAGAAGATGAAAAGGCAGCTCCCTCAATGGGAGAAAATATTAGGAAACCACATATCTGATAAGGGTTTGATTTCCAGTCTATATAGAGAGATCATACAACTCAACAGTAAAAGGGCAAGAAATCCAATTTAAAAATGGGTAAAAGACTTAGACATTTCTCCAAAGAGGAAATACAAATGGCCAAAAAGCACATGAAAAAATGTTCACTATCACTAGCTATTAGGGAAATGCAAATCAATACGACAATGAGATATCTCATACTGTATAGAATGTCCATTATTAAAAAAACAGAAAACAATAAGTGTTGGAGAGGATGTGGAGAAACAGGAGCACTCCTTCACTGTTCATGGGACTGTAAAATAGTGCAGCCGCTGTGGAAGACAGTTTAGCAGTTCCCCAGGAAGCTAAATATAGAACTGCCATCTGATCCAGCAATTCCTCTATAAGGAATATATCCAGAAGAACTGAAAACTGTGACACGAACAGACATTTACACACCAATGTTCATAGCAGCATTATTCACAATTGCCCAAAGATGGAAACAACCCAAGTGTCCATCAACCAATGAATGGATAAACAAAATGTGGTATATACATAAGATGGAATACTATGCTACTGTAAGAAGAAATGAAATTAGGACACATATGATAACATGGATGAATCTTGAAGACATTATGCTAAGTGAAATAAGCCAGGCACAAAAGGACAAATATTGCATGGTGTCACTAATATGAACTAAATACTAAGAATGAACATATGGAGTTAAAATTTAGAGTATAGGTTATTAGGAGATAAGAAGAGGGCTGGCAAGGAGTACTGATGCTTAATGTATGTAGAAGTTTTAATTAACTTGACTGTGAGGGTGTGGAAATGGATGGAGTTGATGGTCACACATTATAGTGAGTAGCAGCTGGTTTATAAATGGTACTCTGGCTGAAAAGAGCAGTCTAGGTATGTAAATGCCAATTGAAAGAAAGCTAGAGAATAATCTAGGGACTAACTAACACAGTGAACCCAGAGGTGGATGAGAATTGTGGTTCAGAGTACAAATGCAAGAATGTCCTTCTGTGACCTAGAACTGATGTACGGCATTATTGCAGGAGAGTTGGAATGTGGCAAAACACAATTAATGTAACCTATGGACTATAGTTAACAGCAATACTGTAATATTCTCGCATCAATGCCAAAGATGTACTGTGTTAATAATAGGGTGTATGGGAAAAATATGTCAAATGTACGCTATGGACCATAGTTAGTAGTAATAGTCTGATGATATTATCTCATAATCGGTAACAAGTTTCACCACAGTGTGGTGTGTTGGTGAAGGGGTGTTGTGTGGGAATTCTACACATGTGCATGATTGTTTTGTAAGTCCACAATTTCTGTAATAAAATTTATATATGATGTGTGTGTGTGTGGAGTGGTAATCCCTGAATGCTAGAAATAAAGAATGCTCAGAAGTCGGAGCATTACGAATAAACTGAAGCTGCAGCCTTAGAGACTAGAGGCTGGGATTCCAATGTCCAAGAAAGAACTAGAGAAGCAAACTTGACCCACCCAAAATTGGGCTGGGGTTGGGGGGGGGAGGGGCTGGAATTCTACTTCCTTCAGAAAACTCAGAGTCTCAGAAAGCTCCCCTGTCAACGAAAAGCTGACTAGTCAAGCACCTCCCACTTGCCTTGAGAAGCAGTGAGGAATTTTGCCATTTCAGAGGAAGCCTTGAGAGGAAAAATAAAATTAATTTGTCTCCAAGAATAAGTATGTGGTATTCAAATGTACCCCCACAAAATGATGTGTAACTCTTAGTCAAGAAGTTAACAATAATAAACACAAAGATAAATAAGCAACATTCAGAACCTTCAAAATCTCTAGAGCTCCAGCAGAAAAAAAATGCAAAATCATGCCGAGGGGACATTTCGCCATCAGGCAGCCAAGAGGCTCTCTTAGAAATGTGATGATAACAACAAGAACAAGAAGAACAAATTACACACTGGATGAGGATTTCAAAAGCAAAAAAATTGGCATAGAAATGGACAAATGGATCCGAGGAACAGTTTAGGGTGCCTACCATAGACACATGTGCATAATGGAATTTGCATAACAAAGGTGGCCTTACAAATTAGTACAAATTAGTGAGGATGAGATGAGCCTTTAACTGAAGGTCACTGGGGATTTGTATGCTCATATTGTAAGAAAGAATTAAAAATTTAAAAAGTCACACAACTTGATAGAAAACAGACAGAATATTGTAATACATAATTCACAAAAGAGGAAAGCTGAATGACTAAGAAGCATATGAGAAAATGCTCACCCACTCTAGTAATTAGAAAAATGCAAAACAACAGAAGATTGACCCTCATACTCATCAGTAGGACAAACAAACAATAAAAATAAAAGGTGTGATATTCCAGTTGCTGGAGACGATATGGGGAAATGACAACACTCAGCTCTTAGGGCTGTGTGGGGAAATCAGGGCACTCACCACGTGTGCTCTTCGCCCACCCTGTATCCTGTCTCTCTTTGTCTCTTGGCTTAACCGGTGTCTGTAGACTTACTCGGGAATCACCTTCTATGACCCATTCACGCATCTCCCAGATGATAATTGCATTGAAAAAGTTCACCTGCAACTCATTTGCATTTCAGCCCTCCAAGTGCATCCAGGCTGGACATCAAAATGATTCCAAAGCTGTGACGATGGAACCATGTAATTTATGAGAGGATGTACATTTCCCTAGATTCTTCTATTGCATTGACTGGCTTGGGATTTTGTGGAAATGTATTTCAGGCTTAAGCCTAAAGCCATGGATCAGTTATTGCACGTAAAGCACAGACCACCTCAGCGGCAAAAATCCTTTGGCTGGCGACAAAAGCAGCTGTGTGGAATGCCACCTCCTCCACAGAAAGAAGGGTGTGAGCGGGAATCCCCCAAATCCTCTACACAAATAAGGTTCCGTCAGTGTGGCTCTTAACTTCCATTTTATAACGGACCCACGTGGAAAGATTTTTCCACACTGAAATCAAAATGGGTGGGATTGGTTTTGTTTTATTTTAACTAGTTTTCCTTCATATGTGAGATTTCTGGCATATAGCCTGAGAAGTCTGCAGTAATGAAATGCATTTAGTGTGGAGAGGGGAAATAAAAATTTCTTCTTCTTTTTAAAATTTTTTTCCATGCCTGTAAACACTCCATTTCACCTGGCAGAAAAGTTGGTCGTGGCGAAGGCTCATAAGCAAAACAGGTTTGGACCCAAAGGAAATAAAGAGAGTGCTTGTCTTTCCTGTTATGTGGAGTGATTTCACATGCGATGACCCATAGATGGAGAGGAGGAAGATTTTGTCCCAGGACAGGTTTCCCCAAGGTAGCCTGTCCCAGGTGGAGCAGGTATGATTTACAGGGTAAATCCTAGAGGACCTGGGCATGACCTTCACTCTCAGTAGACACTGTTTTGGCAATCAGTTTTGATCTGTAAATCCCTGCCAGAGAAATAAAATAATAATAGCTTCCTGTGCTATTGCCACTTCTCTTCATGGACAACAGTCCTATGTGCAATGAGAGCTGATTTTATCAGGAGATGTATTTATGGGCTGGTGGTTAAAGCCCCAGCAAGGTGTGATAGGGGTGAAGGAAACCGTGCGGTTTTTCTGCCTTAATCATTCTCCTGGGCAGCAGAGAGTAGCACAGGTGTGTCTGATCTCCCGAGGGGGTTGATTATCTCATGATAACCACATCCTCTGTAGCTCCCTTACTGCTATTTTTTTCCCAGGTTCAGCTACAAAGAAGTGATTTAGGTGATTGGAGTGACTGACAAAAAACTGTCAGCCGGTCTGCACCGTGACATTCTAAAGGAGAATAACCACTTTCTACAGGTTCACCCGCCAATAAGCCAGTGTCAGCAAATTAAAGGCTTCCTGGATGAACTAGAATCCTGCAGCAGCCGTTTGCGTTTCAATTTCCAGTGTCCTTTTCACAGGCAAGTCAAAACCTAAAAGCATGCTCTTAAAAGAGATAAAGGAAACAGAGTTTGCATCACTCTCCAGAGAAGTACACGATTGTGTGGCCAATCCTGGACGAAGGATTTGGGGAGGTCAGCTGCTATGCTACATTATCCTAGTGAATCAAATACAGCAACAATCTCTCTCTTACAACCATGCTGAGACAGCAAAAGCCTAAGGCCAGAGGTAGTAAGAGACGATTTACTTGTAGGATAATTTTATATCTGACTCAAAGATAAAGTGATTATCGCTCTTTCAATGGAGTTCAATTCAGTGTGAGAGATTTTGATACTACCTGTATCCCATTTTTGGACTGAGTGCTTTTTAAAAAGTCTATTCATTAGTTTAATGCACAGTGTTTTTTTTTTTTTTTTTCAAGATGAAAATTAAGTCCGGATTATAGAGAAATAAATACAAGTTTAGCTAAAGATCGTTCTCTCTCTGGAGGAAGGGGATGATGTAAATGAACCTCTAATTGCAGCCGTCCTTAAATACAAAGGATAAAGTTGTATAACTGTCCCATGTTCTCTCAAGATGTTGGCATCTTAGATTTCAAATAAACTGTTTTCTTGTTTAAAAAAAAAAGTCTGCTTTTTCCACCTCGGACTTCATGGCTCCTAATCATTAAATGGTGGATGCTTTGAAGACATACTGTGTGCTAAGCTCCATTCTAGGAGCTGAGTATTATGCATTACTGACGCAGAGCCTCTGCTCATGTAAACTCAGCCTTCTGTTCTAGTCTGTTAGTGTTAGGGTTGGGATTGGGATTAGTTTATTGGCTCAACAGTGGGTATTGGGAGTTTTAAGATTGTAATTCTATACTGCACCAAAATGTGTGCCAGCCGCCAACTCATTTCCTGGGTGAATGAGCAATTGCATAGGACATTTGCACTCTGAAGTGAAGCTTCACAAAAACCGAGCCAAATGTTGATGAAATCAACAAAGTTGACTCAATTGGGGTAATAGAGCCAAGGATGACAGCTGTGTCAGTATAAATGCATGTGGCCAGAGCCACTTCATATTACATTTATTCAAAAATCATCAGATTTCCTAATGATTTCATACTCAAGGTTTCCTTTCTCTGAGGGGTCCTTGCATTTTCTACTTTTCTTACACCCATGCAGAAATCCTATTTCAGCTCTCCACGCACAGAAAGGGCTCAATCAATGCTTGTTAAGAGGCTGGCACGTTGTTCCTTTTCCTCAAAACTGAGAGAGAGTTTTGTTTTCCTCTGGTGAAAAAATAACAATAGTAACAGCAACAAATCTTGTAAAAACTCAATTACTTGGGCAACATGAATTTAGAGATGGATTATAATATGAAGAATGAAGTCTCTCCTCTGGTTGAAAGAAAGTTCAACCAGGCAAAGTACACAAGAAAGTACCCTGACCAGGAGACAACATGAAATAATGCAAGAGAAAGTGAGTTTGCGCAGGAGGTAGTTGAAGGACCACAGGATGAATTTCTCTTTATACCTACAGCTGAAACGAGACAGGGAGACTAGTAGTAGCATCTACAGAAAACAAACCTGTGTATTGAAAGTTGATGGGTAGATTTCTCGTTTGCGGTAGAAGAAACTGAAAGCTAGACCGTAATTTTACTACACTAACAGGGTTGCTGAATATGGAGGGCATATTTTTGTAATGAATATAAGCAATTTGATAGTTTATCTTTCTATTTTTCCAGTAAGTCAAGGTTATAGATGGTAAAATGACTCGATGCAAATTTGCATTAAGCTTTCATTTATTTTTCCTGCAATATTCCTGAACACCTGAAAGAAACGTCTTATGAATGGAAAGTTAATCTACACAAACCTGGATGCCTAAAGCATTATGAGAAATTGGACACCTTTTGGGATTTAGTAGACCACATAGGAGCATTGTACAAAAAGGTTAAGAGATTTGTTCCCAAGGTCCAGAGCTTTATCCATACATGAAATAATCAAGGTGCTTTTTTCATTTTTCCATCTAAATGGGTTCAAATCACTGGCTTCCTCAATTTTCACCCTGTGCTTAATGTACTTGGGACTCCCAAGAAACAAGATTTTAAAAGCAAACTCATTATTTCTGCTGACAGATATTCTCAATGACATCTGAAATGTGGCTAATGTATCTATTCTGTGCCTCCGGAAATGTATTCAGGACTCGAAGGCTGTAAAGTTTCTGTGCAACTTCACTGTTTCTCATCGAATATTCTTTTTCAGCAAACAGAGAAAAGACTGAGCTTAATATGGGGATTTAAAACTTTAAAATCTCTTTGGTTTTGGTGAGGAGCTCCATTCAAAATTCATTTTTTATTTTAAGATATACACACATTTGTAGATATTCGTTGGAGGCGAAATAAGCAACTGAATTTAGACTGAGAGCCAACTCTAAGACTGCATCTACCATCAACTCTTAATTCCTGCCCCTGGGAGAGAAAAGTTGCAGTAATGTGCATTAAAGTGAAGAATAGGAAGGAACAAAGAACCACAATTTGAGAAATGGCGACAGTTGAGTATATTGGCACTCTTCTCTTGGTTTGTCTTATGACTTGTATTAAATATTTTGTAGATTAGATACAAAATAGTATTTATTAAATGTGTTGAGAGTATACAAAAATAAACGTAACAATGATCCATTTACTTACCACTCAGTTTCAAAAATTGTATATTCAGAATCATTCTTTAGCAGAGAACTGTGTATGTGTGTGTGAAAAGCTTAAACACAAGTAGAACTATCATTTCACTAAGGGATGTAGGTAATAAAGAATATTCAATTATGCTTCTGCTGATACATTTATTTATAAGAATTTAAAAATAAGGCATTGATCATAGATTTTTCTTGAGCAAAGTGTTGGTATTCCCGGAAATGTACATTTCCACCAACATGCTGTATCCAAGGACATGAAGATCTTTATGACCCTATACCCCCACACTGACGCTTACAATCAAGTCGGAAATTACTCAATTTTTGTAATTACTCTTCAAGCAGAACTCTATTTCATGACTGTGCTACTTGTTCTTTCTTGTGAATACTCATCGCCAATATTCAAACTGACAAGTCAACTTTATCTGTGATTGACATATTCCTTATGGTTACTCAAGATTGTTTTGCATTGTAAATTTTCCATGCCTGTGTAGTCTTTGCTTAACCATTTTCCTGGAATCTGTTCTCAGGGTCACCTATACATTATTTCACAGGTAGAGGTTCAGCATGCAACACGTTTCTATTTTTTAACTCTTTCATCTTTTGGATTCTGAATTGAACTCAAGGAAGGGAAATATTTTTTTTCTTGGTATTACCACCTGGATTTGTTTCCATCTGAATTTGCCTTGGGCTATGAGGGAGGAGACAGTATGGCATGACTGTAAATGAAGAAAAATAGGGAAAATTAAGCAAAGCATCCTGTTTACCTTTAGTTGGAAAGTGGAGTAGAACAACCTGCTAAGCCACAGCCTTGTTTTTGTACAGATTATGCATTTGGTTAGCAAAAAGGTGGTTTTGAAAGCACCGTTGTGAAAAAATAATCACTGGGCATGAAGAAAAAAAGTCATCATTTTGGGGACCATTCCTGGAATAGGCAGACCTCTTAATTTATTTTAACTACTTGGGCAGGGATATTTCAAAGACAGTCTCTGGGTACCTTGGCACCAAGATTAAGCTGGGCAAGAGTTGCATCTTAAGTTCTTTCCTTGGGGAACATCAGCCATGTGCTACTTCTACAGCCATTCTTTCAGTTACTCTAAATATGAGTAACTCTGCAGATTATCCTGCCTCTTTAAACAACTTGGAGTTATTATGGCTGGAGACACAATATTTTGTGGGTTTAAGTGGAAATTTACAGTGGAAAAATTGTAAAAATACATGCAGATTCTATATGTAATGGGGAGTCTCGGGTTGAAAATCTAAATGGGACATTTGCCTTGTACTTTGGTCACTTCTGCAGGACAATTGGATTAGGCCTAGTCTCAAAACACACCAAAGAACCTTGTAATAAAACACCCCAGGAAAAGTAAGCTAAGGACCATTTAGTTTGGTTCAAAGACAATTTTATATTCAATGGGAAAGGGCAATTTCACAGACAGTCTCAACTCCATAGATTCATGTCTGGTAAGAGTGATTTTCCAAAAAGTGACAGGAAAAATTTAAAGTAACATTTTATAAAATCTCTGTAAGATACTGAGAGTCTAAAATATCAATGCATTGTAGCTTTAACCCAGAATGGGGATTAACTGAGGGTTGATTGCATATTCCTCATTTCGGATCACAAAATATTCACAGCAGCCAAAGCAGAGAGTTTATAAAACTAACAATGTTTGAACTAGTTTTGTTAACCTGACCACAGAATCTTAGAGCTGGTAGAAACCTTAAATTTCACAGTACGATGGTCTTAAAACTCTTTACTTTGTCAGCCAAACTTTTAGTTGAATGAAATCCTATTGAGAATTCCAACATTTACACCCCATATAAGCAGAATTGCTCTAATATCAGTAGGAGTCAGCAGAGTGTCCCATCCATGGTTTTGTCAAAAAAAAAAAATTCCTTTTTTTTCAATCATGGGTACTTCCATAGCATCTCAATCTCCTGTACACAATAGCTGAAGTTTCTTTTCTTTCTTTCCTTCTTTCTTTCTTTCTTTCTTTCTTTCTTTCTTTCTTTCTTTCTTTCTTTCTTTCTTTCTTCTTTCTTTCTTTTTTTTTTTTTACTGGTTTTTTTCCCTTTCTTTACAGGGAAATTGCTGTTCGTTAACAAATATATACTGAGGGTCAAATTAATCAGAAAACCATACACTTAACTAACAACAGAGCAGATCCTGGGACCCAGATATGCTGCCACGTTCAAGGCTGTGCATCCCTCTCCAGTCCCCACTCAGTATCCCTTATTGTCATGGAAGACTTCTGTCTAAAAGGTAAGTAACTCCTTCAATGATTTGTTAGTGTGGAAAGTTAATGAGAACTGATTCAACATAAAAGCTGCATTCTTTCATCTTCATATCTTTACACATGATCCTTTATCTTTGATGAAAAAAGGATGAAGATTTCAGTTGTCTTTGCCAAGGAATGGCTATCCATCTAAGCAGATTATGTGAGGACTCAACTGTTCTGATGCATCCTGAGTCACCAAGGGATCCAGCCCCCCAAAACCTGCATTGATTAGTTGGACTTAAATAAAAATTTAAAACACCTACTTTCCCTCTGAAAAATAAAAATAAAACCAAATAAATTTACTTTCTGCATCTTTTAAAATACCTACTCTAAAATAAAATATGCTGTTTTAGTTTCCTTGGCTGCTAAAGCAAATACTATGCAATGGTTTGGCTTAAACAATGGGAATTTATTAGCTCACGGTCTTGAGGCTAGGAAAAAGTCCAAATCAAGCACCATCAAGGCCGTGTTTTCTTCCCAAAGACTGGCATTCTGGATGCTGGTGATTCCTGGTCCTTGGTTCCTCTGTCACATGATGATGCACATGGCAGCCTCTCCTGGCTTCTCCATTCTTTTCTGGGCTCCATTGACCTTCAACTTCTTGCTTCCTGTGGTTTTTTCTCTCTGTCTTCTTAATTTCATTCTGCTTATAAATGACTGCAGTAGTGAAAGTAAGACCCATCCTTATTGAGTTGGGCCACACCTTAACTGAAGTCACCTCATCAAAAGTTCCTACTTACAATGGGTTCACACCCATAGGAATGGGTTAAGTTTAAGAACATGTTTTTTGAGGTACATAGCTCCAAACCACCACAACCCACCCTCTGGATCCCCAAAATGCATATTCTTTCTGTATGCAAAATACGTTTATTCCATCGCAACATCCCCGAAGCCTGAAGTCATATCAGTAACAATGCTAAGTACAGAGTCTCATCAAATCAGTAATAGATGTGATGTCCTGGGGCATGATTTCCCTTTCTCTGTGGAACTGTGAAATCTAGAAAACAAGTTATCTGCATCCAAAATCCAGTGAAGGGACAGGCATGGGATAGACATTCCCATTCCAATAGGGAGAGATTGGAAGGAAAACAGGGATCACAGGTCCAAAAAACTTCCATTAGATTTCAAGGTCTGAGCGTCATCTGCCGGTCAAGGCTGTGTCCTCTGGGTCTGAGGGCGTGGCAGTCCCACCCCCTCCAGGCACTTGTGCAGCAGCTATGTTCTCCTTGAACTCTGGCGTGCAGGCTCTACCGTCACACACATCAAGGTAGTAGACAGGCTCTACACAAATGCTGGGACACAGGTCCCACCCTCTTAGAGCCCTGGGGAGGCAGCATTCTCCCTGAACAACAGGGTAGAAGGCCTGCTCATTCCAAGTGCTGGGGCAGATAATTTGGCCCCTCCAAGCACAGGGGTGGACCCGCCCTTTCCACACACATGGTGGGCCTGCTTTCTTAGCCTGAAGAGATCTCTTCAGTCCAGACCTCAGCTTCCATGGTTCTGCCCCTGAAATCCTTCCTTCAGTTCATCCCTTCTCTATCCCTTTCAGTACAGGCTGGCAGTGGTTCTGCTCACATAAATTTTGCAAAAACCTTGTTGCCTTTGCATATAGTTCACAGGAGTCCATACCACCAGCCAGAAGGATTTTCCATAGATCCTTCCCACATAACTGCATTTCTAATCCTGACTTCCACTGAAATGGCTGACTGGATCCATGTTCAATTAAACCTTCACATGGAACCCTATTCTCTGGGGACTCGTTTTCTGGAAGTTCAGGAAGGTCCCTGATAGAGATGCCTCTGGCACTAGACTCAGCATAGTCTCTGAATAGGCTCAGAATTTTCCAGACCATGAATTTCTAGTTTCTTTGTGCTTAAGAGTTCAGTTTTCAGCTTATCCCTTTCCTATTTGCATTTTACTATAAGCTGCAAGGAGAAACCAGGATGCATTTTCCACACTTAGCTTGGGAATCTCCTCGGCTAAATATCCAAGTTCATCATTTGCAAATTCTGCCTTCCATCTGACATCAGAACTCAATTTTGCCAAGTTATCTGCCACTTTAAAACAAGATGGCCTTTCATCCATTTTCTAATAACACATTTATTGTTTCCTTCCAAGTTCTCATTGGAAGTACCTTTAGCATCATATTTCTACAAACACTCTCCTCAAAGAAATCTAGGCTTTTTTATCAAGCACTTCACAATTCTTCCAGCCTCTACCCAGTACCCATTTCAAAAGCTATTTTCACAATTTTCAGTATTTGCTATAGGTGCATCCCGCTTCTCTAGTACCAAAATCTATTTCAGTTTCCTTGGCTGCTTAAGAAAATATCATGCAATGTGTTGGCTTAAACAATGGAAATTTATTAGCCCATGGTTCTGAGGCTAGGAAAAATCCAAATCAAAATGCCATCAAGGCAATGTTTTCTTCCCAAAGACTGGTATTTTGGGATTGGTTGCTGGTGACCTTTAGTCCTTGTTTCCTCTGTTACATATCAATACCCATGGCAGCCTTTCCCGGCCTTTCTCTTCTCTTCTGGGTTCCATTAACCTTCAGCTTCTTGCTTCCCATGGCTTTTTCTCTCTGTCTGAATTTCATTCTGCTTATAAAGGACTCCAGAAATAGCATTAAGACCCATCCTGATTAGTTAGGTCACACCTTAACTGAAATAACCTCATCAAAAGGTCCTACTTACAATGAGTTTACACACACAGGAATGGATTAAGTTTAAAAACAGGTAGCTCCAAACCACTATACATGCTTAAAATAATTGTCAGTGTATAATGCTGTAAAATTCAAGACATCCGAGAAGGTTAGAGATGGGATTCACTCTGACTTAGAGTATATTCACAAAAGGAGTATATTTCAAAAAGCTTTTAATGCCTACCATATAGCAAGTCAAAATCCAACATGGAATGAGCTGGACTGAACAAGCAATTGTGAAGAACTCTTCCCTAGCTATCATTTCTCTCTAGGAGCATTACCCAGGAGAAAGGATTACTTGGCTTCTAAGGTATTAATAACTAGTAGTTGGAAAGCACAGAATACACCAGAAAGGAAATCAGAAAAACAAGAAACAAAACAAACCACAACTTATGCACCCTACTTGGCCTAGAATTTCAGCAAAATTATACAACTACATCTTCTTTCTTAATTTGAATGTTCTGTTTTCAGAAATTTCCAGATAGCTACAGGGTGATATAATACCAAAATATTCTTTAAATATCTTTGTTAGTAAGTACTTATAAAATAATTCTTGCCTATTGTTAGAAAATTAATTAAACACAACATTTTAAAGAAGTGAAATCAAAATGAACAGGAATTGTTCCATTTAAGTTTCTCTACAAATATATTATACATAGTTTAATTAAAAATTGGAATAAGAATGTTTCTGAGTGCTAATGGTAAGTTGACATGATACGGAAGGAATGACTCTGGATTGGGAGTCAGGAGGCCTGTGCTATAGCCTACTACTTTGCTGTTATCTAGATGAGTGATCTGAGAAAGTCCTATATTCTCTTTTTGCTTCTCATTGTATTTTTTAATGCTGTTGGCTTTTTTATTAATTTTTTTTTGTTAGAATAGTTGTAGGTTTATAGAAATTGCATAAAATATATAAAATACAGAGTTCCCATATACCACTATCCTATATTCTCTTAGATGTCAATTTCCCCTTCTGTGAAATAATAAATGTAGACTAAACATATTAAATGTTCTTCCAGGTAAAAAAATTCTTTGAAGCTTAATATTATTGTTGTTGTTGTTATTAAGATGAGTAATATCAAATAGCATAATACATATATTTTGCATGGCTAAAATAATTAACAGATATAAGTTTCTTTCATGTGTACTGCCATGAGATGATCCCCTAAACCCCATGGATTTAGGTAAGAAAGGACTTTAAAGATGAAGAAATCGAGTCTCACAGAAGTCATGTTAACTCTTTCAGGGGCCAGTAAGGACAGGTCACTGCTTTACGTTTTCAGCTGAGATGACTGCTGTGTAAAATCATTTACTTTTGCCACATGGATTGAAATCCAGTGTCAGGGCCAAGAGGAGGGTGTCACACAATTACCCATAACCCTGCCTGCAGGTTCAAACTGTTGTTCCAGTATCACAGAAAAATTGCTATGAAGTTAATGGCTGCCAAAAGCTCAACAGAAAATTCTAAGGGCAGTGTAGCTGCTCAAAAGTGGTGCACTACTGGTTTAGTTATCAAAATGACCCAGATGAACATTTGTATATTTGCAAGGTTTTTATTCTTTATGTTTACCAGCGTCTATACTGATGAATCATCCCGTTAGGAATGAAATGACTAAAAACTCTATGAAGGTTTGGGTGTCTTTTATTTTGGGAAAAGAATCCAAACCCTGCAGCAAGAATGTTATGCTCATTGGATGTGCAGGTGGTATTTTGGGACCGTGAGTGTAGGTGGAAACCTTCCCCTTCTACAAGCTTCAGCATGGTGCCGTGTGAAGGTCTAGCGGACAGTTGGAAATCCCCTATGCCTAATGCTCCAAAATATTCCAATGCATGTTAAGGAAAAATGAAGTTATATTTAAGTAGCTTGCTGTGGGAGTCTATACTATCTCTCTTGTATCAAAACTGGATGAAATAGCACTAATTCCAATATTTACCCATTTTCCCTGGTATATATGCTCGTAGGAGAGCACACACCCTACAAGGCGACTAACAAAAGCTATCTGGGTGTGTACCCCTGGAGGAGGAGGTTCTGGCTGTGAGTCTAAGCTGGTAACTGTAATCCGCCCACTTCAAGAATTTCCCCAGAGTTTTGAGCTGCAAATGGATTTACTTTTTCTTCATTTTGTATTAAAAAGATACTGGGGGGAAGCGGCTGTGGCTCATCAGTCGGGCTCCCATTTACCATATGGGAGGCCCTGGGTTCGGTTCCCGGGGCCTCCTGGTGAAGGCAAGCCCGCCCGCACGGCGTGGTTAGCTGACCCAGCGAGCACAAGCAGCAAGGGGGGGATAAATGAATAAATAAATAAAATCTTTTTTATAAAAAAAATAAATAAATAAAAAGATACTGGGTAGTTAGTCAGAGGCTGCCATATTCTGCCTGAGCGCCTCTGAAATTGAAATGGGCCTTCTGGTGAGGAAGTCTCTGAGTCTATGCCCTGACGAAGGGAATGAGCCACTCCAGGACATTTGGAAAGCACTGCGCTGCCTTTAGTAAACAGGCTGGCCATAGGCTGCTGTGTCCCCTAGCACGGCGTCTTCTCCTGAAACTTGGATTTGATGTCTTTCTTAAAGGTTCTCTAATAAGCACTATTTCTTTTTATTGTATAGCTGTATTATCAAGAAAAAAGAATTCATTTATAAACCCTAACTTTCTAAAGATTATAACACATTTAATTTCGAAGGGATGTATTTTCTTAGAATATGGTAAAACATGAAAATTATTTTGTATGTTTTAATTATTTAAAATTATCATGTTGCAGGCACATTTTCTGTGGTTTAAAAATGATGATAAAAATATATACACAAAATGTCTCGCTCCTGCCCTACCCTTATTCAACTTTTTCTCCCCCACATAGGTAAACGTATTTTTAAATTTCTTATATATTCTTCTACTTCTTTTTGGACAAATAGAAGCAAATACAAAGAGTAACATTTTTATTTCCCTCCTTTCTTACACAAATGATAATGTATAGTATATTCTGCATTACACTCTTTTGTTTTTCACTTAACAATTTATCTTGGAAATCTTTCCAAATCAGGACATGTTTCTTCATTACATCACAGCCCTGGAGTATGTAAAGTATGATCATTTTATCAACCTGTTCCCAGTAGATGTATCTTTGGATGGCTTCTGGCTACTTATAGTAAGAATATGCATATATTCAGATAAATATATGGGACTAATTCCCATAAGTGGTATTGCTGGGTGGGTTAGAGTAGTATATGAATTTTTAATTTAGATAAAATATTGCCATAGGGCCATTTAGAAGTCAATTTTAAATATTCAGGATACAAGGATCCTAAGATTCTCTCATTAACACAGTTTGGCAAAAGACTGAATCTGATCCATAGTATGTAGTTCACACAGAGCCTACCATCAGGATTGCTTTGGAGAGCTTTTTTACAGATTCCTGGCTCACCGTCTGGAGGCGCTGAATCTTGGGATCTAGAGTAGAGCCCAGGAGTTTGTCTAAAACTCCCAGGTGGTTGGTTACCATCAGGGTGATTCTAAGGCCTTTGCTCTTAGACACAGACTTTTGAGATGACAACCTGGACATTGTAAAATAAAATAAAATAATAAAATGAAATAAAAATGACCCACATTCCACTATGTTGTTATAAACAAAAGATTTATATAATTTCACTCTGTAATCAATACATTTGATTTTGTAATTTTCATATTTTGATACCAATAAGCATTTCCCCCCATTTTCAAATAAATCGACAGGTCCTTGAAAGCTTGGAGGCCTCAAGCATTCAATGAAATACAGCTTAGATTCATATTTGAGAACCACTGGTCCATTCTCATCCATAAAATGTTATATTCATGGCTGCAATATTTTTAACCCTTCCTTAGCATTTATCTATCAATGATGATATCCAGGGTTTCAGATTCATAATTTTATCCCTTCTATTTTTTTTTTTTGAATATGCAAAATGAAGAAAGTTTCAATGACTAGTCATGCTTCCCCCCAGAAGTGTTGGAGGTCCCAAAAGTGCTGCACCTTCTGGGAGTTTCTGACTTGCTTTTCCCAAAGGGAAGGTTGCTACAGACCATCTGGTTGAAGGGAATTGCGCTGATCTAAGGGAAGCCAACTTTAAAAATAGACCTTTAGAAAAATAATTTTGGTAAATTTTAGTACCTGCCCCTAATTAAAACTTGCAAATTAGTAGCAGATTATTTTTCACAAGTAATGTGGCTAAATGGGAATCTCTGACAAGCTTTTGGGGAACTTTATTTCAAAGGAACTTTGATTTTTTCTTGGCTGAAATGGGGTAATCCACTGTGGAGGAAGTGATTGGTTATGTCTGAATGGACATTTTTCATTTCCACAGGGGCCCTCAGAAAATTTGCTACGGATTTCATCCCCAGACTCAGACCATTTCGGTGTGAAGAAAAGATCAGGTAAGACAAAGGTTGGATGGAGCTACACATTTCCATCATGGCTCTGAATTGCCAAAACTGAAATGAACAACCTACTGATAGGAACTTGATTTGTCTGTGCTTAAGTACAACTGTCCAAAACTCCACGTGTGACTTTTCTCATATTTCTAGAATTAGCCCTTAATTTTAGTAATATATGCATTAAGATAATAAAGGGTACTGGCATGAAAATTGTGCTGATATAGTCATTAATTGTAATTATATGATATCAAATAATTAACCAAAATACAAAAAAAATAATAATAATTATTTCTTATTTCTTTTGGGTCCTGGTTCATTTTAATTTCTTTTTTAAAATTGATTTTTAAGAACTATTGTTTTGGTTTGCTGCAGATGCTAGCATTAATTATTTAGGAATGTAGAAACCCAGAAGTCATATGAGAGAAATGTGATCATAATAATCCCAAATAATTGGTTTCTTGTAAAAGGAACTTCATAGTCCATGCAATATACATAACTCGAAGTTGCTGTGACAAATAATAGCTTAGCCTCTGGGTTGTTTAAGAAAGTGGTTTCTTTGTGGAATTCTGTAATGAGTGCATTTCTTTTCATAAAATGAATATCTGTCTCAAATCTTACAGTGAAGGCACCCAAATATATTGATGGTTCATGGTACTTTTTTTTTTAGAAAGTATTGTTGAATAGAAGAAGCAATTGCTCCTCCATCAGAAATTCTTACTTCCAGAAAGTTTAGAAACACCAGAGAATCTATAAAATTCTGCTGGTTTTTAAGACACACTCATACTTGAAATATCAATAAGAAGCAGATTTTTTAAAAGATCCCACTATGTGTAAGACACTCTGATATTGAGATTTATCTTTCAGAATGTATCAAATTATTATATTTGTGTCATCATGCTTTTATTCAAGCAGAGCACTGTGTAATGTTGAATCTTGGGCTGAATGCAGTAAGCCAGGTAAACTTTCCAAGTAGGCATGTGGGGATACATTGGATGGAAACTTTTAAAATTCCATACAGTTTGTTCAGGCAGAACCAACCATTTAAAAATGAACAGTGACAGATCAATTTTTAATGGTAACTCTATTATTTTACTCTATTACGAGTATTACTTTTTACCAGACCATGAAAATTATGTTGATATTTGAAAAGCATGTGATTAATTGTAGCAGAACAAACTTTCTGAATGCGGCCTCAATTTAGGAAGGTGATACCAAGCATGGGCCCTAATTATAACATTGCTGGCACACTGTACCCTTGCCTTTTATTTTTCAATTTACTGAAAGTAAAGGATCTGAAATGTGCCAGTGATGAATTGATATACATTTCAGGCACAATGGGTTGTGGAGATGCTGTTCTTGAAACACAGAAATTCATTCAACTAAAATCTGAGCAGTTTCAGAAATGAAAACGTGCAGCCGTACAACTCTGAGTTGCAACACAGGCCAAAATGTCCAAATGATGTTTACAGTTTGTAATTTCCAATACTCTCCTAACTCTGCTGAAAGATTTATGCTCAGAAGTTACATACAAAGAATTTGCTGCCTATCAAATCACAGATGTGAGAAATTTTGTTTTTAGGGAGCAAAATATGCCATCTAAATTTTTGAAAAATGAATACATAGAGCTGTGATCGTAAGATAATGAGATGGATTTTCAGATCATCAAAGGGCCCAGATCAGAGAATTGGGAGTTATCAGCTATATAAAGACATCTCTGCACACCAGATACCTAGTTCAACTGTCCCATTTTCCTTGATATTCTCATTACTTTTTACAGGATCATTTTGGGGTGTAATTTTTAACCATGAAGCAGAACACATCTAACCTACCCAATGTGGGAATCACACTTAAAATTAGATCCTTATTGGTGCTATGCTCAAATCACCTAAGTTAAATGTTCCATAATATACCACGTTTGTAAAATCCACATTTTACCCTGGTATTTCGGAAGAGAGAAGGCAAGACTAAGACAATTGTTTAATGGAAAAAGGAAAGTGCTGAGGGAAAAAAATCAAGTTTGAATCTAGATGATACCTCAATCACCAAATTAGCTGGGTTGTATTAGAAATACTGCAACTTTTCTGAGTGTCTTTTCACCACCGTCTACTGCATTTATTCTGATATCTGCTCGCTAACCCGAGTTTAAAAAAGGTTGGGTGTTAAAGAAGGAAGAGCAAATGAGATAGTATTCAACATGGGAAGAAAACCAACCTCAGTTGTACTGTTTTATGTGGAAGAAAAGTACAGTTATGGAGATAATATCCATGAAGCCCTTTAATGTTTTAGACCAGTGATGGAATGGTTAGATCTGTATTTTTCTGGTCCAGGATGTCTCTAAGCAAATATTTAAGCAACATATTGGAGAAAAATAGGATAGTGCAATGTAGAAGTTGCACCAATGTAATGATTGTAATATGTCCTAATTCTAAAACGGTATTTTTTCAAACTATTTCCATTGGCTGTTGATGACTTTCCTTTACCCTTCTAGTCTTTAAATCCCCCTAGACCAAAAAGAGAAAGATAAGAAGCATAACTGGAAGTCAATAGCTGGGCTAATTAAAGCCCCCAAAATAGCAAGTTTTCCAGAAAGCAAGAGACAGGAAAACATTACTTCCACTAATGTTTTATTCCAAAACCATGCTTTATTATTATGAACCATTATTGATATTTTGTTAATATCTACTTTCGGTACAAACCAAATCTACTTTTGGTACAAATTTTCATTGTTACACAAGTGAGGATTCACATATTCCTACTAAGTTTTTGGAGTGAATGAGATTCAAAATTGTGAAAACTATTGTAGCTCAATGTCTGCAAATGGACTGAAACAGATAAAATGAATGGAAGTCTGAGAGTCGAGTTATTTGGTTTTATATTTCTATTAACAACTGGAAAGCAATCTAATGTGTTTCTATACGAGACAGCCGAAATCTTAGAGATTAAATGAATCTGCACCTTTGAACTTTGCCCATATGTTGTGTAGTTTTTAATTAGTGATGTGTAGGTGATTTTCTTTTCACTTTGATTGCTTTGATGATTTATATTTGTCTTTGGTGTTCTGTATTCAGGACAATGTATAAATATAGATTAATTTTCACCTACATTTTTGGACTCATGGTCCATTGATTCTGGAAGATTCTGAACCAATATTTCATTTAACATTACGAATGGAGCATTTGTATGACCTTGTGTGTTTTATAGTTTCGTATTGCGAGTTCTACTTAGTTTCTCTCTCTCTTCCTCTTTGTGAATCTTCCTGTGGGATGATTTGTGGGAAAATCCCTCTGGAATAATTTTCAGTTTGCTCTGTGACACACCACAATGAAGCCATACCAGCAGTCACCAGTTTTCCTGTAAGTGTTTTGGCTGGGGGGGTGGGGGGGTGGGGGGAGGAGTTACTGAAATATGAAAGTAGCGTAAAATTTAACTTAAAATACATGAAATTCTTAGGATCTCTGGTTTTATTTTGTCACAGGAGTTTGTTTATTTCACCCAGAGTCCTAGCAAAAATAAATGAGTATCCCTATATTCTCCGTGTTTTCCCAGTTTGGTTGCTGTTGCTGTTTGTCTCTCGCCTTCTTCTGAGGGTGTTTCTCTTCCAGGGCCCCTGTTCCAACGAGGGATTTCAGTTCTAATTCACCGTGCTGCACTACCACTAAATGGGCCCTTTAGCCCCAATTTTAGGTGATCAAATCTGAGACGCCCTCCTCCAGGCTTCTGAAGCATCATAGATTATTTCACTGATTTTCAGTTTTTACCCTATTTCTGGCACAGGACAATCTTCTTTTCTATTTGGCAAGCTCAGCTAAAAATTTACAAGAAAATTTTGTCACATTTCTCAAGAATATATGAATGACTATAGGAGGGGACATTTCAGGTTATTGTAATTTACCATCTTGCCCATAATGTGGGTGATTTTACATATTTCCAGCTCAACAATCCTTGCCTTTAACTCCCTGGCTATAAATAAAGGCTAAGTATAGGTTCTTCCGGATTGAAAATCCTTCAGACACATTGCAGGGAGGAATATCATTTGCAAATATATCTGAAGCAAAAACCCTACGATCCCTCCAGCTAAGTATCAGCCGTCTATGGTTCGAGCAACGTCCTTGCCTGAAGATAAAGGAGTGAACCAACTGACGCAGTCCATTCCCTTCCAGGCTCGAACTTCTAGAACACTGTCATTTTTATCTTCCTTTAAGGTCAGGCTGCCACGTTCTGCTCCTGTCCCAATGCTTTCCACACATCCTCCTCCCTGGAGAAACGGGGGAGGCAGTCTGGGAAAACATCAATGTTATGTATATCAGAGCCTACTTACACAGGATGCCAACAGATGGCAATATTTTATCATTATTACACAGTCCAGAGAGCCTTCATCTTTTGCCTCTGGGAGCATGAGGAGTCAGCTCTTTGGTGCTGCACATGTCACTGGAGCTTCACCCCCCATTAACTGTGTTGTTGTTTGTGATTGTTAAGCTGCATGTCTCCCTGTGTGTCACATTCTTGACTTGTACAAGGGTCCATTAGTAAGTACAATCTGAGTACCATGAGTCATAGAAGGCTCCCTTCTTGGAAAAATAAACATGGCACATTCGACTGAGATTAGAGCCACTGGCTAGTAGTGAACTGGATTGTGTTTCATGTAAAAGGCTGTTTCTGTGATCCGTCAAGGCCTTTTTTGCCCCCTCCATCAATACACTGGGAATGTACATTGCTGCTGTACATCACTCCCCATTCACAGCCACAAGCAGGGCACTCACCTAGTCTCTGACGCAAGGTAGGATGTGGTCCATGAGAGAGAAAGAAGAGAGAGGGCGGAGAAAATGTGAGCCACATGTTTCCAAGCTAGCTGGAGCCCTTATGAAATTAACTTCTCAATTGCAAGTAGAAGATGATTTTGATTTTTAGGTATAATTTCCAGAGATTTGTTCTTTATTTAGTTCCTTATCATTTCCTTCCTCCACTCATTCTTTCTATTTGGTAAATCATTTTCTCTTCCTTTTCCATACATCTTTCACAATTTTCAGCCTCTTCCTTTCCTTCTTTCTAATCTTTCTTTAACTCTTTTTCTCTCTCTTTTCACTTTGATCGCTTTGTCTCTGTCTGTCTCTGTCTCTCTCTCTTTCTCTCTCTCTTTCCACATCATCTCCTCTTCAGGCTCTCTTTCTCTGCCCAGCTTGCACTTCCAGACTCTGATACATAAGGATTCCAGCCCAGGAAAGGCATCCTAATTCTCCAGAGCAGGCACTGAAGGGACACAGCCACCTTACCCATACCACCTACCCAAGGAACTGAATTTAAAAAAAAGAATTCCCTCCAGCCATCATCTTACTTTGTCATCACCAACATTATAATTGTAAGTCATCTAATGGTTAAAAACTGGCCTGAGACTAAAGAAAGCCAAGCAGATACATGTTCCAGGTTGGCTTTAGGGAAAGTTTTGGGGTTTCTCTCTGTACATGTGACTTTTGAAGCTGTATTTCAATCCTTTATCCTGCCCCCCCCAGCCCCCCAGCAATCTGGCACACTCACTGTTTGTGTTTCTCTTTTCTACCTTTTTTTTTTTTTTTTTTTTTTTTTGAGAAGTGAAGCTCTGGCATTTTTTCCAGGAAGGAAGGAGCAGGAGGGCTTCAGGCACTGCTGGAAGGCATGAAGGTAAAGCTGCACGAACAGCTTTCCAGACCATCTACCCCACTCAATATAGGGTCATGACCACGTAGTCAAACAACCAAGGGTCAGAGGGGAGAAAACAGATGGGGACGGTAGGCTCCCGGATGCCATGCCTTCTTTCAAAACCTGTTTCAGAAAGTGATTTTCTGTGAAAGTAGATTTCCGAGGGTAGTGGTTTTACAAACACTCCCCTCGTTTCTTTGGCCTATGAGAGGCATTTTGTGTGGGAGCATTGGCCATCAAACAAGGTTTTATTGAATATCCCCCTTGTTGTTGTTATAACAATCCATGCCGATATAAACCATGCTCCATAAAATGTCACAGTACACATCCACTGGGCAACGCTACAGGGCAGGCTCAAGCCAAAGCTGGTCGGGCAATAAAACCGAGACTGCCAGAAACACGGCTTCCATTTATTTCCCTGTAATGTGCTTTCGCTCTTTCTCTCTCTAGGCAGATTTTCCTCGTGTTGAAAGGGAACCTCTGGTCAAAAGTCAGCAAGCAAAGTTGTAGAAAGCTTTGATAGTCAGTGAAGTGAATCATGGCTACACATGGCAGTAGCATGCACCAATGGAGCCTCTTGCTGGGCAGACCTCCCTCTAAGAGCAACTTCTGGTCATCAGTCAAAAGGGCCCCCAACAAGTTTTGCACAACCAATGGTTTCACCAACTCCATGGTGCCTGGGTCCCATGTTGCCCTTTTCCACAGGTATTGCTAAAGCAAATAGCAGACGGTATTTACTGGGTGTGATGCTTTCAATCACATTAATCCAACCAGTAAAAAAATTTATGACCAATAAAAATTCCACCATGACATGGCTGATTGGAGGGGAAGCTGCATGATGGAAATCCAAGCCACGCCTCTGACTCTGGCTAGACTGTCACAAACCCTGGAAGGAACTAGGAGTCAGGGAAGAGAAAGAAAAACCTCTGGGGTTGTTAAAACTAACTCAAGGGTAGATAGATAAAACTCTTAAATCCTTTAATAAGTCCACACTCTAGAGGGTGAATGAGTGAACACCTACTTTGAAAGGCTACCTGGGGAAAGTATAGATGTAGTCCTGCTTCTACCAGAGAATCACCCTGAGTTCCTTCTAGTCCTATGATCACATGGGCATTTATTCATAATAAAATAAATAGTGTTTTAAAGCAACCAATTTATAAAAGGGATAGAAGGATGCCAGGGTGGGAATTCTTTCTCTGGCTTGGAGCCAATGGGGAACGTAGCTGCACATGGACGTCTTTCCCCTGGTTGACTCGTACATGGTTTAAAAGATCCAAAAGGGCAACGACTGGGTTCTGTTAACATATGTGAGTCACTCTTCTTCCCAACCCATGGCGACAGTCCCCAGACGGCATGGTGCTCAAGCACACACTGTCCAAATCCTACTGCCCCACAGCTTCTCCTTTGAGTGGGCACCTGATCCAATTATTTGCTAAAGATCCCAGGCCTCACGTAGCAATGAGGATGCTATTTTAATGAATTTATATTGGAAGTCCTGCCACATTGAGTGAGGACCTTCTTAGTTAATTGTGGCTAGAACTTCAAGTAGCATATCCACTGTCCATTATCCCATTCTTTCTTAGGAATAGAACCCCAAATTTAATCCAGGCGGCAATGTGATCAGGCAAAAAATCATTTGCAAACTCCCTTGCAGCTGAGAGTGGCCAATAAGATGTAAGCTGAAGTTGTTTGTGTGGGACTTAAGAAAGCTTAAAAAAGAGGTGGTGGTGGGGAGATTGTTTGCATTTGCCTTCTCATCCTTCTCCAACTTCCTTTTATTTCCTACCTGGAGTAAAGACATAAGAACTACAAGGCAAGGACTCAGTAATTGTCCTGCACCATGAAATGAGTTTGGTGATGGAAGGCTCATGTTTTAAGGATGGAGGAGCAGGCAAATAAAAGGAGAGGAACCGGGGTCTCTGATGACTTAATGGAGATATCATATGATCTCTAGTCAGCCTGCTTCCGGACTATTTTATTTTGAGAGGGGGAAAAACAGAAAAAAGAAAAATTTTTGTTGTCATTGATATTCCCCTGTCTCAACACTAGATTTCTAATCAGAGTCCTAGAGTTCCAAAAGGTGTATTGAGAAGCCATCTTTTACAGTGCCAGATCCTCAACAAGGAATACTCAAATCTTCCAAACAGATTGACCATATCATTTTAACATATTTCTGATTATAGGCAATTTCCTTTAAAAAGCAGCACTCTACACAGAATGCGTTCCATATAAGACATGCTTTAAAATGTTTGCTGAAGCATGCCTGGAACCATGGAGTACCCAATAGATCATGGGTTTTATATCCCTGGTTTACTAACTAGCAATGTGACATTAGACAAGTTACTTCAACTTGACCAATATTTATGAGTATAAAATGAGTAAAGCAATATCAACTTGGTAAAAAAGTTTTGACTGGATGGCAGAAAATATATTTAAAGTAACCATAACAGATGCTTAAGAAATCCTGTTCTCTTCTGCCTTCTACTTCATAGTTTGGAAGTTTGGAATTCCCTATCTTGGATTTACTGGTTTTTTGTTCACTTAATTCAACCTTGGAGACAAATGCCAACAAACCTTTCACCAAGCCTTATATTTACCCGTGTGTATCCCCATCTTTTCTCCAGTGTTTTCCTCTCCGTGTCACTATTAAATGGAAACATTCAGCATACAAAAAAAAAAAAAGCAACAAAACAAAACACATACTTAGCCTGTCTTCACTAGTTGTATTTTTTTTCTTAAATATAATTTAATAAAAGGGCAGGAAAAAAGGTTGGGCTGAAATGATTCAATTCCTTCTAAGTTCAACAGCTGCTTTTCCCTCAGTGCATACTTTCTGAGGTCTAATGTCTGGCATCTCTTAAAGCCAAAGCACATGGTTGCCTCTACTGAGATTTACGGCACTACCACCCTACAGAGAAATTTTCAGATGTTCATGGAGGTCTATCTGAAATTGCATGACATTTCTGAATTTAGAAGCAATTTTCAATTATTATTCACAAGTAAAGAACACAATCCAGTACTGAGCTGTGAAGGGGGAAAACGTAAATTCAGCAGATCCATGTTCCTCTACATTCAAATTAATTGATTGGCCTCTCTCAGCCTCTGGTCCTCATCAGTAAGCATGGGAATTTGATGGTAAATATCTCATGGGATGATTGTGAGGATTAAATTAGGCAATGCATGTGGAGAACATAGCATGCTGCCAGACATATAGTAATCACTCCACTATTGGTTTTTATAATCATCATCATCCTCAGTCTTACTAAAAGGAACAGGCAGTTAGAGCTCATAGTTAGTATGAATTCTAGGACCTTTCCTTCATTCCTCCTCTCAGACAGGACTTCAGTTTTAGAACTGAGGAAAAGACCTCATCCAAGCCCTTTGCTTCTGATCACTGTGACACCTTCAAAATTATTTCCTTTAGAAAGAGATGGCAGTGGAAAACTGAAGACAGTGAGGCAATGAACTGAGGTTCATCAAAAATGTGTGTTGATCTCTGGTAATTATGATTTGTGAAATGCCATTTTCATTACTCTGAGGCATCACCTTGCAGAAGAGTAGATAGTTTAGAAGACATACCTGGATTTGAAAGTTCAGCCTCTTGGCTTGAACGAGTCAATACACTTTGAGTTTCAGCTGTTATGCCTGCCTCTCATGCTTACAGGAAGATGGCATGAACAATGGACGAAAGCACCTAGTACAGCATTTGTAAGATAGCAGTGACAGAGGAGATATTTGCTCTCTTTCTCCAGTTATAAAGTTTTTGTCATTTCCCTGTCTACTAATGTGGTTCTTCTCCTTATCAGGGAGCATTAAAAGGTCTTTCTGATGGGGAAATCAGGAATCTGGTGGATTAACAAGGAGGTGGAAGGAGAGGGAGAAGAGCCAAGAGGCACTGAAAACACATGCACTGGCATATTCTGCTTTGTGTGTGCTTCAACCTGGCACCTTGCTGCAACCACACCCAGGCCTGAGATCCCATCATAAACCACCACCTCTTAAAATAACAGTCCCCTTGATATTTGTATTTCTCAGTCCTCTGACATAGGAAATAATCAGGACAACACCCCAAATTAACCAAAATAGTCTATCAGAAAGGTTTCCAACCCTACAATTTGGGACATTTAGAATCAAGATACCTCACTTCCATAGCATACAAGGTACTTTTTCAAACATTCATCTTCTATGTTTCAGAACAGGAAGCAAAAGAAAAATGTTCTACGTATTTATTTAGGATATTTCATTTTTTCACTGGAGTAGGGTATAGAGAGATTTTAGCTCAATCTCTGTGGAAGGATGTGTCTTCCTAACAAGAATAAATGATGTCTCAGTCTACCCACCACTGACTGTTCACAGCTTTCATCTTCAGAAGTCATGGGGGACAAAGTGGTCCTGAGTGATGGTAACACTTTCAACTAGTCCTCTGATTATCCTGACCTGGAAGCACTAAAGGCATTTCTGAGCTTGAAATTAAGTCTTTACCTTGGAACCCTGACATCACTTATTGGGTGTTGCCTAGAATTAAGTGGCTCATTAGGCAACTGAGAAAACTGCCTAAGCCCATGTCTGGAAAAGGGTCTCCAGATTCAAATGTCCTTTAATACTTGAGACAATTGCCTTAATATCATGTTCCAAGAATGCTAAATCAACTCCAATTATTGCATGATGACAGGGGCGGTTCATTTAATTCTCAGCAACTTAGAGGAACATTTTGGTTATTTTTTTTCCCTCCAGCATAGCTTTGGCCAGTACCCTGTTCTTCACATGTTCAGTGTAGCCAGAAACATAAAAATCTTTCGTAGCGCTAAGTCAGCATACATTCTCTTAGAAATTGCCTTTCCCCAAAGCCAATTCTGTAATATTCAAGAGTCTACAAGAGACTGACTCCCAGAGACGAGGGCCCCTCTTAAGGAAAAAAAAAATCTAAAATGCAGGTAGTCATGCTGTTAGGAAGCAGGTGCCAAATGTCATTTTGGCTGGGAAGTCTGGCAAGTCACCAATGGGGTGACAGGCTCCCCATCATGGCTATGCTTGCGGTTCACTATGGGCCCCTCCAAGTTTAATGCAAAGGTAGATACCAACCGCGGGGCCAGGCTAGGTATGGTTTGGGGACCCAAACAACCACATATCGCACTATTTCCATCTGAAATCATAGCTTGGCCTGCATGTGCCGAAAGGTTTGCAGACTTCAGTAGAACTCTAGACTGCCCTGGCCTTGATATTGGACTCACAGAAGAGGTTTCCCACAGCTGTAGTAGTAATACCCAAGCGAGTGAAAGTTTTCACTTCCTAAGCAGGTCCTAGCTGGCCAGTGCTTTCAGAAGTAGGAATGGAGGAGAGAACAAAAGCATAGGAGAGAGGGCTGGGAAGTTGTGAGATAAAAAAATATATATATGTGTGTGTATGTGTGTATATATATATATGATTCCTAAAGATATGATTTTACCTTTACAGAAACACAAATTTCTGAAAATTTAGGTTGATACTAACTCATAGCCTGAAACAAGCATTTCTTAAGAGCTCTGAGACGTTCCATAAAAAACAACAGCTACTTTCACCACGGTCTGGGATTGTAACCATGCGTGGGCCACCGTGCCAGGGAGCTGAGCAGAATGTTATTTGCCATGAAAAATGGGACTCTGAGGAAAAGGCTCCGGCAGTTTCTTTACTATAGGATATCAGTTAATCTCTTAAAGCATTGACTTCTTTGTAGGCAACGTGGTGGCATGTGCCAAGGAATGCATTTGGTTTTAAGAAGCTTGAAAGTTCCCCAAAAGTCTGTGCCAAGACAGTGCCTACAATCTCTCTTGACTCTAATTAGCATAAAAGCATAAAGTTCTCAGTTTAAAGAAAAACGACCAGGGGAAAAAATAGAAATTAAAGAGAGTGAGTGCTTTCCATGTTGCTGGCCTTTACCATTAAAGGCATTGAACAGGCTTCTCCTTTAGCTCCAAGAATATATAGGATTTATAATAAAAAGCAGAAGGCACCTTTATTCTTAAGAGGTATCAAGGTGTTTGCTCATATTTTATAGTCATCCATTCTAGAGCAGAAGACTATGGAGAGTGTCGATGATGAGGATTACATGGATGAATGGATTTCCAAATACAGGTTTCCTGTATTTGTATTTGCTAAATCTGGCAATACTAGGTAAATAGTGGTTATTGAGTTAGAAGATACTTGGGGATGCAAATTGGCAAGAGAAGGGTCGCCCCCAAGAGAGCTGGACTGAGTCCCAAAGTTTTTTGTTTTAATATGTGTATTTTCTTTGCTCCTCCCATATCCCTCATTACCCTCTTGGGCTCATAGAAGACTCATAGTAGACTCCCTAAAAATGCTAATTGATTGACTCATTGATAGATAAAAGAGAAATTACAAGAGAAAGGCCAAGACTAAGCTAAAGTAAATATGGCTTCTGGTTTGAATGTTTTATTTCATGGGCCAGACTTGGGCATACGTTGCACCAGTTGGAACACATAATTTTGAAGTTGCGAAATATAATGTGTTTTTAAACCTGGGTACCTTTTAAAGTCCTACCCTGATAACTCTCAGGTGGTTAGTCATGTTTATATCTTAATGTATTCCACAAATCAATTTTTCATTTTTCTTGGTGAATATTTCTGATACTTAAAAATGAGTATCGTTTTCCCCCACCTCCATAGACGCTTAGGGAGCCAAAGCCCAAAGCTATAAATATAGAACACGACTGTTTTGAGGCCCCCTTTCCCTTAATTTTTTCCCCCAGCATGTAATGGGTTTCTTTTTTCACAGTGTTAAAAGGATCAGTAAATCACCGGGTCACCTATTGATATGAAAGTCTTTTCATTTGAAACCATTATTGTTTTAGCAAATTGCAAAGGAAAAATACAAAAGAGCAAATAAATCAAGGAAAAATTACAAGTTTTTACAAAGTATGGGTGGAGTGGAAAAAGTGATCTCGGCTTAATTACCCACACTTAGTCATAAGATGCAGGAAGCAGAGGTTTTAAAAAGTCCAATTGGGGCTGTGTTTTATATACACACACACATACACATATATTTTAAGGTGTTAATTTCCATCACATCATACTGTGCTGGGTTACCATGTAAAAAACTGCTGAATCTTGACCTTCATGTGAAATGTTAAAATCACACTCTCTCGGAAGGCCCGACTGTCATGAAATATTTTCCCTGCATAGTCACTAAGGAGAATTTCTGTGCAGGTAATTGATGGCTCAGGATCTAGGTATATATTGCCTGAGGAAAGAATATCATGAGTATCTGATGAGTCTGGATTTCCTTTATGTCTGTAATGTTTCGTTTTGGCCTCTATTTGTTAGCGCATACCATTCTTTGAGATTTAAATACACTAATCTCTATAATCTCCTGTGTTTCTAAACCCCAATCACACCAATTTCATGGCTTAAGTCAATCCTCCTACCCATTGTACCACTAAAATTCTCCTTCCCTAATTAAAAAATTACAGCACTTGCATTATACTTTGTACTTGGTTATATACTTTAACATTTGACAATTGAACGCCTCATATTATTTTATATTTTCTCATACATATAAACCATTCCTGACAATACTGAATATACCCTAAGGACTTATGCTCCTCAGAGGTGTTTTAGGAAAAGTAATCACCGGTGCAGACATTGGGTACCATACTTTTAGGACAGTGCCAACATATATTTCTGCATAAACATAATGCGATTTCAATCATGTTATTTTAAGGAAACCAATTCATATATTATAATGAAGGGACAAGAAGTCTAAGAAGTAAAGAAGGGGTGTTAGTTTGTCATTTACTAAGATACAGATACTAGTGCCTTAAATCCAGAATCCTCAAAGCAAAGTCTCTATTTCCTTGCATAAGGCTGGCTATTCAATGATAACTACCTGTTGATAGGTAAGGCAATCATGCTAAGTAGATTTTTTTTACCCTTTAAAAATTCTTGCTAGCCTAATTTTGAATAACTTCTCAACCATATATCATTGTTTGGAAGAAATGTTGGCATCTCCTTGGTGAAGGGAGAAGAGCACTGGAATTCCGAAGCTCTTGAAAAATCCCATCACTTTTGACCAAGTTTATGATGAGTACTTAGTCTACCGTGCACAAAGTTCATCTTGAATAGCCATGCAGGAATGAAAATCAGTGTCTTCCTTCCGGATCAGCTGGTGAAATTTAGCTGGAATTGGGCGTACACACAAAGCCCCATATCGG
This sequence comes from Tolypeutes matacus, assembly GCA_026826555.1. NCBI lineage: Eukaryota > Metazoa > Chordata > Mammalia > Cingulata > Chlamyphoridae > Tolypeutes > Tolypeutes matacus. The sequence continues at coordinate 12,251,849 of JAKSZT010054478.1, forward strand.
CTCGCGCTCCTCATGACAAAGACTATGCATTATGACACTTGAATCCCCAAACACTAGAACATTGCTACTGGCTGTAGTGCAGGCTAAAGATGCACGCATTGAGGGTGGCAGAATGGGACTAGGGCTGTGAGATTAGGGCTTGGTTCAGCTACCTGTAGCATCCTTATGCCCTGGAGTTTCTTAGACATGCAGAATCTCAAATCCCTCCCCAGACCAGCTATAGCAAAATCTGCAGTTTATTAAGGTACCAAGGTGATTTGCATGCACAATGCAAATGTGAAAACTACTTTAAAGTTACTTGAGAATTTCTGGCACCATTTTTCCCTGTCAGTATTCTGGGGACATTTTCTACCTTTAAAATCAAATCATTACCATCCCAGACTCCTCAGGATTGGGGGAAGAGCTATGGACTAGAGTGGACTTACTGGCATTCTGTTATAGACATATTGTGATTCAAGCAATGGAAGAAATTACAACATTAATGTGGAGCCAGTGGCCACTGGACGCTCTGGGGGCAGGGAGAGGGAAAAGCAGTTGTAATACAGGGGCTTTCTGGGACTTAGGAATTATCCTGAGTGACATTGCAATGACAGATATAGGCCATTTTATATGGGGGAGAGAGTGTGGTCTACAATGTGAACTATGGTCCATGCTTAGAGGCAAAGCCCCAGGATGTGCATATCCATTGCAGGTGATGAGCCACACTAATGAAGGATGTTTATGTAGGAGGTTGTGGGACGTGTGGGAGGTGGGGCATATGGGAATCCCTATAATTTTTGTGTAACATTTATGTAATCTAAGTATCTTTTGAAAAAAATGTATTTAAAAAAAATCAAATCTAGGGTGCATTGGCTGCTCTATTTGACTGCCAATATTGGGCGTGAAAGTTTGCCAGTGTTGGAGCAGGGTTCCACACCATTCGTAGCCTCCTCCCTCTCCTCTTAGTCTCCCTTCCCCAGGTAAATGAAGAAGCCCTTAACAAAGTCTAAATTTCACAGGACTCAGACCAATGGTTCCTGAACACCATGATGTGTGTGTGTGTGTGTGTGTGTTCAAATCCAAGTCACTGCAAAGTCTGGGGGAACATGTGATTAGTGCTGGGCTTTGTGAATACAATAGGTTCAAACTCTATTTTACACGTTGAAGAAAAGAGTAACAGTGAGAAGTGGCTAATGAAGAATAGGTTTTATCAACCTACTTAGCTTTAAGTACTACTAATAAAACCAAAGACCCCTCACATTTGCAATCAGACATGTCAAGATTTGAAATTCACTTGTTTTCTATCTGTGAGTTCATTAACTTTGCTATCTTGGTTTCCTTCATTGTAAAATGGTGATCATTATATATCCCTCTTGGAGTTGATTAAAAAGCGATTCTGTTTAGAAAGCACTTAACACAGTGCATGACAAATATTAAGAACTGAATTAAATGCTGATGCTTTAATTATAATTAAATGAATAAATTGCCCCATGCTACTTAATTTCCAAAAACTAATTTACTCTAAATTTGCATCTGACCCACCTGTAATATAAATGATGTTGACTTCAAAGGAGTGTCAGGAAAAGTAAACTGTGTTTGGAAAGCTGCTTGGATGAAAGTTAGCATTTGACAGATGTGTAAAATATACATTTATTAACATGAGTGTTAGAGTCTGAAAAATGAGTCCAATTTTCTTTGTTTTTTTAATGGTTGTACACTTAATATTTCTGTTATCAAATAGAATGGATTCCTTAATTTAGGCTGCCTTCTGGCTTCATTAATGGTGAGGGAAGGGATAATTCAAAGAGTTAGCTTCCACAGATAGTAGTAAAATGATCATAATAAAATGATAATAAAAATGGCATTCCTACCTCTATTCAAAAATTATGAAGAGTTTTACAATCAGTCTTAAAAATACCTCTGTAACAAAGGACAAATAGGTTATATTTTCAAATTGCATGGTCAAGATCAATCCATGATCTAAGCTATATTATGAGTGGTTTTGACTATGAATATGGATAGAACTGAAGAACACATTTAGCAAATTGGCATCCTCGGGGATAGTTCCTGATGAAATGACACTGGGGGAAGGTATATTCAGAAGTAGAATTATTTTTTTCACAGTAGAATAAGAGAATAGTCCCGCTGGGAAACTGTGAACAATATTTACCCAGGAGTATCAGGCAACGGCAGAAGGGTGTGATTTTGGAAGCTCAATGTGAAAGTGAGAGGGAAGGTGATGAGAAGAAATCCTGCCTTCTTTAGGGTTTTGACCTATGGTAAGCAAGTGAGTTTTGCTGTTCTTGTGATTGTTGTTATTTAAGTACCTCTGCAATGCCCAGAATAATCTGATTTCGGTTGAACTGGTGGTTTCGGGGAGGAAACTCCATCTTTTTCGATGAGTGCACCAAAGAATCGTGTTCCAAGGTAAATGGCAAAACCGCATAAAACTAGTCAACTTTCAAGAATAGGCTATGAGAAATCATCTAGCATGGACTTTGGGATAATTGAGATGACATACTAAACAAATATAAATAAGTTTAACTTTTATAGCCTGACGTAGCGGCTTTTCTCCCTGGGGTTTCTGAACAAATCTCAACAACTTGAGCAACCTTTTAAGAACAACTTCTTTGTCCATGCATTGAAAACAGTTTTTTTTTTTTTTTAATTTTATGTAAAAAAATCTTTTTAGTTCAAGTACCTGAGGCCCTCTTAGACAAATAAATTCTGTCAACTTCTCCTATGATATGTAAGTCTCTCTACAAAGGGCAAAAAGCAGAAAAAATGTGACAATAATCTCACTAAAATTTAAATGAAGATTTGATATTGAAAATGAGGTCAAAGAGTTGAACAAAAAGCAAGGTAATACATCAGGGGATTTATAATGCTTGTATTCTACTGATTAACAGAATTATATCTTTCTATCCAAATCTTGTAAAACTTAGGGTCACAGACATAGGCCACCCCAGAATGTTATTTTTCCTGTTCCCTCTATTTAAAACTATGACTTTAAACACATATGTTTCAAGTTTTCTTATGTTCAGCTAATTTTCAAATCAGAGTCTATTATATACAATTTCTGAAATATCTATACTATAATAAACTAGTATAGAGAGAGTTTGGATAATTTTCCAGCATGTGCTAAATACAAATGTGTTGTAAACTGTAAACAAAATTGTGGTTAATTAAAAAAAGAATTATGCAAAATCTTGAAAATTAAATTTAAAAAGTAAAAATTAAGTAAGAATAAAGACAAAAGAAATTGATAGGCCACATATTTTAAAAGAAACTTGCAGTTCCAAAGAAGAAATAAAGGATATAAAAAGGATAAGCCAGAATCCCAAAACCTTACAAAGTATTTACATTTAAAAATAACAACATTATTACTATATTAGAAAAGATTGCATTGAAAATTTTTAAGTCAAAATGAAAGAAGAAATCAACCAGTGGAGTCTTTCGTTGTTGTTGTTAATTATGTGTTATTATTTCTATTTAACCATTTATTAATCTATTTTGTTTTGAACAGAAGGATTACATAAGGGGGAATTTTTTCAAAAGTAAAAGTGTGCATGCCCATCAAATTTGTTCAAGATTTAATGAAAGAGCTGTACAATCCATTCCCCACCTCCTTTTCAAGAATGTCTGGCCAAAGGTAACTATAAATTATAAAATAATGCCTTGCATTCATAAAACACTTCACACATAAATACAAAATATATAAACATTGATTAAATGAATCTCCTCAAGACGTTGTTTAAACAATGAAAAATATATAGATAGATCCTAAATAATCATCCTCCAACTTTTAAAATAATATATAGTTGTAGTCTACAAATGTCTCTTTCAAATCATTTATTAACCCATACTCATATTTTGAAGAATGATTGCTAAATTGAAAGAACAGATTATGAAATGCAGATGGTCCAAAGCAAAACCAAAAAGAATGTTTTGATTTAGCATTTTTTGGCCTTTCTGTTAGATGATCTTATGCTCAGGCACCCCCCAGTACAGGCCCAATTATCCTGGTGTAAGTAATAATAGTGCTGCCTTTCACTCTAAAAAAAGTCCCATTTTGGATAGTAAATTATACGGTCACCCACCTTTAAGCAATATATGAGGTGTGGGTCAAGAATTAATGAAGCTTAGCCTTTTATTTTTACAAAGCAGTAACATACTGAATGAATTATTAAATATTATTAAATTTGGTATAGGGCATTTATTTTACACATACACATTTTGATGCGTGTGTGTGTATATGTAATCTCAAAAGTCATAGTTGGTGAAATAAGTTTCAATAAATTTAAGTAAAATGTAATAAAATTTATTCTGCCACCATGATGCATCTCAGGGATAGATCTCTTCAAAGAAGTTATTTTGGGACACTATGTACATATTACAAAAATGCCATTACTATCACAACTCTCTTCTAAATGCACCCTCAGTCAAGTTATAAGACATTCAAGAAAAAGCTTCATTAATAGCCACCATTTATTTCTAATCAGAAACGGAGTTACCCAACAACACAAAATTTAAGACCAAATGTCTTTTCTTTAGTTCAAGAAAGCATCTACACTCAAAGGACATACATTTTTATTTATTAGATTGAATCGTAATAATTTGCTTAGTTTGTCTCCTAACTCAGCAACTTGAGTACTTGAGGAAAATGACTTTTTCTTATTCAGTGTGTCCCTAAAAGTACAGTGTTTATGGCTCTTTGGGCACTCAGGAAATATTTGTTGAATCACAATGTGAGTGAATAAATAGATTAGTCCCCTGTCTTTGAGTCTTTGAAGTTTCATACTGGAAACATTGTTAGTAATTAGTTTGAAGGAAACAACACTAATATTAATGTATAACTCCTGGTGGAATTATTTTTAAGGCATATTAATACCCAAACTTAACAAATCCATACCTTATCCCAAACAATTGCACTCCTTTATGTGAATGATCTTGGTTCAGTGCTAGAAATTGATCTGGGCTAATTGTGGGCACTGAAGAGGACCATTACGTACACCTGCGCTACTCAGTGTGGTCCAGCGAGCAGTGACATCAACACAACCTGGTAGCTTGTTAAATATGAGCCCCACTCCAGACGTGCTGAATCATAGTCTGCCTTTTAGAAAGATTTCCAGAGAATGTGTGACTGTTTACAATAGATAAGTCAAGACATTGTGAAGGACAGGGGATTGGAGGACAGAGGGGTAAAAGATGGGCTTTAAATATTTTGAAGTGACAATTTTGTCTCTGAGGACTTAATAATCCAGTGAGAGAAACACATCTTTTAGATCAAATCCTAGCAGACAGAATAAAATGAGAATAAATCATTTCATAATTTTAGACCAAACATAGTGCTAGAATAGAATGAAACCAATATAATTCTCTGTCTTGGAGAAAGATCAACAGGGATCAAAAAATGAAGAAGGACTGATGTTTCGCTGTGTGTTCATGAATACATACACACCTGTGTGTGTGCTCTCTCTCACACATAGTTTTACAGTTTCACCTTTGCGATCCTCAAAGAGATTCAATGTGGCTAAAATGTTTGCCTCTGCTCTTCTCCAGGTAGTTACATTTCTCTTAACAATGTCGTTAAACTCGGACTTCAATATCCTCATCAGTAACTTGACTATCTTAAGGCTATCCATAGGAAAAGAAATCATTTATTAAAAAAAAAAAAAAAAAAACTCCTTTTGACACTCACTGACCTTGTTAACCTTGCAGGTAAAAAGCTCAACAAGCAAATAAATGTCATGTCACTAATGCAAGAAGGGACGCACAATACACAGGGTTGTGATGATATTCAGCTGCTGCTCTTTCTCGTTAAGTTATAATAGAGCTGCTGAAAAGCTCACTGGAAGAAAAGTAAGCTTATCAGGATGACTCTGAGGCAGTAAAATGAGAATGCATAATTGCCCCAGGCCTAGAATCCAGGATTAACCCACCGAGAGTGTTACATTGCTCTCTTAAATCTCTGTCTTCAGTCTGTCAGTCTTGTTGCTCCAAAGCCAAAGCAATTGTAACGATATCGGATTATATCTTTAAAATCATGTATGTTGAGAAAACCCCACTGAACTACCTGTGAAACCATCTGTTCTAAAAATATTGCGCTAGGCAAATCTTGCATATGGACTCAGTTATAACAGATTATTAATACATTTTATATTATTTTAGAAACAAAATCAAGTCAATCAATACTTAGTGATCCCCTACTATGTGAAAGGAATCAAAACTCTATCCTGTGTGCTAAGACCTTATTTCTAAATGGTTAATACAACTGAGCTAAGTGTTGTAATTATAATTTGCTTATATTTTCTCACATTCGTATATTTACAAAATTCTTTAGATCAGGCATGGTGTTTTGTTCATTTTGCTTCCTTAGATATTTGTACAATTTTCTGCATGAAAACTGTTTAAAATTAATATTTAATTTAATAATTAATGAGTTAATAATATGTTTATGTGTTTATGGAGATAATTGAACAGTAAGGGAATTGGTTGCTGTGGTATTTCATGTGTACAATCCTGGGCTATTTTTAATAATTTCTCAGGTATTAGAGAGAAATATTGGCAGTAAAGTAAATATTTTACATTTCTTTTCTCACCCTAAGATGTCTGTTTAATTGGGGTAAGTGTCACCAAAGTTCCATGAAGGTATGCTTTCCTCACGTATTTCACAAAGATTGGTTATCCCCACAAAATGAACCCAACACTTGTGGTATTCAGAGAGCAGCTTCTCTCAGCTTCCAACTTTCAATGTTTCACAAGTTTTAGAATATAGTCTCTGTTAGAATAGTCCATTATAATTACATCATGAGCATTTGCCCATGGTACTAAATGCCCTTGAAAAACATGAGTGCAATGCTGGAGTATTTACAAATAAAAGCATCTGATGACTGCAGTTAGCTGCAAAATACTTTAGGAAAAATAAATTTGAAAAATCATTACAACACTACATTAAAACACACTTTTTTTTGCCAAAATATTCCTTAGAGATTCCTAGAAGATAAACATGAGACTCTTAAGGCATTTCTTCAGGGCAGTAAATATCTAGATGAATCCATTCATCAGATATTGTTTAATTATGTGTTATGTGTTAATTTCTCATGTTCATCTAGACCTACTTTTATCCAATGATAAAATGTGAACATTCTCATATAACAAATAATACATGAACACAGTGAAGTGTTTGGTCTGCAGTGCAGAATAAAAGCTATGAAGATTTCTACTCCTGTTAACTTGTTCCTTCCCCTCCTAAATAGATCACTGTTAAAATAGGGTTCTAAATAGAGGCCCTACCCCAATCGAGATGGCAGAATGAAATATTTCAGGGTTTCCTTTCTCTACAGAAACTTTGAACAACCAGCAAAAACCGGCAGAAACCATCTTTTTCAAAGCTCCAGAAAACAGTTAAAGGACTGCAGGAACAAGGCTACTTAAAAGCAGTAGGACCTCAGGGTGCCCTGGCTGGCTCCTGCCCTTCAACTCACAGGCTCAGCACAGAACCAGCCCACACTCCCAGTGCAGATCTCTGGTCCTGGTTCCAGAGGGAGCAGGTAACCCATATGAACATACCAAGAGCATGTATGTCTGGTCCAGTCTGACTGGCAGTGGTCTGAGGGACTCGCTGTTCCAGAACTTGCCCTATGTATAGAAGGCAGTCCACTGAGCCCACTGAGCCCACCTATAGAAAGCTATGGGAGAGGACAAGTAGCTGCCTGGGACAAGGGCTGCAGGTCCACAGGACCATGTGGAAACAGTGGGATCAGTGTATCAATGTAAACAGGGGAAGTCCCAGGACCACGTGGGCATGCCCACAACAGGCATGTGTGCAGAAAGGATCAGGGCATCCCCTAGGCTTTGGCCTCAAGCAATTCTCTAAACTTACTGAATGGGTAAGCCCTGAAAGAGAGCACTCATACAGGGAAGTCTGAAAAGACATGGAATGGTGTTTTCTGCATATTGTTAGTTCCTGGCATTCAAGGAAAGCTTAAGGAACAGATATCTCACATTCTAAATTCCAGCAATAACCCATGACATTTTAAAATTCCAAGTTTCAAGAAACAATTACAAAATATGCAAGGAAACAGAAAGTTATGACCCAGGCGTAGGAGAAATTTAAGTATTAGAAATCATCAATGAGGAGACGAGACCCGGGACATACCAAAGACTTTCAAAATAAGGTCCCAAATATGCTCAAATAGCTAAAGGAAAATACAGACAGAGAATTGAAGGAAATCAGGAAAACTATTGTGGAACACAAACAGAATATCAGTAGAGAGATTGGTACCTTCAAGCATACCAATATAAGTATTGTGGGAGTCCCAGAAGGAGAAGAAAGAAAAAATAGAGAGGGGGGGGGGAAGGAAGGAAGGAAGAAAGGAAGGAAGGAAGGGAGGGAGGGAGGGAGGG
>JAKSZT010054478.1:12261578-12343708 GCA_026826555.1 Tolypeutes matacus
GGAAGGAAGGAAGGAAGGAAGGAAGGAAGGAAGGAAGGAAGGAAGGAGGGAGGGAGGAAAGGAGGGAGGGAGGGAGAGAAAGAGAGAGAAATAAAGAAAAAGCAACTAAAGAGACGATGATTAAAAACAATACACAAGGGAAGCGGCTGTGGCTCAATCAGTAGGGCTCCCGTTTACCATATGGGAGGCCCCGGGTTCGGTTCCCGGGGCCTCCTGGTGAGGGCAGGCCCGCCCGCACGGCGTGGTTGGCTGACCCAGCGAGCACAAGCAGCAGGGGGGGGATAAATGAATAAATAAATAAAATCTTTAAAAAAAAAAAAACAATACACAATTGATCCTTGGTAAGATCTAACAAAGGACATGAGAAGGCTCAAAAGGACATTATTGGGATGTATGGAAAAAAAAAAAAATACTGAAATATAGGCTGTAAGCCCGTTAAATTTTTTGAACTTGGTAACTTCAGTTAAGGTGATACATGAATGAATATCCTAGTCCTTAGGAAACGTCATGGTAGTATTAAGCGTCCAAGGGGCATGATGTATACAACCTACATTTAAGTGTTCCAAATGGATTGATAAGTAGACAGAGACAGATAGATAGATGGATAGATGGATTGAGTTGATAGATTGATAGCTAGCTAGAATAATACAGCAAATATGGCAAAATATCACAATTGATGGATCTGAGTATCTGGTGGATAGGAGTGTCTCTAATTCTCCGTATGAGGTTTGCATTATTTTTGCAACTGTCTTGTAAGTTTGAAAGTATATCAAAATAGAAAGTTTAAAATTTAAAAAAAAAAATTGTGTTATAAGTATATTTTGCTAAGAAACTGGCCTTGGTGCTTTGAAATTTTCTGTCAGATTTGCCAAGGATGAAATGCATTTCAGACAGAGTAACTTATGCTAAATTATTCTTACTTTATTCAGAATTCGAATTTGCTGTAGAAGCCTGGTTCTCGTTGTCTGCATAGACATAATGAAGTAATTCCAAGGACTTAGCAATTCATCACTTTTCCTTATACTAGTCATGGAGTTGATTTTCATTTTCTTACCGATAAATACAAATATAGACATAGACTAGACAAACTTGTATGTAGAGAGATTAACCAGGAATGAGAAAACATACCTGTGGTTAGAAAAGAAATGTATGTTCACATGGCCATTTCTCAAATGAAGTGTCCATTTCCCCCAAATAAATTGCTTTTAAAGATTTTAGTATGCATAATTCATATCTGATTTATTTCACAATGAGAGATGTGGCATCTTAATACATACATAAATATATTAGTCTAAAAATAGGGCCAGGGAACTTATTTAAGCATACTGATTGTAAAATATTGGCTTCCTCTCAGTGAATGCCAATTCTAAATCGACTTTATTACCGGGAATGATTCCTAGTGTTATTGCTCAATATGACTTCAAATCAAATTATTGTATGAATTGATGGAAGTTATAAAGTGCAGACTTTTAGAGACATTTGCTGAAGAGGTTACAACACCGTCTACTATGAGAACACGGATATAGTATACGGGAGAGCAAGTTGATTGAGAAAATCTGTTCCCCAGCAGAGCTGAGTCAGGGGATGATTCTTTGGACTGATTCTTTGGACAAGTAGGTACAATGTCCTCACAGCTGATTCTGATATAAGACATCAGGAGTTTTTACTTTAAAAAAGGCAAGAATTATTAAATATATATTTTTGATATCAAGACCAGCTCGCCTTGCGATACAGCTCTATGCTTGACAAAATGCATGGCTTACTATGCATATTTTCCCTAGAACTAACAGACTGTGATTATCCAACAGCAAATCATTTTCCAAATATTAATTGCATTCTTTTAAGAGGGAAGAATGTTCTTGAATGTTATGTAATTGTATTTTTTCAGCCACTCCAAGTAAAGCAATGGCTTACTTGGGTTGGCACCTGTAAGGACAAATATTGTTTTTACTTAAGTGAATTAGCAATTATGGATCAGGAAAGAAATATTAGGGCCAACTGAGACCCAATGCCTAGGTGATGTTTTGGCAGATTAGATATTATATGGGCAAATGGAAAGAAACTAAATTCTATCTGTGCTTAGTTTGTTTTTAACTCCCACCCCAACTACTTTATGAAGGTAATTAGTACTTTTAGTAATTGGACCTCACACTTGGGCTTAAGTCCCAAGTTATGTATAAGGCTGCAGAATATCTTTGTGCCTTGATGAGGAAACATTCTCCTAGCAGGGATTATCAAATTAAATTGGATACTTGAGTTTCTGACCTAATATATTTTTCCAGAGGACAAGGGAGTCCAGTAGTTCAAGTTCATTAAAGGCAGCCTTCTGGTGCACAGACTAGGAAAGAGAAGGCCGGAAAGTTAATAGGGAGGGGAAACAGAGAACGTTCCCCACGCTCCGTAACTCGGGTAGAGACAAAATGCTCCTAAGGGGTATAAACCTCAGTGCCTGACTGAGAATTTGGACTTTCCTAAATTACAGTCAGTCCTAAGCTATTCTACAGGAATCACTCTAGACTTGTCTTGGCTTGCCTTCAAAAAAAAATTCCCACAGACAGAACAACTGGGAAGGTTCAATAGCAGGTTACAGACTTTCAGTCATCCAGAAACTGACAGTCACTGTATTAAATGGATAAACACGACTGATCCGATTTTAAATTTTTAAAAAAATTTATGATATTACACTGGCAAAAATCTTCCTTCATTTTTTTTCTTTTTCTTTGTTTCTGTTCATGGTGTAATAAGATTTTTACCTACTGTATTATTTTAATCTTCTAGGTAATAATGCAAGAATCACATTTTGCTCACCACCCAAGATTTTACAAATGTTTTTTTGCCATATTTGCTTCAAATAGCTCAAAAACATTTAGAACAAAAGTACCTTAAAGAAATGTAGCCTATCATTATGCTTAGAAACAACTCTTAATAGAACAGACCTTTATTTTCCATAATTGTGTTTATCTAGATTGTGCATATATAAGATACACATATACACACACTTATACACACATTCATACATATAATTTGTTATAGTATCTTTTCCTTTAGATTGTAAACTTCTTAAAGCAAAAGAGTATCTTTTATATGTGGTATTGTACACATATTGGTGGCTTAATAATTATTGTTGATGGAAAAATATAAAAATAAAATGTTTATTAACTCGTGTGCTATTTAATTTTAATTTTAATTTTTTAATGGAACCCTTTAATTGGTAAGACAGCAACTCAGTCAATTTTTCACATTCTTCTCCTTCAAACCATTGACTGGTAGAGAGGTCATGTAAACTTTCCATAAGCTCTTGGGAGCTCAGTTGAGCTGAGTTATAGGCTGGACAGTCCTTTAAAGAACACTTAACACCCCTGTATCAAAAGAGTGATAATAGCCAAAACCCTAAAAAAAACAATATCCATCAACAAATGATACATAAAATGTGGTATATCCACACAGTGGAATATTAGTCAGCCATAGAAAGTTCTGATACAATATGGAACTTCAATGGGGAGGAGCATTAAAGACATCCTGTTGAATGAAGACAGACACAAAAGGACAAATATTGTATGATTCCACTTATATGAAGCATCTACAATAAGCAGATTCATAGAGATAGGAAGTAGATTAGAGGTAACCAGGGGTCGAGGGAGAGGAGATGGGGAGTTATCGCTTAATGGGTGCAGAGTTTCTGTTTGGGGTGATGAAAAGGTTTTTATAATGAAGGTTGTAGCATAACATTGTGAATGTAACTAATACCACTGAATTGTACACTTAAAAATGGTTAAAATGAGAACATTTGTCTTATATATGTTACCACAATAAAAATGTTAAAATAAGAGTGACAAAGAAAACCAATAGAAATATAGGTGATAAATCAATTTGTTATATAATTTTAATTTCCTAGATTAGTGCTTTTGAGCCTTCTTTCTCTTTTCAAGAGCAGCAAAATCTTTTCTAAAAGAAATCTTTCATGGAAATCTAATAGAAAAAGCCAGAAAAAGTGATACTGTGTGAGTTAAGGCAGGAAGTGGGGAGTTCACAGCCAATTCAGACCCCAACCCCATTCCATCAAACCCATGGCCTCTGAGACACAAGCCAAGGAATCCCTAAGACCCTGAAGTGAAAGTTCAGAAATTGCTCCCCAAACTCTGTTTTAATTTTGATATTTCAATTCCCATTAATCTTTTCATTTAGTGATTTTCAAACTTGACTGCACTTTGGAATCACCTGAGCAGATTTTAAAACTGCCCGTGAGCGGGCCTTACTCTTAGACATTGTGTTTTAATTAATCTGGAATGAATCTCAGGAATGAATGGTTTTTAAAGCCCTACAAATAATTCCAATATATAGGCAGGTTTAAGAAACACTGCCATGATCATCAGTAATTAATTTGGACCCCAATCCTATCAGATTTTTATTTCCTTGATGAAAGAGACTGTACTTTGTACAGCTTTTCCTGCAGTCAACATTTGAATACGTGAAAGAAAAATGATATAACCCGTCAAAATATCCAAGAACACTAACTTGTCTATGGCTTGTGCAGCCCCCAGGCTGGAAATCAAAAGGCTTTCTTTATTCCTTCACCCAGTCTACAGACATGTATGTGCCAGGTTTTTAAATGTGCCTTTTAAATGTCTGCCTTCCTCATTAGACTTTAACACTTTTACGATTAACATCGCACTTGGCACGTGAAGTTACTAGCAAGGAGCTGGACATCTCCGTCCATTTAACCGAGGTCTCAGCTATGTTCTTTACCTTCAAAGAAGTAAGTACAAACTTAAGAAGAAAGGATGGACATGCATATCACATAGTTTATGAGAAAATGTTTATTTAAATGAGGGGTCCAACCTGCTGCATCACAGAGATTTAGAAGAAAAGGAAGCCAATAAATTTGGGGCAGCCAGGGAAAATCATATCCTTCCGCAGCACCTCTAGCTGTAGCTCTGCTAAGGTAGGATGGGAAACTGCCAACTCTTCCAACTTTCTTTGATAAGCATATGCTGCTATTTTTTTTTTTTTCTCAAATTATTCTGGAACATAAAGGGGACAGAAAATAATCTAAATAAAGGTGACGGGCTATCTCATTTGGACCCAGGTAACGTGATGAGAGAGAGGGTAGGGGCACCCACCAGACTTCCTGCCCCCATCTGTGCACATCTCTAAGCTACAAAGCGAAGACAAAGGGGGACTCTCCAGGCTGCTGCCTGGGCTTGGGCTCCAGGCACATCAGTAGCTCCTCCGTGTGCTCCTTTGGCCCGCCATGCAGTCAATTAGCCGTGATTGTTTATTTTGAGACATTTAACTAGAGACCTTCTTGAGAGAGGCCTACCCTGGTGGTTTGTCTTGATCCTTCTCTAAGTGTGGGAACCTTTGTCTAATTGGATTGACTGGAAGTGGAATAGTCGTGGCGTGAGTTCTGTGAGCTGCGCCTAAACCGTGGACATTCACATGGAAATGAGGTTAATTACACAGCATAGATGAGCCTAATGATTGCACCTGCAGCACCACAACAACCTCCCTTTAACTCGGTTTCACAAACAATTACAAAGAGCAGCTGCATTCATTTCCACAGTTAGAGTTAAAAAAAATCTGTAATGATCCCCAACAGAATAGAGGATCAGGGGGTGAGAGGGAGGAGAGAGAGGATTCTTCCGGTTCAGATGCCCTTCCCAGGCCACCTGCTGATTGTGCTAATCCCCAGAGCCTTGGGCTCAGACAGGGAGCCACATAAACTGCTGCTGCTCCTGGTCCTTGCCTCCCACTCCCGCCCCTGCTGACCGAGATGAGAGTTTCTCATCTGCCACGGCTCATTAGCATTGCAATGGAGATTCCTGAAGGGCAAAGTCAGTGGAACTCCAGACCCCGAGGTGCTTCTGAAGAACCAAACCATTCCCCAAATCACTGGAGGATTACTTGGGAACCGAGCAAATGAGAAACACCCAAAGACTGTTGCTGAGGCTTTTACTCTGCCACCCACCTTATCAGAATTCGCTTTCTTTCTTTCCCTCCCTTTCCTCTCCTTCATTGATCCTTCCCCATGTCTATCACTATCCTCATAGGCACTGGTTAGTGTTTAGGAATAGTAAGAGGACACTAAACTACCACGTGTGCTGATTCCCACCCCTACACACCACTGGAGCTTCACTTAGGAGGGCTGATACTGGGCTCTCAGAGTGATCACATAGGGATCCCAGTGGGATTCCCCTGCCGTGACTGTGAAAGATAATTGATGGCTGCCAGAGTCAAATCCACCCTCAAATATTTAAACATTCAAGGAATGTGCTTCAGGCTCTCAAAGCAGATCTGAAAAGGGGAGGCCCAAAAAGGCTGATGAATAATTGTACAAACTTTCAAAGGCATTGAGTTGAAGGTCAGGATACCCATGGGGCTGTATATCTTTCTCTTTTAGTCTTGTTTCTTTTCCTGTCACATTGTCCCCCAAAGACAGGTAAGAGGGGGCAAATTGACTAAGCCCACTCACAGTGGTCTAAAAGGCAGCCAGTTCTGATATTTCTGCTCAACACTGAACTAGCTGCAGATGGGTGGGAGGCAAGAACTAGCCTTATCTCAGAGGAAAGCCACCTACATTCCAATGGTCGTATCTGTACGTCGTCTCCACTCATGAAGATCTGCTTAGGAAAACTGTCCAGGTCTCCATGCCTATTGTGGGTAGACTGGCGGGCATGGGAGCGTTGGAGCCATTGCTTTTTTTTTTTTTTTTATTATGGGTAAAAATCAAAATTCTCACAATACATACAAACATTTGTAAAATGATATATAAATATATATGCATATATATGTATTTGCTTACAAAAATGTTATTTTATATATATATATATACATATATTTTAAGAGGTGCTTAGATTACCTAAAATATTATACGGAACCCACTGGGATTCCCATGTTGCCCACCTCCCACACCTCCCACCACATCCAACACAAACATCTCCCATAGCTTTTGAGGGAAGGAAAGTGAGAGTTTCCTGCTACCACTTAGTCTGGGGAGTCAATTTCATAGGTAATAGGCAAGTGAATTTATTTTCCAAGCAGTAAATAAACAAAGACAAACCAACAGACTTGTAAAATAGATTTGCTTCCCATGCCTTTACCCTCCAGATCACAGCCTGCTTTGATAACAGGCTGAAAAGGAGTCACTGTCTCCATTTTGAATTGATCCAAGAAAAGCCAAATCGGGCTGTTTTCAAAATGTGCATGACTGGGCTAGTTACTCATAACTTACCTTCTCGGAGGTTTATGACAAAAGTAATGTTCAGGGCAGTGAACCTAACCTCAAACGATGTTGCCATCACTAAAAACGGTTTGCTAAGAAGTGAAAAGTCACACTGCGTGATGGAAGGCGTGATTCAGGCACTTAAGTAAAGTGTACTCAGGGTAGGAAAACACAGCCCTGATTTAATTACCGGCAAACAGATGCTAGGAACTTGTCCATCTCACCCAGCAGCACCCAACTGGCTTCCACTAAGCTGCGTGTTAACAAAGTTGTTTTCCTGGTTATGCTAAAACCCATATAATATGTAGATGTCTTCTGTTATCAGGGATGGCCCTAAAATCGTGTTTGTTGAATGAATGAAAGTCAATTATAGTCAGCAAAACTTAAAAACCACAACCTACCTTCAATAGTTGGGATATAAAAGAACTGCAGGAACATAATATAGTTTAGCACTTAAGGGAAACACACACATGTGCTTTAACAGGCCGCCATTTGGTTTAATTTGGATTTTCAAAAACAGTTCATCCAAACAAGAGTTCTGTTTACACTTGGGGAGACTCATTTGACTTGTTCTGTTTTCCAAAGTGCAAAGTTTCTGTAATAAATTTTGGTGGCATCATTTCAAATCAAAACAAGGAAAGTGGTTCTCAAAAGTAAAACCAGAGGCCAGCTAAATAAGGATTTGCTAAGTCAATTGGTTGGTTGCTTATTTATACTGCACTCCTTTTCCTCCCTCCTTTGAGAATTTTTATTAACACACACACACATGCACACCCAATGTATGGACACGCACACATAAGCTGATCATGGCAAGGATTAGAACAGAGAGGAACATCATGTCCTCTGTTTCCTGTGACAATTTGAAAGATGAGGTGAGCAATTATATATATTTTATTTTTATTGATATAAAGAAAAGAGGGCAGTAGTAGTTAGGTGAACACTTTCGATGTAAGACAAAGAGACTTTCACCAAGCCTTGCCTGTTCAAACATGCTATCTTGTTTTATTTTCTTTAAGGGAAAACCTCTGAAGCTGATTTGAATTGTTAAGCTAATCTGTGGCCTAGGGGAGATAAAAGCCACCAAAACCTTATAGAAATGAAGGAAATTACACAGACATGCCCACCCCCAGATTTAACGTTCCACTTCCATGTGGTTTTGGAATACATGAGCAGCTTGAGATGTACTTGGAAAGAAAAAACATGCACCAATGACATCTGGAAGAGGCATCGCGGTAAATGGAGATATCCTGACAGTAGTTGGGGATGCTGCTAATTCAGGCTGGCAGTGGCTGAGTTTTATTATTAAAAACATTTTTTATTCCCTTTACCAGATACTGCAAATAAAATACATATATGTATCTGCAGGCTGAGGAAATGTGTGAACTGAGGATTTACTGAACATGCTCAAGTTCATTCTTTCATCCATTGGACAGCTATTTGTGGAGCACAGACTGCGTGCCAGGTTTGGGGTAATGACAGTGCCTAGGAGGACAAGCCCCTCTGCCCTTGGAGCTCAGATTCTAGAAGTGCTGGCCGAAAATAAATACATAGACAGATAAGGAAGGTAATTCTAGATAGTAACACATATTAGATAATAGAACTACACGGAGCACCATGATACCCGATACCCCCAAAGGTAACTAGGGGCAAGGATGAGTGGCTGCTTTAAATTAATTGGCCAGAGCTGGTCGCTCAGAGGTGATAGTATTTGACTTGAGCCCTGAATGCAAAATGGAACCAGCCGAGCTAATACATGTAAAGCCCCTGCCCAGCATGATTTCAATTCCCTAGTGCCTACCAGGTACATTTCCAACTCTCTAGCCTGGCATCTGTGCCCTCCGTGGTCTGACCAGGACATACCCTCCAGTCTGAGCCTTCACTACAATTTTTCAAAATTCTCAGTTCCAGCCCAAACTAAGTCTCTCTGTTCATGGCTTTATGTATTGCTCATGTAATTCTTATTCGGAGCACTGTTTCCTCCATCCTACTTTTGTTTGTCCAAATTCTCCCATCCTTCAAGAGCTTTTGTAAATGCCACCTTCTCCATGAAACCTTTTCAGCCATCTCTCCTTCCTTGAATTCCCGTCAGAATATGCCCATACAGTTCTTATGTCACTTCTTAAACTCTCGCCTTTACCATATACCCTAGTTATTTATACGTCTCCTAGTTTTCCTACTTGAATGTGAGCTCTTTGAGAAAGACTCTCTTTGTCTTAATTCATTAGGATATCCTCCAGTTCTTTAGTAAAGGTTTTGTCAAGTCTTCAATATGAATGAGCAAATGGATGAAAGCTAATCTTTAAACACAAAACCAAAGCAAGGTGTGTGGGGTGTGGGGGGTTGTGGTTAGTGGAGGGCTTGGAAAATGAATGGTGATAACAGTAAAGTGGGCAATGACATCGTAATTAAAGAGGAATCCATTTTGCTTCCTTTTTGTTATATTTGTCATCTTTACTCAATGTTTGGGCCAATCAGCTAGAATTCAGTGTGACTGTCACTAAGTTCTCTGTTTGGTGCTAATAAACGCAAAGTTGTTCATGAGAGAGGAAATTATTTCCAGCCATAACTCTAGCCAGTTACTTCCCAAGTGGTCGAGCTCTACTAATGGAAAAACTCGAAACAGGTCAGAAGCACCATCTTTATAGATAAAGGACGACGTTTGCCTGGGTTGGATTGACTTCTCTTTCTTGACAGTCTGCATTGCTGTTCAGTGATTTGTATTTCTCAACATGATGTTCAGTCCATCTGTGGGATTTCAAACATAAAAGAGATGCCAGGGGATTTTTTTGAAGAAGATGAATTTGAAACTTTGAGAGGTAATTGACCCAAGGCCTCAGTGGTAGCTTCAGGACTCCCAATTCTAAGCTCTGCATGGTTTTACAGCTTGCTGGCTTGATCACCATCATATAATTTTAAACAAGGAGAGTTGATTTCGTTGTTGTTTATTTGTTTTCCTGTCATACTATCTTTGAAGGATTTTAGACAATTTGCTTCTGGGGAAAAAGCAATCCCTTAATCACTGTGATATGCAAATATAAAGAACCCTCAAAAATCCCGATGGGTGAAGCTTCAAACCAGTTGCCTCATTTCTGGCTCTGGGCCACAGAAAACAGAGCAGGTAGGTAGTGTTTATCTCTTCATGTCTCTTTATGTTTCAAAATAACTGCCTTTCAGGAAGAACTTCAACTGAAATCATTCCCAACATCACACAAAGGAAACTGGGTGCAACGAGGCGCTATGGGAAAGTGAAAAGAAAGAAAGAAAAAGAAAAAGAAAAAAAAAAAAAAAACGCATTGATGCCTGGTAAACCCAGGAGTAGGACAGGGATCTGGAGGGCTTGTCGGTTCCAGCAATAACAACACTTGACATTTGTTACATGTTAATTACACGGTATTGTCTTTTGGAGGTTAAATCAATCAGAAATTTCCTGTACAGCTAATAAAATTGGAACCCATCTGTGGTTTGCCAAGTCACGTTAAAAACTGTCTCAGGACAGAGTTAGAAGGCTCAGGCTTTAATTTGTTCTGGGCAGAAGAAATGAGAAACCACTTCTTTAACTGAATTGGGCTGGTTAGTGCTGCCCTATGATAAGTGGTGAATGAATAAAAAGTATTATTATAGCTGCCATTTATTGAAAGTATATTGTGCACCAGGCACTTTTCTAAGCACTTCACAATAAACCTTATTTGCTTGTCACTAAACCTGATGCAGTGCTGTTTTCTCCATTTTAGAGAAACAGAAGCTGGATCCCAGAGAGGTAAAACAAAGTTCCAAGGTCACACAGCTGGTAAACATTGCACTTGGAAATTGAACTCAGGTTTATCTAATACCAAAGTCTGAGCTTGTAGTTAATAACTCCAGTGCACACATTAAGTATTTAGCTAATACTTGATGATTTAAATTGAACACTAGTATGACATCATTTAAGTGCAAAAACTCATAATATCTACTCAAAAGATTGATTTATTTTACTATTTTCTACTAGAAACACAATTCTTTTCATGAATAAAGTTGTTTAGAATATTTAAACAGTTACATGCCTCCCAAAATATTCAGGTGTTTTCTTTATTGAGATATTCACAGAAGTCAATAAAATGCAACAGATTAGAAGAGTCTCAAGGAATTTTAACTAAATTATTGCAGTACTAAGAATATTTTTATAAGAAAATCAGAAAACAGATATCTGAGTTCATTGAATAACTCAACTTAGGTTGATTCTTAGCTTTTGAAGTCTATATCAAGAAAGCTAAGACTCAGATCTTCAGATCCATGTTTTCTGTTTTGTTTTGTTTTGGGAACTGGTTCAAATTTAGTTCTTCCAAGAATTTTCCCTCATTCCTTGCACCAGAGGTTCTAAGCTCTTCTACTCTGTAATATTCCAGGCATAATACATTTAACTTATATATATATTGTTTACCAATTGAATTATTACTTTGGGCATGTATTCTATTCAGTTAGATTTTGCTTTTCTGGTACGTGGATGGGATCCCTTCATTCAACTTACTTAAAATCCTCTCCGATATTCCATCCAATTTAAGAAGTCATAATAAGACATACCATTATTTTGTATTAAAAATGAAAATGTAATAACAATTTGTTGCACAATGTTTTATGACCACATCAATTATTAGACTCATCCCAATTTCAGGAATGTTAAAAAAAAAGAAAGGTATCCTAGAATTCATGAAATACCTTGTTATATTTTTTCCTGACATGTCTAAGTACTGAATCAACATTGTAGACTAGCTAGCTGGCTGGAGTGGGACTAGAAGGGGTTTAAGATCTTAGGATAAAAAACATTATTTTAGAGAACTTCTGCCAGCCAAATTATCATGGGGCTGAAAGCTCATGTCTTTAAGTGTTTTAGAATTGCTTCATTTTTTTACAGAAGTGAGAATATGGCAGTTCTTGTCAACTGGTACTCATTCTGCTGACTTCTTTATTTAAGAAGGACAAGATGCTCAACAAAATTATGGAATATTTATTGATTAATTGATATCTTCAGGATTGCTAATGCTGGAAAGACCTTAAGGACCAAGGTAAAAACTCTAGGCAAACTTTCTCATAGCTACGAAAATGAAATGCCCCATTTTGGTATGGTCAGCAGTTTGTTTGTTGCCATTTTCCCCTCGGGTGTCCCAAGGGCATTCTCATAAGGAGAAATATTGAACTATCCCCAACTCCTACTATTTTGTAACATTGGTCCCTCGATGAATCAGTTGCAACTCACTTCTTGAATTCCCTTAAGGCGCATACTGACCCGGCTTCAACTGCTATGATTGTGAGAACTGGCTTCCAGCTTTCCCGGTACGGCAGGGTTCCTTTAATTGGCTGCCTGGTAAATGACACACTGTATTCTTTTTATTGGGATAATTCCCAGGCAATCGATTGGATACAAGGAAGTGACAGCTACCAGAGGATTACTGGCTGAGCTGGAGCCTAGTTTATTAATCAGCACAGGTAGGACTGGTGTTTGTCAGCCTGAATTTCCTTCTGCGTTCACATTTGTTCCTGTTAGGCAGACCTCTGGCTCACTTCAAGACGGTAAAAGTAAATTCTTAAACATGTACCAAGCCTGAAACTTGACTTTTCTCTTAGGCCATGTCATGGTGGAAAATGTGAATTGGAGAATTCAGACCAGCTCCAAAATTGTTTATGAAGGAAAACTGAGTTGTGAAGAAGGGAGAGAGGGACTTTGATTAGACAGGACTTGAGATATCTAGAGGTATGTAACTCCCAAGGTCAAAGGGATTTCTCTCAAGAATTGTGTCGTTATCCAACGGCACTTCAGAAATAATCCAAGCTTTATGCTTCCTTTTATGCCATGTGCGTGAAAAAGACATGCGTCTTCTTCCTATGGGATGAGTAGAAATGTGCTTATCCCGAGTTAGGGTGTTGCCTGGCTCCTTACACAGAATTAATCCAGCCTGTTTTCTCCTATTTCTAAAGATGAAGCAGTTTGACACCTCTTAATGCTATATATTATGCACCTTTCTTTAGACATTTTCCAAGCCCGTCAACATCAGTTTTTATATGCGTGCATGAAGGACAGCTAAAATTTGGCAAGAAGGTACAAATGAGCTTTTTTATTTTTTTCCCTTTGGAGGAATTTAACATTGAACTACTGCCATTATTTCCGCTTACGCTATAAATGTGTTCCTTGGCCATGACGTAAATTAAACGAGCCCAAAGCACGTCTTCTCCCAGGGTGCAAGGCCAGTCTGGCTTTGCTTCCTTTTCCTGTATTTGTCCCTACGCCACACCATGCCATCAGCTCCTCACAAAATATTCTTCCTTGATTTATCATCATTTTTTTTTCACTCTAGGGAGGACAAAAATTATTGTGAGGATAAATTGTGAAATCATACATTCAAGAAAATATATTCCTAGTAAAATTGGGAAGAGGCCAAATTTGACTGATGTCACTCAGTAATATTTTGGGGGCTTCAGCTGCTCTTTCTTCTGACACTTGATTTCTTCCATTCTCAAAAATCCCCATGGCTGCATTTAAGGAGTCAGAGCTCTTAACTGCAGCACTTTATCTAGGCTCTTCTCTTTCAGTTTTACTTAAGCTGCAGTATTCTTTTTTTTTTTTTTTTTTTTTTTTTTTGTGACATTATGGGCTCCTCTAGCTGGATTTCAAATGGCATTACAGCACAGAGGTAGAACAGCAATCCCATTAAACCAATTTGAAGCATTACATGAATACATGATAACTCATGAATTAGTGCACATTGTTTCACTTCCCCTTCCTCCTGGAATTCATTTGACTTCCTCTATTCCTATTTGGTTTCTCTAAGGTCTTTAAAGTTCATCCCAATTCCTCCCTTTGCCTTGGGAGCACATAAGGAGCTCTCACTTCCTTCTATATTTCAATCTACAACATCTAGGTAGGACTTTAATTAGACTCTCCTAAAAACTTCATAATTAGCTCTCTTCTCTTTTGCACTATTCCATTCTCCCCAAATATACCACATTAAGTTAGACATTCTTGGAAAACAGAGGTTATGGCAATATGGAAAGAGCATAGGAAATGTAGTTAGAAAGACCAAACATCACATTTTGGCTCTGTCATATACTGATTCTGTGACCTTGGACATGTTGCTTATCCTTTCAGAATTGCCTTTACCGTCTGTAAAATGGGAATAACACCAACTACCACTTGGGATTTAGTGAGTAGTTAAACAGGCTATTACTTGGAATTTTCTTAGTATATGGCCTGACATGCACCCAGTACAGTAAGTGTTAACTTCCTTATGCATCCTGTTCTCTGCTCAGTACCTAACTCTGAGCTTTACTCTTAGAATGTAATAACTGTTTGTTGATTAATGTTCTATAGTCATGACTTTCTTCTGCTCTCTCTCTCTCTCTCTCTCTCTCTCTCCATAAGACCTTTTCTAACTTCAGAAGATAGTCCTATTTTCAGTAAGTCAAGCTCCTTACAAGGAAACATGTGATGTTATTTTGAGAGGCTGATTCAGACATCATTTAACGTTCACAATTGTTTGGAGGATATTGCTCACTGAGGTAGGAGTTCCACCATTAGCAGCTATTTTGGAGTGGGAAGATTAGAGAAATATCACGCAGTTGAAAATTAATAGCATGCTATAATATAATACAATAATTGAGGTTGGAGACATTTAGAATTCCTGCAAGACATCTGCTGGACCAGTTCCCGGAATGAACCAGTGAAGAAACACAGGTCAGAACCCGGACTCTATTGCTTCTCCAATGCTCGTGCGTTTCCTTCTCCCTTTTCATGTCAGGAATGAGCAGTATTTCACGTTTGGGGTAGTTGTCCTGTTGGAGGTTTTCCTCCAAGGCACCCCTAGAGGGCGAGATAACTCTCTTGCACTTAGATTTTTAAGTTCTGTTTGAAGTCAATCTGTTCTACCCATCATAGGACCCAAGTGGTTCAAAACTTAGCTGCAAATAACTTAGACCCAATTATTGACTGATTAGCCTCAGCATCTCATACTTATAAAGTGCCTACCATGTGTACATCTTATTCTGTTTACCCAACTGTGCAATTTAGGCATAGTGAAATTTAAGTTGAACTCCATTTACCAACAGTCAAAAGCTGAACTCTATACTCCTAGATCAAATGGAATAATAATTTTTAAATCTATTGTTTTATTCAAAAGAAATGTGCTTTGTCTTTCACCCTAGATAAAAGAATATTTAAATTTTTATCCATATTTGGAGACTAGACTTTTAAAAATTTTAATGCTTAGTGTACTAATTTACTAGGATGAATTTAGTTTTTATATGACCACTTCATATGCAGATTCAAAGTTGCATCTTTTTTATATTTTTGCTCAGAAATCCATTAAAAACATAGATTTTTAAATTCATGAATATTTATACTTGCCAACCTAATATAATGCTAAATAGAGGAAATTTCCAAATAAGTACAAATAGCCATTGTTTATATGCCCAGTTGTTAATTGCATTGTTCTGCTTATGTTTGGAAGTTTGGTGTGATGCAGACACAGAGAATCAACCCAGCAGGAGGCAATCTCTTACGTACATGGGCAGCACAGATTAGTGGTTGGGAAATAAACTACTGGTAGCAAATTGCTTAGGTTCAAACCTCGGCTCTGCCATTTGCTAGCCAGGTGGCCTCGGGATTCTTGCTTAACCTCTCAAAGCCTTAGTTTCTGTTTTTCTGAAATAGGGACACTTATAGTCCATATTTCATATGGTTGTTTTAAGAATCAAATGAGACAATCTGTGTGAAGCAATCAGCACAATGCCTGGCACATAATAAGCACCCAATAAGTTACTACCTATTATTGTGAAGGACAAAAAAATTTGTAGCACAATATTCTAAGACTTTTAACAAAGCATAGCTTTATTACAAAGAGGTAAATACTACATAATTATTCATATGAGTATATGAGTCTCTTTTTTCTAAGATTGAGTGCAGGCATGTTTTGGTACACTGTCCACATAATGAATGATTTGAGAAATAGGTAAGAGTAGTTGCCAGTAGGAAAACACACACACACACACACACACTCACCAAAAAAAAAAAATGTACCTGTTCAATTTGAATTCAGTCAATGACATGGGACTGGAAAATCCCAAAGAATTTCTTACATTTGAATAACAGCAGTGCCAATCAGTGTGCATTTAATTGATAAATTGAGCAAAGTATCTTTTTCATCTTGTCAATTCTGTTATCAGATCCAGAGTGCTTCTTCATAACAGAAAGAGCGAGTAGAGCAGCAAAGATTTTAAGGATAGAAGAGATTTGATATACCACACGTGTCCTCTCTCCAGTCTGCCTCCCTTCTGCAGAATCACATTTGTCCTTGAGACACTGCTGGTATCATACAAAAAGACTTTCTCCTACTAATATTCCATCCAATTTAAGAAGTCATAATAAGACATACCATTATTTTCATCTCCTTCATGCAATTAAGAATTAAAAGGACATTCTCATAGTCTGACTTAAACTGAAAGGGACTTTCTATGACATACTTCAGCGTGGGTTTCACAGACATAGCGCCTACAACCTGGGGATGTGACAGTGTATGGGTGAGGCTGAAGATCTCCACAGAAAAATAAATCCGGCCTTTGTCTACTAACTGATGTTTGAAACCTCACTGGATGAAACCCTCTCTTTTTCTTCTGGGTTTTCATGTGTATGACTTTTTTATGCTGCCATTGGTCATATGAAACTTAGCACAAATGAAGATCTCGATGGCTTGTAAACACAGGGGTAATGTAGAGCAACTGAAGGCCCTAGAACCCTGATAAAAGGAAAAGAGAAAAAAAAATAGTTTAGAGAAAAAGGACCTACAGCTCAAAACTGACCTCCTGAGCTCCTTATAGTAATTTCTTCCAGGTTTTGTCAAAAAAGATTCCCAAGCGAATGGGTGAGACTATATTTCTGGTTTCTCATTGTGTCTGTCAAATTTGCCTTCCCAGGTGATGACTGCCTGGGGTCTTCTTTACTGTCTGGGTCTCCTCCTATCTCCCACCCATGAAATTGTTTTAGCTTTTTGATGCACACTTACAGGCCCATGGGCACACGTGGGCACCCTACATTGTTTATCTGTGGCTGTTAAGTGCAAGGCATACGTGATTTGTGGCTTTGGCGGCCTGATTTGGGTTTTGCCCTTGAGACAAACTCTGGCTCTGATGTGCGTCTATGGTAAATGAAGCAGATTAATGGCATAATTGGTATACGGTGGATCATGCTGTAAGCCAGATTGAACGGATACCTCCGCAGTGAGCCGGCTTAGGAACGGCACGTTGCGCTTTGCCTCTTGTAACCTCCTTCCCTTCCAGGTGAGGTGCACAGAGTTCAGGGCAGTTCCGGTTCTTGACAGGAGGTTTTGTTCCAAGCACACGTAATATGCTTACATAACAAATAGTGTGTGCTGTATCTGAAGTAAAATCATTACGCTGGGGATCATCTTTGCCAGTCTCCGCACTCCCCCACCCCATCGAGGTTACCACTATATCAAAGCAAGTTGAAAGATGTGAGAATGTCCATTTCATCCACTGCTGCTTTGTGAATACAAACGTGCCCTTTGTCAGTTAGGATACGTAGATGACATACACTTCTGCCGCATTTAATGAAGCTTAACCCAGAAAGTGATGTGAAGGGGATACTTCAAACGTCTAACTTGAGCTCGGCTGAGTAAGGTAATCTTTAAGACCAAGGGATGAATATCTGGGAAGCAAAGAAATGCTTTTGAGAATTAACTAGGCCAACATAACTCACTCCAGGTACCAAAGGAATCCTGGTGTCCTGAAAGAGAGGAATGCATTTTGCATGTCTTAGCTTAAAAGAGATTCTGGCACAGACAGGCAGAAGTTCTTCTAAGGCACTTTGCTTCCAAAGAGCCTACCTGTTTCATCAGGGTTAAGGTGACGAAGTGTCCTGGTTTGCCCAGGTTTAAGGTGGTTGCCAGGACACAAGACTGTCATTGCTAACACCAGGTATGTCCTGGGAAATGTGCAATGGGTTGATCACCTCATAGAGTCCTGACAGTCTCATCAGATCAAATCAAATTAGAAATAACATGGCAAAACATTGTCCTGATGGCCTGATGTCAAAACCCATCACCTCTCTGCCATGAACCCTGCCACTCCAGTCCTTCCAACAATGATTTTATAGTCCAAGGAATATGTTATCCCACTTCCCAAGATGCTGATATATTCCCTTTTCATTGTCACCTGAGAAATTCACATTCTAAAAGTTGTGTCAGTCACAAAGAAAAAAAATGGGCTGAACTGAATGGTTTTCATTTTCCCAATTTATTTAATTTTGGACTCTGCCTACAGACGTTTTGAGTTAAAGCAAACATTGCCAGAAAAAAATGTGCAGATGCCTAATTCTTTGCAGGATTAATAATATTATATAGGGACTATTTTATACCCCATTACAATAAAATGAGCTGTCTTTATTACATGCTAAACAACAACAAAAAAAGTCACAGGTTGGACAGTAATTAGCTTGAATAGACATTTATTTTATCCTTTGACTGGCAAAAAATTGTAATTTATGCTCCAGAAAAAAATTGATTCTTAAACTTTATATCTGAGGTTTCTTTGCCAAATACATGCTAATATTGTTATTAAGTAGATGGTAAAATGTGCTCCCCAAGGCTCCATCCCATAAAGGACTTGGAAAATATAGGTAATATGAGTCCATGCTCATGTTTGCTCTTGAATGTATTTGTAAGCCACAGAGAAACCTGGACTGGCCATTTCTTTAATGTATGAGCCCACTACTGCTTCCGGTCCTTCTCTCTGTACAAACTTTGTCAAAATTTTCTTCCTGAGCCAGAAAGTTTTTTTAATACCTGTTCCAAGGTAGATAACACATAGGCAGTTGCATTTTCATAGCCATCAAAGGATCATGTAAGTTTGAGTCTCCAGATTAAATTCTTGGGCTCAATCAGGAGGCATAAAAATATCTCTGGGGTCTGAGCACTCCTCTGAAAGGTCTATAACACCATGTGTTCCCAAAACAAAGCATTCGGCTCATTCTGGTATCTCATACCCCTGCTCAGTAGTACTGCTCTAATGCCATGCTTCCCTTTTCTGATCATGTAACCCCACAGCAGTAGATGGCTCATCAGTTACTCTTTCCACATATGATAGAATGTATCTCTGAAGGCCCTATCCACAGTTATAATGCCAGCTCCATAAACCCCGCTCTGCCAAAAGACTCTGAATCCACTTCAGTGTCATTTGGTTCCATTCATCAAATACCACTTGCCATCAGTTTGGAGAATGTCTATTCGTTGAACAACAGTAAGGTGTGTTGGGGGTGGGGGGATGCAAGGACATCACTCAATTATTTTGTTAAGAAACACAATTTTGGCTAAAATTCAAATATATGTCTTAGAAAGAAGTATTAAAAGCAACCCCCCTCCCCTAAACGCACACACACAAGCACACATACACACACAAAGGGGATGGAGAGTGAATTTTCTCTAGTATTTTCCTTTTTGGTATACATACCAAAATTTCCTTACCAAGGTAGCAATATTTTGGGAAAATTCAGAAACACTTTTAATGCATAGAAGGAAAGTATTTCACTATAAGTTTCTGATTTTTTATTACAAATATTTTACTCTTTTCCATCACTAATGCCTCCTCTCCAGGTTTGTGTCAGGCAACTTGGTTCACAGAGTTTGATTCTTGTCCCTGAGTGAACCTAGTACTGAAAGGCCCTGGGAGATAGGGTTATGGCCTGTTTTCTAGGTTCACGGTGTCCTATCAGGTGTTTTCTGTTTATATATTAAATAATATATTTTATATATAAGCATATATATTTGTGGTAAAAGTAGAAATTATAATTTATCTATATTTTATCTATATCTATAAAATTTTAATGGCTTCATTAGTTCTAAAATTATCTTTTACTAGAGAAAATAATCTCACAATTATAGTAAAAGTAATTTAGCCAAGAAGTCACTTTGCTGTTACTAAGCAAGCTCTTCCATTCACCAGTTCATTTAGTTGTCCCCTTAATTCTCCTTGGAATGGGGTATGAACCATCATTGTTGACTATTTTCCAGTAGATGCTTGGTGGTTTTTGAAGTCTGAGGAAACAGTATTTAACGGGAGCAAAGAAAACTGTAGTTGAGGAATTTGCTCTGAAAGGAAGGAAGTTATCTCTTCTCCCCAAAACATGTGGAAATAAAATTAAATATTCTGAAAAGAATATGCACATATCATATGTGCATAGCATGTTTTCATATATATATATATAACATGTTTGTCCAAGTATTGAGAGTTTGTTATCAGGTCCTGTTCCCTTGCCTCCAGGTAGTTTATAAAACTTCGTGGTAATATAAATGTGACTGTAAATCACTTATATTGAAATAACTTTTGCTATCAAAATAGTTAAATGTTGATTTTAGACACATTTTGCCAAAAACGTGAATACGTGTTTTGAAGTTACTGAAATAAAAAAAGAAAAAAATGAACACAATTAATCCTGAGATTTTAAAATTTTCCTTGGTGTTAATGAGCCAACAGGCTCATGCAATTGTTTCTGCCAACAATATCATATTTGAGTGTAGTTAATTCAGGTAACCAATTTGTTAAAGATTTGTTAAACAAAATTGTCATGTTTCTAAATTGGCTGCACACTGGATTTCAGAGAGCTGGTCTTGTATCCCTGTTATAGGCACGGAAGGTCTGGCTCAGTGCATAAACTATACCACCACTCTGTCATTGCCTGGTTCCTATGCACAGATTCAAGTCTCTGAGAGTATGTTCTCAATGTTAAAATAACAATCACAATGATAAACAACTTTTACATAGTGATGTGGACTTCTTCCCACATATACACCTAGTATATTAACCTTCACACTCCAAACCAGTCCAGCAAGCACAATAATACATTGAGAGGAGGAGAAATAATTACTGGGAAAATAGATCCACATAGGAGGTCGGAAGCTGCCTCAGGGGAAATGGCTTACTGTAAATAACAAATCCTGAATGCAGCCATTTCTGCAACACCATGTGCTATTCCTGGTTGCCTAGTCATAGTCGCCAAACAAAGCTGACTATAACAGGTGGTCATAGGATGCAAGGTAGAAATCATTGACAACACTCCTGTGGTTTTCTGGTGATTTTTTCAAGCAGTTTCAACCCTAGTTAGAGGTGTCTTGGTCTCTTTAGGCTATTGTAGGGCTACATATAGGGGAAATTATACCATAAGGTAACCCAACCCTTCTGAAAAGCTAACCTCCAAACTCATTCATATAATAAACATTATAATACTTAATCCTTCCTGATGTTCTATGTTTCAAATAGATTTATTTACTGAAAATAAGCAATGGAAAAGAATCCAGTTAACAAGACCTGGGAAAGTATTTTTTACCAAGGTGATGACCTTTTTCTCACCAATGGTCTTTACAAGTGAGCTTGGGATGGACCAAAGTTATAAGAATTTTTGTGTGTCTGTTCCTTTTTTGTTTTGTTTTGTTTTCATATGGCAATTACAACTAGAAAGATATTTGAATGTAGATTTTACAGAGTTTTGCTATCTGTCCTGTGGATCTCAGCATTTTATGTGGCCCCTCTGCCATCATCCGAAAAGGTTCAATATATTTCAAGGAAAAAGAATATGTGGAAACACGTCACTCATGTGAATATGTGTGAGTATGAGTGTGTGTGTTTACACACAACTTAGTTTTAATTAGAGCAGAGACAGCTTTTTCAAACTTCCAAACATACATAGTCTAGCCTACTTCATCAACTTGGCAAAGGATTTCGCAGTCTTGGTGTAAACACCTTGATTTTTATTGCATGACAAAATTATATCACTGTAAATGCAATGAGCAGTACTGTGGAATGATATCAACTTTAAAAAGTATTATATTGGAAAACTTTAGCAGATAGTTAAGAAATCATTTAAAATTTTTCAGTAGATCAGCACAGTGACAAATATTTATTCTACATGTAATATACATATATATATATATAACTATAAATAGCCTTGAGAATATTGATGACTAAAAGACTAATTAGTTGTGAGATTCCTAGGGATGAATTTCTCAACCTTGACACTATAACGTTTTGATCTGGATGATTCTTTATTGGTTTTGGCCTGTGCATTGTAAGCATCCCTGGCCCCTGCCCACTAGATGACAGTTGGTCCCCCACCCACACCCCCCAAGCTGTGATAAACAAAAATGTCTCCAGTTGTCAAACACCTCTTAGGGAGCAAAATCATTTTGGGTTGGGAACCACAAGATTAATGTAATGCAAGTTAGAAGTTTTGGAATTTTTTTGTCAAAATTTTTGAAGATAGAGTATATAATTTAATCTAAGTAAGTTTATGGGCACTATCATCTCCAGATTACAGAGGAAGTCATGTATATATTTGTATAGTTTTTCAACTCAGGAGAGTAGAATCAAATTTCATTGAGAGAGAAAATACTTGACAAAGGCAGATACATAGTAGGACTACTACCTTAAAATAGATTCAACCAATTACCAGTAGACTTGACTTGAAATTCTAATCACATTAGCAAGAAATATCAACTACAAATTCTAAATGCCTATACCCAAGGATGAGGTGCTGCCTTATCCAAACAAGTTGTAAGGATGCAGAGGGAGAATCCAGGAAAGACTAAAACAAAACTGACAAACACAAAATATGATCTTGGTTAGTCACAGATTCTGAGAGATGGTTTATAGGGAACATGGAGCTTAGAAGAAGACTATGGAAGAAAGCTAAGAAGGCATCTTGTTTTGTAGCTGCTCTTAATAGGTAAGTGAACTAAAGGCTGAGAGGAAAGTAGCTCATGCTCTCCTAGTGTCCTTGACATCTCAACTCCGTTTTAGGATTTCAGTGGTATTACAGATGAATGTGATTTCCTGTTCCTTTTGGCTCAGTGCCTCGCACAGTGTTCTACATATAATTTAGTGCTCAATAAGTGTTTGATAATTATGGTAAGTGGGACAGCCTAGCCAGGAACCACATAATTTCCCATCTAAAGAATCCCAGGCAGGAAGCATAGTATCCATTTAAGTCAAGAAAGTGCCTTTTCGCCAAAACCATGTGCTACTGACTTACAGAGCTAGGGTACAGCCTCTTCACCCCAAGAAACAGAATGGACTCAGACTATCCTTCTTCTCATAATTTTCCTCTGTGGGGACCCACCACCAACTTTGCAGCAACTGGTTATCACCAGATTTCATCCTTAACATTCTGAAATGGGAAATCTCCACTAAACATTTTTGCTTGCTGTGAAAATGGAAAACAAAAAAGCATGTTCGTGATGACCTGCTATGTTATAAAGTAGCTTCTATGCTTGCTGGAAAGTTTCAGTCATTTTATATTGGTTTATATAAAATAAAATACCGAATACATGGGATAAAGTCCAATAGCTTCTAGGAGTCCAGGCTAGATACTGAGAACTAAGGAGAAGCAGTATGACCCATACCCAGCAGAATGTTATTGCAGAGCTGGGTTGCATCTGATATTCAGTCAGCTAGAGAAGGTAATTTATAGTCAAACTACTGAGGATTGCCTAGAGAGAAATTTCACAGGATTTCATATCTGATTTAAGGATCATTGGTTTCCTGTAGCGATTGCCAAAAACTCCCAAATCCTTATTATGATCTGGGAGGTCTACTTCCCCTCCTCTTTCCTCCCTCTTCCTCTAAAGCTCTTTCCTTCACTACTCTTCAGCTTTGCTTCTTTCTTGCCACTTCTCTTCCAGCTTTGAGACTTTGCATTTGCCGTGCCTTCTCCTTTGAATGCTCTTCTTCCAGAATTTTCCATAGCTAATGAATACTCAGCATCTGGTGCTCTTTCAACTCAGATGTCATCTTCCAGAGACGCTTTCTCATGTTGTCCTTCTAGCTAAAGTTTTTACCACCCACACTGACATTCCTTGCTGCTTACTCACAGTCCCATTATCTGGCTAGCTTCTCCTCCTAAAAGCAATCACCTGAAATTATCTTAATATTTATTTGATTATACATTTATTGCCAACCTCTGGTCACTGGAATGTAAAGTCTAGGGAGTCGGGAATTTTGTTTGTCTTATTGACCATTCAGAAACATTTATGGCACATGGATTCTCAATGTGTAAAGGAAATCAAAACCATATCTTTGGCTAAAGTGGAAAGGAACAAATAATCATTGCCATTAAATTATTGTCTGGAGTAACAGTGAACAAATAATATAAGAAGAGGGAAATGTTTGGAAACAAGCAATATTATTCTTGACTCATGTGGATGTAGCATCAGGATTCCCAGGGGAGCTTCTCCCAGAGGCGACGTGAACCTTACACGGGGGCTTGATGAATCATAAGGACGGTTTTTACTTTTCCATTAAAGAAGGAACAGGAAGGGGTCTGAACACCAGGACACTCTGATCCACCATCATGACAATCTGTGTGTCCTGCATCAAGAATTTTCCCTTCTCTGCCTGAAAAATGAGTTAAGCAGCAGCTTCTCTTCATTTTGATCACAAAGGACCGGTTGGCCAAGATCAGTGAGTTTGACCCAGTCATGAGATGAAAGAGTGTTTAATTAAAACACTCTTGACATTTGGATATTAAATATTAAAATGTGGACTCAAGAGTTGCTTAATATCATCAAAATGGCCTACCGTCTTGTTCACTTTTCAGAAGTGTTACTGGTTAGAAGATACCGCTATTGCACAGGACCTTTAGCTTGGCTTTCTCAATTCAAAAAGGTCCGTGGGACAGTTTGTTGCAAATGCAGGCAGATAGCTGAGGAATTAGAAGGCCATGTTTGCTTGTGAAAACAGACCACAACAATAAGTACTTTGATAAAAAAACTCTGGAAGAATCTTTATACTTCAAACTATATGCTCTGAAATCACGCACACGGCCTTTATGCCAAGATGAAGGTATCTGTGAACAAAAGGGATTTGGGAACTTGTGGGAGAGTGAAATAGGGAGGGAAAGAGAAGTGTATCAGCAGGAAGGTGTGGAGTGGGAAGGAGACGTGCAGGGAAGCAGCTGTAGGAGCCACTTACAAAGGGCAGCTGGAAGGGAGTGGACGGATGCCTGAGAAGCCCCAGTGTGTTCTAATCAGCCATGGGCCAAGGGAGGCGAGAACATTGTACTTTCCACACATGAATGAAGGCTTAGGCCTTGATGAAAGCTGTGTCTCAGGGAGAGTTTTGGGCAAAAGATGAAGTGAAGTCAGGCAAATTTCTTCTTCCCAAATTGTCTGAAGATTTGAAATAAAAAGTTGAAATTTTTATTAAATCCTTTATTTCCCACCATCATTTCATATTCAGTTACTCTTTTTTTTTTTTTTTTTTTTTTTGCTAAATGATTGCATTCAGCCATTGTTCTAGTACTTAAAACTCCCCTTAAAATACTTGCCTTATTACTTGAATTTTTCAGCTCTGGACAATACTGAATTCATCAAATCCATCAAGAAGCATTTACTGCAGGACTCTAGGCCCTAAGCTCACCGAGAGCAGGCAGAGCTCCTTTCTGGGTTTGCTCACCAGTTGATCTTCAGAGTCTGCACAACGTAGTAGGTGACCACTATGTAACTGTTTACTCAATGATTGCATGGATTAATTCATTTTCATCGCCAATCCCTGTGTTTTCCAGATTTGCGTGTCTTTTAATTAGATGAATTTCCCTCTGTGGCTCTGGAACTCTGGCCACAGGCGCACACTGAAATAGAGGCAAGTTCACCTGGTAATTTCTCACTTTTGTCCAGTAGCACTTTTATTGCAGCCAAAAATAATTTTAAAGACATCTGTCCAGAGCAGAGGCAATTGCTGGTGCATTTAGATGCAGCAGCACACAAGATTGCATTCCTAAGAGAACTGAGACCTTAGCATGGGGACAGACAGACTGACCTGGCATTAAATTACCCAAGGGCAATTTCATCAGTGTCTTGGCCACAGTGATAAATCAGGAGGAGGAGCACAATGGCTCATTTAATTAATTATTGAATTAATCTTTTAGGACCAGATCTTTTGTTTAAATTGCCTGAAACTTACAAAACTTTTTTTTTCCAACCTGAAACTGGCTCTCAGTATGTGGTTACAAATAAGAAAGGGAATATTTTTTAGGATAGCCGTGGGTATTTTTAAAAAATGGTGCCCATTAAAGGCTGTAATATTGACACAATTTTCCAGGGCTGGTTTCGGTTCTCCTACTGAGTGGTAATTAAGTCATCGGGCCAGTCCTTCTGATGCCTGACCAATATGATTTCAGGAGGCTTGCCTCTAAAAATAGTCTTTTGTAGGAATTGTTAGTGACTATCAGCTTTTCCCTGAGTTAATTTGGCTCTCCTTTCAGATGTCATATGCGCCTCCCTGGAAACAAGTTTTCCATGTGTGCAGAGTACAAAGATATGCTAATTCACCCTACCTTGGCCTGAGTTTTCTACAGTCCTGACAGTGCTGAACTAGCAGTGGAAGGTAGTTTATTGTGTCGTCCTTGGACTTCCCTCTGGAGGCAGCCAACAGGATTGACAGCTATTGTTGTCTTCTCATGGGAACAGCTTTTCTCTTGGGAATAGAGAAAACACCTCAAAGGTATTTATGGTGAGACTAAGCCAATGTGACTCAGGTCTGCCCTATGGCCTGTCCTCCCCTCCCACTTTCTTGGTGGTGGTGGCAGGGGGTTGCATTTCTTCACTAAGGATTAAAAGAGCTCCTTTCTCAGGAGAGTTGACTGTGTCTGCACAGGAAGAGGAGTGGGAGGCCAGCTCGGAGCAAAGAAATTGGTCCCAGAGAACACAGACTGCAGAGACTGAAGTCGATTGAACCGAACCCACCACCACGGCTTTGAAGAGCATAACAAGGCAAAACAACCATTGCCACTTACTGGTGTAACTGATTTAGAGTTGTGGCACGAGGTGGAGATGAGAGAGTTAGGCTCTCCCTCACACCACTAGCTACATTCCCTGAATCCACCGGAATCTAGAAGAAGTTAAATCTTCAGTAGAAAGAATCCAGAGCCAGATGTCAGGAGACCCAGATTTTAGGTATATCCAGCTTACTCCTCTGTTTCACAAAGATTTTCAGTCTCCATTATATACAGAGCACTGGACTATCCCTTAACCCTGCTGGCACTCCATCCTCAACTATAAAATGGCAGGTGTGAAAGAAGAATAACACAGCTCTATGAAATGAGTTTGTCCACTAAAGTAGCAGTTCTCAAATTGGATTCCGCCGAGTCCTAGGGGTTATAGAGCCATTTCACATTGTCTGGGAAATCAAAACTACTTTAAAAATGATATAAAGACATTATTTACCTATTTCCCCTATGTTGATATTTGTATTGATGGTGCAAAAGAAAAGCAGTAGCACTGTGTTTTTTATTGCCACAAACTCACAGTTTTTAAAAAAGCCCAGTTTTATTTAAGGATAATCTTGATGAAGCAGCAAAAATTAATTTTTGTTTAGAATTTCAAGTATATACTTTTTAAATAATTTTGAGATGAAATAAGAAAGCAGAAAGCACACCTCCTGCCTAAGGAGAAAAAAGTAATTATGATTATTCAGACTTGGGTATTTGGCAGACAAATTTTCAAAACTGAGTGAAATGAACCTGTCACTTCAAGGAAAATAACTGACAAATTTAGCATTTTGTGTAACTTGTGTCCACCACAATGAGCTTGTGAGTTTCCCAATGTTTCATGAGATTGGTGGTAATAGTAATGTATGTGGTGGTTTGATATAATGAAATGTGCCAATATTCAGATGATTAGCATAACCTATTGAACCAATAGTTTCCATATGACCAATGCATGACATTGCAAAATCATGCATAATAAGAGATCAGAGTAAAATATTCATCAATATTGTTTCAGACTCCACATTGCAACTGAACTTTAAGAAGCTAACTCTTATGGACTTTTTGTATAGAATCAAGGTAGATATATATATATATAAAATCATCAGACAAGGTTATTAAAATACCAATTCCTTTACAAATACACATCTTTTATGTGACCAGACTTTCTTCTTATAATTCAGCCAAAACAAAATAAACAGAATGAATGCAGACACAGATATGAGAATGCAGTTGTTTTACTTTAAACCAGACGTTAAAGAGATTTGCAAAAATATATAACAATGTCACTCATTAATTTTTTTGGACATTAGACATTTTTCATGAAAAAAGTTACTTAGGGTGACATGTAAATTTTACTGTATTTGTAATGTATAAATCAATACATATACTTTTTAATTTCTCAGTTTTGATTTATAATGTGAAAAATATTAATAGATATTATCCAAACAAACAAAAATCTCTATGGGTCCCCAAGGATTTCTAATCATTTAAAGGGGTCTTGTGACAAGAGTTTGAGAACCACTGTTTTAAAGTGATATGCAGCTGCTTCTGCTCTCTGTTTGTAACAATAAGAGAGAAACAGGAAGAAGCCAACTGGAGAACCAAGAGACTCCAGTCCTTTTTGCTCTCTGGGACATAGTGGTGATGGTTCCCAAGTACTCAGTGTTTATACGAGCTCAGATTCAAGATTCACCAGGTTCACCACTGAATCAGGTTTGGATCTAATAGTAAAATAATGGAATTATTGGTAATCAACTTTTGAGATCTTGTTTTAACTGATTTCCTCAGTTCCCACTGCCATATAATCCCTTTTTCTTTACTGAATTGGCTTCTTCCTGACAATCGCATATTGTTTTATAAAAGGCAGTAGATATTCATTCCAAACCATCAAAAACAA
This sequence comes from Tolypeutes matacus, assembly GCA_026826555.1. Classification (NCBI taxonomy): domain Eukaryota; kingdom Metazoa; phylum Chordata; class Mammalia; order Cingulata; family Chlamyphoridae; genus Tolypeutes; species Tolypeutes matacus. Next base: position 12,290,490 of record JAKSZT010054478.1, read on the forward strand.
AGCCAGTTTACCTTGACAGTTCCTGAGGTGATCGCTTTTGTTTGGAGTGCTTTCTTCTACCTCTGAATACCTCTTGGCTTTCCTCTTTGGAAACAGCGGAATTGTCCGCAAGCAATCATGTGTAAATATTGAGCACTAGAGCTTCAGGATATCCTGAAAATATTTCTATTCATGGTGTTCCACATACAACAAGTTGAGGTTTTATTACAATCAAGCTATTAGAACTGAAATTGTTTTTATACCTGGATTTATCTTATTGTGTGTAATTAGCTTGGAACCATAGATAATAAGCTTAGTTGAAAAGTTAAACATTAACTAAAGCATGCCATTCCTTCACTGAATAAATATGTGTTGTGGACCTACTAAGCACAAGATCCCATGCTCAGAGTTTCCATTTAATCCTTACAACATTTCCCTCTCTTCTGAAAAAGGCATTGTTATCCCAGTTTTGCAGATGGCAAAACAGAAGGTCATACATTGAGAAACATGTGGCACCAAGACTAAAAACTAAGATTTGTCTGACTTCAAATGTATGAACTCCATAGGTAACAGGGGGTGGACAGATGAGAATAGGGGAAGATTTGAGGTAGGAAGCCTGACAGGGACTTCCATGGTCCCAACGGAAGGCGTTATGATGTTTTCTTTCTTCTTTTCTCTTGAAGAATGATTCAAAAAATTTTCCAAATAATTGCCTGCTACAGTCACTTAACACAAGAGTCAATAAAGTTGACAGTACTAGTTCAAAATATTTATTCTCTTAATTTTGGTGTTTCCAGGTTATTGCTTCATCAATAACCCTTGCATAATTGCTAACCAAAACATCATTTGTTCTTGATTAAGTGCTGTAGTTTTATACTTTAAAATCATCAAATGATATATTTTCACTTGAAGAAAATATGGCCAATCAAACTTTATTATCCTGACTAAAAATGGCTCAAACTACCTGGTTCATTCTTTATTTTTTCTTCTTATTTCCCACATCCATAAACTGAAGTCTGAGGAAAAACATCCACACATTGGTTTTGGCCTCCATTAAAAGCTGATTCTTGAACACTGGATTGCTATTTTCCCTGGAGGTAAAAGATAGAATTTAGTCATTAATATAGGCCTAATCATAGATATGAAAAGCAGATTTTGATACAATGAAATAGACTGTTTCCATTTTCATTTTCATAGTATAATCTCGTTTGAGTATTGCAATCCCACTTTTGAACAAAATAATTAAGGAAAATGCTTACAAAAGAAAATACAAGTATCTCTAAGTTTCCAAATTCACATTTGGACACTTAGTCAATGTTCTGATCATATCTAAAGATGCCAATAGTCTTTGAAAACTAATCATTTCATTCTATTGCTTAAAACCCTCCTGGATTTCCCATTATGTTCGGATAAAGTTGGTTTCCTTGCATCCCGGCCTAAAGACGTCATACTCCTGCTCATGCTTACTTTCTAGCCTCAGGTCTACCAGAAACCCAGACTGTGACTTTCTCTCCAAACATGATGATGTGTTTCTAGTTGCCTAAATATGACACATAGCTTCACATCCCTCTGCTTATTCTCATCCTACTTTATCTTTTGGGGATGCTCTCCCTCTTTCCATTTTTGTCTGTTTGTTTATTTGCCTGGCAACATACCCACTTATTTTTTAAGATTCATATCAAGTATCATGTACCTATATGCAAAACAAAGACTAGAGCCCAGAAAGTCATCTCTGTGAGGACTTTTTCTTAAAAAAAAATACACCTCTCCCCACTCTATGCCATGCCCAAATGGAGCACTTTACTTTTCTGCATTTTATAATTATACTTGAGCATTCTTTCCTTAAACCTCCCACCCCAACAATGATATGTTTATATCCATGTTTCTCCCTATAAAACTATAAGCCCCTCAAAGACAAAGATCCATTTTACTGATCTTTTTACCCCAGGCAAATATTACAGCATTTGACACATATTAGGCACTCAGTGAATATGGTGCACAAATAAATAAATTTACTTCAGTCTAAAGACTTTCCACACCTGCTTAAATTTATAAAATACATATTAAATCAGTATTATGACTGACTGAAGAAGGTAAAACAAACACTGAGAAAGAACCCAGAAATCCTAGTCTGTAACCACTGGAAGAACTGATTTTTTTTAGATTAGTTGATACAGATGGTATGGTTTGAAGCATCAACGTGATTCAGAAGCTAAGTGTTTTACCTTGGTTTGATTTATGCTTGAAACTGAATGGATCAACGCTTTTAGAAGTATGGCTTATAAAGGCAGTGTTGTTAAAATTAGTTCTATTGGTAACACAAATAAAATCTTTTTTTTTTTTTTTTTTGTAGTTTAACTAAAATTGTTAGCATTTTATACCTAAGAAGTTATCTACTCCAATGTCTTTGGCAAAGTAAGTACTTGATAAATAAACCCTGAATGAACTAAAGAATGACTATGGATCAATCAATAAAAAAAAAAAATCCAATCAACTCCTTTGATTTTACTGATGATTAAACTAATAAACAAGACAGTTGTAGACCCATGACAAGGACTCAAATATCCTGGATCAGGACTTAATCTGTGGTTCAGGGTTGTTTCTTAAGTAAATGGAGAACACAGCCAGGGACACAGAACCTCAGGGAAGGCCAAGAGAAGTTTATTATAAATCTAATATGGCCCTGACTTTTTGCTATGTGGTATGGACATAAATAAGTTAGGAAAGAGTAAGCCAGAGTTTCCTATGAGGTGAGCAGTCTCATAGAGAAGAAAACAAAACAATTATTTATAGTGCAACATGATGCATGAAGTGTTAAAGGAATACAAATGAGGAAGCAGTTCCACCTGGGGGTAAGAGATGGGAAGAGGAAGAGCTACAGGGAAGAGATGACATTGAGGTAGGCAGCCATTTTCCAATCACATCCCCTGCAGAAGACACAATGCCAGCTCATCAGAGGAAAGGGGCCCCTATAACAAGGATCTCAGCAATAACAGAACCAAAGGTAACCTCAGCTGTGGGGCATCACCATGGGATGGAGAGAAATGGCTAGTTCCTTTGCAGCCTTCCTAGAGTGGGAAACCAACATGCTAGGAGGTGTGCAGGGCCTAGGAAGAATGAGAACAAAGAAAAGCCATCTCTTTAGAAGATATATGCCATCCCCTGGCACTAAAGCACAACACACCAGCACACCATGCTTAGAAATACCCTGACCTGAGCTAACAACAGGAGTCAGCCAGAATGCACGGCACGTCCAAATGAGGGTATCTCCAGGCTATGCTTTCTCCCACAGTCTGTAGCATTCTGCTGATGAATTTCCAGTAATCCTCCATCACATGGCAGTCTGTGTCCTAGTGTCTCTTCCTCTGGTTTCTCCTGACTGACTGTGTATCACATTCTTCTGTTCATAAGGACTTCAGCCATTTTGGGTTAAGGCCCACCCTGATTTAATTTGGCATCTTAAAGGTCTTATTTACAAATGAGATCATGCCTACAAGACCAGGCATTAGGACTTACGGATGTCTTTGTGGGGACATGATCCAATCTACCACACAGAATAGGAGGGACAGGAGAAAGCAATAGATTAAGAATCAAAAAGCTTCAAAATGAGACATTAGGATAAAGGAAACAAACACCTGAGAAAGGAAAGAAAATGACTCTCTTAGAGGGAATATTCCCCACTTTCCTAACCTTGCCTTCATCATCTTCATCACTATCGAAATCATCAACATCGTTGTCATCATCAGGCTGTACTGCATAGTGTTTCAAGCCTGAAGAGCAGATTTCCTAAGCAGCAATCTAGACCTCCCACTGATAGCTGTGTAACCCTAGACAAATTACTTAGGCCCTCTAAGCCTCAATTTACTCTTATAAAATGGGGAAAATAATAGTTTCTAACTCGAGAGGGTTTTAGGGGAATTAAATAAGATCTTTGGCATAAAATATTTAAGACAGTACTTGGCCACAGAATAGACTCTCAATAAATGCCACTCTCAACATCACCATCAAATAAATTCTTGATGGCCTGTTTTGTGTAGTACTAAGAAAATAAAAGATAGAAGTAACTTGTGATGGTCACCGAATAGGTGGGTGGATATAAATTACTGACTGGACAGGTTTTGCATCATGTGAAAATTGCTTTAGATGAATAAGGATGATGGTATATTCTAAATCATTTCGGAGTTTCGCACTTCTTACATTTTCTACAAAACGCCAATGGAAGTTCTTTTTTTTTTTTTTTTTTTTTTTTTTTTTTTAAATATCATAAGCCTGATCACTTTGTGAAATTAAAGAAGTTGTTTTTGTTTAGTCCACTCTGCCTTGCCTGTTTTGTTTGTTTATTCTTAGTTTCCCTCTAACACACCCTTCTTCTTGGGCTTACTCCAGCCAGACAGATATTTGCCATTCCTTTATTATTTTAAAGTGTGAGCCCCAGACACATAAGCATTGTTGGAATGCAATGGAAAAAAATGGTTTAAATCTCAAATGGGGTAATAAACTGCAGCCAGAAGCTAATTGTCCTGAAACTTGAGCTTTTATAACATGTTACTACTGTAGTGGGACCCCTCAGCACTACTTTGGTGGGGTTGTTGTGTAATTGGTTGTAGATTACGTTGCAGACATATTAAAAAAAAAGTCAAATCAGACATTTCTGCTTATTACTGTAGACCTCGGCATAATTCTCAAAGCAATCAATGCATTTCATCCATTAAACTATTGATGGGGGGTATTAATTCATATAATGTTTAACTGCTCACTGTGGACTTTCTCTCTGCCAACTTTCTTCCACCCAAGAAGTCCTGAAATGTTGCCGCTCCTGTCAAAAGAAATGAATCATTAATAAGAACCAGCAAGACCAGAGGTGAGCCAGAAACTGGGCCATGATATATAAAGGCTTCATATTCTTTTAATTTGCTGCTGAATCGTGTGTGCAAAAGGAGCAAACAGCCCAGTAGGATTTTAATCAAAAGTCTGAAAGCAGCACAAGGAAGGGTATATCCATCAAATCTATTTATTGAATTATGAGAATAATTTTTGCTTTAAGATTATAGATGAGTTAGACATTTCACAGTCAATAATAACTCCCCAACCAGACTGCACACCCAGAGGAGGCCAGGGAAATGACCGCACTTAGCTGCCAAGGCCTTTAAGAAATTAGGCCAAGTCCAGCTGAGAGAAGACCTTACATCCAAAGGGATTTTTGTGATAAAGGCGTAGGTTGTATATATTTTTTTCATTGCATCTTTCCCTTCCCTTCCCTTCCCTTCCCTTCCCTTCCCTTCCCTTCCCTTCCCTTCCCTTCCCTTCCCTTCCCTTCCTCCCTCCCTCTCTCCTCTCTCTCCATCTCTCTCTTTCTTCCTGCTTTCAGAAGAAATCTATGATATGCATGTGTGATTACAAAATGAAGAAGCAACAGCTTCACTATTAGGAAAGAGTCTTGCATAATCACAAATACATAATCTTTGAAGTCAGCTTTGAATCTAATTTCTGGTTCTGCCTCTCCTAGTCGACTTCTGTATGCATGTGTACATACTTACATAGATATCATAGATAAAACTATATTTGTATATAATATAGGTTTATATTCGCATATATCTATATCCATATGTTTTGGCATATTTGCATACATATATGCCTTATGTATACATATGTGTACACATATCTGTGTACATACATATAGCTATATGTAGGTATACATATATTCACAGATAAATGAATAGACATATACCTATATATCATATCTATATACATTTTGTTTTCTCTGAAACATTCAAAAAATAAGTTGTAGACATGTCAACCCTTTGCTCATATACATAATGTGTTTTCCTAAAACCTAGGACCTTCTATTGTGTTACTACAAGCACAATGATTAAAATTGAGGTATTAACATTGATACAGTACTAAAATCTAAATCTATAGCACTTATTCAAATTTAACTTTTTTTTTGTCCTTTTATGTACTTTTTAGCAAAAGAGGAAACATTTAGTGGAAATGTATGAGCTGGGTTGGACTGGAAATGGTGACTAGAAAGTTTTGAAGACCTCTTGAATTTAGCTCACTGTATTTTTAATCACCAAGGTAATATATTATGCACTATGCTTGGGGTGCATGAAGAATGGATGCAGGAATTAATTTCACTCAATTACTTAATCCCAAATGTGGATGCTTTTACATTGTGGAACTATTAATCACTCTTTTAAGAATAGAATGAGGGCCAACAAAAAAATCACAGGGGCCTGAATATCTCCCAGACTAAAAGTGTTCTCTGTTTACTTTTTCTTTGATCATGAAAATCTACAGGCAGCCATAAAACTTTTACTGGAGCTATAATTATTTGAAACTTTCAGGGTGTCTCTAAAGCACTCTGTAACAACCTCAACTATCATAACTTGATATTATTTCTACTTTTCCACTTATAATGAAAATAAAAGTTGTGGGTCCTATTCATCATTTCCACATGAAAAAACAGTAGAAAAAAAAATGGTGTGTTTATTCACCTAGAAAATACCCAGCTGGGCTTTATTAAGCATATTTTAATACTCATCTTTATGACTCTCATATACAGATAAGATAAAATCACAAGGACCTCACACATGATGGGTCCAAGAAGGCCACAGGATTAGAGGGAAGCTGGGGTAGTCTGTGACTGCTTTATAGTCAAAAACAAATCATCTACGGTCAGGATATCAGATTTCTAGGACTTTTTTTTTTAGAAAATTAAAAACCAGTGCTAGTTTCATACCACCACCTGTGATCTAATTAGCAAATTCTCAGTATTGAGCTATTGGGAATACGAGAACTGCCAACTCACTTTAACATTTGCTCTATATAGTGATAGATAGATAGATAGATAGATAGATAGATAGATAGATAGATATAGATATAGATAGATAGATAAGAGATATAGAGAAAGATAAAGATAGAAATAGAGATAGAGATGAAGTCCCTAAATAAGGCTTCCGCATTCTACTTTATCTATCTATCTGTCTATCTGTCTATCTATCTATCTATCTATCTATCTATCTATCTATCTATCTACTTACTTACCTTCCTGTCTGTCTATCTGTTTGTCTTTAAAAACAGTCTGCTGGGGGGTGGGTGTGGCTCAAATGGTTGGGCAACTATCTCCCATATGGAGGGACCTGGGTTCGATCCCCAGGACCTCCCGGTAAAATAAAAATAATAATAATAATAAAAAGTCTGCTGTAAGAAACTACAATGGCCCACATCTTGTGTTCAAACAGGAACCCCAAAGAGAATAATGCATCTTGGTTTTAAGATGCTCACAGTCTAGATGGGTCCATTGACCTGTAAAGAAATAAATCACACGTTAACATCAATCATTCTCTAACATAGTTCTGACTTGTGTGCCATAGATCATGAAGAAGAATCTTCTGAACTGGCTGACATCTCCTGGTTCTATTTATAAAAGTTTCACAGAGAATGTGATATAGAAGCTGTGAAATTTTGATGGTTATACAGGGGTTGGTTATGGGAAAATTTTTGGAAGGACATTTCCAAATCACCAATACCTCCCACCAAATAGGTGAGAGTTAATCGTGGTTATTCACAAGAAGTCCATATATTTAGCACCTATAATTTGCATGTAAACTGTATTTTAGGGGATCAGAAAGACCCAAAGGGCTCAGGGTACAGGGGAGGTGAAGTCAGGTGCTTTCTGATGGCACATCTCCTTCTGGGAAGCCTTGACTACCAACCGTAATCCCTTCTACCGAGTATCATATGCATCAGGTGCCATGTTCTATGTCAAATGCCCTAATACACTGGCCTAAGTTGGTTTTAATAGGAATTTTTAAAAAGCAATGCTCCTTTGAAATGGTAAGCAAGGTCTAAATTGACCTAGACAAGAGAATCCACCTCGATGGCGATGGGTGAATCTCAGGCGCTTTTTTCTGCTATCAGCATGTTACCCTCCCTGTACAGCTTCTGTTCCAAGAAAAAAAAAAAAAAAAAAATGAGAAACCAGGAGATGGAGTGAGAAATTCTGAGTAAAGCAGAAGTCTTAAGCAAACTTCTGACTTCATCTCCTATGACTCTTTCCTCACTCATTCACTCTGGTCACACTTCCCTATGCCAGCTCCTTCTGTACTCAGGGATTCTGCACTTGTTACTCTCACTGCTGGGGTCCCCCTTCCCCAGCATGGTTCATTCCCTCTTTTCATTGGTCTTTTCTACAATGCCACCTCCTCCAGGAAGCCTTCTCAGCTCCTTGGGCTACCCTCTTTAAAATTCCACTGTCCGCACATTTCAAAGTCTCCCTCCCTGTTTCATTATTTTCTCCTTAGTACTTATCGCTATGTAATATACTATTTCTCTCCCCTGAACCCCTCTTTTCTGGGGTCTCTTTCCTGCATTAGACTGTAAGTTCCACAAAAGCAGGAATTTTGTTTTTTTTTTTCACTGCTGTGTCCCCAGTGTTTAGACCAGGGCCAGGCACTTGGTTGGCACTTGAGTGAGTTATGCTCCATCCTCAACTCATCTCAGATCCATACTCCAACCTTCTCTGCCTTGCTCTGTGCCCTGAGAGGCAGAGCCCTGTGGACTGCATCCCTTATGAGAGGGAGGTCTGGTAAATCTGCCCTACCCCATCACTGCTTCAAGCCTGCATCTCTGGCAGTAGCTTCTTCTCTTCACACCTAGAGCTTCTGCCAGGTACCATTTCCTCTGGCTTGTAGCTCTTCTGGTAAAAACAATTCCCACTCTTACTCCTTTGGCCCTCCCAGTCTCTGTGTACCTCATCATCTCTAGATTTTTGCTCATAACCCTTCGCACATATCATTAGGTAAACCTTTCATTTATACCATCTGTAGTGAGTTCTCTTTCCTCCCAAGACCTTGATAAAGTATTTGTTAAAGATCTGTTGAAAGACTGTTGAATGAATGAAAAGTATTGATATCCTTGATTGATTGGCTCTGTAGCTGAAACTACTATTGGAGAGAAACTAAAGGAAAAATGTTAGAAAAGGCAACACTGGGAAGATAACTCTAGAGTATCCAGCCAAGCCTCAAGTGTGTGTATGTAATGCAATATCTACTAGTTGAAAAGTAAAGCATTCAATTCATAAGCAATCTGCTTTTCTTCATTATACCAATCAGTTGTCTGGTTATTCCCTATGAAGGCTGAATATTTTTGTGCTGTTAAAAACATGGTGTTTGAAACATATCGCAATACTTGTAGAGCAGGATGGTACAATATGGAAGACAGCTAAATCTTTGATGAATTCTGGTTTGGTACTTGAAGATATAATCCTAAGCAAATCTGAACTTAGTTTACTCCTCTAGACAATGAGCAGAAACTTCACAGAGTTGTTGCAAGTAAAATGGAGATGACTTTTGTGATTTATTTAGCACACTGCATGATGTAGTAGTTGTACAATTAATATTAGTTTCTTCTCTCCTTTTCTCCTGTCTTTCCTTTCTCCCTTTCTTTGTCTCTCTTCGTTCTTATCTCTCTTCTTATTGCACTGCTCCAACTAAACTGACATCAGAGAGATGTTCTTCCCCTAAAACTTTTAAAATTCTCTGACAAAAAATATCTGTGTAATAATATTCCTGATCAGGAAAGAGAAGGTAGTTTTTCCTTGTGGACGTTTAAGAGTAGGAGGTGGTAACAAGAAAAAGGAAAAAAGTAAGAGACATTCAGAATAGTAATTCTCTTAACATAAGCATCCCCCGCCCCCACGAGATCTGCCCCATACTGTATAAAAAAGTTGCTTTGCCCGATTGCTTGGCAAGTTAAGCAATATTCCACAAGCATCAGAGTTACATACCACTGGGTCAAAATTGCACCCATTTCAAGGTATTGAACAAGAAAAACTTGGTTGCTTTTCTTTGCCATAGGGAGGAAGTACAGGGATCTTCCTGGGAGATTATTAGTGTGAACTCATTAGTTACAGCTTTCATAATTTGCCACTCTGTGAGCATGTAAGGGTTTGCCATGCTAACCCACACTTTGTGTCTTTTTTCATGGTCTGCACTTGGCCAGCATTCATATTGCAATAATCAGTACAATGTTACTTCTTCATGACACAAGTTCCAACTTCGGGGAGAAGCAGCCACCCATACAGGTATTTGTAGCCCTTCCAGCTTTTTATTGAACTGATCTATTTGTATGACTCTACCATTTCACCAAACTACAAGCCACAAATGGCATACATAGCTTTTTAGCACAATTGTAATATCACCTTTGTTTGTGTGATCAGTTGGTTAGTGTCTATTTCTGCACCAGAAGTAAGCTCCCTGATGCTAAGGTCAGTGTTTGCACTTGTCTACCTTCGCTTCTATAACACGAAAAAGAATGTTTTTAAATAAGTGAAGGAAGGAGTACATAAATCCTGAAATATAATTGTTTGAATTTTCTAATGCTTGTATTAGTAAAAATTGGCTATAGTACTGTGGTGATTTGAAACCGTATATACCCCCAAAAAGCGTGCTCTTAAATCTAATTCATTTCTGTAGGTATGGCCCCATTATAAGAATCTTTTGATGAGAATACTTCAGTTAAGGTGTGACCCACTTCATTCAGGATGGGTCTTAATCTTCTTACAGGAGTCCTTTATAAACAGGATGAACACAGAGAGAGATAGACAGAGAAAGCCACAGGAGCAAGAAGCTGAAAGCAGGGAAACCAGGAAAAGAAAGTGGAGAGCAGCAGATGACTCCATGTGCCTAGCACGTGACAGGGGAGTCAAGGATCGCCCGCAGTCAGTCTTCAAGAAGAAAACATCACCTTGATGATGTATTCATCTGGACATTTTTCTCAGTATCCTAACCGTAAGCTTGTAGGCTAATAAATCCCCATTGTTAAAGCTAACTAATTGCCTAGTATCTGCTTTTAGCAGCCGAGCAGACTAAAACACACATTGTGATATCTTGACAAATTGTAAGATGTCTTTACTACCTTCTCTACTTCTCTGGAAAAAGGCAGCAATTATTAAAGTGTACATGTGCAACAGCATTCTACAAAAAGGAGTGCCATGAAAAACAAGAAAGGAGAATTAAGGTTTGCCATTTCTCAATTCTTGTCAGCAAAAAATCATATATACGTGCATGCGTGTGTGTGTGTGTGTGCCTGTGTCTGTCTGTATAATCACACGGGTGGACACGTGCTCTGGTAGGTAGCACGATGGCAAATGAAGCAGTTGAAATGGGAAAATTCACTTATTTTACAGACATTTGTCAACATTACTCTGAAAATAGCGTCAATGTGTTTGGCACACACACATTCTTTGATTCCTACCATTATATTTGGTGTAAGATTTATACAGCCTATTTGTGGAATAACTATTATCTACTCTTGACATTTAAAGTAAGGATTCTCCAGGCAAAAGTTATGAAAGATTGTTATTTAAATTGTACTTACTAGACAACAGATATTTAACACTTACTATGTATATTTTTTATAATACGATGTGAAGATGCCTAAGATACATCCCTATCGTCAAGCACTTTACAATGGGACAGTATTAAAAATCAACTATATTAACAGGGTGATATGTAATATGTACAAAATAAAGTTTGACAAAATTTAGAGGAAGAAGTGATCATTTCCTGTAATGGAACAAGGAAGATCAGAATGTTTCAGGGAGGAATAAAATTTGCTTAGGTATTTAAATGTGGCATAGAATTTTGATGGGTACAAGTGGAAGTAGGGTAAAGAAAAGGTATAGGTGCTCCAGAAAAGAAAAATAATATCATTAAAAAACCTAGCAATTGCTCTCTGACCTGCATGGACTGTGAAATAATGAGAAATATACATATATCATTTGAATGGTTGTGGTTGTAACTGCAGCACAGACTAGCATGGCCTGACTTACACAGTGGTGGGACTGCGATGTGAAGAGCCTGGTGTCTGAACGATGCTCTTAATTTCCATGCCTTGTCCCTTCCCTTGGAAGCACAGAGACTCACCCCAGGCAGTGTCCTGAGTTCCACCCTTTCTTGGTCCAGCCATATTTTTCTTTAACAGAGTTAATCACCTTAGCCAACAATGCAATCCTGTCTTTTGTTCTGTTCCCACTGGGGCATGAGTAGTTCATTGTGTTTCAATAAGGTTTCCTTTATTGGAGGCTTCTGTTGAGTATTCCTATAGGACAAGGTAATTTTTAATTTGGGGGCATTCCTGAGAAACTCATCTACCCTTCCCAAAACTCCTTGTCACCAATCATCTGAAGTCTATTTGTTCATTTAGTAAAATATCATTAAGTGTCTACTCTCCACCTGTGTGGCAGATGCTGATGATATCCTGCTCATGTCCCCATGTACTTACTATTTCAGTGAACAGTGCAACTTCCAACAGTCAAATGCTGCAGTTTTTTTTTTTTTTTTTTTATTGGCTTTCTCCTACAGATGGATCACTTTTTTTTTTTTTTTTTTTTGCCACCCAAGGACAAGTTGGAATCAGGAAAGGGTACATTGAAAACTCAGAGAACTCACTGAAGACATCCCAGTGCTTCCATGTCTGGTGATTGACATAAATATACGGTTGCCTCACTTGTAGCAACTACAACCTGACAAGGGCATGGTAACCAAGGGCTCAAGGATGAAGGTATGGGTGTTCCATGGGGTGGGATACAAGCAAGGATGAGTGGACTCTAGAAGGGGTGGTAGAGGGGGAGGAAAATTAATATAAATTGTAGTTTGGGGACCATGTGAAGCAGACTATAGTTTCAATACAAATCTCCTGTTGTATTTTATTTAATTACTTAATAAATTGCACCTGGCCCTGCCTTTAAGAATCAATACAGGACAAAATAAAATTAACGTGGGGTATAACGGTTGGACTGTAGTAGATGACTGTAGTGCCCCACTAACAGTTCATCACTTGGACCACTTCAGTGCAACTTCTAGCACCTACACTTTCTTGCTTGAAGACATTCTCTTGCTGCGGGAACCATCTTGGTTGCAAGTATAAGGTAGGGTAGAGTTGCCAGAGAATTAAAAGCCTCTGGGAGAAGCCTTCAATCAATAATTGATTAGGGTGTGTCTGTAATTACTCCAGTGACCTCATCCATCTTGTAGGATGACGCTACACTATGTGTTTTATACTGATTCCCAGAGATTTTCCAGCGGGATTAATCTCCGTTCATCCACAGTTAAAACTGGCTTGGTAACACACTCTTCGTTTGCTGTCTTCCTTTTCTTGTCTCTCTTTTTTACTCTCCTATGGGTGTTTTCTTTCATCCCTGCAAATAAAATACAGTCACTCAAACCCTTGACTTAGGTTCTGCTCCTGGGGATCCCAAACTGAGACCGTCTGGTACTTGTCATCTGTTCATACTCTTGGCTCTTGCCCAAGAAATGGTGTAGATATTGACTCCCAAGTCAATGACCTCCCAGAAAATGTGGACAGAAAGCTAGAATGCTTGTAATTCCACTGGCAGGAATTCAGGTCTCCATTGTATGTCAAGGCCACCTGTGAATTGGGCCGTAAAGCTGCAGCAGTAGATTTCTAGCTGCTTCTGGTGTATCACCTATTTCCTTTTGAGAAATAATGGATTATAGAAATCAATGCCATCACTATCAAAAGCCTGCCTCACCATGCAGGTGACAGTTGGACAGAAGCCATAATTACTTTTTCCTTTATTTTTAGATTTTTCTCAGACTTTGACTAGTTCACTGACTCTTTCTCTCTCAAAAACTTACAACAGAGTTGTGTGACATCCCTGACCTATAAACTCATTCTTATAGTGCTTTTAAGATAATGTTTTTGATATGAGGATTAGATCAATCAGCTGTACCAGTGGACTTGGCTTAGCTCATCTGCATGAGCCGGAATCTTGTAATCAGCCTGAACTGCTAATGGTATCTACCATGACCCAGCCTGAACCAACCAAAGTCTCTCCTCCATAAATTCTGAATTGGACTTACAAAAGCTAGTAAGCATCTAGTGGAAAATCGAAATGGGAAGCTATCCTGAGAAGACAGTATTCAGTTCTATGTGTATTCAAGGGAAGAAAGCACAATCCTAGGAAGCTGAGAAAGAGGTATATAAATAGAAGACTGTGCAGCTAGAGATTCAGAGAAAGTAATCTTGGTGTTTTTGGTTTTTTTTTTTAGAAGGCACTGGGGATTGAACCCAGGACCTCGTACATGGGAAGCACTCAACCACTGAGCTACACCCGTTCTAGGAATCTTGTTTTAACAGCTTTTTAGCGCCTGCTTCCAGGCTTTTATGAGAGCCTGTTGCATTTCTTTCTCTTGGATCTATAGATACCCCCCCTTTAGTCTAAAGTTAATTTGAAGGATTTTTCAGTTATTTGAAACCGAAAGAGCCTGGGTTAAAATAACCACACTTGACTTTGAGCTCAGGGAGAATGAGTCCCATCGTGTTCTTCTTTTTCATTGTACCTAACAGAGTACTTGGCATCAGTACCCTCAGTAAGTATTGGTTAGAAAAAAATAAATAAATAAAATAGGCATAAACTTCAGTAGGTGCACCAAGAAACACATATACCCTTCACAGTGATCTTCGGCCTCCCACCAATAGAAAGCAGTCTTCATCCATGTAGAGGGCAGGAATGCTCAGGCCTTAGGTTTATTTTATTCAGTAATTGTCCATTCATTTACTCCATTTGAACAACAGTCTTAACCATCGCTCAAATTATTGGTGTGTATTTTTCCAGGATATGTATTAATTCACCTTGAAACAGTTAGGCCTCTTTATCACTCTCAGATGTTCAAAGTGGCTCTGCAAAGGAGAGGGATGAAATGGAGTTTAAAATGGGTAAATGAGAGAAATGAGGTCTCGATCTTCCGCAAATCCAACACTTCGTCAAACCAAATGGGAAGAGAGGAGTGTTGTGGGCTGTTGTTTCTTGGGATGTGCATTAGGGAAAGGCTAAATTTAGCAAACGCTAAAGTCTCTCTTGTAATGTTTTATGATTGTTATAGTATTTGGTAACTTCTGTTCCCCTCTGGCTGCGATGTGAGAGGCTCCCCCACACCACTCCCCCCCACCCCCATGACAGCAATCTCTACTTGTAAAATAGTAAGACCGTGAGCCAGCAATAATTTGCAATCCAAACAGACTTGACGCTCCCTGACATTTATTGAAACCTCAGACCCCGTTCACTGGTTTCAGTTTTCCTCCCTTTGCTCTGTTTTTACAGACAGACAAGTGCTTAGATTTGGGTTTAATAATAAGGAGAAATTTCTTCCTGGCCTACTCTTGCTTGTGTTGGCTACACCGGGGGCTTGCAACAGACGGGTGGTTGGAGTTAATTACACTAAATGGTGAGAACATTATTTGACCCCAATGGTTCGACCCCAGAGGCTGTGTGTCTCCTGACAGACACGGGCAGACGGGGCGCTTCACAGGCTGAGCAGAGGGCAGGAGCCATGCACGAGAAGCACTCCTCTGAACAGCAGACGTGGGGCTCCACTCCTCAGCAAAGCCCAGAGCCTTGGGCTCTTTCATAAGGATAAACTCAATAGGACACGAGGTGACAGCAAGGATTAGGGACACAAACTGTAACCGATGGAATGGCCCTCGAAGGGCCTCATCTTCAAGCATGGTAAGCCCTCATTCTTTTTCAGGGAAGAACAATAGGAAGAGTTCACCACAACTGTGAATATGACAAGCCAAAAGAGGAACTCTGTTATCAAAGACGTCTTTGAGGGAGACCTGGTGACAACAATATTTCAATTAGATCTGACGGCTAGTGACAATTGTGTATTAGCTAGCTCAGTCTGTAATACTTAGTGCCCTGCAATGTCTTTGTGGTTGTTATTTCTAATGATGATGGTGACAGTGAAGACAACAGCAGCACACCCAGTTCTCTTAGTCCCAGGGACCACTGGAACCTATGATTCTCAAGATGAAAAATGAACCAGTTCACCTCAATTCAGTGGAGACTCATCTGTAGTCTGTTGAGCCATCACAGAACAGCTTCAGCTGTACTGAACTCCATTTCATTTTAAAATGACAAGGCCAAAGAGAGACAGCCTGAAGTTGTTGATTTAATACTGATAGCAAGACTTTTATTGCTAAATTTGTGCTTTTCTTTCATATGTCAGTTCAGTGCAGAAGCTCTTGAAAATCTTTAATTAGTAATGCCTTACATGATCTGCTTGGCAACCTTTATTCCATAAAATAGCATTGCTATTTAAAAACGTTAGGATAATTGTTTAAAGTCATATTGCCAAATAATTTCTAGTCTATGACCCAATTTATGACACTTACCAGGTAAACAGAGGAGGGAAGATTTCGGTAGCATCTCTTATCTAATAGACAGAATAGACAGTGGTCCAGGCAATTCTTTATCCATATCCCATGCCTCAGACATCCTCCTTTTCTGTGCTATGGTAACTACCATTTTCCCTTTTTGGTCCATAATCAAAATTTTCAGTTACAAGTGAAGCAATATTAGACCTCAACATACCAACAATCTTTTGGTAACGTAAAAGATTACGTCTGGAAAGAAAGGTGTAGGATTGGGTACTAATATGGATAGGGGCACTGACTCCATCCCTTTTAGAGCAGCATGATTCTCTCTGTTCACCAACCATACTCCAGTACCCTAATTCTACTCAAGCAACATACACCTGATCATCATTACATTATGTGTGCAAGCATAACATAGTTGGTACAACTCATCTTCTCTCACATATAAACCACTCAAGTATATGCACTTTGTGAATCAGTAGCCTCTTTCTCACAGAGGCAAAACAGGATCACCGGTGGAATGCTCATTTCTTGAAAGAAATGGAATACAGAAATTACCCTGTGGTACTTAAACCTCATAAAACAATTACTGCAATCCATAAAAGGAACACACTTTGCAAAAGATTTGTTTTGAAGAACAAGTGTACAATACATATTTTCCCCAGCAGAAGGCAATTAAGAGGGGTAGGGTGTGCTTTTGGATGTACAGAAAGAGTAAGATTTTATAGCTTAAATGTAATAATAACATAATCAGCTATATTTAAATAATGAACAAACATAGACACGAGCTATACATATTAATAGATGTGTTGGCACATGTTTAAAATGGAGAAGTAGCTTTTACTGGGGTGACTGATTCCAGAACTAGAGTGATGGCAGCTGTATTGAAGACCCTATTGCAACAGAGCCCATGGAACAGAATCCATGCAGAAGGGATGCTCAAGATTGGGCAACAAGAAGACAGGGGCAAAAATAGATAAGATAAGACCCTATTAAACCCAAGGCCAAGGATTTCGGGAAACGTTGGAGATCACAACTTTCTATGGCAATTATTCCCTAGTTCAAGGTATCAGTGGAGGGAGGGTCAGGAAAGCTTCCGAAGGACTCCTACTAAATCTGGACGGTCAAAGCTTTTTATTATTGCTTGTGTTCTGTATTTGTTTCCTACAGCTGCTGTAACAAATTATCACAAACCTTGCAGCTTGAAACAACAGACATCTGTTCTCTCACAGCTCTAGAGGTTGTAGGTCTGAAATCACAGTGTTGGCAGGACCACGCTCTCTCTGAGGCTGTCAGGGAAAAATCCTTCCTTGCCTCCTCCAGCTTCTGGTGGCCCCAGGCATTCCTTGGCTGGTAGCAACATCACTCCACTCTCTGCTTCATTTCCTACATGGCCAGCCTCTCCCTTTGTGTCTCTATCTCTGTATCTCTTTTCTGGTTATTATGACACCAGTCCTAGAGGATTAAGGGCCCACCAAACTCCAGTGTGACTTCATCTTACCTGGTTACATATGCACCGACCCTAATTCAAAATAAGGTCACACTTGGAGGTATTGGGGGTACATACCTTTTAGGGAAACACAGTTCAACCCATAACAGCTTGTTTTTTATTTACAAAAAGAAATCAGAGGATGAAGTTGTTCCTGGTACAGGAAGCAGTGTGAGAAAGGTTTATAGGCATGAAAGATCTCGGCCCATTCTGAAAACACAAGTGTAGCCTGGGCCTATGGCACAAGGCTAAGAGTGGCCTAAAGCCAGATATCAGAGAGAAGGGAGGGACACGCTAAAAACTTGGCATCAATCCTGTGCACAGCAAGGAGGCATTTGAGTAGTTTAAGTAGGAAAACAGAATGGTTAGATTGCTTTTGAGGTCACAGTAGGAAGGATTCATGGTGAAACTGGACTCAGAAAGACCAACTGGGTAGAAGGCAGTCCGTGGAGGAGCACTGAGTAAGACCCTTAACTAAGGTAGAAGCAGTGGAGGAGAACTGCAGTTGGAAAAAATGGTAGACTTTAGTTGCTGTAAAAAAAAAAAAATGGTGGCATGAGAAGGGAAAAAGCCTATTGTGATTTGCAGGCTTTTGGCTTAAGTCAGAGTAGCTGGTGGCTTCATACATGGGAATAAGAAATATGAAAGAAGGAAACACAGACCTGAGTTCATATTTGAATATAGTAAATTTGGAGCTTCTGTGGGCACTTTAGCTCCAGTATCATGCATCTAAAAAACACCAAGGCCAGGATTTCTTCTCAGTTCTATTGGACTCCAGTGCATAGTCTTTCTCATTTATCCTGAGCCTACTTAGAAAGGCCACTAGGAAATTGTGTAAAGTTAATATTAAACAGGTATGGCATATGTGTAGAGGAAAGAGCTGATTAGATATATTCACAGGGGTAAGATATTTTCTATCAATTTGTAGTTTTGCTTTGAAAGGCCTCTCTGGCCTATTACAGAAATAACTCTCTGTGAAGTAAGATATTCACAAAAAAACTTGCAACTCAATTAGAGTAGCTATGTTTTGGGATTCCATCCTCTTTTTGTAGCCCATCACGAATCTGTGCAGGAGAAGCTCTGGATAGAGGCTCTTGCAAGTCATATTGATGAAAATGATATTAATAAAAGTCAATTACAGCGGAAGGAATCACTGGCTTCAAGTGTTCATGCCTCTGACAGATCTCTATTTTTAATAATCATTTTCAAGCAAGGGTTTTGTTTTTGTTTTTAAGTGATCTGTTGTAATGCAAGCTTATCTTTTCGAAGGTAAGTGTAATGGAGACATAGATCTCAATATTGGAGATTTGAATGAGCTGTAAAGATTTGAATGAGGGCAACGACTTCAACAGTAAAAGCTAGATATTAGTTGACATTTTCAGAAGCAGAATAAGTTGAAAGATTTATTAGAGCACTTAGAAACATGAGCCTTCAGACTGCATGCCCAAGCATGACCAAAGAGCAGGTAATAACAGATCTCATTAGAGACTGTTTATTTAATTTAACATCATCCTGTCAGGGATGTTTTCACTGCTGGAGAGAGCTCGTTTTTACTTATAGTTTAAATCTTATAGTTTAAATAATACTCAAATACTCAAAAAAAAAAAAAGTTTATATCAACAGAAGGCTATGAATGCAAATTCAGAAAGTTGCCAAATTGTCCCAATTCAGTATACTATTCCACAGCTATAGTTGTAGATTTTCAGGACCTGTACCCTTTTTCTATAACAGATAAGAAATAAGTCATGAATACTTGCCCAGAAAAGACCCTGGAAAACGAAATCTACCTGGGAAGAATATAAGCTTTTCCATTATTTTTTTCTTTCCGTATTTTTTCCTTCTATTGCTTCCCCAACAAAATAACGTTTTCTTTTCCTTTTAGTGTCGAACTAGGGTTTCAAACAACCATGGTCTTGTAGTTGAGGCCAAAGAAACCTCTGGTTAGAACTGTATAGAACAAGATGACTCAATATTAGTGATTTCATATAGGAACAATTTATTCTTGGATATTCAGCTGACAAAAAACAAAAGATGACGTTAGAATGAGCACACTAAGTATAGACCCACTTCATTTTCTCCTCATTAAATTTCAATGGAAAGGAGGTTTTAAAAACTACCACATTGCCTGGTTTCACATATATTTTAAATGTAATTGATAACTCACTGGGATAATGTAATTTAATCTTAGTAAATCTATGACTTTCATAGAGCATTATTAAATCTATAATGGTAAAATTAGGAATCAAATTAAATTTCCTCTGTGATGCTGACATTATCTTTAATATGAATATGGAAGTAATAAAATTGTCAGGATACTTTACAGAGAGATCATGTCATCTGAAAATAGAGATAAATTTACTCCTCCTTCCTTTCCAATTTGGGTGCTTCTTATTTCCTTTTCTTGCCTAATTGCTCTGGCTAGAACTTCCAGTGCAATGTGGAATAGCAGTTGTGGGAAAGCAGACATCTTTCCTGTTCCTGACCTCAGGGGGGAAAGCTCTCAGTCTTTACCACTGAGCTTAATGTTAGCTTTGAGTTTTTCATATATGCCCTTTATCATGTTGAAGTTACTTTTGATGAATTTTCAGACATTACATTGAGTGAAATAAGCCAGTCACAAAAAGACAAATAACATAGGCTCTCACTTATATGGAAATACATAGAATAAGCAAAGTCATAGAGACAGATAGTAGATTATAGGTTACCAGGAGTCAGGAGGTGAGGGGAATGGGGGGTGTGTGGTTGCTTAACGGGAGCCAAGTTTCTGTTTGAGGTGATGAAAAAGTTTGGGTAATGGATGTTGGTGATGGTAGCACAATATTGTGAATGTAATAAATGCCACTGAAGTGTACACTTGAAAGTGATTTAAATGGGAAATTTTGAGTTATATATATGTTACAACAATAATAGGTTGTTAATATGTCAATGCTAGCATCACTGAGCGAAGCAAGAGTCAGTAAATGTTCTTAGTAAAGCTCCAGATAGTAAATATTTTAGTTTTTGTGAGCCACACTGCCTGTTTTAGATTCCTAGGCTGTTTAAATCAAATACCATAAAATGGGTCAGGTTAAACAATGGGAATTTATTTGCTCACAGTTTTGAGGCCAGGAACATGTCCAAATCAAGGCATCATCAAGGCGATGCTTTCTTCCCAAAGATCGACTGTGAGTGATCCTTGGCACTTCTGCCATATGGCAAGGCACATGGCTGCATCTATTGTTCTCTCCCCTCTCTTTCAGGTTTCATTCATTACATCTTATTGCTTCCATGCTTTCTCTCTCTCTCTCTCTCTCTCTCTCTCTCTCTCTCTCTCTCTCTCTCCCTCTCTCTGAAATCATTCCATTTATAAAGGACTTGAGTAATAAGATTAAGACATCCCAACTGAGATGGGTCACACCTTAACTAAAGTAGCCTCATCAAAAGGTCCTACTGACAATAGGTTAATGCCCACAGGAAAGAATTAACTTTAAGAACATGTTTTTCTGGGGTACATCCAGTTCCAAACCATCACACAGTCTCTGTCACACACTCAGATCTGCTCTTGTAGTGCAAAAGTAACTATAGATGATATGTAAATGAATGAGTATGGCTGTGCACCAATGAAACCTTACTTACCCAAATAGGTAACAGGCCCAGTTTGGCCCATTAGCCGTAATTGCCTCCCTCTGAGTAGCAGCATCCATTCCATTCTCCCCATTCTTACTGTTATGCCCTAACCAAAGCCTTGCTAGTTCACACCAGCACACCATAATGCTCTTTCGTCACCTTTCATTTCCAGTCTCTCCCCAGTCCAAGCTTCCTTGATCGCGATGTCATAGGAATCTTCCTTAAGTACAGATCACTCATATTGTTACCTATTGGGAAAAGCCTCCTGCAATCCTCACTTTCCTATAAGATTAAATCATAGAGACAGATAGTAGATTATATAGCAGAATATCGTAACAACCTAGTTTCATGCCACACTTCCTGACCTTGAATGGCGATACCAATTCTTCAAACTCTCCTGCCTCTTCTTGCAACTATTCGTTTTTTTATACATTCCCTTATGTTTGGAATAGTCCTCTTCCTATCTTCACCTATCAAGCACTATCTGTGATTCAAGGTCTTCACCCCTTTATCATGACTTACCCCTTTTCTTGTCCACAGGGAAGAGCTAAAATCATGGATGTGGAGGGGACTACCAAAGGATAAAATTAATTGAGATTAAAAGAGAGCCAAGAGAAGAATTTTAGGGATTAATTATGCTTGGGAGATAAGAGGCAGATCCACATTAGAGACAATAAAGTACACTGGGAAAAACAGAAGGAGATCCAAGGAATCATAACATGATAAGTTAACTTATGAATAAATCATGTTTTATATTTAAATATCAGTTCGTGACATGAATATATCACAAAATACTTATATTAAAATAACCTAACTTTAGCAATTCAAATCCCTTCTTACTTTTTACCATGTAAAAACAATAGGAATCTTAAAGTTCTTTTTAAGCGATATATCAAATACTTGAATAATTACTTGGTGACTACTATGTGTCAGGCACTAAACAGTCATCTACATAATTGGCACTTCTTCCTACTAATCAGTTATCCTGGAAATAACCCCTGGAAATGGGCTTTCCCTCCAATGCCTAAAGGTATTATGACAGTGGGAAAATGTTACCACAGGACTGACTCATGCCCAAGAACTCGGGAGTGAGCAAATTGACAGATCTGTCCTGTGGGAAAGTGAGGAATAAGAATTCAGAAAATGAACCAGAAGATGATCATCTTGATATGGTAATCCTTTGGTTTGAGATGCTCCAGGGAAGAATTAAAGAATCTAAATAAATATGTTTAACTGGTTTCAATATGTACTCAGTATTAGTTGTACAATAAAATAGGATAGAGTTTTCTAAATAAGAAGAAAGAATCCCAGATCCATAGTTCTTTGAGAGTAAATGCTTCAGAGAATTAAGCAGGATTGATAAGCAAATGGAGATTATAGGTTTATCTTGGAGATAAGTACATTCATCAGTTACATGGATGTTTAACATCGCGTAATGCCAGTGAAAGAGGAAAACATTGGGCAGGAGAATCTTTCCAGTAGTGGGGGAACCTCATCCAAATTAAAGAGATAAATTTAATTGATATAGGAGAATAGAGAGCTAAAGTGAGTAGGCATATAGAGGAAAGAGTTATAGTAAAATTGAGAGTGAAAAACTTTATAAATGGGAAGAATTGTCACCATTTCTCTTGGGTGGCTGCATTTTTCTTTTGGTAGTTTTGGAGTCTGACTGCAAACAGATAGCACTAAGGGCAGAAATCTTCAGCTCTCTAAAAATCTGGAATACATACAGTAGGCTTATGTGTTAACTCCTTAATCCAAACTGACACTAGAAAAAAGGAAATACATAAAGACTTTTGTAGAAATTCATTCTTTATAGCTGAGCATGGCCCTCAGTTCAGGGTGCAGACAGAAATAAAAGTTCACTTACTGTGGTAAGAGATACGCTCCAGGAATCACAATCTCAAATATCTAATAAGCAGAACAGATTATTTCAATAAGGGAAACTGATCAGATCTAAGAGTTCAGCCAACTCTCAGTTATTGGTAAAGACATGGGCAGTCAAAAGGAGCAGCCACTCTTCAATCCCAGGACCGTGGAAGAATTAGAAACCAGTGCAGCAGATACGATACTCAAAGAAAAGATGAACTGCCAGACTTGTAATATCTGATCTAAGGCTTGACAACTTTGAAAGATGTGAGCAGCCATTCTATGCTAGTGATTAAGGTGATCCCATTAAATCAGATGAAGTCCGGTGTCTATAATTGCCATTGAAAAGTTATTTGTATTTCTGTGACTAAGTTGTTTTATTTCCCCTAATCTCAATATTCTCATTGGTTGATTGAGAGAGAGAGAGAAACACCTGAAACCTCAGGGAACTACCGCAAGAGTTACTTGAAGGAGATTCCATGTGAACTCCAAAGGTCCCGAACTTCCCTCATGTTGGGAGTGCTGCCATTTGTGGTGTGCCTGAGTCATGGAGATATCAGTTAAAGAACTCATTTAATAGAGTTTGTGCATATACAAAGATATGCAAAATACCTGATTCTGCGTTTAGTGACGGCTGCATGAAGTCACTCAGCTTCCCTTTGTGATAAACAAATACATAATGGAAAAATATTAAAAATCGGAGTTTTCCAGGATCTAGAAAACACCCAAAGGCAAACAGGAACTGGAGAAGTGCTTGCTCATGAAAAACTGCCACTGCATTGAGAAAATAGTCGAGTTTGTGGGCTTCTTGCCTAGGGGATTTCTATGCATCCCAGATCCATCAGTAAAAAATCTACTGGCTAGAGGGGGTAAACTTAGTTGGGGTAGATGACAGAGTAAGTAAAAATTTAATGAAAAGAACCTTAGAAAGACTGATATAATTCTTTCTCTGACTGATTGTAAATTGGATATACATGTAGGAGACACCAGAGACCAGACCATGGCACAAATCAAAAGCCTTAGGAGATCTGTAAACGTCTTTCACCTTTGAATATGTTCCTCAATTCCCTCACACAGCTTGGGTGGCAGAGGGTGGAAACTTTAGTAGTTTAAGGTGTTTGAATATATCCTCTACACAAAACATTGGCTCTCCACTAAAGCATACCAGTACAGGGAAGACCCCTAGAGAACCAAGCTTAAACACACACACACACACACACACAACTGAACATACACTTCAGTATTTGCATACCACAAGCAAGACAGATTATGCAATTTGAGTCCAAGCTTGTTAATAGCCGACTAAAACAAAGAAAACCACAACTTCCAGAGGAACAAAATAGAACCCAGAGCCATTGTAATGCCTCACCTAGAATGCCTCCTTTAAAAGAAAAATTTGCTAGACATGCAAAGATGCAGGAAAGTATTCTCCATACCCAGCAAAGAAAAAAAGTGCCCATAGAAACATATGCCTAATGGGCCCAGATGTTTGGTTTAGAAAACAAAGACTTCACAGTAGCTATTATAAATATGTTTAAAGAAGTAAAGAAAATGTAATAAGAATGAGTAAACAAGTAGATACTCTCAAAAGAAAAAAAAAAGAAAATACAAAAGGAGGAACAAATAGAAATGATAAAGCTTAAAATTAGAACTGAAATTGGAATTTCACTAGATAAGTTAAACAGCATATCGCGATTGCAGGGGGAAAAATAGCAGGAAACTTGCAATAGACCAAGAGAATTTATGAAATCTGAAGAAGAGAAGCATTGTCAAGGCGATGCTTTCTCCCTTAAGACCGTGGCATTCTGGGGCTGGCTGCCAGTGATATTTGGCTCCTCTGTCGCATGGCAAGGCACATTGGGGCGTCTCCTGGACTCTGTCTTCTCATCCAGGTTCTGTTTCAGCTTCTTGTTCCGGTGGCTTTCTCTCTGTGTGTCTGAGTTTCATTCTCTTATAAAGACTAATAGGATTAAGACCCACCCTAACTGAGGCGGATCACACCTTAACTGAAGACGCCTCATCAAAAGATCCTATTTACATAGGTTCACACCCACAGGAATGGATTAATGTTAAGAACATGTTTCTCTGGGGTGCCTACAGCTCCAAACCATCACAATCTTCTATTCCCTGACGCCCTTTGCCCGTTTCATCACCGCCATTTGCTTTGGACTTGGTGACCCAGGATTGAATATGGCACACTCTATGGCTTTCTTCATAATACAAATGGAAACGTTCATTTGACAGGATTCTCCTCTGCTCCCCATATGGCACAGGAATCTCTTGTAATGTGTGCACATCTTTTAGTAAGTCCGTTTACTGTGTGTTGACATTTTGTGTACGTCAAGAAGATCTTGAAAAGGAAACACTGATCTGGATATACTGCTGCTTAATCCTTAAGAATCTCACTGGAAAATACTGTATCAACCTGCTCCATTGTGGGCTTGTGACATTGTGTTGTGTTTTATTTTGTTTTCTAGATAGAACAATGCTTTTTTGGTTTGGGCACAGTATTGCCTGGGGAAGAAAAGGAAATGTCTGTTATTGCTTGCTAAACATCTACTATCTTACCAGCCAAACCACAAGAGCTAATCTCAAATCGGGGCGTTAACTTCTCCAGGAAGGAGTCCTGTGGCTTACATTCCTTTTGAACATGGTCTCCCAAGTCTCCATGGTTTTCCATCTAACTTTTCTATACTTGTTTCAATATATAGACTCTCATTTTGGATTTGGTGGTATTGTAATCTATGGTATTCTATTGTCATTTTCTTTAAGAGGAGAAACAGCTACCAGTTTGGATTCTTCTGTCTGTGATGCCAGGTGGATTGGGGGCAGGCCACACAAGAAAGGGGGATACTTGATGCTATTGTAGATAAATAAGGTTGAATAACCCTAACTGTTATGGATGGAATTGTTCCTCCAAAAAAAAAACATGTTCAAGTCCTAACCCCAGCCCCATGAACTGACATTATTTGAAAATAGGGTCTTTGAAGTTGCAATTATTTAAGATGAGGTCAAATTGGAATGGGGTGGGCCCCTAATCCAATATGACTGATATCCCTGAAGAAGGGGAGAAGGGACACAGTCACACAAGATTATGGAAGCAGACACTGAAGTGCTTAAGCAGCTGAATCCTTGCTTAAGAGAACCAAGGATTGCCAGCAGCCACCAGAAATTAGAACGAAGCAAGGCAGGGTTCTCCCCTACAGGTTCACCCTGATTGTGGACTTCTAACATCCAGAACGATGAAAGAGTTAATTTCTGTTGTTGTAAGCAACCCAGTTTGTAATGCTTTGTTCTGTAGCCACAGAAAATGTGTGCACCAAATCATACTAGAAGTCATTTTCTGCTGATAAATCTGAAGTCGTGGGAAGGAACAAATCTTTCTATCTCCTTTCCTTCCTCTTGCTTTCCCTTTCATGTTGTTTTTAATCTGAATTTATTCTGTCTTTTTCTTGTGCTCTACATAATGTCATCAAACCACATAATCTATATTTCATCATGGCCCTTATAATTCTCAAATCTATGTACCAGCTTTAATCTTCATTTATGTCTCAAGATTAGGACTCAGATAGCTAAGAAATTATTGGACATCTCCACTTGGATGTCAAACCTCAAATTCAGTTTGTTCAAAATCAAACTTGTCATCTTTAGTATCAAAGCTGCTCTGTTTATCCAAGCCCAAAACTCTCAGCATCTTCACTGAATAGCTCTTCACCTTCATTCTTACCCTCATCCCCACATCAAATCAAATCAATGAGAAGGTTATCTGGATTCTACATCCATTGTATTTTTCAAATATCTGTTTACTCCCCTCTATCTTTACTGCCACTACTCCATTCAAATTGCCGTTATCTCTTTCTTGGATTACTAGAATCATATTCTACGTGGTAAATCTACCTCCAGTTTTACTGCCTGAAATCCATGCTCCACACTGTAGACAAAGGGATCATCTTGAAATGCAAATTTGATAACTTCATTTTCCTAATTAAATCTTCCAGTGGTCCTTTAGGAAAAAATCTACCCATATCTTGGTATCCAAGCATGATGGGTCTCTTGTTTATGTCTCCATTCTCTCTCACCATACTCCATGCCATGCTTGATGGTCCAGCTGTGTTGAATTCCTTTAGGTTCTCTGACCCTAAGCTTTCTTTCTCTTGCCTTCCAGCATTTGTAAGTACTGTTTAAGCTTGCTTTTTCCTTTCCACCTACCCTTCCTCTCCCTCAGCCTTGTACTTTCCTGATTAACTCCAATTCAAACTTCTAGGGTTCAACTTAAACCTTATTTCCACTGGAAAGGTTTCCATAAGCTCTTAAAACTGATTGGGATGTCCTTCTGATGTAATCTTTTAGCATCTTAAAATACTCTTATTATACAATTTTCACACTATATTATGATGGCCTTGTTTCTTATCTGTCTCATTTCCTAGACTAAATCTCCAGGAGGGACAAGGCTATGTTTATTTTGTTTGCTGTGGCATCCCCAACCTTGGGCTATTTCTCAGCCAGAGTAGATCCTTAATAAGTACTATTTGAATGGGTAGATGATTCTCTCTCTCTCTCTCTCTCTCTCTCTCTCTCTCTCTCGCTCTCGCTCTCGCTCTCGCTCTCTCTCTCTCTCTGTGCAATTCAATTATTGTATACAAAAATAGTCTCCTAATTCTGAAATATGAAGGGTTTTTGGAGGGAAAAACTCGTTACAAACAATTTCTAATTCCCTTTCTAGATGGAAATCAAGCTTTACTTTAGTAACTTCTTGAGTACTATGTAGCATTATGAGGTTAAACCAATTCAGAGATATGTTTCTTTGCCCATTATAAGACTCAGAGTTGAATATCCATATGACTGAGTCCTGTTCGTCAAAGTTTATCCTTTTCAGGTACTAGTCTGATTCACAGATAAATCATGAAACTAAAGGCCAGAAAATGTTAGTCTCTGTTTTAGAACCAGTGTCTGATCTTAAGATTTGATGGTCAAACTGATAAAGAGATGGCAATCTCATTGCAGAATCTGCATTTAAATTTGTTTGGAAGGTACCTCAGTTGACCCCTCTCACAGGTACTCTGGGTTATCCTTTTTGAACTCCTGAAGAACAAAATCTATCTTCCTAAATAAATGTATTTGGGAATTGGACCATAGCAATATTGGACCCCTGGATAATGAGCTTAATCTGAACAGTCTCTTGGGGGACAAGGCACATCTGAACTGTGTACTGTATTAACAAGCTGGAACTTGGGTTAAATACGACTATTGATTCATTCCTGGCATCACCACCTGCATGAGCTTTTGCCTCTGTTTAACCTTAGATGAAGCCACAAACATTGTCTGATCTTGCTGACACCTGAGTTGTACTCATAACAGAATGATGAACGTAGAAGCTTGGAGTGGTAACAAAGTCACAATACCCATAACCTGAAGCCGGCAAAAGGAATCGCCACAATCAGCTCAAAGGCCTGCTGAGCCCAGGGCCCACCTAAGCAACTAACAAGTATTGTGATTCCAGAAGAATCTAAACCTACCTGCTCAAATGAACAGGGGCTAAAAAGGACATTTAGGCCTTGCCCATGGAGTAAAGGCATCTTCTCAGTTTTCTGTTTCTGCTCTTGTTCTTTGAGAGAAAGGGACAAACCATGCTTCATGGTATTTCAGTGTATTCTGAATGAGGCATTTAATAAATTAGTCCATATCTATTTGGTACCTACTGGGGAGAAGTGCAGGAGGGGTTATTCTATAAAAATTATTAAAAATGAACTTATAACCTCAGTCTTTGATCTTTTACTACTCTTATCTGCTCAGAATTTTAGGTTGTAGCCATTGATATTTGAGAGTGATAATCCAAACATGGTCCCTGATCTCCTGCCTACTCACAGGCTGTGTCAGAATCATCTGGGGACTCTTTATAGATGAGATTATTGAATCCCCTGCCCCCAGAGGATTCATTATATCTAGAGTGGGGTTCAGAAATCTTTATTAGTCCTCCTCGAAACCTAACGTAATCTTTTATATTATAGATTACACAAGCCTTAACTGTATATCAAATCACATCATTAAAAAAAAGTTGTGCAACTATTTTTGCTGTCCTGATTTTGTGATAATCAGGGTAGGCTAAACATTCACTATATTAGAAACCATGCATGTGTCCCCAGACCTAGTTTTTCTCTGTAGGTCTTGATTTTTAGAATGCTGGTGATAAACTAAGCCGAATTTATTATATGACCATCCTGTATGGGAAAAGACTGTAACTCTAGGTATCTTTGGTCAACCTTAAGAGATATAGCGGGGGGACACATGTGACTCAAATGGTCGGGCATCTGTCTCCCATATGGAGGGACCTGGGTTTGATCCCCGGGACCTCCCGGTAAAAATATTAAAAAAACAAAACTATAGAAAGCACATGGGCCACCAGGCCCTGTGCATGGGTGCACTGCCAGGCTCCACGAGTGGATGTGCCGTGATGCCCCATGTGTGGGTGAGCCCCCCAGGCCCCATGCGGGTAAGCCACCAGGCCCCATGCACGGGTGCGCTGCCGGGCCATGCAAGCCACACAGCAAGATGATGACGTAACAGGAGAGTGACACAAGGGAGAGCCAAGAAGAGACATGCCAAAAAACCAGGAACTAAGGTGGCGCAGGCAGTAGGACGCCTCTCCCCCACATCGGAGTTTCCGAGGAACAGAGCACAGTGAAGACAGAAGGAGAAGGATGAGAAGAGAGGGCAGGAAATGGACACAGGGTTTCCCAGCAAATGGACACAAAAACAGCAGAAAAAGGGTGTGGGGGGTAAAAATGGATAAAAGTAAGTAAATAAATAAATCCTTTTAAAAAATGTATAGGGGAGTAAGATACGGACTATAGTTAATAGTAATACTTTGACGATGCTCTTTCATAATTTGTTAGCAAATGTTTCACAACAATGCAAAGTATTTGTGGTGGGGTGATGTGTGGGAGCCCTGTATGATGTTATGCATGTTTGTTTTGTAAGTTCATAATGTTTACTATACACTTATTGTTTATGTATGTTCATGTATGAATGATATACTTCAATACATTCTTTAAAAAAAAGCAATTTGCTGTTTGTTATACATTAATTTAGATGTTACAAAATACCCTTTTGTAAATTTTAAGACCATATATATATACACATATGTATATTTCCACCTTATTATTTGATGCCTTATGATTATTCCTATGATAAATCCTTTGTTGATTTAGTGCTATAAAGCAGTGTCTCTCTCCTGAAGATTTTATGATATGTAAAATGGGCATGCTATGTGATTCTTCTTTCTTTTGCTTTGTCTGCCGAGGTGATAAAATTTAAGCTCAAGAACGATAATTTATTTTGCACACAGCTGTCATTCCATTGATTTTCATTACTTACTTGACTCCATAATTTTTAGATTTTAGTGTACACATGCTTTTAATTAAAGCATTTACATCTTCTTTGGAAGTAGATGTGACATCAATTATAAATACATGAAATATGGATAGAGGTGGAATAAGCCTGTTCGAGAGAAATGCTGGGAGAGAAAGTCAATTCTGCCACCATTGCCATGTCAGATCAAACTGAATTCCTATTTTGACAGTATCTGATATTAGTAAGTCATGGGAAATTTTTCTAATTCAACCCTCACCAAACTCTCTAGCTTCCAAGGTCACACTTTCCTTTCATGAATAAGTAACAAAAACTTTAGCCTCCATCCTATAGGACCTTGGTGTGCCCAGCACCTTGAAAGAAGCTGGGGATCCCTAAAAGCTGCTCAAATGTCTTCACAGTTGTTTTTCCGCTTTGACTCCAGACTTCTGTCCTGGGCTTCCCTGCCAATCACCATCTCATCACTACCCTATTCAACTGCTTCTCCACAAATGTGCCCACACATTTGCTTTCCAAAGTACAGTTAACACAAGGCTGCCCACCTTAATAGAAAATCAACAAAGTTTCATTTTTCCATAAGAACATCACAATGCTGCACAAAGAGGGTAATGTGAAACTATTATTGCCATGCCGCTTCATGGGAAGTCTACTCCTGGGCCCCTCTCACATTTGCCTCTGGCTGGCTACCATATCACAGAAGTATGCTCATTTGCTCACTGTGAGAGTTTTTCTGACGTGAACTTCCCCATTGGTGGTCTCTAGCTGAAACCATCAATTCATAGTAATATCAGTTGAGATGCAAATTGTCCCACTGAAAGTGTCCTTTTCCATTGTTAATCGCAATAATCAATGCTATAATCAGTAGTATCTATATTTGTATGGCTTCACTAATTCAGGGGATAGATACTGGAGTGCTTATAAATCTGATTGATTAAAAGCTTCCCCTATTGTTCCTCCATACCAAAGTGTGAACTTCATTCAAATCCAGCATCCACCCTTTAAGCTGCTGGTAGAAAGGAAATTTACTGGTCTAAAAAAAATTTAAAAATTAATAAAAAAAATTTACTGGTCCACTAGGTTGGCAAGAACAAAAAAGTCAGATTACAGAGGTGTTGGTGTGGATGTGAAGAAATCAGAACATTCGTAAACTGCTGGTGGGGATGTAAAATGATAGAGCCACTTTGGAAAACAGCCTGGCAGTTCTTCAAATGATTAAACATAGAGTTAGATATAACCCAGAAATTCCACTCTCAGGTATATAGCCAAGATAAATGAAAACATATGTCCGCACAAAAACTTTATACCTGAATGTTTATAGAGGCATTATTCATACTAGCCAAAAGGAGAAGCAACTCAAATGTTCATCAACAGATGAATGGATAAACAAAATATGGTCATGCACACCATGGAATATTATTCTGCTATAAAAAGGAATGAAGTACTAATGATATATGCTCTGACGTGGATGAAACTGGAAAACATTATGCTAAGTGAAAGAAGCTAGTCACAAAACACCACATACTATATGATTCCATTCACATGAAAGTCCAGAATAAAGGATTCTATGAAAACAGGAAGTAGAGTAGTGATTGCTTAGGGATGAGGGAACAGAGGGTGATAGCTAAGGGGATGGTGTTTCTTTTTGAGGTAATTAAAGTTTTCTAATTGATTGTGTTGATAGTTGCACATACCCGTGAACATATAAAAACTATCGAATGGTAAATTTTAAACGGGGTGAATTGGATGGTATGTGAATCGTATGTCAATAAAGTACTATAAAAAAGGGGAAAAAAATGAATAGGACACCTTCCCCTTTCCCATTAATCAAACCTTCAGAAATACTAAGTTCAGGTGTTGCAAAATCCATATTGGGATTAAGATTTGTCTGGGAATACCTATGGGCAAAGAAGGATCTGCTGACGAGCATGCACTCTCTGGGGAAGATTCTTTCTTTAGTGGGAGATTCTGAGCCATATTGAGGTCTTTTGAAGAGGAAATTTAGCTTTCAGTCCCCAAAAGTATTTATTAACTGATTACAGATATCATAGATGTAACATTGAATGCTCTAACTATGCGGGCTAGGAGATAACCTGAAAGAGCTCTTTTCCTAAACTCCTTGAGACATTTTGGAAACAATGCAGAACGACATTGAAACCTATGCATGGAGGAACACAGAGGGGTGAGCAGTTTGTTGGTTGTGTATTGGGAGACTCAAAAATTACAGGAAAAACTGGGTATGTATAGCTTGCTTGCATATCTGCAGTATCTTCAGCTCCAGGGTAGTGTTAAGCAGGAATTCCTTCTTTGTTTGGGGGAGGCTGACCCAACAGCACCACTGGTAGGTAGTTCTTCCTAGGTGGCTTATGAACCTTAAATCAACTTCAGAGCCTTGTGCAGAAGCATCATTGGGCATTGGCAGTGGTGTAGGCAGGTAGAGCTATTATGTGGCTTAGCAAACCCCAGAGCCCAGGCAGCACACATCTTAAAGAAATTGGGTCAGAAGGGGACGCAAAGGGTGACTTAACTTGAAGTAGCTAAGATAATGCATGCTGGGATGCCAGTGAGACCACCTCCACGGATTCCTAGAAAGAATCCTTGGAGAGCGCTTGCTAAGATTTGGACAGGGCTTTGCAGAGGACTACCGCTCGGCTCCCATTGTATTTAAAAGGACATGCTTGATTTTTATGTAAATGTGACCCAGTTCCTCTCCCTAAGCTGGTGTGGTCTGAAAAAACAAAGTTTACTTACCTAGACTGTATTGTCTCTGGCAAAGTCTTAGCCATTGTTTTCCAGGTAGTTTTACAGATAGGGCAGCAGGAGCTCCTTAATGTTAAGTACAGTTAGATCTGGTTCAAAAGTTATGTCTTAAGAGTGCTGGTTAAGAACTACTTATCGCTCTGCAAGGAATTTTCGAAGGTACTTTCACAGGGTGTGCCTCCTGGCCCTGGCCCATTCCACAGTTTTATTATTGATCTGGATGATAATACGTGTGCCCTAGCACTGTACGTGCTTAATTTGCTGATGGCACAAATCTGGAAGGGGCAGTTCACATTATAACTGATCCGCAGTTATGTAATAGAAGCTCACCGACCTGAATTGAAGGATGGATCAAAACACAAAAGAGGAAGTGACATAGGGATAACTCCTAAGTAGTTTTCCTTTTAATCAATAGCATAATTGCAATACAATGGAAAGAGCACTGTGGGGACATCTGGATTCTAGGCCTTGCCCCACAGTTTTAAGTTAGGCCAAGTTACACAAGTTAGGATGGTGAGAGAGAATGCAAATCCCTTTATCTAGAATATGACTAATTTTTGATAGACCTTCTCTGAAATCCCTTTAGACTCTAAAATTATGAGTATAAGTTTGTCTGGCTCTTTTTATTGTGAGAAAATCAGGGTTTGGGGATCAGAAAGAAATAAGTTTAAGTCTGAGGTCTAATATTTTTCAGCTGTGTAAAATTGCATGAACTACTTTAGTTTCTCTGACTCTTGGTTTCCTCATCTCCAAGATAGAAATCATAACTATCTTCCAAAGTTTTTAGGAAGATAAGATAATGCATTGCCCAGGACATATAGAAATGAATTAACCTTATTCATACTTTTGCCTTGTTCACCTGCTTCACAGTCTTGCTTAAAAAAAAAAGAAATAATATTTAGGGAGTATTTCCATTATTCAAAAATTTAAATGAGCCAACAATGTAATCTTTACTGCCCAGAATGAATCTTAACATTAATTATGGTTTGCAGCTCATAAGAGCAGTGTGCTGGTTTTCCTTACCATAAGAGATGTCTCCAAATCAGGTTTGCATATTCTAAGATAAACCTTACCAAATCAGAGCTTATTAAAAGGAATATCATGGGAAACAGATGTGGAGCAAGCATTTGGGCTCCTGTCTACCATATGGGAAGTCCAGGGTTCGATTCCCAGGGCCTCCTGGTGAAAGGCAAGCTGGCCCACATGGAGTGCTGGCCCACACGGAGTGCTGGACCACGTGGAGAACTGGCGCAGCAAAATGATGCAACAAAAAGAGACACAGAAGAGAGACAGTAAGAGATGCATGCAGCAGACCAGGGACCTGAGGTGCTTTTTTTTTAAAGCAAGACTGTGAAGCAGGTGAACAAGGCAAAAGAGATTGAGCGCCTCTCTGCTCTGGAAGGACCCAGGATCGGTTCCCAGTGCTGTCTAAAGACAAGACAAGCAGACACAGAAGAACACACAGTAAGCAAACAGTGAGTGCAAAACAATGAGGAGGGGGAATAAAATAAATAAATAGATAAATAAATAAATAAATAATGATAAAATGGACTTATTTAAAAATATGGTAAAAAAAAAAAAAGGAATATCATGTGGTGAGATGGAGAGTCCTGGGGATGTGTCTCACACACAAAAAAAATTCATTGAAGAAAATAGTATGTGCCATGGAAGCCAGGCAACTTGTAAAGGACGACTAAAAAATTCATAGAATGATCTTTGAAATGTGGTACTCCATGACATAGTATAGGGAGTAGTCTGGCTTTGTGCTGCCTGAGAGCTCAGCTAAGACCAAGTAATAGAAATGAGAGGTGTCAGATTTCAACACAACATGAAGTAAATATTGTATCAACTAAGTAGGGCTAATATGGAAAGGATTTCCTCTTGACTCTGACTTTCCCCACCACAGGGCTCAAGGAAGACATAGATAACCTTAATCAACATGGCAGAAATGCATTTGCACTGGGTTAGGCATTGAATGATATGACATTTAGAATCTTTTTAACTCTGAGATTCTCTCCAAGAAGGAAGTGGGTTGAGAAGGATTACATTCTGTAAACCAATTTCATCAGAACTGCTGTGTTGTGACCTGAAAAAATGAAGGCGGTTCTTTTCAAACAATAAGACAGCCTTCTTCCCAGCCCAAGAATTTCCCCTGAGGAATTCTCTGATGTTGGCACCTTTTGAAATAGTGTTTTGGCAACATACATGGGCCTGGAGCAAATGTATCCAGACCCCATCTAGTTTGCTTCCTCTTCATCATCCTAACAACTTTCCTTTAGCCAACACATACCACTTGGCTTTATTAATTAGTTAGAATTACTGTATATTTATCAAGATTTCCAAATCCATGATCCCACTTCTCTCATCTCTCACTTTATGCTGTGAAGTGTACAATCATTTAAATATAGTACTTGTCTCTGGCATCAACCACAGACATTGGGTTATTTTTTATTGTAGTGTCTTTAAGAATGACAGTGGAATGTAGAGAGGGCTGAGAAACGTGGGCAGTGAAGCACAGATTTTGAGATCTTTGTTTCTCTTACCACAGCTAAAGATACAGGCATTTGGGAATATAAAGTTCATGCCCTGGACAAGTAACATCCTCCTGTCCTCAAAGGCTGGCTTCTCTTTGCAGTCATTGCAAATCTTGGTGTTCCCTGCAATGCTCAAATGTGCCTTACTTTCAGAAAACTTGATGTGATGGGCAGCCTTCTAAGATGGTTCCCAGGGGTCCTTACCTCCTGACATTCATGCCCTTTATAATGTTCTTCCTTCAATGAAGGAAAAAATGGCAAAAGTGATGAAATGTCATTTCTGTAATTAATTTACAAAATATTTTGACTTCCATCTTGCTAGCAGGTTCTCTCTTCTTGGCTTTGGTGAAGCAAGCTGCCATGTTCTAGAGGCCCACATGGTAAAGAACTGAAAATAACACTAACTAGGAGCTGAGGCCCTCACTCCAGCATCCCGCAAGGACCTGAATCCTGCCACGGACTGCGAGCTTACAAGTAGAACCTTCCCCAGTTTAGCCTGGCAATGAGGTCACAGCTGTAGCCTACACGCTGACTGCAGCTCATGAGACACCCTCAGGGAGAGGACCCAGCTGCCCGAACAGTGAGGTAATAAATGCATGTTGTTTTAAGCCTGTAAATTTTGTGGTAATATATTATGTAGAAATAGATAAGGTATATACTTGCTATAGTAGATTTTTTTTGAGGCCTAGAATGCAAATAATTTAGGGGGTCATTATTTAAGAGTTCCTTTAACCTAGGTAACTT
This sequence comes from Tolypeutes matacus, assembly GCA_026826555.1. Lineage (NCBI taxonomy): Eukaryota > Metazoa > Chordata > Mammalia > Cingulata > Chlamyphoridae > Tolypeutes > Tolypeutes matacus. Next base: position 12,327,021 of record JAKSZT010054478.1, read on the forward strand.
TCAAGAAATTAAGTACCTGCGTATCTTGGGATATTTGGAGTAGAGAAATTTAAAGTTAAAAGAAACTTTTATTGTTTAATAAAAATGAATCACAAAGTTAGATAGAGCATATTTATAATCTTCATATAAATGGGTCAGTGTTTGACCAGAGAAACAGAACCAATAGGAGGTATGTATTAATGGATTAATTGCAAGGAATTGGCTGACATTATTATGGGGTCCAAAATGTGTAGGCAGGAAGGCAGGCTGGAGCTCTTGAACATAAGCTGAAGTTGCAGCCCACAGGTGGAAGTGGAATTCCATCTTCTTTCGGCAAGTCTCAGTTATGCTTTTAAAGCCTTTTCACTGACTGAGTCATACCCAGCAAGATTATCTAGGATAATGTCCTTTACTTAGAGTCAACTCTTTAAGAGCATTAATCTTATCTTCAAAATAGCTTCAAGTGACACCTAGATTGGTATTTGATTGAATAAATGGGATCTATGACCAAGTGATGGCACATAAAATTGACCATCATATCATGGAATTCAAAGGGAAATAAAGAAATATGATTCATAAAATAATTGAATAACATTCCAATAACCATCCCTTGGGAAGATTTAAGCCAAAGTTTTATTTTAATCTTTCTTAATGAATAATTGAAAAGAGATCATAAACCAGCTCTAGAATTAAGTTTAAATTTTTTCTAATATTGTTATTTAATTCTATTAAAAACTCTGAAAGCCACATTTCATTGTTAACTCCAATTATATAAAAGTATTCAAATATTTATTTTGACACGTATTTTCTAAATTTTCAATTACATGGTGGAAAATGTTAAGTAAGTGTTATATACTTTATCCTTATTTAATTATTTCATTGATAAAAGAAGGAAACTGTGGTTAAAAACTGCTAAATTGTCAAAAAAAAAAATATTAATCAATTACCCTTTGATTTGCTTACTAGTTTCCAAAACTTGTTCTTTATTATCTGGCAGTGGAGCCTTTGAGGGGGTGGTGGTAGGATAAAGCTTTTTCCCATTTGGCCAATCACTAGAGGCATTATTACTAGAAATAAGAGGTGACCGGGGCAATAAACCATAAACTATGAGTAAATTACCTACTGTCATATAAAAGTACAACCATTTTCTACATCACCCATGCATTCATTCATTCAACATACATTTTTTGACTGCTTATTATTTACCAGGTGTGGTGTGGGCACTGCAGATAAAAATATCCCTGCCTTTATTTTAAGCTGAAAAACAAACAAGATTTGAGTGGACACAATAAAAATTATTATTGAGAAAAAGGTATTTGTATCACGTTAAGTAAACCTGAGTAGGCTGGATCCTTGTTTTTGGAAAATACGTCTTCAAATATCACACGTGGGCATATTCTCTCAGGCATCTGCACTCTATGAGAAGAGAAACTGCAAAAAGGTGGATAGGAAAGCTTAGAGCTGAAACTAGGAACGTCAGAAATGAAGAAAATGCAAGAGAAATGGTGACTAGCTGGGTAAATATAATAGACTATTCTTCTCCTTTTGAGGGCTTTAAATATATATTTGACAGTTGAAAGTAACTTCTACCTGCAAGTTCCGGGATCTCTGGAGGTCAAGCACTTCTAAGCTGTGCGAGCCTGTGTCCCTGTACAGACAGCCTTGAGAGTGCTGTAGACTTATAATGGCAACTATGTTGCACCAAGTACTATAAGCAGCCAAGAAACATATTCTGATACATGGGATTGGGACATTCGGAGATACTTTTGTTAAGGAGACCTTGGCTCATTTTAGAATTTGTGAAGAGCTTATCAGAGAGATTACATTTCCCCTGAGCTTCACAATATGGTGTGTGGCATCTGTATTGAGTAGTGGGTGGGTGGGTTGCACTCACACATTTTCTTTCTTTTTTCCCCCTTCCTTCTTTATTTTTCACTTCAAATATGTGATAAACCATCTAGCTTATGTGACACAATGTGGCTTACTGACTGTGAGCTACCTGCAGAATTTTCAGGGTATTTGAAAACTAAAATCATTGAATTGAACACACCTCAAATGACAAACAGATATAAACAAATGTAATAAAATAAAATACATCCTAAATAACAGCAGAAAGTTTGAAACAAAATAGAAAAACTTTTTTTTTCTTACACTCAAATTTGAAGGCATTAAAGAAATAGATGCCCCTTTCTCAGTGGCATACACGGATATTTCATTTTCCCAACAAAATCCCTTCATCCCACCTGGAAAATGGAAGGCCCTATACCAAGAACATTAAAAATTAAAAGGACAAAGAAAGAGCAAGTGGGTAAATGAAGAGACAGAGAAGTTTGCATATTAGTCAGAGATCTTGGTCCTGGCTAATTTCTTGGAGTCCTCAGCCCATCTCACCCAGAGTGTCTGTGAGGCTACGAAGCTGTGAGACTGTGAGGAAGGGGAAGAGGAGAGGCTCAAGTCCCACGTTCTCAAACTCTGTCATCTCTTCCTACCATTATTAGTAACTTTGTCCTATCACTTGACATTAAGCAGCCACCTAGAAATATCTTCCCCCTCCTTCCTCTCTCTCTCTTTCCTCTTCCTTCTCCTCCACCTTCTCCCTCTCCCTCCTCCTTTCCCTCTCCCTCCCCTCCTCCTTGTCTCCCCCCTCCCTCCCTTTCTCTCCCTTTTTCTCTTTCCCCTCCTCTCCTCCTCCTCTTCTCCCCCCCCAATCCTTCCTCCTCATCCTTCTCTCTCTCTCTCACTCACTCTCTCTCTCTCTCCCCCCTCATCCTCAGGATACACACAGTCACAACTGAAGACCTGTGAGGTTAAACACATAAAAGGCTGACTCAGCTGGTCCAGGCTGAGAAAACATTTCACCTGACCTATCTGGTGGCCGCCAGCTTTTTGAACAGGATTCAGGAACTTGAACTTGCCCTTGAAAGCCAGTGCAGTGTGGACGAATGTGTTGCTAGCTATGTCCACATAGACTCCTCCACCTGTGTCCACTCTACCCTGAACATCTGCTCCAATAGTAGTTTTCCTCATCTTTTACAGAAATCCTGAAAAATTCAGTTGGAGTTGCCATAACGTATGTTTTAGTTTACTTTTATACCGTCACAAGACCATAAAAAAAACCTTCAGAATTGCTTTTTTAAAATACACTAATACTCCACAGTCATGTCTCCTTAATTTATAGCAAAACATCAGTTAACGAGAAGCCAGCCCGCTCTCCATCGATATGAAAAAGGGGGAAAAAAGTCTTGACTGACCCTATGCCCTAACACTTCTGTTTTTGTCTTCTCTTTACAGCCTAAATCCTCAGAAAGGCAACAATTGCTGTCTCTAATTCCTTAGCTTTCATTCCTTCTTTATTTTGTTTTTGTTATTGTATTTTGAATTGGTCAATATTCCAGACATACAGAAACATGTACTGAATGGCATAACATATGCCCATGTGCCTCTCACCAGCTTTGCCACATCTTAATCTTTTCTCACTTCCTTTTACAATCTTTTAAAAAGAGACAACACTACAGATCCTGCTTAGGTCTCCAGTTTGGCTGCCACCTCACGCCCACTCACCTTTTTAATGAATATATGATCCAGCACTTGCCTTCAGAAAGCTGAATATTAGGGATGAATACCTATCTATCCTCTTTTTGAAAATTCCTCTGAGGATGAAAAGTTAATCCACTATAGATTGGACACTCTGTGTGATATAATAAAAGCCAACCACTTGGTGTTCGAACTCATATAATAGTTTGCACTTGTATGTGTGTCTGTATGCATGCATATATATTTACATATATAGTTAAATATGTATCTCTATATATGTATACAAATAAACCAGATACATTTGCTATTTTATATGTCTTCCTGCCAATATATTGCACAGGTCCAAGAACAGCACTAAGAAATGTGTGTGGTGCTATCCTAAATACGCATATGGTGTTACCTACATTAAAAAACTTTGTCTTCCATCCATGACTCAAATTGCACCATTAGAGTCAGCCATGTGGGCTCTCGATTTGATAGCTTTAAGGAGTTATCTTTTTAATGTGAGCTAAAAATGTAAGCTATATGAAGTCTGGAACTGTTGGTTTGTCCATTGCTTTATCCCCAGTGGCTATTATACAAAATACAGATGGAGTGAAGTGTAGGTGAATGAGTGAGATGTTTTCAGGCACTTGTAATATAAAGTGGGCTCCAATGGGTTGTTGTTTTTCAGCAAGACAGCAGCCAAGTGCTGTTCATTCATGGAGAGGGAACTTGGCAGAAGGGCAGAAGAGGCAGCAATCATTTTTCAGAGTCATATTCATAGATTTAGAAGGACATCCTGCTTAATTGTCTTAGTTTGCCAGAGCTGCCATAACAAATGCCACAGAATTGGTTGGCTTAAACAAGAAGAATTTATTGTCTCAGTTATGGAAGCTAGAACTCCAACATCAGGGTATTGGCATGGCTTGCTTTCTCCCAGAATCTGTCACATTCTGGAGCTCCTCTGTCACCTAGCTCTCTCTCAACCTTTCTGTCTGTTCCTCTGATTTCTGTTGACTTCTGGCTTCCTCTGACTGACTGTCCCCAAATTTTCTTTGCTTATAAGGACTCTAGTCATATGGATTAAGAGCCATCCTAATTCAATTTAACCTCCTCTAAACAGGAACTTTGAAGATCCAATTCCCAATGGGTTTAGATCCATAGGAAAAGTGTCTTTTGTGGGGTACATAATTCAATCCTCAACACTAATGAAGGGATATTTTCAATTGTATCCCTAACATTTGGTCATCATCCTTCTACTTTAATAGCTCTTAGAGGAATCAGGGAATGTAGAGTCTAGTCTCCATCCTATGGCTAATTTCTAGGTGTCCTTGGACAAGTCTGTTAATTGAGAAGTTTGGACTAGATGATCTTTTGTAGTTCAAGGTCACACTGGCAACAAAAGTTTCTGTAGTGAGTTGACATTCAAGAAACAGGAATAACAAATGGAATTTTTTTTTAAACTCATTGACATGTTTCTTTTTCATTCACTTTTTTCTGTTCCTCTTGTACTTTTGGTGGTAGATTTTTTAAATTAGAGAAGTTGTAGGTTTACATGAATTTCTAGAATACATGGTTTTTGGTCAATGAAACTATATTTTTTTCCCAATAAATAAAAGCAACTCAGCATTCAAAATCCTCTGCAGCTAACCTATAAGGTAGATGAAACACAGTCAAGGCAGCTGGGAAGCCAAGCCATTGGCAAAAGAAAAACAAAAATCTAAGGGCCATCTCAGTTTACTCTCTTGTTCAGGATGAATATGAAGATCAAAAAGGAGTAGAAAAATCCCTGAAGCAACTATCACTGTCTAGAAATATACCCAAGGTTTTTTTAGTTTATTTGGCATTTACTACTATTTTCCATATAATCACCACCCAAATGAAGGCGTCTCTAAATAATGGAAATGCTGACTGACCAAAAATAATGGAAATTCTAATGGAATCTGAGCAAAATTCCTGCAGACATGTTCTCCTAGCTAATCTCCCATAGTCATCCTTTTGTATTCTAGAAATGGCATTAAAGCCACCCAGGGAGGGACAGGAAACACTATATAGACTCCTGTTCATTGTGGGCACTTAAAACATCACCACCAAATGTAGGTTTTGACTCTCTGCCCAGCACAACTTTGAAAGTTTTGCCATGAAGTCCTAATTGCTAAGTGAATGTTCACTCAATATTTCTCCATAAAGGGCAGAAAAAGGGGAAAAAAGTGAGAGAAGAAAGAGTATACGCCATTTAGTAGGAGAAAAATCCATATATAAGATGCATTCTTAGGCTGAAGATTATTACTCTTGCATATAAAATTGATCATTCCTTTATTAAGACAAATATAATATACCCCATGTTTCTAGAACTTTCTGTAAAAATGTCATTGCCCATTGTGGTAGATCAAATCATGTCCCCCACAATGACATGGTCAAGGCCTAACCCCTAGGATCTGTGGGTGTGAACTCACTTGTAAATAAGACCTTCGAAGATGCTATTTGGATGAGGCCAAACTGAATCAGGGTATAAACAGAAGACATTCAGGAGCAGTTAGTATAAGCCAAAAGTAGAAGTCAGGGAAGGAGAGCGAGATGGCTATGTGATGGAGGTGGGGAAAACTTCAGACTTTAGAGAAAGCATGATTCTGCTGACAGCTCGATGTTGGATTTCTAGTCTCCCAAATTGTGAGGCAAATTTCTGTTGTTTAAGCCAAACCAGTGTATGGTATTTGTCATAGCAGTTCTGGCAAACTAAGATATCCACCCACCCCACAGGCTACCCTCTACTATATAAATGCAATGTCTTTCTAATCAGCAGTATTTGCCACAAGGTATGGTATCCAAAATTCCCCTGACATTTTATACGCCGTGACTTTGCCTTTGATTGGAAATACATTTTGTGCCCAAGCAGAAATGCTGATGTGGATCTTCTGAAACTCTGTTAAAGTCTTGGCAGACACACCCAAATACAGTGGATGAGCTCTTCCCTGAGGAGGTTTTGGTATCTCTTGGGAGGCAAAGCTAGTTTACTGGTACATTGTGGTCAAACTGTATATATAAAAAAATACATGAAATAGAGTTTTACATTCATGATGGGTTTGTTTAGTAAATAACGTAAGCAAGGACATAATAGTAAATAATTCATTTAAAACCTGAATGTTTTGTTTTGGTGTTATGCCTTGAATACTATGAATTCCCTTCATTTACAGCAGCATTTCTCAGTGTCATTGTTACTGACTTTTGGACTGGATCAGTCTTGTGATCAGAAGCTGTTCCTGAGTATGGAAGAAGATTTACCAGCCTCTCTGGCCTCTTTCCAGACACCAGTAGCAGCCCCCACCATTTGTGATGGCCAAAATGTCTCCAGACATTGCCAAATGTACCCTGGGGGGTGGGGGTGATAAACTTGCCTCTGGTTGAGAACCACTGATTATGGAGTGAAAAAAATAAAATAAAATAAAATAAAATAAAATAAAATAAAATAAATAAAATAAAATAAAATAAAATAAAATAAAATAAAATAAAATATAAAATAAAATAAAATAAAATAAAATAAAATAAAATAAAATAAAAAAAAATAAAATAAAATATATATATTCCTGTAGAGGAGAGAGAATTCAGAGCAATGATGCTCTTTCTAAGTGCCTCACTCTAGATTCAAATGATATCCAAACAGAAGCTGGTAAGAAAGGAGGAGAGGAGATATAATAACCTACATTCTACCACTTTCCAACTGTGTGACCTTGGGCATTATTTTAGCCTCTCTAAGTTCCTGTTACTTCATCTGCAAACTAAAGATAATAATAGTACTCATGGTCCCAAAGATTGCTGTATGGAAAGCACTTAGCAAATTTTAATTGCTGCTTTTGTTATCTTCCATAAGCCACAGGTCTGTACATAGTTTCATCCTATACTCAGGAGTTTGGAGAAATATTCTAACCTGACTTACTCTACATAAGTTTGTTTCTATGGGAATAAACACTTTAACTTCCCATCTTACTCTGTATCAATGAACGACTTCCAGACTCATTAAAAATGTATAGAACTATCCTGTGTAGTTTTCCTGTACGAAAATAACAATTTTTGAATTCCTGCTGGAGGAGCTAGAACATCATCTCCATCAAAGAGAGAGCCACCCAAAATCAGGTCTCTGCGGCTATTTCCGTCCTCTCAGTCACAGCAGGTCTCCTGTGAGAAGGCTCTATGTGAGGACGAGCAGAGGAGGGAGCTCTGGTGCTAGACCACCTCTACCTATCTAATTACATTAGGCTCCGATGAGATTAGTTAGTTCATGAGTGGGCCTTTTGGGGGGGGAAATTTGCCAGAGCAACTGTTGAATGATGCCTCAATATATGACCAAAGGGAGCCGAGGGGCATTGTGAGAGTCCCAGAGCAGCTTGGCTCTTCTTGGTGGTGGTGGTGTGGTGGCATTTCCTGTGAAGGTAGAAACTTTGTCTGTGAAACTCACCCTGGAAGGGATGCACGGTCCCTGGTGAGGCTGCTGATGGGGCAAGGAATGATGGTTTCAGCATTCACGGGCTTTAACGGTTCCACGTCCTGTAGACAACCCCCAGGTCTGCTCATAGTAGAGCTGCAGCATGATGGGGAAAGAGGCCAACACCCCGAGAGGCCCCAAGCATGAGCAATTCTCAAGTCAAGTGGTTGATAGAGTATAATGACTTGCTTTTGGATCGTCCTGACAACATTGTACGGTGGGATCATCACAGCAGCTAGAACGTGGAAGTTTTGCAAATTGTTGAATTGGTCGATAGAGCTTGACCTGGGGAAAGTCCTTCTGTTCCTATTCAGAAGCCCCCCTAAAAAGGGGTGGGTTCGTTAACAAAATCTGTTGCTGGCAGTCAATAGTTGAGCAGCATTAAAGAACCTGGGTGGGGGGCTGGGGAGAAAGTCCCCAGATCATTTGTGACTTAACTCTTGAACCTTCCTGCAAGGTAGGAAATAGCAGTCCATGTAAAATCTATAAATAGTTGTATAAGTCAAAGTTTCTATTCAGACAAGGAAAAAAAAATTAAAACACTCTGGAGAAAAACATGATCTTTTCTCCATGTTTTAGTTGTCAGTTTTGACAAGAATGATACAAGCTAATTAAATTTTTGTTAATTTATTTTGTCTGATTCAGTGACTGCCTGTCACACAAATCCCTCAATAAGTAAGATTTCTCTCTGCTATAAACTTTCTACTTTTTCTCTGAAATGCCATTAGGTAAACGCACGAAAAGTGGCCTTGTTTTACTCAAATAAACAGTAAAAGCACTTAAACTCAATCCGCCCTCAATACTTCAACTCCTCATGTCTGTTTTGGAGAGGATCTAACTCTTTCCAGCTTATAAATCTCCAATTGGGACCATTACTCTTTCAAAAATAAAAGCCCTCGTGTTGATAAAATGGAAAGATGGAGTTAAGAAATTGATGGTAGATGAAACATAGGAATACGTTGCACCCCAGTTTGCCTAGAATTTCCCAAGGAATCTTCTCTCACATCATTTCTTTCTGAAAGAACATTTGAGAATGACGCTGTGGGATGACTACCATACTCGTTATCTAGAGTGGTTAAGTCATCATCTTCTCGTCAAGAGCAATATGATGAAAATCACATGGCCATACACGGATGGAGCTTGATGCTTGACTAGATAGGAACATATTGGATATTTATTGTTACCCAAGCTTTCTTTTATGCACCATTTCCCTTGAAGGCTCAATTCTTGCTCATCTTCTGAGACTTAGTCTCCATATCACCTCTGTTGCAAATCCTGCCCCAAGTGCCTTCACTCTACTCCCACTGTCATGGCCACCCTAGAAGAACTGGTTTTCTGTGCTTCCTTAGCACATGGTGCTTAGCTGTTCTCACTCTGCATGGTAATTTCTTTATTATCCTTGTTAGTTAAAAAACAGTCCCTTTAAATCATGTCCTTGAATCCCTCACAAGGGAAGTGGATGGAAGGCAGAGGGAGAGAAAGAACAGACAGAGAGGGCTTTTTTTTCAGCTACTGGACTATCTTAGAGACAAGAACAAATCCCATATTGGCATTTCCTTGGTTTCCTGGGGCTCATACATTACTTTCTCTACATCATTTTAGAGAAAATTCATATCTCATCAGAGTATATTCACTAACTATTCAGTGTAGCATTTATTCACTAGACTTAAAGGAGAAAATTAGTCATTATACATTATGTTGAGCTGATAATATTAGCAATAATAACTAACCCACTGAACATTTGTTTGCCCCAAGCTCTTTGCCTGCATGAGCCCATCAATCCTCAGAACAACTTTGTGGGTTAGATACTGTTGTCATCCCCATTGTAGAGCTGGGGAAACTGAGGCAAGAAAGGTTCCATGAACCATTCCATGATCATGCATTTAGTAACTAGCAGAGTCCAGACTTAACCCCAGGCAGCAGAGCCCCTGCTCTGAACAGCCTTGTGATTAACCACAGACCTATTAGAAGTGGTCTGAGTGTTAATCTGTAAGTGACTGTGTTTGTTTTTATTGCATTTATGTTTATGATTTAAAGTAAAGTAAAATATCAATAACAGATGCTCTAAGATCTCCCCGTCCTGTGCTTTCACCCTAGGTATATTCTCCTCTCATGTCTTGTAGCTTTTTGTGGGTATTGTCCCTCTTAACTAGACTCTGAAGTTTATAGGGATTTATTTACCATCATATCTTTCATAACATTTTTTGCTGGATAATAAATAGGTCTAAGACGGAGCAAAAATATTGCCTTTCCACAATTGCCCTACCCCTCAAATACAATTCATTTATGCCTTTGTCTAATTCTATTGACTCTCCTGCTCGGGAACATAATATTAACTTTAATAGTTGTCATTATTATAGTCCTCTTTTAATTCTGTATTGGAACAAAAATGCTGTGACAAGCTTTCTTGACATTGGAAATGCCTTCAGAAAAACTTCATTAAAGATTGGAACCCAGGGAGGAAAGCAGCCTCTATGAAGTTCAAACTCCCAATAGAATTCTTTGGAAACAGTTAAGAGTTTTCTTCATGTGGCATTAGTCATTGTGTAGGAACTTAACATTCAAAGAACCTTTTAATACCAGCACAGAAGTTTTGTTGTCTTGCATAATGTGGTCACTTCTGCATTAAGGCATCTGCAGGTTTGAATTCTTCTTGGCACCAAAACCCTCAAGTACGTGACTTTACACTCATAGACACTCTGGCACATTAGCTGTTCTCAGCCCTCCTCCCCTCCACTTCTCTTCTCCCTTTTCTCCAGCTGGAATTCACTCACAGAACATGCTGCACTCTCCCTCAACTCAAATTGAATATCCAAGGGCAAGAAATTAAACAGCAGTCCATTACCAAAGAGTTGGTGTCATAGATTCATTGAGTCACCTTGTCCTGCTTATTGATTTACTAATGCCCCAGTAAGCTGAATCAGAGTTAGTGCTGCTAGCATGTATCTGGTGAAAGACATAACTGCCAGATGATGCTCTCTTTAACTAAGTTCCTTTATCTGGCATCACTTTAAGTCTGGAGCTGTAAGTGGATATTATTGCATCCTAGAATGGTATTCCCAAGAGTACTGCAGGAGATACAAAGCTGCTATGTACACTGTCATCAAATTAGCAGACCCAGCTTCCTAAAATCCTATTTGGATTACTGCACAGCTGTCATTTGCACCAGGAAGGAGAATAGGTTGACATGTGGATCTGGGTAACAAACAGAGTGTGGGATGCTAGCCCTCTTCAGGGCAGTGGCAGCCATTCAACACATGAGACGCATTTCTACTTGATACCCGAGAGGCTGGGGGCAACTTTCATGCCACTCCAGAAAACGAGTGGTCTGCTTCCCTCTCCCAAAGAGGATCTGCCCCATTATTTTATGACACAAATTTCCAGAGGATCATGAATATTAATAGTTTCCCTTATAGACCAAGCTCTTTTTCATGGCAGAAAATGTGTAGGGGATAAAGATGCCTCAGAAGATAAACTGTGAAATATGAGGAGGCTCCACAGAGCGTTCAGAGCCAAGGTCCCCCTGATTTAAGTCACTGGGTTGTCCACGTTTTGGGGGAAATGAATACTCCATTACACTTCTAATCATTATTTCCTCTCTGACCTTGAGAGTACTCCAGTGTTCTTCATAAACCTGTCTGGGGAGAAGTTAATGTCCATTCCAGACCAGAAAGACCGGGGCTTTGGAATGTCCAGGCCTCAAGCTCCTAAGATGGTGGCTTCCCCAAACAGGCAGTGATTTCTGCAATCTGATGGGAGAGGAAAAATGACCCATCTCCTTGGAGAGGATGAAGGGATGAGCCAGACTTGAGCCCTCAGCCTGGAGACATAATGGGTCATATCCCCGCTTCACAGTCTCCTAATCCTCCTCTGCACCCTCTCCAGCAGCTTTAAATGTTCAGTAAATTAGGCTCCAATGAGATCAGACAGTTCATAAGTGGCCTTTCTGGGGGAAATTTGCCAGGACAACTGTTGAGTGATGTCTCAATTTATGACCCAAGGGGGACAAGGCATCTCTGGCAATGCCATTAAGTGGAGAAAGACGAGTGTAAATGGGTCGTTTTCTCCTTTTGGTGGTAACTCTAAAATGTTTTTAAATATTTCTGACCCCATCATTGTGGCATTACTGCTGCCCATGGAGGAAGAGTCTGGGGCTCCAGAGGAAAAGAAGAAAACACTTAAATAAGGCTCCTCTGATTTCTCCACTTTTACTGCACAAGGTACTTTTTTCCCCTTCCCTCTTGCATAGAAACAAAACAAAACAAAACACACCATTATGCTCTCAAAATTTGGACTCTCCAGTAAGGGCTGTTAAAGATGTAATAACAATTTAATAAAATTCCTACAGCAGCTAATAAGAATTAATGTCTGTACAGTACACAAGACCTAGTCTACAATGAAGACCTGCTGCTTTTTTAATATATAGTTTTTATTAGAGAAGTTGTGAACTTGCAAAACAATCACGCATAATGTGCAGAATTCCTGTACAATACCCCTCCACCAACACCTTACATTTTTCTGAAACGTTTGTTACAGATTATGAAAGAACATCGTCAGTCTATTACCACTAACTATGGTCCATAGTGTAGATTTGGTATATTTTTTTCCATACTCCCCTATGACTAACACCATATATTAGTACTGTACATTTGTTAGAGTCCATGAGAGAACACCCTCATATTTGTAGTGTTAACCACAGTCCATCTTTTGTCCTCACTTCTCTGTTGCAGGCAAGAACTGAAGCTGATAGGACACTCTCAGGCCAGATTAAAATTGTTAAGAATACCAACATGTGTTGGTATTCAACCCCTTTCCATTCATCCAGTCTCTTCAGCTCTTCACCAGTAGGATGGAAATAAGAAGTGAGCCACAGGGCATGAGGTGGGATCTAAAAATAGACTAGGCCTCATTCAATAATATCCTAAAGGTCACGGAAGTTGTCACAGGCAAAAACAAACTCCTCATTTATTTCCTTACAGAGTACAAAAAAAAAAAAAAAGAAGAAGAAGAAGAACCAAATTTGCCAAAGCATCCCCAGGTTAATTGGAAGAAAGCACCAGCTTCCTCAGATATCACCCTGTCTAGATGTGAAATCCCAGAGGGCCTCCATTCACTTTTCACCCAATCTTTCCATCCTCGCCTTATGGGTCACATAAATCCCTCATTGCTTGTGGAGACAGCTCTCACCTAAGCGATGGTGGAGTTCCAACACCTCAACTCCAATGGACAGAGCTATTGCCTTCCTCTTCCCCCTACAACAGTCTGGACTCTCCATAATCAGCAAAAGACCGTGAGGACTGCCACTGTATCCTGCCATATTTGACAAGGTGATGTGCAGGAATAACAACTAAAACGAGCTATGTGTGCAAGATATGATACAAAGCGTTGCTGTTCCTATTTGGTGACGATGATGACAATATAGACATATAATTTTTTATTTAAAAATAAATCACATAATTACCCCAGTTTTAATATGGTCCTAAAAATACAGTGAGAATGGGATTCTCTTTCAGTAGGTCATAGAACAACGTACTTAGTTATAAGACCCTATGTGACGGGAAAAGGCAGTGATTTAAAGGAAGAATAAAAAGTGTCTTCGGCCTTTCCTAGTTCAAAAAGTAGCCACACAAGAAGTGTGTATTTGTATGTGCATTGGGAGGGAGGGGGTAGAGAATTCACAACTGTTGCCCCCAGCCCTGATATACCTCCCTTATAAGTAGTCAATTGTTAATTCCGAACCTACCTAATTCATTATCTCACCATTAACAAAGCATTTCTGATTATGATCTCCAAATGGTCCTTTTTAGGCCCTCTAGACTTGGGATATATATACAACAAAGATGGCAGAATTTGGTAAGGAGGGTCAGAGCTTGGCACATGCATGGATGCTCATGCAGCTAGAAAGAAGCAGGAGACCAGCATTTGACACTGGCCCTGGGGAGGACAGGGTACTGCAAGGGCAAGAAACATATACCATAAGTGAACTTAGCAAATCAATTAGCTCAGATCTTGTTTCCTGTTATGGAGATGTTGCTCTTTCTAGATTTTAAAGAAGAACTAACATACTTGCCATTTGATCCTCATGATCTATGAGTTGAGCACTTTACATCAAGAAAACTGAAGTAAAGTGATTGGCCCAAAGACATGTGGTCAGTCAGAGGTGCAGCTGGGATGTGGGCATAAGTCTATGGACACTTCAGATGCTAGTACTTTTGCCACCAATCTGTTTTTGAACCTTCTGGTTGACATTGTCCAAGCTACCCGAAATAGCTAACTGCACACACTTGAAATTCTCCACTTGGATTCCATGGACCCCTTGACAATCCATGTGTGGAATTCATAGGATTCTTGTGAAATTGTGTGGTATGAGCACATTTGCATTCATCTATGGGATAAGTCCTTAGCTTACATTAAAGGGATTGGAGACCCAATAAAGTATAAGAACAACTGCCTGGAAAAAATGCAAAATGCAGGAAGTTGCCACTATTCTGACTCCCCCTCTTTATTCTATCCAAGAATCCTTAGCAGGTTTATGACCAGGAGAAAACAGTGCAGCACTAGCGCTTGTTCTCTACCTACTTGGAAACCACCTTGGAAATGCTTCCGGAAGTCAGAATCTATGCAGAAGTCTCCCCAGCAGCCCTGGCTTATACGAAAGAACATGAATAAACGAGAAGGAAAATGGTGGCTTTGACTCCTGACATTAAACAGTCTGCAGTGGAATGTTTCTCTCACTTGAATATTGAGTTCATGGATGAAATGGGAGTTTGACGTCTCAAGGATTTCAGAGTTTGAGACACATTGGGTGGGTGGGGGTGGGGGCCTGGACTAAGGCAGTGGGCAAAGAGAGGATGTGGCAAGATGTTTATCTTTAAAGCCACCAAGGGCACAAATCGGCCAGGTCTGGGAGGAGCTGGCACATGGCATTTCCCCCCTCATGCCTCTGCCAAACCACCTTAATCCTGACATGTGGAATACTTGCAGCCTTCGCACGAGGTGTCCCTGGAGATCAGCAGCTGGACAGGAGTGCTTCCTCTCCGAGGGCAGGCCGTCCAGACGTGGTCCGTCAGGGGCTGTGCTGTCAGACTCTTTTCCATCCCCAGTCACCAGGGTTTAGAGTCACGAATGAAAATACCCTTGTAGCTCTTTGGTTTTCCTGTGACCCTGCAGTCCAGGAAAAAGCATGTCTACCATGAAATTACTCTGCATTGGAGACGTAATGCAGTCTAGTGGGAAGCCTCCAGGACTGGAAATTGGGAACCTTCCCTTCAAAGTCGAGATCCATTACTACTTCTGTGACCTTGGGCACATCATTTAAACGAGTAATTCAAGGAGAGCTTAACTGATATAGCTGTCTGACCTTGTGAAAGCTTCACAGAGAGAAAATAGGAAGACTAGATGGTAAATAAATAGAAAACTGAGTCAAATTTGTGTCTTAGCCCTAGCAAATAGATTAGTTCTTCTAGTATATATAGTATATTAAACCTCGTCCTGGGCTTCACCTCATCTTCCCAAGCTTCATTTCCCTTTGCCTGCATTTTAAATAGCATTCTTTTTATTTCTTTTATATTGCTGTGTCATATATATTTTAAAGCCATCTTAAATCATTTTGAACACATATTAAGGAAGGGAGGAAGGAAAGGAGGAAAGGAGGTAAGCTGGATTCCATTCAGCAATACCCACCATTATTTCATTGCTATGATTTCGGAACTCTCAGTCAATGCCTTCCTTTTCTAAAGATTTTTGTCAAGATCATAACTTCCCCTTCATCTTAAATCCTGCAATCATTGTGGATTACAAGGACAGTGCCTCCAACTTTCAGGCCTCCGAAATGCTTGACTCCTTCGTCTTCTATGACCTTCACCTCTACTCTCCCTCACCATCACTGCATGCCACAATCTTGATTTCAACTCCTGGAATGTTTCTGTCCATAAAATGGTAAATGCAGAACAGTCAACTGTGTTAGTTAAGTTAAGACTGTATATTACAGGTAACAAAATATGATTCAATCTGGTTTAAACTCTCAAGGGTATTTATTAGTTTGTGTAATTGGAAAGCCCATAGAAAGGACAGACTTCAGGGTTAGATTGAATCGGTGATCTACACAGCTTTCCTGGACCCAGCTCCTTCCATCTCTCTCCTCTACCTTCTTCAGTGGCATCCTCAGGGTGGCACTGTTCACATACTGTTCTGGGCTTCACATCATGTGCCACCACCAAGAAGGAGAGAACAAGCCCAGAAAACCCCAGAAAATTTCTTCACTCTCATTACTGCACACTGGGTCCCGCGTTCATCCTGGCTCACAATTGGTTTACTGTGGACTGATTAGCAGAGGTCTATGGCATATCTAAACCCCTAGAGTACAGTTAGTCTACCTATCACACACAGGCTACATGGGGGGTTATAGATACCCAAATAGATGTTGAGGGAGTCGGCAAGAGGAGGGAGCAGATGCTGGGCAAACAATGTCTATGCATCACTTCGTGAACACTCTCCCATCCTCCTACCTTTCTCATTAATTTCTTCCAATATACTAGTTCTTTGTCTCCATCGAGATATCTAGTTTAAAGCTGTATAGCATGGTAGCCACTAGCCACATGTGCCTGTTTATATTTAAATTAGGTGGAAAGAAATAAAGTTTAAAATGCATTTTATTAGTCTCACTAACCACATTTTAACTGCTCAAAATCCACATGTGGCTAGTAGCTACCAT
>JAKSZT010054478.1:12343718-12357376 GCA_026826555.1 Tolypeutes matacus
ACCACATTTTAACTGCTCAAAATCCACATGTGGCTAGTAGCTACCATATCGTACAGCACAGATACAGAACCTTCCATCATTGAGGATAGTTCCATTTGTCAGTGTGGCTCCAGTCATTACAGTAATTCCTCCTATTTATCAGCCTTCTTCTCCTTTCACTTCCTTCTCTGTCCATCTGAGGTCTCAAGGCCCTTTACTTCTGACCAATAATCTCAACTTTCTTTCCCCATTTTCCTTTCCTTGCATCCATCTCAGCAACCACATCTCTGCATGAATGGATTTGTCAGAGTTCTTTATGTGGGCTGCCAAATGCTACTGGAATTAGTCACACATCTGAACAGACTGGGCCCCTCACAAATTCAATCTCCAGTCTCAACTGGAGCCACTGTTCTGCCAAGTGGTCTGTTTCCCTAACCTACTTTCTTCCCTCCTTTTAATCTTTTATAAACCTTGTCTCTTCTACTCAGACATTTCCCCTGACTTTAAGAAGGTAGCTTTCCCTCCTCCTTGGGAAGAACTCTGGTGGACCTTACCACCAAACAAACTGCAACTGCAGCCAATAGTTTTCTTTCTTTCTTATTTCAGTGAAAGACTCCTCCTGTGTCTGTGCCTCTTCCCCCAGTGTTCTGAATCCCTCCACTTTTGCCTAGATTAACACCTCTGTTACTTGTCTCTTAAAATCCTCCCTCTTTACCAGCTCCTTCACATCATCATTCACATCTACTTCCACCATTCCCATAATTAAAAACAAAAAACGAAAAAATTTCCCCAACTTCAACTTCCTCTCCAGCTAAGGCTGTGATTCTTTTCTTCTTTCCTAGAACCAGCCTTCTTAAAAGAGATGCTGCTGGGAATTGAATCATGTCCCCAACAAAAGACATATTCAAGTCGGAATCCAGGTCTCTGCGGGTGTGGATCCATTTGTAATGAAAACATTTGAAGATGCTGTTATTAGGTAAGGTGCAGGCTCCTTAGTGAATAGGATCTTTGAAAATCCTATTTAGATGAATCCAAATTGAATCAGGGTGGGCCTTAAACTATAAGACCTGAGTCTTTATAAGGCAGAGGAAATTTCAATGCAGGCAGGCAGAACAAGCCACAGGAGGAGACCAAGGAGACAGATTGCCATGTGACGGACACAAAGATGCAAGCCAAGGCACACCAGAACACTACAGACTTTGGGAGATAGCACGGTCTACAGAGCCCTTGATTTTGGACTTTGGCCTCCAAAACCACAAGCCAATAAATCACTTTTGTTTAGGCCAGCTGGTGTGTAGTAGGTGTGTATGCAGTTCGGGTAAACTAAAACCGTTTTTTCTTGCCTTTTCCCCGTCCTCATGTGCATTTATTGTGCCCAACTCTGCAATCTGGCAATGGCCTTGAGAAACACACTGAAACAGCTTTTATCGAAATACTAATATCTTTATGACAACATACCTGTAGCCATTTGGAAGTTTGATATAATTAGGAATTCCAAAAATCTGTATTAGATTATGCTTGTAAACTGATCTGTTCATCTGGGCATGATTAAGTTATAATTGGGGCTTTGAGGGAAGCAGCTGTGGCTCAATCAGTGGGGCTCCCGTTTACCATATGGGAGGCCCCGGTTCGGTTCCCGGGGCCTCCTGGTGAGGGCAGGCCCGCCTGCGCGGCGTGGTTGGCTGACCCAGCGAGCACAAGCAGCAAGGGGGGAATAAATGAATAAACAAATAAATAAAACTTTAAAAAAATAAAAAATAAAAAATAATTGGGGCTTTGATTGGGCCATGTCAGTAGGGTTTTGAGCCCCACCCCTTGGTGGGTGGGGAAATCAAATATAAAAGGCAAGGCAAAAGGACAGTGGAAGCAGTTTTGATGTTGGAGTTTTGATGTTGGAGAGAAGGCCCCAGGAGAAGAGACGCGAGCCATTTGCCTGATAGTCTACAGCTGACCTTGTGGTGGAACCAGAGGAGCTAAGCTCAAAGAGAAACAAAGCCCTGGGAAGAGAGGAACCCAAGAAGCCTGAACCCTGGCAAATGTCGACAGCTGTCTTGCTCCAACACGTGGCAATGGACTTTGGTGAGGGAAGAAACTTATGCTTTATGGCCTGGTAACTGTGGACTTCTACCCCAAATAAATACCCTTTATAAAGACCAACCAATCTCTGGTATATTGCATTAGCACTCCTTTGGCTGACTAATACAATACCCAATCCACATTCTTTAGGTCTTCTCTCACTCAATTTCCCTGTAACATTTGGCTCTATGCCCTATGCTTTTTTCCCCATAAAACACTCTCTTCCTTTGACTTCCAAAAAGCACACCCTTTTAGAGCATTCTTTTGTTGCTTCTCCCTGCTTTAGCTCTTCAATGTTTGCAGTCACCAGGATTCCATTCTAAATCCACTTCTCGATCCACTCACTCACCCCATGCTTTCATGGCCACCTGGGTGCAGAATCATACGTCTATATTTTCAGCTCAGATCTTCTACTGGACTTCAGACCTACATATGCAACTGCCTATGTTAACAGCTCCACTTGGATATCCCTTAGGCCTTTCACACTTTTCATGTCTGAATTGGCCCTATGCCTCTCACTTGTGCCTTTCTATGTTCCCAGTTTTTGTGCCTCTCTCTCAGCTACTTACTCAAGTCAGAAACCGAGGTATCGCCTTGGCATCCTCGCAGAAATACCTGGCCACTTTTATCGATTAAAGAGCTCTCAAATGTTCTCAGTATCTGCTGCTTTTCCCCAAGAGATGCTAAAATCACCTTTAGTGTAACTTGTCTCTCAGGCCTGCTCCTCCAAGACATTTTCCAGTAGGCAGTCAGAATACTCTTTTTTTTTCCTATGACTGACTCCACTTACAATAAACTCTAGGAAGGAAAATGACTTCTAAAACCCTTTGTCATCTGGACACTGCTACTTCTTGTAACTTCACCCCCTCCCTATCACTACCACTAACTTTTCACATTCCTGGTTTGAGATTTGGGAGGAAGCACTGCATAGACATTAAGAGTTTGGATCCTGGTACCCAAGACTGGGTTCAAATCCTGGTTCTCTTTTCATTGGATTTTTCCACATTAGTAATCATAAAGCCTACCCTAGAGGATCAATTTGAAGATGGCCTGAAGTACTAGTATAATGCTTGGCACATATTAGATGTTCAAAAAGTGATTTTAAAACATAAGCTTGAAGTAGTTTTAGAATACACAATGGAGTGAAAGAGATCCTTAACAACAGTGTCTGATATGTTGGATCTCTTACACACTAAGTGTAATGAGGTACGTTATTAATAAGTAAAAAGAATATATATTAATATATTGACTATATTTTGAAAGAGGGTACATTTGAACAACAGAACATTTCTATCTTATGAGAGATTACTATTATCTACTGAAGAACACATCAAAAGCCCATTTAATTATTAAAATTGAGGTAATTCCAGTATAAATGTAATATGATACTAGTGAGACTACGAACAAAACTTAAATCCTTCATGGCTTTCTTCCCAGTCGGGGAAGCAAACAGAAACACATACACAAATAAAGAAGTAAGGAATGTCAGTAAATGATAAGTGCTATGGAAGAAGATTAAGGCAAATTAAGGAAATAAAGCAGTAGGAGGTGAGGGTGCTGCTTTAGATAGGTAGTTAAAGAAAGTCTAACCGATAAGGTGACATCTTAACCAAGGGAGCGAGCCCTGCAAAT
Organism: Tolypeutes matacus; assembly: GCA_026826555.1. Lineage (NCBI taxonomy): Eukaryota > Metazoa > Chordata > Mammalia > Cingulata > Chlamyphoridae > Tolypeutes > Tolypeutes matacus. The sequence continues at coordinate 12,347,406 of JAKSZT010054478.1, forward strand.
CTAGGGGAGCAGAGCATACCCAGAGGAAGTCCAAAGCCCGGCAGTCAGAATGGGCTTGGTTTGGGAAAAGAACTTGAAGAGAATTTGTGTGGCTGCTTATAAAGGAGCAAAGGGAACTGGGAAAGAAATAGAATCAGAGGAGCAGTGAGGGGTCACACTGTACAGAACCTTGAAAGTCACGATAAATACCACGGATATTAGTCTAAGTCCAATAGGAAGCCGTTGAAGAGCTCTGAGCAGGGGAGTGTTATAAACTTTTATAAAAGTTCAACCCAAAGTTACAAGGGACATTTCCTTAATTAGGATTCTTGAACTAAGCATGGAAATTACATTAATCCTGAACTGTTCTCTATTGCTTTCGTTACTTGTTATTTAGTGTCTAGCTCTAGTAAAATTTCAGCTGTTTTATTCAATCACTTCTGTGGCTATTTAAACTAGTTTATATTTGAACAACCAAAGTCTATACTTGGAATAGCTACCGTATAATATTGATTCCAAGTCAGCTCACCCAGCAGTATCCTCAGAACACACCATCATGGTCACACTTTATTAAGCATTTCCTCCACAACTTGTTTTCTCCATAGAGGTAAAGTAATAGCAGATTGGGCATAACTTAACTTCCCAAATGAAAACCACCATGGTTTCATGACCTGGTAGAGGGTGCCTCCATCTTTCTTGTAGATCTCATTTTTCATCCAGGATCTTTGTTTAGTGTTACTCAATGCCACATCATCTCTGAAAATATGATACTAATGAGATGAACATATGAAGCTAATGAGAAAAACAAATGAAGTAAAGTATAGAAATTGATTGTGAATTCCTATTGTAGGGTTTCTTTTGTCAGTAAAGATGGAAAAAAAAAAACCACAATGAACAGGAATTTTTGAAATCTGTATTCTTAGCATCAGTCTCTTGGTACTTGTCAATGAGGAAATAGTTATATTTGAAAGAACATGAAAAGGCCTGGTATCATCTTGACAGATCATTTTTTTTATAGCCAGCTACCTGAATGAAGCAAGAAACTGCACAACTTTGAACTTCCTTCCATCCTCATCACAATCCAGGTGCCCTAAGGATTAACACTGCTTATCAAGATAGAGAGAACTGAAAGAATGAAAGTGGGGCTCCACCAGGTTCTGGAATTACTGATTGAATGGGCTATCGATTTGCAAGGATTACATTATGTTTTCAAAAGGTTGTTTTACATTTTGAGAAAAAAATGCATACAAGTTTCCATATCAATTACAGGGACCTGATTGTTTTGAAACAAAGCATAGACTCTGTTAAGGTGCATTGAAAATATCATAGACAAACCTTAAAAGTAAGACTGTAACTGGTACTCTGCCAGCCTCTAAAAAAGTAAGAAGTCTGTACTTGTAAATGTTTTAATGTATAATATTTACATTTAGATCTGAAAGAATCAAATGGGCAACACGGCCCCAAATGTGTACAACATGTGGGCAGATGTCAGCTTTTGGGGTCACTTGAATGGCGTTTTATGGCCAAGGACACACGATTCAGATTGTTTCAGTCCATTTGAGCAGCATGTCATTTCCATCACTCTTTGCTCTTGGGCATATGGTGGGATGTCATTAACCCAGGAGACGGACAGACCCATGAAAGTGGAACCATATGTGTTGTGGTAAGAAAAAATATATTTCCCTCAGTATTCTATTGCAAGTATAAGTGTATACTCTCTGCCATTGGTTCCTCTCTACATTAAATATTATGTTAGCATGCTTGTACATGTATTCTAATTAATGGAGTATTGGGACACTGAAGCTTAGCACATGACAGGTTAGGGATGTACCTCCTGAGTTTAAACCAGGCAACTCAGAGATGAAATCCTGGGGCAGATGGACCCAATAGCCCCAGGTGCATCTTTCGTCAGCATGTTTAACTAGTGCACAGCAATGAAGGAAAAGCTCTTGGTCTGTCATCACAGGGGTCATATCTACCAGGACCTTAGATACCCGACACCATCTGGAGTCACTCCTAGCTACCATTAAATAGGCTATTTAATGAGTAGAGTTTGAATATGCGAATTGAACTTCAGATGTTATTCTTTTGCCATTTAATTTCATACAGGCTTCTATTTCCAGATGAATTGAGGGAGGCACCATGGAATGATGGGCTCTTCTGTTGCTAAACTCGACTCTTTTACTTTCTCCTGACTTAAGTGAATTGTTTTAACTAAGTCAAGGTATATTTTGTCAGAAACACCTTAAAGGTTTTCTTTAAGCTCACTCTGTAAGCTTCAAGAACTACATGTTATCCTTTTAGCAGACACTTGGGGGCTGTCTAGAAAGTTGGTCATGTATCTCATATCTCGGGGCATTCAAACTATCCTTAAACTTGCCATGTCCTGTTTCAGTGTTTCATGAAGTCCGATTCAGGTTGCCTAAAAACAGGGAGAGCTGATTGTTTCCAATGATTGGAGGGGCATCTTTTAAGTGAAGGTGAAGTGATTTAAACTCATCTGTACTCACAGAGCTCTTGTTTAGGTGTTCTTTTTTCCCCAATCTGTCTTTTCATGATGCAAATATTATGTGCCTAGGCAGAAAAGGTGTGAGGTGTAAAGACTGAATTCGGAATGCATTTGGAAGGACCTTCTAGGGAGACTATACAAAAGCATTATTTTTTTCTTCCTTGGCTTATTTAATATTCCAAAGACCATGGCCAGTTCATCACTCGAGACCCACGGACTGCTCCTCCATCTAAATAGTATCTGCTGTGTCTTTAGCAAATTTGTGAATCACATCTCAAGGCCACTCTAAACGATGCATGTTTGGGTGGATTCTTTTTCATCTCGTTTGTGTCCTGAATGGTTCAGTAGGTTGTAAATAAGAAAACAGGCCTTTCATTCACATTAAAAAAAATTTTAACAACCCTGAGCTCATCTTCTTTAGAAAAGGACAAGTCCTATGCATAATCTTAAAAGCTTTAGTTAAATTTCAGTACTTAAATCTTTTTGAATCATGATGATCCCATTTTCTTCCCCTCTGTTAATATCAAGACTGGACACAGAAGAGCATATACTGTATGATTCCATTTACATGAAATACCCCCCAAAGGCAGCCTAGGGCTATGGGTAGAAGTGGGAAGGCAGTCTAAATGGGCAGGAGGTTTTGTTTTAGGGTGATACACATGTCCTAAAATTAGATGATGGTGATGGTTGTGTGGTTCCATAAACACAGTAAAATTTATTGAATTGAACACATAAAAAAGGTGACTTTATGTTATGTAAACCTGTTTAAAAAATAGAAAGGAACAAGATTAAAAATCAGGGAAGAGCTTTGAATTTTTTCTCTCCTCTCTAACTATATGTATATATATGTATATATCTTTCTAATTGACTAAACAGTCCATTATAATCACATCTGAAGATACTATATTCTCTGGGGATTATGTACCTTGTTCATTTTGTCTGTGTAAAGAATAATCCATTAGTGGGGTTTGCTATTGCCATGAAACAAACTATGGGAGTTCAGCGGCTTAAAGAAAAAAATATTATTTCTCCTGTGTCTGTGAGCTCTTTAAGGCCAACTGCATAAGCCGTGCTCAGCTGGATTGAATCTGCTCTGCTGGAGCAGGCAGTAGCCGAGGCAGGTCTTCTTCTGGCAGTGGCAGTGTGGGAAGAGTGTGTGGAGTCTGGCCAGGTATCCTAAGGCCTCCCCTTCGCATTCACCTCCTTCTATTGGCCGGTACAAGGCACATGACCAAACTCAAAATCCAGGGATGGAGAAATATACTCCACCACCCCTTCTGTAGAAGCAACTTAAAAATCAAATGGCAAGAGGCATGCATGCTGAAGCAATTGGGGAAATCTTGCAGTATTTCCCAGGGTAGAGGGATGCAATTTAATCTAATAAATAAGAAAACAGAATTATAGAGGTCTTGGTCCAATTTGATTCACTCTTTGACCCTAGTAGAACTTTCTTCTCCTCTTTGGAGCAGAGTTTCCCCAGTCCTAAATTGGGAATAAATATTTCTGCTTTTCATTTTTCATAATCCCTGAACATATCATTAAATTTGTTCCTGCTACAGGGGAGTCACTATGCTACTGGTAAGTGTCCAGAGTTTCCCCTGTGTTCACTCTACTGCTAGGCAGAGAGAAAGCATTCCTCAGCAATAATACAAAGAAGGAAATGCTTGAGTTTGTGGCTCACAGCTTAATTTTTTTAGTTATAATAGTAGGTAAAAGAGATTGGAATGTCTTGATTGTGAGTTAGAATACAAGAAGTTAGAGGCATCACGATCCTCTTTAAAGAGTTAGAATGTCCTATGTATATGTTCTCTGGTCCTTTACTACTTCATAAAACCTGTGAATGTTTCCCCACAGTGCAAGAGTAATAGTTGAAATAAATCCACAAGGCTCGCGGAGGGAGGCCAGCTAACATTTGAATGCTTATATTTTCTGAATGTTATGGTAATCTATGCTTTCTGAGGATACAATAGCCTTGGGCTTGAAATGGGTCATAGTGATGTCACAGACCCACCACTCTCTCCCCCCTCAAAGACCTTACGATATTCTCCTTTTCCTTTGTAAGAATCCCACCACCCCGAGAAGACCACATGGCATCCTCCATATCCTTTTGCCATCAGCATCCCTTCTCTGCCTCTTGCTGATGAACTTCTTGCCTCTGATGCCAACCTCCCCCCTACCAGCCACTGCTGCCTTTCTGCCTTTTGCTGGTTATCTCTGCTACTTCTGCTCTCAGTTGTGCTTTGCTGCTCTTGAGGGGGATGGCATAGTCCTATGTGCTCTGCAGTCAGACTTTGCTTGGTGCGGAAATGGAAGGATGCTTTCCATTCCTTTGCATATAAGGGTGTTACCCAGGCACCAAAACACTGCTTCTTCTGCTCCAATATTCAGAGCATTTTCAATTAGTTTTTTAGCAGCTGCTTAGGGGTTAACTGTTCATGGACCTAGATATTTTAATTTTAACAAACACTGTCAAATTATTCTTCAGATAGCTTATCAATGTATACCCCAGCAGCCCTGAGGACTGAAACCATTTCCTTCTATTCTGATCAACTCTGCTATGCCTTGGTTGATGTGATCTTAGACAGCCTGGCTTGGTTAAGGAACTTCTGATTCCAAAAGCATCATGGAAGAAGAAAGTCTCAGCCCACAGAGTTTTCCTTAGCCACATATGGCTGAATGAATTCCTCATGTTCACGAAGAACAGAGAAGAAGAAAAATGACCACAGCTGAAGGGGTTTCACTGCCTGGAAGTTGATACTCAGCAGCGACTTGAGTGGCTAATCATCCGAAGACTCTTTAAAATGTTTGTCTCAATAGGTGCCAGCATGGAGAGAGGACATCTAAGGAACACTTCTCATCATCTTGACATCATGTGAACCCACCAGTAATTTCTTATAAATCAAGGCCAATGCTGGGGAGAGGGACCCTGAATTGATTGAGAGATTGAGGTGAAGGCTCTGGTACCAGAAATAAATGTGGCTTAATGTAGATTTACTAAACCAGGCAATAAATCAGAGCTAAACACATACAAACAAGTGAGCTGATTTAAATGGGAACCATAGGAAGGCAGCATTTTCTTCCTGCTCTGATTTTGGTGACCTCTTCATGGTCTGGCCAAATAAAGTTACCCTTTGTAGCTAATATGTGGCTTCCCCTTCCATCCCTGTGCTGGAATGCCATTTGTAGATTTACTGGCTTTATATGAACTGTGATATCACCGATCCAGCAGCAGAGCTTACCTAATATTATTGTGCATGCATTCTTCACAGATATCTTATTACATCTCCAGTGGTTGTTTTTCTACTGGACCGTGGCCCAAATTGATCAGAGATTCATTAAGACCTCCAAAGCAGCTGCCCCATTGCCCCAAAGGAAGGTGTGAAGATTAACAGCCTGGAGTCAAGGCTGTTAGAGGATGCACTTAATTAATAGCGACAAGGGAATACGGGCCCCATCGCCTTTCCAGGCATTCTTGAAACAAGCTGTCTGACACGGGTTTATTTTTGTTTGCATTATTGAGTAAACTCTAGAACCTGGGTAGATTTACAATCTTTCTTTCCTTAATTCAGCAGGTCCGAGAGGCCCCAGGTCTCCTATAAAATAAAGTATACCACCAGGATCTCCTGAAGTGAATTGTCTCTGGGGTTGGAGGTGGGGGAGCCTGTCTTGTCCATTCCAATTGTTCTTTTTTCTTTGTTCCTTATACTTTCAGAACACTCTACCTCTCCTTGCTCCTGTTTGTGATTTATGCCTTAGTCTTTCCAGTAGCACCTACAGGTCTGGTAACAATAAAACTAAGTCGATTTTAGGTTTCTGCCTCTGAATGTGCAGATCAGCAATGATGATCCACGCTGAGGTCCCATGTCATGGTCTCTTTATGGGAACCCTGAAGATATGCTCAAATAAGCTGTATTAGTCAGGGTTCTCTAGCAAAACAGAATCAACAGGAGATATCTGTTAATAGTATGAGATTTTATAAGAGTGGCAGTGGGGATGCACAAGATCAAGTTCTGCAGGCAGGCTGCAAACCAGGGGCTCCGATGAAAGTCTGGTGAATGTCCTTGATGGGTTTCGGGGAGACACTGGCTGTCCAAAGACGAGCTGGGAAATTTCTCCCTGAATGCTGAAATCACTTCCCTTATAAGGCATTCAACTGATTGGATAAAGCGTCACTCATTGTTGAGGGCAATCTTCCGGGTTGATGTAGATGTAATCAGCTACCTATGCAGTAAACTCACTGGTGACTAAAGTCCATAAATGTCCTTGTATTACAATTAGCCCAGTGCTTGCCTGACCAAACAACTGGGCACAATTACCTGGCCGAGTTGACACATTAGCCCAACCATCACAAAAGACATGGACTTCAAGAGGGAAGAATTATCAGTCACAAATCAAATATTCACTAACAGACATTAAATCTTCCTTGAGGTGGCTTTTTCATGGATTCCAAACTACTTTCTACCTTTATTAGCCCATGGTGCATATTGAAATATATATGTGCCTGATTACTTTTTTTTATACATGTGTTTATTCTTCCATTAATGAAATTTATAGAAAAAGATGGTATTCAATCTATTGAAGCATTTATTAAATCAAATTACATTAAGACTACAATAGAGCTTGAAGAAACCTGAATAAATTATATAAATGGCTCTTTGGAAATGTTGCTAATTGCTACTTTTTAGTAGACTAATAGTGATAAACAGCAGCAGTGATGACGTCACACATCCTAGACCTTTGCACTCAAGTGAAATTCTTTCTTCGAAAAGCTATTAAGGCATTAATTACGACACACATTTTAGTAACTGGAGAATGGAAATATAAGAAGTTGTCATTTGTCTAAGATACTTACCAATACAGATGTGAGTAAAACCTCTTCTCTGTTTTATAACTGAGTGCTCTTTTCATTAATACAGTGGTTTATAAATAGCAAATAAAAATACAGAACAACCAGTTGTATTGGTTTGAGTTTTTCATGTGGACTCCCAGAAAACTATGTTCTTAAATTGAACCTACCGTGAACTTTTGATTAGGTTAAATCAGTTAAGAGCCATTTGACTAGATTGCTCCAGTAGGGGATAGCCCAGGGTGGGTCTTTATCCTCTTACTGGATTCTTTTATAAACAGAGGAATAAAAGCTGCAGACACAGGAAAAAAGCCACAGAGACAGAGAAAAGCCAGGGAAGATGCACTGATGCCACCAATACCCTCTGCCATGTGCCTGATCATCCACAGCTGAGATTGGGGAGGCTAGCAGAGCCACCATTGTGCCTTGACACATGGCAGGAGTCCAAAATTGCCAGCAGCAGAGGCAGCATCTCTGACGATACCTTGATTTTGACATTTTCATAGCCTATGAATTGTAACATTTTAAACTAATAAATTCCCATTGTAAAAGTCAACCCATTTTTGGTATATTTGGAGCCTTTCTGCATTGGCAGCATTGAGCAAACTAAAACACCAGTTGCATATGAATTGTAGATTTTATTTTATTTTATTTATTTATTTATTTTTTAAAGATCTTATCCATTCATTCATTTATCCCGCCCTTGCTGCTCCTGCTCGCTGGGTCAGCTAACCACGCCGTGCGGGCGGGCTTGCCTTCACCAGGAGGCCCCGGGAACCGAACCTCCCATATGGTAAACGGGAGCACTACTGATTGAGCCACAGCCGCTTCCCGTGAAGTGTAGATTTTTAAAAAGTGCTATTGGGGCTTTCGCTGCGATCTTCGGTGGAGGCCGGGTTTGTGCGGCCCCTGGAGTGGGGGGTTCTAGATCCCGGCCGCGAGGATTGTTAAAATGAGTCTGCGGAAGCAAACCCCCAGTGACTTCTTAAAGCAAATCATAGGATGGCCAATTGTGGTAAAATTAAATTCTGGAGTGGATTATCGAGGGGTCCTGGCTTGCCTGGATGGCTACATGAATATAGCCCTGGAGCAGACGGAAGAATATGTAAATGGACAACTGAAGAATAAGTATGGGGGTGCATTTATCAGAGGAAACAATGTGCTGTACATAAGTACACAGAAGAGAAGGATGTGAAGACATCAGAGGAGCAGTACTTTTCATACATGGATATATTTTTTATGAAATGGTGTTTTTTATATTTTTGGCTCTTTTGTTAGCTGATTTGTCCTGTTTTCATAATAGTTGGTGATTTTTCACTGATGTGGGAGTAAGATAAATGTATAAAATTGTTGAATTTAATTGTAAAGAGTTCTTTCACATTTATGTTCCAGTGATTTACTTTTACCTCTATCCAGTGTAAAGAAGGCAAAAATAATTTTAAAAAAGATATAAAGTCTTTTCCTTCCTTCAAGATTATTTAATTTAAGTTTAAGCAATATGATTTGCTTTGCTTTGCTTTCTTTGGCTGACTAAAGTGATACATCTAATGGACATATAATTAAAACCTTAAAAAAAAATTAAAATTAAAATTAAAATTAAAAAAAAAAAGTGCTATTGTAGTGTAAGTATGTCCTATGCCCTATTTCGAGGGGCATAAAATTTCGGCAGTCTGAAGAGGCCATTTATAGAATTACTTGGTGGAAGGGAGGAGAGGGTATGGGTTAGGTTCTGACTTTCCTTGTCCTTGTCTCATCCAATCAGAAAGCCTATAAGTGTCTATGTAAGATTTTCTCTGACAAATGTTCTATGTTAAAACAAAAAGTTTAAAATGTTTTTTCTAATGCAATAAGTCTTCTTGCCATTGCTATGAGATAGGGGTAAGGGATTTTATATGAAAGTAATTAGAATATCAATAAGAATGGACACAAATTAGTTGAGAATCAAAGGAAATCTACATTTCACAATTTTAAAGCATTGCTTCAATCTGTGCTCATTTGCTCATTTTAAAAAAAGAAAAACTACTTGTAATCCAGAAGGAACATATATTGTAAAACTACTCTATTAAAATCAACAAGAAAATATGTGTATATATAAATATTTCTATATATTTTATATCAGATGCCTTTTTATGATAACTATCTCTAATGAATAGTTATAAAGACCCTCCTTGTACAAAATATAGGATGTACCTAAATGAGAATAGACAATACATGAACATTTCGCATAGTTTATATAGATACTTGGCCATTTGAATAAAGGAAAATCTGTTTTTAAATGGATGAAAAGGCAACATTGCAAAACAATTAGAATACTCAAAACAAAACTTAAATTGTTACAGTGTTTTAAACAATTCTGTTTGGATTCACCAACTGCAAATTAGTACTATAAACCAAACAATGAAATCTATTTACTTTAAGAGGTTTATTTTAATTCTTGGAAGAAGAGCAGAAGTAGTAAGGCTTTTATCTGAAATCACAGCAAATTATCCTGGTGGTGCAGGCCAAACCTAAGTAGTATGTTCCATTTGGGCTCATCAGCTTAGCCATTTTAATGTATATAATAGATAGATAGATAGATGATAGGTAGATAATAGATAGATAGATAGATAGATAGATAGATAGATAGATAGATAGATA
>JAKSZT010054478.1:12357386-12384768 GCA_026826555.1 Tolypeutes matacus
ATAGATAGATAGATAGATAGATAGATAGATAGATAGATAGATAGATAGATGATAGAGAGATAGAGAGACGATAGAGAGAGATATAGACAACTGTATGTACAACTATAGCAGCATCAATTTATGCATTTTCATGAAGTTATGCCATTTATCCTTAGATAAGGAAACATAAAAAACGGTCACGATTTGACCAAGTTCTTATCTAAAGTTAGGGGCAAACCTGGAGTACCTGTGCTCGCATTTGCACTCGTATTTATAGGCATTTGTGTGTGAGCGAGATTGTAAGAATGGAGGTGGAGGGAAGAAGACTAAGAATGCTACCATGTGTCATAAAGAGGCATCTGTCTCCAAAAGTGATACTGCATCATCCACAGCTCAAACATTTCCCTGTTTCTGTTTGCCAGGACAGTGTGTGAGCAGCTGGATTCCTGGGGCTGAAAAACCAGGCTCCTGAAGTTCCCTTCTAGTTCTTGATTTTAGGAAAACAACATTCTTGCTGTAGGCACAAAAATATTCAATGCACACAGTTCATAAAACATCTCCATCAGGGGTGCTGGAGGGGTGAGGGAAGCAGGTGTGGGGAAGCACCCGCCGGGAATGAATGGCCCCTTAGAATAGAGGAAACTTGTGGGTGCCAGCAGCCAGCCAGGGGCCACCTCCAAACACCCAGGGGACAACTTTCAGTGAAGTGCTCTGGGTAAGTATGTTAGCACCTCTCCTCCTCTGAACTTTGATCAATATACTGCTCATTGGCAAATTTTTCTCTAACTGGTGAGTGTGCCAAATCTTTCACATCTTCCTATGACTTTCCTGGACGGGATTGCATGCTATTTTCCACACAGATTTTAAGTAAAGGAAAATCGTTTTCACTTTCCCTCCATTATCCTCCAGGTCATCTGCTTATCAAGAAATCAGGGGTTTAAGCTATTTTCTCAACATTTCAATGGTGGAATATCTAGGAGAGAAGTATAGAGGTGGCCATGCACATAGACAGGCCAGGAAGAGTTTCCACTCAGGAGAGAAGGTACCTCAATTAACAACCACACATGTAGCGTGTGTGCGAACGTGTGCATGTGCACATGCGTGTGTGCCTTGGGGGACATTTCCCCATTTGAATGGCATTGAAAGTATTTTTATGTTGTGACCCTGGCATTTCTCTAGGTATCCAGAGCTTGAGCTAGAAGGGAGAGTTCAATCTCTGAATTGTGAGTTCAAAAGCCAGAAAATGGAGGAAAATTCACTTCTGCTTCTCATTAAAATTGGCACAAAAATATATAGATTGCTCTCTAGGGAGTATGTTTCAATAAGTCTTCAAAATGTCTCTTACTCAATGCCCTTCCACAATTCTCAAAATACTAGGCGCAGAGTTACTTTTGGGGGATAATGAGCATCATGTGCAAAGAATGCACCTGAGAACAGGTCAAGAGCAAACTAAGTGATTATCATTAACCTGTTCTCTTCCCATTTGAATATCTTGTGATGGCTTTCTACCTAGAGCAGGATGTGAGGTCTTCAGAGAGAGGTTTGGTGTCTCACGGGTGCAGTTAAGGTAGTGCTGATGAACACCCAATCCCCAGTTCTTTAGTGTGTCAGCCCCTTGAAAAATGGAACCCTTAATAAGTGCTAGCCATACCAGTCATTTTCTCCATGCCAGGCACCCTTTCTAGTATTCATATATTTTTAGTATTCATATAATAATTTCTTTCTTTCAATGATGCCATGATATAGCTATTATTAACCCCATTTTTTGTAGAGAAAACTGAGGCTCTAAGCTTAATAACTTGTCCAAGGTCATCGGGGAATTGGTAGAAACAGAATTCTTACCCAGGCCACTAGAGGAGGAAAATGGATGGCAACTTAGCAACTACTTGATACTCTCTCTCTCCTACCTATGAGAGTAAGGTTAGGTGACAGTATAGGGATAAAGGACAGTGTTCCCATTGAGGGCAAGCCTGCATGGGCAGGACAGCAGGGCACACTGCATAGGAGCTAAGGGCCAGGTGGGTTCTTTGAGGAAAGGTAGGGGTGCCAACGACATTCTCATAGGCCTATATCAGCCAATCAACCACTGCCTTATCAAAACGGCATTTTTTTCTTCACTGGGATCACCTTGATATTGAAGATGACAGATATGTTCTTTTTGTAGAAATGGACTGTGGAAGAATTAAGCCATGTAAACTCTTGAACAGTTAGAATTTTCCAACTTCTAAGCCTTTCTGTTAATGTGCCAGTAGAGACAAGCCAACCCTATCATGTCACAGTAAGCAATAATCCCAGAGCTCTAAGTGCCCAGGGACACTATGAAAACAATACCAACTCAGTGGACAATTCCACATCCTTGGCAATTCCTTTGTCTTTGAGTAATTTAACCAGAAAATCTCCTTTCTGGTTAAACAAACAAACAAAAGACCCACTTCGGTTTCAGTACTCTTTTGCAATAAGTTAGCAACCCTGACTAATGTACTTTCTTTTTTGGCTTTTTCAATAATCCAGGTGTGGAATCTGAATGGAACCTTCCTGACAGGGAAGACACGTGGCCTGATAAGGATGTGGACTCTCTCAAGCAGTGACCAGCCCTCCATTTCTGGAAAGGGCAGTGGGAGACTCAGTAGTTAACACATGTAATGGAAACTCAAGGTTCAGAAGCTCTGCAGGTCAAGAAGAAAACATACCTCAGTTCAGACCGATGTGGATTCACTCTGGAACTCCAAATATATGAGGTCAAGGGACTTTAAAACCTCATGTTATATCTGAATTCTGCTCATTTATTGAAAACCAGGCACTGAGCTAGATGCTTAGAGATGGTTGTAACAGTGGAACATTTATTATCCCAAGCATTTTTCATTTATTTTCATTGTGGGATTTAAAGCCTATTCCTGATGAAATCTCAGACAATTCCCCTGCTTCTAAGCGGTAGCAGGTCAAACTCAAGTGTGGCCAATTTTTATTAGGTAGTTGAAACAGGTGGTTAGGGAATGCAGTAGCATCACATTATTATTTTAGCAAATTAAACACTTATACAGAAAAATTTAATGGAATCACACACAAAAAATGTTAAGAGTGATCAAATCTGGATAATAAGCTTATGGGTCATTTTTATAATGAAAACTTTCAAGCATGTCTAAAAAGTAGAGAGGATAGCATAATTAACTGCCATATGGGAAATATTCTCTCTTATGATTTGTCCTTTTTAACATCAGATTTTCTAAATAAGCTTGACTCTTCTAAGTAAAAATGGTAAATGGTTGGAAAAACTGTTTGGAAATGAACATTTTTCTGATTATAAGAAAGCTAGACCTCATATAAAGACATCGACTCAGAGGCAACATGAATGGCCCACCCCCAGTTCTTTCCACTAGAAGATTAGTTTCAAAATTTTAGGAAATTAGAATTGGCAGGGGAGAAAACTGTGAGCTGCAGTTCTCTGCCTTCCTCTGGTTCTGGGAGGGCCAGAGTTTGGCAAGCCCAATAGACTACATAAACAGCTAGAGGCTCCCCCTCATTCAGCATCTCTCCTCTGAGTTTTGCATAAGAAGTTGAACTCGGGGGTTTGGGTCCACGCGTGTGACTGTGGAAAAGTGAGTGTGCAGCTCTCACCTCGAGTCCTCCACCCACGGGGGGACTGAAGACATGAATCACAACCGTACACCATTTAAAAGACAGTTAATTTAGAAATGTGCAATATGTTGAACAGGCACAGAACCAAACCAAATGTTTGCAGTATTAGAAATTTCCATATGCTGTACAACATTTAAAATATGTTATTTGCCTACACCAACCTTCAACAGCGAAGCCTTTCTCTAGGGCTAAAATGACCACCTCTATCCAGTCGCCAGGATTAACACTGATGTTACAAACTGTACACTGTGTGCCCTCACGGCTTCCAGGCAATGTGCCTCCCTCCGGAGCTGCCCATTGCCTAAGGACTCACCACACGGCCCTCCCATAGCAGGACTCCAAAAGGGCATAAAGAACCAAAAGAAATGACTTGACAGTGGGAGAGCTGTAAAACATACTTTGGAAACTTTTGCTTGGGATCCCATGATTCACATTAAATCAGTTTTTAGAGTAATTATTGTTAATAGAATTTAATGTTAACAATTATAATAATACCATACATAAATAGAGTGCTTTACAATTTGGAATGTTATATTAATCCTCAATTTACAGATAAGGAAATTGAAGCTGAGAGAAGGTATGGGAATTTCCCATCATCACATAGCAAGCCATACAACACCCAAAACTGATACAGGTACTCCATGTCCGTTTGACTGCTAGGGATTAGCAAAAAATAAAATAAACAAGAATTGAGGTTCTCTAAGCCTCTGAGCCTACATTCAAAGCATGATGTCTCTCTAGCCAGAGAGAGAGAAAGAGAGAGATGATAAGGCATCAACAAAATAGTGTCACAAGTCTTTGCAAAGGAGACTTTGACACCGACTTTCTTAACAATCCTCTCTCTAAAACCTCCTGTCTCCATTTTGGTTCTCCTTGACAAATCTGACCAATGAGCATGTCTTAGGCGCTTACTCTGAAGCCAACATTTGCTTATTCGTTTATTCAGGGCCATTCCTTTCAAGCAAGTTCTCCCGTTTGCAGCCCAGGCTGCCTCCTGCTCAAACAGGGCCCCTGGGACTGTGCCTCCTCTCCTCCCCTTCTTCGCTTTCTTCAGTGCTAAACCGTCTGGGCATAACTGAACCAATCTGCATGAAAACATAAGGGAAAAGAAAGAAATATCCAGGGCCTGCCCTATGTTCCAGAACACCAGGTGTGCATCTGCAAATTATCATTGGAGTTTATCAGACATGCAGAAAAGCACACATAATTCTAGAGTGCTGTGAATTTTCACAAAATAAATACACCTGAGTGACCAGTACCCGCCTATTACCAGCCCTCCAAAGGCCTCCCTCGTGTGTCCTTGTGGTCACTAACTCCTAATCAAAACCAGCCACTGTCCTGACTTCGAGTATGTGTGTGTGTGTGTGTGTGTGAAACAAGGGAGATGGACGATCAGGATGGGAGGCAAATCAGGGGACCCAATACTAATGATATTGTCTAACACAATTGACAAGTGCATGTGGTCTCTGGAGCCAAGAGGCCCAGATTTGAATCCTGGCTCTGCCACAATAGAGCTGGGTCATTTTATTTAACCTCTTGGCACCCCAGTTTCTGTAAAATAGGAGTTTTAAGACGACCCTATCTCAAAGGGTTCTTTGAGGATTAATGAGTTAACTGGTATGAGGCATAGAGCTAATCAAAGCTGGCTGCAGCACATTACAAATAGGTTTCCCAACAATCACATGGAGTGGGTATTATTACCTCATCTTATGAAAAGGGAACTGGATTCAGAAAGGTACAGTAAATTGCACAATGTCACATTTAGTTTCAGGAGGACTAAGTCTCAAACCCAGACAGTTTCCTCAAGCTACATTTGTGCTCTTTCTGCTAAGTCAGGAGGCCTCTATTCTAAGGCACAGGAGCCCTGAGGATCTTGGCTACGGCCACCCCCAAGAGTCTTGCAGGAAGTCTATCAGAGGAAGCCCCTATGCTGTTCCCAAACTAAAAAATCCCCAGCTCCTCATGCCCGTTTCATTTTTTTATTTTTTAAGCTTTAGATTTTTCAAGGACATAAAATCAAAGAACTGATAGAAGTTCAATTTTAATACCTGCTTTTTATTATATAAGCAAAACATAGATGCCATGTCATAAAACCACGACTACAAAAAAGCAGGGCAGGGCTAGTGAAATTAGGGGACAGACCCAGGCAGACGAATTAAGCATTCCTTCCTCCATACTCTAGTAGGGTTTGCCGTGGTGGTGCTGGTTGTCATTTGCCTGTGTTAACCTAGCTAACCAGAACATCGTTTCCGTGGGCAGAGTTTTTGGTGCATCCAGAGTGACATGGTGGGGGTGGGAGGCAGAGAGGAGGCTTTGAAATTAACTGAGGAAAAGGAGGCAGCAACAGCATTAACAAATACAATTTCACTGCCTGTGAATTTTGCAAGATAAATGGAATCTTTGGACCTGATGATTTTTGAAAACCATTTGCAAGACATAATTATATTCCCACGGAAAGTATTTGGCTCGGGCCAATCTTCCACTGTAGAAAATCACAGGAGAAAATCAGTGGGCCTGGGCTGAATAAAGGCTGACAATAGGTCCTCATAAATTAATTAAAGGCAGATTTACACCCTAAAGCCCTGAATCATTCTGCAGATTTCCTAGGGCAATTCGGCTTTATTACCCGGAACTTGGCCCCACCAATTGTCCTTTGCTTAATACTAAATCTCAGCTCTCTGAAAGGCAAAATTAAACATGTGGAGGATTTACCTCTTTGGAAAACCATGACAACTCTCCCCAAAATAGCAATCCCAACAGGACCTCAAGGAGCTTTTGATAACCCCAGGACTTATGAGCATGCTTTCTTAATCCAGACCTCTTGCTTTTTAGTGCCTCATTGTTTATCTCCATGTAGGCTTCTCCCCTTTGTTTTCGGGGGTGGAGGCCAACAATTGGACACCAAGTAGCACAGAGGAGAAGCTGAGCACTTCCTGTGAGGACATTGCAATTCCACAACTCGAGAACCTGGAGCGGGCGCAGGCCTATTAGGTCGGCCGTATGTATGATGTTCACCTTCTGTCTTCCGGGCCCAGGTCACCGTTGCTCATATTTCCCATTACCCCCGTCTGATCCAATAGCTCTGAAGTTTTTCTGCAAAACCTGTCATTATGCCTATGAGACCCCATAAAAAGCATTTAGCGAGCTGTGGTTCCTGAAGAAAATTTGCTCAAGTTAGGGAGAGCACAGCCAAGAGCATGGCTCTTCTCTTTTCCACCTCTCTGCTTCATATAAAGAAAGAAGGAGAAAGGTGGGGGCACAAATTGAAACAGCCCATTCCTTCTTACTCCTCACCTGGCTCTTCCAATATCAGCCAAACCCAAAGGCCAAGCACAAGCTGCAGGTGGCAAGATGGACCTGCTGAGAACTTCAGGGACACAGCCTCAGGTTCTTCTGCTGCCTTGTTACCGGCACTCTGGAAAAGCTGCAACAGTCCTTTCAGGCCATCTGTCACCGAAGCAGTCATTTGGCTTATTCCCCAAGGCCTGCCTGCATATTCTGATCACCAGGGGACCTAAAACTCCCGATGCCCAGCCTGCCCCAAAGATGAAAGAAATCTTTGAGGGTGGGGTCTAGGGAACTTTTTTTTTTTTAATTCCCCCAGGAAATCCCAATGTGTTATGGAGCCTGAATCACTGGCTTTGTGCATATATTAGATGTATGCAACCGTCTCAGGTAGAACAATTTATACCTGGAGGCCTCCTTGTGGGCAGTATTTTACATTATTTTAAAATTATTTTGGAAAGCCTACAAGCAACTCTCACCAACTACACATTTTCTCCTAATTTTTTAAAAATGCTTGTCTTCTGCAACGATGCTACTTTTACAGAAATTAACGGCTATTGCCCCGAAAACACATTCCCACACTTCATAAAACTAGCACAAATATATTTTTTGTAGGAATTCTCTCTTGAGAAAGAGTGTGATGATAGAAATAAAAAGTTTCTTCAAGGCTTTCAATTTCTTAAGACTCTGGAGTGCATATTTGCCTTTCTCATGGAGAATTTGGTATGTAATTTAAAATTAAAATGTCACTTTAAAGTATAATTTCCTTGGTAGAAACATGAGGCTTGATATTGGGGTAAACGAAATAATTTCATCTGTCAATTGCCCATTACATCAATTGCATATTTATAAAACACACACAGGTATGTGAATCCAGGTGTTCCATTTTGCTGACTTCATTTCATATCCCTTTAATTTACAAGAAAGTCTGGAAGGATGGTTCATATCCATCTGCTTTAGTGCCATTACATGACCTTGGCATTTTCTACTACAAGTTATATACATCACTGTATAAAGTTAAAAAAAAAAAAAATCCTTTGTATCCTTGTGGTCTAAATGTGACTTTGGCCACCACCCATTGATATGAAGGTCAGATGGATGGTTGAAAATCCTGTCTGAAATGTTGCCTCTAGTGCTTCTACTGTCCACTTCTCTTTTTCCCTCCAAGAATCAATTTTTCTACTTATTTCAGAGAAATGCTCCTTTTAACACTCACATTTTTTCTCACAAAAACCTTTTCCATGGGACCACAGTATCAATTCTCTCCTGCAGAAAAGATTTATCACCTAGAGCATCGTATATCACTCAGAAGGCAAGTTAATGAAAAATTACTCTGGAGGCAGAGGTAGTTGTGAGAATCTGAACAGATATTGAAAAAGAAATATCATCATGATCACTTGACTTTTTTTGAGCAGTTCATAGATCTTTTCATCTTCTGTAATATCATATTACGCAGAATCTAAGGGATGAAGAATTCGAATTACTTCCAAATATTCTGTGCTCCACTGCTCCTAAGCCAGCAACACACTGTTTACTGTGGATTATTTTAATATAATTTTACCAGAGGATCTTTTGGCAAGGTAGGCCAGGATGAGCTCTGAAATATAATCTTGCCTAAGATTTAGTCCCAAAGTAGTCATTCAAGAAGAAAAATGATTTTGAGAAAAAATTTACCTAAATCTAAGTCTAACATTAATTCTTGTATATGCAACTTAGATAGTCACAGAAATTTACTTCTAACAGTGTCATTTGTAGTTTCAAGTTCTCAAAATAACATGGTCAGTGCCCCAAGAATAGCTTGATTCCAAACATCTAATATATGTTTTAAGACCAAATCATCCTTCTCTGATGGCTTCTAAAGCAGTATTTGGAAAAGACTGCCCAGGATTTTAAACTGGCATACCTACCCAGGTCTGAGGGGTTGTTTCTTTGAAAATGTCAATAATGGTGATAATCACCAAATTTTGATTATATTTGTTAAACCTTGTTAAGTACTTACCACATGCCGGGTAAGATTCTAAGTGCTTCCATTTGTTCACTTAATCCTCCTAATGACCATCTGAGGCATACTTTTGCTATTACCATATTCCAGAGTTGAAAACTGAGGCTAAATAGCTTCCAAAATGTCACAAAGCTCACAGAGTAAGAAACAGAACCCACGCCTTCTGATAACCAGGAAGACATTTTTCTTCGATGCCTGGGTGAAAGGTCAAGGGCCTCTGAGGTCGGGTTCTGCATCAGGGCTGGCATTTTCCTTACTGGCTAGGAGAGCTGCTGCCACATTCTCTTAAGGTTCATTCTGGACTTGGTGGGACCTGTCCCCAATTGACCTTTCAGTTTCTTCTCTCTACACTGATATTACGATTCTCATCCTGAGTGGATAATAGATATCTTGACATTCTCAAATATGCCCAGAATTTCCATGCCTTTTATTATTTGTTCATGTTGTTTCCTTGAAAAGAATGCTCCTCTCCTTCCTTTTACCTGTAAAAAGCTAATCTGTCTTTCTGTATTCAGCTCAAATGCAGCTGCTTCTGGGCTACTTTTTAAAATTAATTTCCTCTTCCTTGTTTATACTGCACATTTTCTCCTATTCTTTTACTTAAAACCCTCAACCACACAATTATGATATAGTTTTCTATGTTTCCTTCTATCAGTAATTGAAGTGAGGTGCTATATATCTATTTTTTTCCTCTTCTGCATGCATCTTCACTTATATTGCTCTCCAGTGCTACCCTTGTCAAAAACCAAGTGTCCATGTGTGTTTAGATCTGTTTCTCACCCTCTTCTGCTTCATTAGTTTATTCGTCCTTCCTTCAATTCCATTCTCTTTTGATTGCTGTAGTTTTAGATGAACATCTAGTTTTGAAACCCAGTAATTTATGACCTCCAGCTTTGTACCATTTCAAGATTCTTTTGACTATTACCAGACTTTTTCACTTCCATATAAAATTATAGAATCGCCATGTCGGTTCCTTCAGAAAAAAATGTACAGGGGATTTGATTTTGATTATTTTGGATCTTCAACTCATTTTGAGAAAGTTGGCAGCATTTCAATATGAACAAGATATATCCTTAAGTCACTGAAGTTTTCTTTAATAGTTCCCAATCATATTTTGTAGTTTTCTGTGTAGTAGTCTTTCAACTTTTTCATTAAATTTATTCCTAAATTCTTGATGGTTCTTTGCTTGTCTGTTTGTTTGGTTTTCGCTGTTAATGCAAATGCTACTCTTCAAAATTTAAAAGGGGGAATAGCGGCCATTTTTTTCTCATTTGCAATCCACAAATTTCAGTATTTCAATAATAAGTGATACATTGGCTATAGGTATATTTAAATAGCATTTATCAGATTAAGACATTTCCCTTCTGTTCATGGTTGCTAAAAGGTTTTTTTTTAATGTTGTATTATTAGGAATTAATACAGAGTTATATAAATGAGTACATCAAGTGAAATGTTCATATGATTTTTCTACCTTTTTTTAAGAGAAGATTATATAAATTGATTTTCAAAGAAACTGATTTTTTATATCAGGAATGAATCCATTTTCATCATGACATGTTGTCTTTTTAAATATTGCTAATTGGATATGATACTATTTTGTTTTGATTTTTTTCCATATACATATACTAAGGAGATTAAACTTTACTTTTTCTTTCTTTTAATGTAGTTATCAAGTTTTGGCGTAAAATTTATGCTGGCCTCAAAAACCGAATTGGAAAATTTTCTCTATCTTTCCTTTTTCTTTTTCTATTTTTCATTATATATTTTCCCTTTAAATATTTAATAGAACTGCCACTTCACCTTGGTCTGTCATTTTCTTTGTGAGGATGTTTAAATTTCAGGTTTAATTCCTTTCTTACATAAATTTTATTCCCTTTTTGTTTCTTCTTGTGTTAGTAAATACTATTTTTCTAAGAAGTTTCTTATTTATACTAAATTTTATCTTTTTACCTTAAAGTTAGTCACTACATCCTTAAATTTTTTTCAACATCTGTAGAACCTTTAGCAATAACTCCTTTTTATTCATGATTATGAGGGCTTTTGCCTACTCTCTGATCAGTCTTCTCAATCCTTTATCAGTTTTATTAGTCCTTTCAAAGAACCAAATTTTGGTCATTTTGATCCCATGTTATTTATTTATTTTTTAGTTTATTCATTTCTTCTAGTTCCCTTTATTGTTTACTCAATCATACATTTTTTATTTAAATTATGTCTGACTTTTTGAGTTGCATATTAAAATTAAAATATTATGCTTTCTTAGATATCATCAACTAGTACAGTTTCCACTTCCAAAACAGTGACACAATTTAAGAATAATTTAGCTCCATAAATCCACTCCCATATTTGTGCATGTTAATTTTGTATTTATTTTAAACACATGAAAATATTATTATTATTATTATAATCACTATGACTATGACTGTTATTCCATGCACTCCATATTCACTTAGAATTAATACATATGCTACTGTTTCATTCCTATTTATACCTTCCTGCTCCTTTGTGCTGCCATCTGTCATCATTTTTTTTGTGAGTCTGTGACTAACAAATTTCCTCAGTTTTTGTTTGCCTAAAATGTTTTTATTTCACCTTCATTTTTGAAGGATATTTTCATCAGGCATTGAATTCTGAGTTATATCTCTCTCCTTTAATTAAGCCATTCTATTGTCTTACGTTTTCCCTTGTTTCTTTTGGGATGTCAGGTGTTTTCTTTGCACCTTTGCATGTAATATGTCTTATTACCATGGTTTTTGCAGTCATTCTCATTGGGAGAGTTTGTACAAGACAGATAACTTAGTTATTCATTGTTGGAAGCAGACCCTGTCCATATTTCAAATATCTAATTTGATAATATTTGATAATATTTTGAAGTATTCATAAGACTATGTGCTGAACAATAGAAATACTGCTTTCAGAGCAGTGAAGTTTCTAGGTTTATCTTTCCCTCTCTTGGAATAAGCGGTAAGAATCAATAGGAAATCTACTCTATGGCATAAGTATTGAGACTCTATCTCATGGTTCCAGAAATATCAGGGTCCCAAATGAGACATGAGAAAAGATGATGCACTTAATACATGTATCAAAGTGGCCCCAGTGTTAAAAAAAAAAAAAAAAAAAAAAAAAAAGGGAAATTTTACCAAAAATGTAAATCAAATTCAGTCTAGGCTTTGTTGAGGATATGTTTATTACCACTTGTGTGTGTGTGTGTGTATTTATGTGTGATGTGTTTGGGTAAGGGGACCAGGGAGAATTTTAACCCTCATTAATGCTTCTTAATAATAATATAAAATAATCTTCTAAAGTGATAGAAGCAATATTCAATATATTTTTGTTTCGCTGGTATATTTTTTCCATCTATAGAACATATATATTCATTTAAAGGGCATCACAGTCATGAAAATTTATTGGCATCAGTTTTCTTTGTCTACAAAATGGTGACAATTATAAAAGCCTTAGAGTGGGTGGATGATTTGCTTAATGTGTATGTTTTAGTAAAGTTTAAATCTTTGAATCATTCTAAGCAATTTTGTCCTATACAAATTTTATTATGACTAGTTATTGATAAAATGAAAAATGGTTAAGCTGTATACCAAAAAAAATATGTATCAAGGTGTTCTTTGTAGCTTATTTTTTTATTTTTTTTATTTTTTTTATTTTTTACTGTGGGTAAAAATCAAAATTTTCACAATACATACCACTATTTGTAAAACGATATATAAATATATATGCATATATGTGCATTTGCTTACAAAAATGTTATTTATATATATATAAATATATTTCAAGAGGTGCTTAGATTACCGAAAATATTACACGGAACCCCCTGGGATTCCCATGTTGTCCACCTCCCACACCTCCCACCACATCCCACACAAACATCTCCCACAGTGTGGCCCACCACCCTCAATGGACTCACACATCCTGGGGCCTTGCCACCAACCATAGACCACAGTTCACATCGTAGACCACACTCTCTCCCACACAGTTCTGAATGGTGTGTGCTGATTTCAAATGGCCTACATCCGTTGCCACAACGGCACTCAAGACAAGTAGCTTATTGATAATAAAATACTATGAAGCATCTAATTAACTAACTCCAAGGACGAGTAAGCAAATTATGGATCATCTTTGCCATGAAATATTAAATAACTTTGAAAGCACAAGGTGATCAATACTCCTGCTAAAATGTTAACTGAAAAATATCAAGGGTCCAAACTTTACCATATGATCTCAGTAGTAGGAAAGGGGAAAATGCATAAACAGTGGTTATCTTTGGATTTTAGGGTTATAGGTGATTTTTATTTCTTCTTTTTTTTTCTTTACATTTTCCAATGCAATTAGTCAACATAATTAATCAAAAATTGTAAAGGAAATATTCATTATAGTTTTCATTTTATAACATTACTTGAAACCTCAGTCACATATGGAATGCTCAATGGCATCTCTGTCATGTAGGCCACAGGTCCATTTCTTAGTGGACTGTGCTTCATATGATATGGTGATGCTAGAGAATTTTACCCTTCTAAACATGACAAGGCTCAAATTTGTTCAGTAGACAAAGTAGTGAATAAGGAAAGCCTTACCTTCCAGGTCTCTCAGTAGTAGCCTCTGACTGTCATATTAATGTCAACCCCAAGGGTATAAGAACCTAGGGAAAGTTAAAGTAATCAGCTAAAGGATTTAGGCCAAAACATGCTCTTTTAAAAACACCTGATGTTGGGGCTAAATGGCCCAGATTACTTGTCAATGTTGATCAAATTTACCATCTAGTTGCTTAACCTCTTCCTTTGTCTGCCTTTGAATATACATACAGCCTTGGGCAACCAAAGAAACCATCATTGCTATATATGCGAATCTCTCTGCATCTGTGTTTATACTGCATTTGTTTAGATCTCATGCCAGAATAACCAGTTCAAGAGTGAAAAACATAACCAAGGAACGAAAGGATTGTTTAATATTATAAAACTTATTAATACAGTATACCATATTAATTAGTCAAATAACAACAACCACAAACCCCATGATTACCAAATAGAAGCTGACAAGATATTTTATCACATTCAATGCCCATTCTTGATGAAAACTCTTTTAAACAAAAGCGAAAGGATACTACTTAGCAAGATAAAGGATTTCTATCAGAAACCAATACTCAGAATCATGTTTAATGGATGAACGCATGCCCAGTGCATAGGTCAAATAATTTCAAAGGTCCAACTGGTATTATTTTATCTTATTTTGGAAGCTAAGGCCAATAAAATAACACATGAAACATAAATCCAAGAGATACATATTAGAAAGGAGACAATAAGAATTTTATGATTATTTTCAGATGGTATGTTCATTTAATTAGAAATTCCAAGAGGATTTACTGAAAACATATTAGCATTAAGCAAATGATTCAGTAACTGGGATAGCTTATAAATATATACATCTTTATCAATAATCATTAAGGAGAATGGATAAAACCTTTTATTCATAACAGTGCTAAAAACACAAAAATTCAAGTATCTAGGAATAATCTTAACAATAAGTGTCCTGCTATAATTTTATGTAGATAATGCAATAGGATTCTAAAACTGAAATATATTTATTACATGATAAATATACCAAGTTTCTAGATGAAAAAGTAATGATAATCACTACTTTAAAATATTTAAATGAAAACGTCCATGAGATTTAAATGAAAGGCTGGAGAGTATAGTAAAGTTTAAGCCTGAAAAATAAACACATGGAAATAGAAAATAATTGTATTAAATATGAAAAGGATTTAAAGTTACAGATTTCTCCAGGTTTTAAAATATATTATAATATTCCATTAATTAAAACATAGTTCAGCAAAACTGAAGAAACAAGGACAGATTATATATTTGTATGTATATAATATTCCTATATTAAATGTTAATCTATGGTAAACATGGAATTAAAAAATAAAACCAAACAAAAGTCAGAAGGGAAAAATAGTTCAATGAAAATTTTTGTAAAACTAATTTGTTTATTTTGGGGAAATATCTAGTTTGACACCCACTCCATGCTGTACAACAAAATAAATTCAGAGTACTAAAAGCCAACCACTAAAAAATAAAAATGTAAAACACAGGAAAAAAACAAAAGCAAAGATATCAAATCTATGGTTCTTACTAAACCTAACATGATGGAAGATATAAGAAAGGAGAATATGTATAGAATTAACTCTTGTTATTTCAGTTTCCATGTGTAAACATAATTAATGCTAATATATTAAAATGTGGTAAATGTACAAGAAATACAGTTAGTGAATATATATTTATTATACAAAGTGTTCACAGAAATCTATGAAAAAAAGCACTAAGATTTCAACAGATAAATGGAAAAAGAATAAGAATATAATCCACAAAAGAAATTACAAAATTTCCCATGAAATTAGCCCAAATTATTTAAAATGAGAAGATCCTATGTTGCTAAGGCTGTGATAAAATTAAAATTTAATGACTTCCTTTCATTTGCTCATTTTTTTGTTAGAGAATTTGTAGAAAACTTCTACAAGAAGTTAGAGAAAAATAATGCATAAAATAGAGTTCCCATACAACCCTCCATCACAGTTTTTCCTATAATTAAAACTTTGCATTATTTTGGTATCTATGTTACAAATGAAATAATATTATTATAATTATACTTTCAACTGTTGTCTATAGTCTACAATAGGATCTTCTCTTTGTGTTGTGCTGTCATACCGTTTTTAAAAATTTTATTCTAGTAACATATATGCAACCTACATATTTACTTTTTAACCACATTCTAATATATAATTCAGTGCAGTTAATTACATTCATAGTGTTGTGCTACCATCACCACCATCTTTTATCAAACATTTTCCATCACCCCAAATAGAAACTCTGTACAAGTGGCACCTTGTAAACCTGTGTTCTAGTTTCTGACTCTATGAATTTGCTTATTCTAATTATTTCTTATAACTGAGAGCATACAATATTTGTTCTTCTGTGTCTGGCTTGTTTCACTCAACATGATGTTTTCAAGGTTAATCCATGTTGCAGCATGCATCAGAACTTCATTAGTTTTCATGGCTGAATAGTATTCCACTGCATGTATACACTACATTTTTGTTTTTCATTCATCGTTGATGGATACTTGGGTTGCTTCCATCTTTTGGCAATTGTAAATAATGCTCCTAGGAACATTGGTATGAAATATCTGAGTTCTTGCTTTTAATCATTTGGATATGTATTCCTAGAAGTGGGATTGTTGGATCATATTGTAAATCTATACTTAACTTTCTGAGAAATCACTGAACTGTTTTCTATAGTGGTTGTACCATTTTACATTCCTACCAACAATGAGCAAGTTTTCCTATTTCTCCACATCCTCTCCAACCCTTGCTATTTTCTGTGCTTTTAAGGTAGCCATTCTAGTGGATGTGAAATGGTAAATCGCTGTGGTTTTGATTTGCATCTCCCTAATGGCTACTGATGTTGAGCATCTTTTCATGTGCTTATTAGCCATTTGTATATCTTCTTTAAAGAAATGCCTCCCCAGTCTTTTGCATGTTTTTAAAATGGGTTGTTTGTCTTTTTGTTCTTGTGTTGTAGGATCTTTTTATTTATGCTGGATATTAAACCCTTATTGGATATCTGGTTTTCAAATATTTTCTCCCATACTACAGGTCTTCTTTTTATTTTCATGAGGAAGTCCTTTGATACACAAAAATTTTTAATTTTGATGAAGTTCCATCATTTAATGGGTCATCATTTTGTGTTTTTTTGTTTGTTTGTTTGTCTGATACACTTTTGTTATACACTGTATATTTTAATATTTTTAAGTGTTAACTCTGGGATTTAGTCCCTGAGCTCTCTATTCCTTTAGTTTTAATTCAGCTAGCGATATGACACAGATTTCCTTGCATGTAGAGAGCTAACAAAAACAAAAAACAAGGCAAAAAACACCTTTCACAGTCTTTGTCAATTGGCTCTGTATTAGATGGTGTCCTCCTTTAGAGTTTAGAATTCCTGTCAAGAAGACTAGCCCAAGGTAAAAGTGAAGCACAGGGTCCTCTCAGTCTTATCTGAGCCTGGGTTTTGCTCTGTGCTTGTGTTGGTTAATGCCTTAGAATGTTCCCCATTTACAGAAATTCCAGGGTGATATCTATTCCATACTTTCCCTCTTATGGGTGCTCTAATATAATTCTTAAATTTGGCAATCATTGACCCATCCACTTTTCTGAATTCTGTTTTTAATGGCTGTCTATACTGTTTTAGCTTTAGTTGTTATACTGCTTTAGTAATCTGCAAGCTGTTTCTGAGTGTAGGGCAAATTCTGGGAGGGTGAGCCAGAGCAAAATGTCCCGGTTCAGTCTTTCGGGCTGCTACCCAATAGATTGGCACCTACATATAGGCACCCTAGTATGGAAAAAGGGATGACTTTGCTCCCTTTGCAATAAGGCTAGTGACCCACAATGTGAGCATAGGTTGGTTTCACACTGTGCTGGGGAGAGTTGGGGATGGGGCCACCAAGGGTGCTATGAACTTCATCTACTACTTTTAAATCTGCATTTTATTGATTTGGTACCCACCAAGTAACTGCGACCCTTTAACTATCTTCTAGAGTTTTGAAAAAGATGGATCTTCCAATTTTTGCTAGTTGTTCAAAGATTGTGTTGGGAGAGGTGTAGGGGGTTGGGTAGAGCATAACCCTGGAGCATCCTATGTCACCATCTTGGTTGACTGGAAATCACTTTGGTGAATGCCTTCCTTTTTTCAAGCATTTTTCTAGTAGCAGGAAAAATGTTATTGAATATGACAAAGTCCGTGTCTTCTTTGGGCTTATGGTCTAGTGGCAAGAACAGACAAATGGCAAATTAAAAATAAATAACAATTTACAGAAGAATAAGTGCTATGGAGAAAAAATCAAGCAGAGGAAAGGTTTAGAGAGTGTTTGAGGGCTGAGTATTTGGGCAATTTTACATGAGATGTTTCAAGGAATGGTCCTCTGAGGAGATGGATTTTGAGCATCTAGTCAGACAAAGAAAAAAGCCATGTGGTTGGAATGAAGATGGATGTTGGAGGAATCACAAAGGTTAATGTGATTGAGGGAAAATCAGAGAAAGCAAAACTGGTAAGAAGGGAAGTTGGAGAGAAAGGCAGGAACTGTATAGCTCATGGCTGGCTCAGGAAATTCCATCTCATTCTGACATTGGATGCTATACAAGTGGGAAAGCCCCTTTTGGAAGAAAATAAATGGCAACACTTATATAAAAACATAAAGTATCTTATATTTAACTCAGTAATCCCATTTATGAAAGTATATGCTGGGAAAATCATTCTTTCCCTTGTCATACAGTGATCATTTCAAACATTTCCAATCTTCCAAAATCCCTCATTCAACTTTTTTACTTCTATCACACTCCTTGCTCCCAGAGGATAATCTGAGAGAAAATGAAGTCTGTTAGGTAAAAACTTCTCAACCTTTACATTTCTGACCTAGCACCTTCTTTTCATATCTACCCTTGCCTCACATCATCCTTCTCCTGCAGCAGAAGTGCTGCCTGCTGTCTGAAGCAATGCTCGCTGATGGACCCCAACCCTTGTCTCTTCCGGTCTCCTCAGGAATTACATTTCATGAGTTATGTTATTTCACTTATCCTTCTCTACCAACTTCCCGCCTTTGGCAATTCAACTCACTAAAAATATCACCCATCATTGGAAAAAAAAAAAAAAATGAAATCTCCCCTTTACCTCTCCTCTTTCTCTTAGGTGATTTTTCTCAAAAAATGATTATCTACCTTTATTGACTGTACTTCTAACTTTTGCATTAACTCCAAAATTTCCACCATCTTGGTCTCACTAGCATCGTTGCACTTGAAACTGCTCTGGAAAATACCGCCAACGTCTTCCTCGTAGCTCCATGCTTTTTATAGCCAAGCTTTCTCTGGCTTGTGCTTCAGAGGTGGCCATGTTTACAGGGAGCACACAAAGCCAAGGAAGTAAGAAGTATAGAGCCTAAATGCTCTAATATTCTCTCTGCAAGTGGAAATAACCTTTGAAGTATTTCAAAATAACTTTTGAATATCCTGGTTTGGACTATTTCCACATATAAATTCAAGAAAAAAAAATAGGAGTCCAGGTAAAGGGTCAATAAGAAAGTGACCTGTGATGAGAAAGGAAAGCTGAGAGTAGAACAGCATTAGAAGCTGCTGATTTCAGAAGGGAAGGTTGAAAATCTCTGAGACATAACTCAACCCTGGAAATGTCAGGGAAGGGAAAGTAGTATGCATCAAATGAGAGGAGATGGTACATAAAGGAAGATGCGGACAGTTAAAGACATAATTTTGGTTTTTATAATTTAGTCTAATAATCTTCCTGAAGCTGGGATATTTATGTGACTGATATTTTCTTTTGGGGAGAACTTTTTCTCTTCTTATCTCACTGAGGGCTCTATCCTGATGAACATGATATTGCAAATGGACTGTTTTTATAAAATGGAAAGCCAAAAAAAGAAAAATTATTCCTGCAGGCAAGAGATGCCACCTTCTATTCATTTCTTAGGCATCTAAATTCCTAGCACTTAAAGGCTGCCAAATTGCAGAGTAAAGTACATACAGTCAAATTATACAGACTTGAAAAAATTCTGATTTTTAAATTCAGGGTATTAATAGCAGAAGGAATGTTCTTCTGGGAGTAATCTAAGTGTTATATTTACCTTTGGCTTGAGAATATTTGCAGTGAGGAATTTCAAATGCAAATATTTTAAAAGCATAGCATGTTGGTAGAGAGACACTGTGGGTACTTCTGTTTTCCTTAGAAAGGTTTTTTTTTTTTTAACTTTTTATTGGAATACTAATGAGACCATAATTACGACAGCAAAAGGGAAAAATACAGCTGTTAAAATTTTGGTGTTACTGTATATATAGTATCTGAACTAAATAAAATTAAAAACATTCCGACATCTTTCAAGGAAAAAAGAAAAAGATGATTTAGCAAAGTGAATCTTGTGCATTTCTATGCTAGGTATGCACGGATTTTTAAATACAGATATTTTGAAATCTACCAGTTGTTCCTTTTTTTCATTTTTAACTAGGTTATGATAAAAACACATTAAGAAGACCATCTTTGTTTTTGTCACCCCCACCCACATTCAACCTCCCCATGCCTGTTAAATGTTGTGATTAGGATATGAAATGTCTCCAAAGACCAAACTTTCAACTAGTTTCTAGGGTGTATCACTGTTTGGAAGTTTGGGGTGTCTGTGTGTGGTGGGGGGGACATTAAATCTTTTAACACAGGACTTGTGATTACAGAGACCCCATCTTCTGCCACAAAGCAGATGTTTGCTTTTCTGCTACACTTGACCAGTGGAAGCATTATTCCTCTTGAATAGATGACCAAGAAAACTATTCCAAACTGGCTTCCTCATTCTTCTGGTGGTGTCCGGCAAATACACGCTTTAAGTGAACACACAAACATCAGGCAAGTCAGGGCCCAGAGCCAGGTAACTTCTTTGCAAACATACCAGACTCCAAGAAGGGAACAACATGAGCATCAGTTCCTCAAACTAATCAAATGATCAGTTTCACTAAGCATTTCTTGGTTCAACTACGAGGAAGAGAAAATGCAGTGTCATGATGGCACATGGGATTTGGAGGCTGCCTAACATTACGGCACATATATGGGGAATATTTAGACTTGCCCAATCATAAGGAAGGCAAAATCTGTGTTCTTCTAATCAAATAAACAATTAATATGGCATTGCCCTTTGAGAGATTTGCAGATGGCTTTGGGGGTTGGTTGACTATCAGTTAATCCTTGTCAGATAGATATATTTCATGCAAAAATAAATAAATAAATCTTTGCAAAATTCCAGTTTCTCGGTCAAAGAAGTCAAACCTTGATCTTAAAACAAGACTGCCCCTACCATATGAAGGATGGACAAGTAATGAGGCAGTGCATTTTAACATGTCTTAATACCACTCTCCTTTGATCCAAGGTTTTTACTTTAAATATTCTAAACAGACGTGAAAGGAAAAAAAAACATAATTCAAAGTCAGTATATATGATAGCTAACACAGCTTTCCTTGGCTTTCCTTGATTTTGTACTTTCCCTACCATCACAGACTGTTCCCTAGCATTCATTCATCATTCTACAAGTATTTATTCAGTGCTTACATGTCTTAGGGACTTGAGGACACATCAGTGAGCAAATGAAGCATTCCTGTCATAGTGGTATTTTCATTTTAGTTTAGGGAGACAGATACTAAACAATAGACATAAAAATAAATAAATTCTACAGTATGTTAGTATATGATAAGAGTGATGGAAAAAGGAAAGACAATAGTGCAACATAAGGATATAATGGGAATTATCAATAAGGTGATCATGGTAGGTCTCACTGACAAGTTGACATTTGAGAAAATAATCAAAAGAAGTGAAGAATTATATAGGTGACTAGGAAAAGATTGGTTCTAAATGGAAGAACAAATAGTCATAGACTGAGGGAAAATAACACTGTGCAATGGGAATGGAGTGAGCTGGAAGGACAGTAGAAGAATGAAGCAGTAAAAATCAAGAGGCAAGGTGGGGAAAGGTTTAGGAGTGAGCAGCAGATAGGGCTTCACAAACTACTTGTAAGGATTTTGACTTTTACTCTAGTGGCAAGGTCTGACTTAAATTTTAAAGGATCACTCTGGCTGTTGTGTTGACAATAGACAATAGAAGGATGAAAGAGAAGTGATGGTGGTTTGGACAAGGTGGTAACAGTGGAAATTTCTTAATAGATTGGAGGCAGAGTAAAAAAAGAAAGGGTTGGCATGGATTGAGAAACTAAAAGGATGGAGTTCCCATCAATTAGCATTGGGAAGGCTGCAAGTACGACAGGTTGGAGGAATGATAAGGCTACATGACAAGTGAGAGAAGTGTATTAGATGTCCAGAAGAGTGTGTTAAGTTGGTCATTGGATATACAGGTCTGGAGCTGGGTTTGTACAGGAGAAATGCACTTTCAGCTGTCAGCATACAAACGGCAATTGATGCATGGCATTAGATGCTATCACCAAGCGAGTGGGTGTAGATAGAGAAGAGAAGGCTTGAGCTCTCAGGAGCTACAAATCAAGAAGAGGAGGGCCTGGCAAAAGAAACTGAGAAGGGACAACAGGTGAGCTGGACACTGAAGTTGGTCCACCAGGAAAAATTTTGGGGGATGCCTTGACTTCCTCTGAGATTGGTATCTGCTTTGTATTTGCCTATGTACTTGGAGAAGGGATTGTAATTCTCTCTGGTGCTCATTGCTAAAAGCCCGCTTCTGAGCACAGCAAAAGCAACCAAAAATCATCACCAATCATTGAAAGAAAGAGAACTCAGGCTCCTGAGTTGAGGGATGAATGGTCTGACTCAAACGTATGTGTGACATCTTTAAGAAAATTCTCTAAAGATATTTTTCAGAGTACCAGGGGTCTTGGAGGCTAAACCCAGTTGATAAATCTCTGTTGCAGCCTTCAGTTTTCAATCTACTTGAAAAGAATAACCACATCTACCATGTAGCTGTCATAATAATGTTACAGGAAATTTTGGAAAGAAATAATAAAAACACTTTGGTCTCTTAATATCATCGAATATCATTAAAATGCTTGTTTCACATTGTATCCTCCCTACTGCCGTGGACCCCAGCATTGACTTCAGGCTCTTGTAAGTTCCTTGAGCGTTGAGCCCATTCATGTTCTACAGAACCTAGTCAGTTCTTCCCAAGAAATATAAACTGGCAAGAAGAATGAGTCTCCAAAAGCTGAAATGGAAGTTTCATGTTACTTGTGTTTTATTCGAGCCCATCACCCAGCACTTCCTCAAGGATGCCTCGTTCCTTAAGTTTCTTTCTATTCCCCCTAATCGGACCCTTCAGGCAACAGCCAAGACGAGAGCCCTGAAACCATCCTGGTATCTCCTCATGGCCTAAAAGGGGAGAATGCTATTATTTTGTCAAATAAAAGACATTTATATCTCAGACTCTGAGCATCATGAATCCACAAAGCACAAAGCAGCAAAACCTTTCAAATTCATGTATTAGAAACCAAGATATCTCAGTTGGTCAGCTCTGAGATTTGACTACTGTCATCATTTCCAGAGTTTACAAAGTCTTATAAAACACCGTGCTTTTAGTTTGACGGCCCTGTCAATTTATATTACAGATGAAAAATTCATGCTTAAACTAACTATTGGCAGAGCACTGTTATCTTGTCACAAATAATGCAAGAGAAGTGCCTTCAAAATGAGCTGAGATTATGTTAGAGATCATACTGGGATTGAATGAGCAGGATAAAAGCTATGTTTTCTATATTTACTAATTGTAGATAGGATTTATTTCCAAATTTTTATAAGTGAATTACTACATTTGATGGATTCAACATACTCATTTTTAATAGATGTTGTTGCCAAAGTTTTTCTTTTTTTCTAGATTCTGATTCGACCCAACTGTCTTCGCTGTTATACCCCACAATATCTCCCAACCCCGGCTTCTGTTTCTCTCCCACTCCAAGAATCTTATATCTCAAAAAGACAATACCAGCTACTAGGCACAAAGTATTGAAACCATCTTCCCCCTTTTCTTACAGATTTGTAAGTGATCAGACCTTCATGGAATGGAGATAAGGATTACTGCCCTGATATCATCAGGACTATGAGAAATATGGACATGGGAGGTGACATTTGCTTGTGGCTGCCAGAGATATGTCCAGATGGAGTTATACTGTTTACATTGCCTTGTTTCATTTTTTTATACTGCCAGGACACGTATTTCCCTCCTATTTGAATATGAAGAAAAATCATATGCTTAACTTGTATAGTCGTGAGCTAGTGAAACAAAAGGCTATGGCATCCAGCTTTTCTGATGGGGTAAAATTCCTATTTATCCTCAACCTGCAACTGAAAAAGTATCCAAGGAACCCAAAAGAAGCAGCAACAAGATATACAGTGTTTTCCTTCTAGTGGTCCACTTTTTACCCCTATAAACCTTTTATTTTGAAATAGTACAGTTGTTTTATATTTATTTCAAAGATGCACTTATTCTGGGAAAAAGTAATAATAATCACAAGGGAGAAAATTAGAACAGCTCCAACATCCAGAGATCTATGTTTTTCATTGGGTCCCATGTGCTTGCATCCCTGTGTGTGTGTGTGTCTGTGTGTGTGTACATTTTTGGAATAAGTTTTATCATACTTAACACACTCATATCCCATTGATATATTTTATCAACTAATATATATTAACATGATTCTTAGGCTCTGATTTTTAGTGATATGCACCTTTGTATCATCATGTATTTAGCCATTCTCCAATTTTTGTGGAATCATTTCCCACCCAGCATCTGTTGCTATCACTGTTAGAAACAAAGTCCTTACAGCCCACTGGCCTCCGGATGCATTGAGTTCCTGTGGCCTATGATTATCAACACCCACAAGAAGAATAAAACCAGACAGAGGTCATCAAGCTTGCTCATTAATTCTCTCCTTAGAGCTGTCAACTACCCAGATTTGAATGCTCCTATCTCTAGAAATATGTCTACCTCTCCCTGCCACAGCTCACCTCCCTTCATTTCATCTCTTGCTTTCCTGGAACTGCAATATCTATCAAACTGTGGCTTAACTCGCCCACAATCCCAGTTGCTCCTGTCTAACCCCATTCTAATGTGGCTCCTCTACCAGCCTGCTGCCATCTCACAACCAGGTAAGTTTGCCTCGTCTTCAATTACCTTTTGTTCGTCCCCCATGAGCCTCTTTAAATAACATACAGATTTCATCAATATACAGACCCTTCTATATTCCTTCCAAGAGGAAATGTTCATACATCCAAAGTGATGATAATGACACTCAGAAAGCTGGTCAAAACTTCAGACCTAGCGGTGCCCAGCTGCACTTCCAAGCCGAGTTCAATCCTATCAACATGTATTCTCAAAGCATTCCGATGTCCTCTCAGTTGACTGTCCCTCAACTCCTTTCCCTGCCCTAAAAATGGCACACCTCGGATCCTGCTCCTTATTACAAATCCGTCTGGCTCCCAAGTCACAAAACAACAGCAAACTGTTTTATGGCCGTAATTAAACTGTGCACTTACAAATAAAATGTAACACTTAAAATTGGGTCCCAGGTTCTCAAAGCTGCATTCATATTTATAAAATTATTATGATAAACAGGTGCATTCTTTTGCGGCTTATTAGGAGACACAGTAAATTCTTAATTATCACAGAAGTTGAAGGCCATGATTCCTCAAGCCTCAGCCTTGTCCTGACAACCACTCACCTTCTGAGACCTCTTTCATGGATAAGCTAGTCTTATTTTCCTACTTTCCTTTCCCTAGAGGTACTACCTTAAGAGAGCTATTCTTTGGGAGAAAGCTGAAGACCTTCAGCTTTGCCCATGGTGTAAGTGGAGCAAAACCATTCATTCAAGGCCAGGGGAAGCCCAATAACAACTTCCATCTCTTCTCAGGGATTCTGTAGCCCAAGTGATAACTTTTCTCCCCTAAATTCCACCTATAATTGTTTCCACCAGACCACCATCATAGTCTATTATTAGCCAATTTAAGGCCTGTAATATCTCAATGGAATTTTTGTAGGGGTAAAAATCACATACTTATACAATAGAGGTGGGGATTGACTTGCATTACATAGCATTGGCTCTAAAGCAATGTAGTATTTTAGAATATTCATTAGCCCAAAAGGAAACTTTAAACAGTAAAACTGAACTAACCCCACCAGCTGGCAACAGAGCAGAACAGAGAGGGGGCAGCACAATTAGCCAAATTCATATCCATCTGAGCTTTGAGACTTGCCAATCTCAGCCCCTTTTGGAAGCTCAGGTTCCACTTATTCTTGGCAGGGTGTTATTTCCTGATGCAGAAAGTGCAAGAAATGGTTCTTGGGAAGTATTCATAGGGCACCAATGGTATCAAATAGCTTCTTACAAAACATTTGATGAGCTAACTTGAAATTCATCAGAACCATACAGATTATATTCACTTCATTAAAATGTTCTTTTTATAGAATTATAATCTGGGAAGGGAATTTGGGGATTACCTAGTCCAAATCTCTCATTTTATACATGAAAGCGAAGTGAAATTATTTGCCTGTGACTGATCAATTGTATGTTCAGAAAAAAAAGTTAGTTGACTAGAAAAAATGCCATTGTCTCTGCATAGAACAGTCTCAGCTGAATATTGTATGTGTAGGTACTTAGAAGCTGGTGATGACAGCAAAGGTGGAAGCATCAGAAGGGATAACGCTGCCAATTATGTATTATGAATTTGCAGCACAGAAAGGTCCATCTATTCTATATTATTCTCACAATCTACCATGGAGGCTCAAATTAACATCATTGGAATCCTTCTGTGGAATTCAGGTTTTTATCTCTAGGGAAACCTTCAGCTATATGCAAATATGGTATATGTTGAAGGGAGGCTATAATATATCAACTCATTCTTACATTAGCAAGGATTACATTGTCACCGAATCTAGCAATGAGACAAGACAAGCAGATACATTGATTGGGAAGAAAACAGAGCGAAATTGAAGAGCTCTAGTGTCCCTTCAATCTGCCTCAGAAAGCAAGATGGTGCTTAAGGATGGAATGTTCTGGGATGTTGGGGCATTTGAGGATTGTGTGGCAGAAATGAGAAGATAGGATCTAGGAAAGACAGAGATGCCAAAGAACAGCTTTGCCTTCTGTGTCGTTCAGATAGACTCTGACATCTATTTGATTCATAGGGAATATTAAATTCATTATGAGAAAGCACACATGAAAGGCATTAAGCAGTGAATAAAATAGCAATCTGTTGAAAGGAAAAGAACATGGAGTTTGGGATCAGATAGACGTGACTTTAGTTTAAAGCATATATCTTTCAGCTACTAATCACATGATCTTGAGCAAGCCACTTAAATTTGAGTATCAATCTTTTCATTTGTAAAGCAATGGTAATCTTAGTTTGCAGGGGTGGCTAAATGAATTGTGTCTGGTATACATTAGACATTCAAGACAAAATCTACAAGAAAGGAGAGGGAATATTTTGTTGTTGGAATCTTATAAATATAACTGAAGTATACCCAATCCCTGAATTCCAGCCAGAAAAACCTGTAAGATCCTGGTCTAATGAAAATTAAGTTCAAAGTGTGATACTGGGTTAGATCCAGGGCTAAAAATTTGTTATAAATACTTTACTGGGACATTTGGTGAAAGGTGAAAAAGATATGTAGATCAATTAATAGTATCAATGGTAAAAAAATTCTGATCTTGGTTATTGTTCTGTAATTATGAAAGTGAATGCCCTTATTCTTAGGAAATAAACATGTAAGAATTTAGAGGCAATGGGGAAGGAAGTCTGTAATTTACTCTCAAATGGTTAAAAATTAAAATTAGATAGATGATAGATGGATGAACAGATAAGTGATCGGCAAGTAGGTACATAGGTGGAAGGAAGGAAGGAAGGAAGGAAGGAAGGAAGGAAGGAAGGAAGGA
>JAKSZT010054478.1:12384778-12401940 GCA_026826555.1 Tolypeutes matacus
GAAGGAAGGAAGGAAGGAAGGAAGGAAGGAAGGAAGGAAGGAAGGAAATGATAAAACTTATGTAGTAAAATGTCAACAATGATGGGTCTTGGGAGAAGGTATAAGTATTTTTTTTTCTTGAAACTTTACTGTGAATTTAAATCATTTAAAAATAAGAGTTAACTGCAAACTTCCTAATGATGTTAAGCAAGGAAAACTTGAAAGACTGATTTTGATTAATGGTTTATTTTTGTTCCTTTAAGCTAAACTACGCATATTATCTTAAGATAAAAATTCCTCAGAAATCATCAAGTACATTTTTTCACTTTTTTTTTTTTTTTTTTAAATCAAAAGTAACTGTCTTGTCTAAGACAAAACAATAGGCCTTCACTTCCCTGGCCTACAAGGACCTTAATCTCTATTGCAGGGGTTCCTAATCTTTTTTGTTCCATGGACGCCTTTGCCAGTCAGGTGGAAACCACGGACCCCTTACTAAGTCCACACTACACTGTGTATTATTTAATCAATATATCACACCTGCACCAACACGTCTGCACAAGAATATTATTATTTTTTATTTCAATTCAAGCTCATGGGCCCCTCGTTAAGAACCCCTGCTCTATTGCATGGATGTGATGAACGTGTGAAATTTTGTTGCTTGAGATCTCCTTACTCCAGAATTTATATTGACATTTACTGGAAAGATAATGAGCAAACCCTTAACCTTTTTAAATTCTAACAGGAGAGGACAGAAAGTTCAGTTCAGATTCCAGACATCATAAAATCTATTCTAATAATGAAGAGTGGGTAGATTAAAACACACACACCACACACACACACTTCTGACTTTAAACCCCAGACTACACAGTTTCCCTTTTGTTAGGACCGGAATCCTGTGTGCAGTTTATGATTTTCAGTAACATAGCAACAATTGCTATGTGTGTAATAACAGCATCTAAAATGACATAATAAAAAAAGAATTATCTGTGATTAGAAGTGAACTGTTCAAACTACTCTGGTCAGTGCCAAAAATCAAGGGAGTTTATTATTTCAGTAGCTGCTGTGAAAAACCCCTCTGGGGGCCATAGAAAATCTACCCTCTTGAGCCTTCCTCCCATCCTCTTCACTGACATGGTAATGGGCTTTGTTAAATTCAAAGACAGTTACGTCAGCAATTTGTGGCCTCTTGTGGGTTTTCCAGGCCTATAAAGCACACAAATTATATCCAAATATTGGCCTGAAAAAAATTAGTAAGCTATAGGGTTTGTGTTATTTTAGCCAAGCTTTACTGGAGTAAAAGAAACCTAGGGACCCTAAAGCACAGTAGTCTCTTTGCTGCTTTATTATTTTCGTTTTTGGTGGGCCCATTCTGATTAATACTGTTTTTATTTTTGGCCTCAATTTTTTTTTTAGTTTTATTTTTTGACGGGGGATTGAACCCCAGACCTCGAATGCGGGAAGCTGACACTCAACCATTGAGCTACACAGGCTCCCCGGAGTTGGTATTTTCATCTGTTTGTTCCTTTTGTTATTAAGGGGTACCAGGGATTGAACCCGGGACCTCGTACATGGGAAGCAGTCACTCAATCACTTGAGCTACATCTGCTCCCTATTTTTTAAATTATTTTTATCTTGTTTGGTTTGACATCCAAGGAAAATATTGGCAGAGGTTACAAAACGTTGTATTTCTTTCTAGTGCCTTTATAAAACTGTCCTTTGGGTTTTGCTTAGTATTGAGTGATTAAATAAAAATCTAAAATTGTCTTTCATTTTTAAAACCTTCTTTGAATATCCCTGAAAATTAAAAAGCCCTTTTGTTACAAATTGCAACTTCTTGGAAGGTATTATGCCCACAAGGCTCCAGGCATTAAGTGTGGTACATTGGTTGAACGAAGTTAGGGTCTTGGCTGAGCCAGGTAAGGGCATTGCTGGGAATGAGCCCACAAATGGGTTATTAGAATCAGCTCCTTCACTGATTAAATGAGGAACGGCACCCAACGCAGAGTCCAAGCGCTCGGATTCAAGACCAGATCTGCTTTTATTAGTTTTGAACTACTGTGGTCAAAATTTTAAGCCTTATTTTCTTTATCAGAATAATGCAAAAGAGAATACTAGCACTTTCTAACTCAGTGTTGGTTAGAAAACACAAAACATAATGAACAACAATCAAAAGATAACACGTTCAAGGGTTTTATAAACTATGAAGTTCTTTACAATGAGAAATGGTTTCTATTTAGATTTAGAGGTTGTCAGATAGGGAGTGTGGAGACCAACCCAGCTGTAGCGCCCGAATCTGAAGAGACTTATTGCTAATAGCTGTTATCATTCATAGTTATGTGCTGAGAGCCGCGGGGAGTTAGACTCTATAAAGTTTTTCATAATATTATTTATCAAGTAGGAAGATAATTATGACTAGAGATTGTGACAAATAATCGTTAATAAAACTGTGTTTACTTTAGACTACTGATACTTCCATATTACATTTTCCACCAGACCCTCAACATAAATTCAAACTTCTGAGATTTAATGTTGATTCTTTAATTTCCACGACTGGTAAAGCACTCCAAAGGTCAAAATTCAAAGGGGAAAAGGAGGTTTTGCTGAATCAAGTTATTTACATAGCTAATCAGGAGCAAAAGCCCAGGAGAAATGCAAATTACCTTGTTTCCAGAGAAGGAACAGTAGTATGGTCTTTGGCCAGCGTTCACACCCTAGAGACAAACAAAAAAGTTGACTTTCTTCTCTTGGACTTCTTTTGTGTATGTGATCTTACTTGGTTTCAGGTTTCGAGTTTATAGAAATAATCTTCAGGGTCGACCAAGGTCAGAACCGCAACCTGGGGTTTCACTGCTGATCAAGCAAACAGGATGTCTAAATATTTCCCCGAGGCAAAGAACCATCAGTTAATAGTGTCATTCCCACCCATAATGCCCCCTTGCACCAACAGGAAATGTACCTTTATTTGCTGGCCATGTGGAGTTGTGTCCCTTTTAAACACTATATGAAAATGTTCACAACAGAATTTCTAGCTTCATCCAAGGAAGGGAAGTGAATCCAAGGAATTACAGGCTCAGTAGTCTTAACAAACCGCCTTCTAGCTCTCGGTTATTCAATCACTTCATGATCAAGGGAACGCCTTTATTTTTACAAGGCAATGGGGAGCTTTGAGAGAGGGGAGCTAGGCTAGAATTTAGAAGATTCTGCCTCAATGTGAGATAGAGGGGAAGTGAAAAGACAAGAGTCCAAAAAGTGTTTGTGGGGATATATAGGCTCCAGGTGGGTATGTGTTAAGAAACCTGTAAGAAATGTGCAAACAGCCTTTTAAAATTAGCACTCCCACAATGCTTAGCCAATGTCTGGGCAATATCATTCACCCAAACAAGTGTTAAGGGTTATTTATTCAAGGTATGTATAGATGATAAATGTGAAGCTTTTCTTTTCAGATTAGAATTTAGCTACCCTTTAGCTATTCTATTCTCCAACACTCAATAAAGCCACTTAATTTATACTCAGCTCTTGTTACATAGCTCCTGTCTCTGGCCACCCCAATTTTTCTACTCTAACTGCTTTCTTCATCTCCCAGCTGCTCTTAAGCTGAAACTCACAGTCAGCTCTTTTTTCAGGCTTTCTTCTCTAGCAATTTTAGAATCCATTACCCCTCCATGCAAATCCCTACGTAGGTCACTCCCCTTCCCCCCTTTTTGAGCTAGCAGGCTTCCAAAGAGTGTTAAGTAAGGAAAATCAAGAAGCACTGCCAATGTGAATTGTCTCCAGCTGCTCTATCTATTCCTTCAAACTTCTATCACATTCTTTACAGAGACTGTTCTAAAATGACTGTACAGTTTTAAATGCCTAATTCTGTTTCTTCCACTTGACCATCTCTCTGGTGGCTCCGTTTATTAATTGAACATTTTATTCCCTATCACATTCATTGTAATTGCTTTGAGCTTTTCCGTTTTCATTAAGTCAACTTCTCTTGCTCTTGTCTCTTCCTCACTCACAGTTTAAAATCCTCCTCTACTACTTTACCGAGGTTCAAGTATCTGGTCTGAGGATCCTAGTTTTAACCGTGTTCAGTTATCGCCATATCCTCTTCACTTCGTTTTCCTGACTCTTCACACAAACTCTTCTCTCTTTCTTCCCCTTTTAGTCATCTGCTGTTATCAAATATTAAAATGCACTGACAAATATAAAAATATTATTTTTTTAAAAACTGTGTCTTTTCCTCTCACTTAGTAATGTGACCGTTAGCTTCAAATCCATTTCTTTGAAATAGTAAATAGAAGGGAATTAGGCTCTCTCTGAATTCCTTCCCATTTCTCCTCTTTCCCAATCCAGAGCTAGCTTTTACCCTGAATTTCGTATAAATTATCCCCATGCATGTTTTTTAACCTTTTTTTTTTTTTGCATATGTATTTATTCTTGAAAAATATGCAGTATGATGTGAAGGGGTCCTCAAAATGTCTACATCCTCACATTAAGAACCTGTGAGTATGTTATCTTACATGCCAAAAGGGACTTTGCAAATGTGATTAAGGTCAAAGACCTTGAGGTGGGAGATTAACCTAGATGATCTGGATTGGCCTAGTCCAGTAAAATGAGTCCTTAAAAGTAGAAGGGGGCTGCAGAAGATTGGATCAGAAAGATGTGACATGAGGAGGACTCAACCTGGCTATGAAGATGAAGGAAGAGGTCCACAAACCGAGGAACGAGGTAGCCTCTAGAAGCTGGATGTGGCTCTCAGTTTACAGCCAGC
The DNA here is from genome assembly GCA_026826555.1 of Tolypeutes matacus. NCBI lineage: Eukaryota > Metazoa > Chordata > Mammalia > Cingulata > Chlamyphoridae > Tolypeutes > Tolypeutes matacus. The sequence goes on from JAKSZT010054478.1 coordinate 12,389,514, forward strand.
AAGAAAATGAGGACCTCAGTCCTACAACTTCAAGGAACAGAAATCTGCTATCAACCCAAAGGAGCAAAGAAACATTAATCCACTAGAGCCTGCAGAAATATACATAACTTGCCAACACCATGATTTTAGTTCAGTAAGACCCAAACTGGACTTCTGACATATAGAACTTCAATAATTAGTTTTTGTTATTTTAGGCAAGTAAGGTTATGGTACTTTGTTATGGCAGCAGAGAAAACTAATACATATAGTATCGTTTTGTGTTTTAGTGCTATAAAAGTTAAGGCATCCTTTTACTTTTTTATCCTCATTATTAAGCTTTTGAGATTAACTCATTTTGATAAATATAGCTCTAGTTCATTTATTTTATGTTCTATGGTGTTCTAAAAATATTTCACAATTTATTCATTATCCTCTGTTGATATTTAAGTTTTTCAGGATTTAAATATATTAATAATATTGAAATAAATCTTTAAATATACTTTCCTTGTGTTCTGATGCAGAATTTCTCCAAGGTATATATAGACAAGTAGATTTGCTGGGTCTTCAGCTTCAATGGTTATTGCTACATTGCTCTCCAAAAATTACTTAACCAATTTGTATTTCCACTGTTAGTAGATGAGAATTCATATTACTCCTCATCTTTGCCAACACTAAATATTTATCAGACTTCATAATTACTAACAATCTGATGAGTATTGAAAGGAATTTCCTTGTATTTTTAATTTACAATTCCCTAATTGATAGTGAGATTAAGTTTAAAAGCCTACTGGGTTCTTTTGCAGTGAATTTCTTGTTATATATGATCATTTTTCTTTTGATTATTTTCCGTTATCTTATTGATTTATAGTTATTTACAAACTCTAGATATTAATTTATTATTATTTATAAACTTTAATTACATATCTTTTCTTTTTACTTTGTTTATGGTATCTTCACATTTTATGTATAGCATAGTCAAATTTGTCAATATTTTTCATTTATGGTTTATGTTTATTTTTCCTTGGTTATGAAATTCTTCCCTAACTAGAAATCATCGGAATCCTGTTCTGATTCTTCTTAGGTTTTCTTGTACTATCCATCTGGAAGAGATTTTTGTATATGTTAATTTTACATATTTTTCCCAGAGATTAAAAAACAAGGAACTCAACACTACTTACTAAATTGTTTTTCCCCAACCAATTTTAATGCCACTTTTGTAACACATCAAGTTTCTGTATATGTCTGGATCTTTTTTGGATCCCCTATACTTCTGTACAAATGTACAGAATATACAAATATACAGTTTTTAAAAGTAGGGTCAGAATATCTTGATACTTGGTAAGTGCTTCCACTTTGTTATTCTTTTTCAAAGTTGTCTTTGAATGCTGGGCCTTTGGTCTTCCATATCTTTCAAAAGATCTGATTGTTAAGTTCCACAATAAATTTGTGTTTGTATTTCAATTTGAATGACATTTAAATTAATTTATTTGGAGAAAGCACACTTTCACATTGTTTAGTCTTCCCATCCATGAACATGGTATAATTTTCACTTAGTCGGCACTTTTTTGCTAGAGTTATTCCTGCATATATTACATATCTGGGATATATCACATTTTGCTAATATTCTCAGTGATTATTTTTTTACTTTTTTGTTTCATTGATTTTTCTAGTATACAGAAATGCTAATAATTTCTGAATGTTGAGCATTCATCTGGCAAACTTCACCAATTTTTATAAATTCCAATAGTTTGTAGAGTTCTGGAATTTTTCTAGTAGACAACAATATTGAATGATAATAAGGACTGTTATAATTTTTATACCTTTTTTTTTTAAATTTATTATGCTGATTTGAACCACAAATTCAATACTGATTAGAAGGAGTGCTAACAGGGATCCTCATTATATTCTTGAATTTAAATGAATAGATTTTCCTTTGTTGTGTAGCTCTTAAATATTTAGCTTTTCTTTTGTCTCCAATGTCCATGTATAAGATTTATAAGTTACAGATATCCATTTCTTAAAATATGGTAACTTTTTCCTATGAAACTTTCTGGCTCCAGTTTTATTTGGAGACGGGGAAAGCAGTTGTGAATACTTTTCTTTGCTGATTTAATTTCTTAATTTAATATTAGATTTTACACATTTCCAGTTTTTTTAGTACCTTTAGGTAATTTTTATTTTTTTTTAAGATTATACATTTCATACAAATTTTCAATTATATGGGCATTATCTTGTTCATTCTGTTCTCTTGTGATTTTGGGAAATCTCTAATGTGATTTTAATAAGTCCTCTGTATCATGGCAAATATAAACATTTCATTCTTGGGGCACCTCTCTCTCAGAAATCTCATTCATTGCTCTAAATCTACATTTTCATGTGGATTTCTCTCCTTACCATTCATGCAGTGTTTTCAATTGCCAGAAAAATATATTAAACCTGACTAGGTTTCTACCACCTAAATGTAACATGTCTAACATTAAACTCATAATCTCCACCAGCAACTCAGAAGCATCTCCTGAGCCTGGCCACTCATCATGGTAGGACAATTCTTATAGTCAATTCAAACGCAATATTATAGGTCAGTCTTTAACCTTTCCCTCTTCTCTACTCAGTCTCCAGAATTATAGAATCATCATGGCATCACCCACATTTGTCTGATCCTTTCTATTCCCATTCCACAATCTTAATATAGCATCTCACTACCTCAATTCTGAGCTACTCTGGTAGTCTTTGGATTGACCTTACTGTATCCACACAGTTCTTTTTTCCAATATACCCTGCTTATCACTCCCACATTAATTTTGTATATATTTTTAAATGTAAAAGTTTTTTAAAAAAAGATTTTTATCATATTTTATGACATAGCAGAAATGAAGTTTCAGACTCCTCTTAATTTTCTTTTTTTAATTTTTTTTTAATTTTTAAAGAAAATTTAGATTACATAAATATTACATAAAAAATATAAGGGAGTCCCATATGCCCCACTCCCTTCCCCCTCCCACAGTTTCCCACATCAACATCCCTCATTAGTGTGGTATATTTGTTACAATTGATGAACACATATTGAAGCATTCCTACTAACTATGGATTAAAGTTTACACTCTGTCCTGCACAATTTTGTAGGTTATGACAAAATATACAATGGCCTGTATCCATCACTGCAATGTCATTCAGAGCAACTTCAACGTCCCAAAAATGTCCCCATATCCACCTTTTCTTCCCTCTCCCATCCCTCAGAACCTCTGGTGGCCACTGCCTTTATATCAGTCATAAGAGTTCTTCCATCGCTAGAATAATAATGTCTATAGTAGAATAATAATAAGTGTACTTTAGTCCATTGCTCATTCCCCAATCTTGAGGATTTTGGGATGGTGATGCTCACTCTGCTTCTAACTGAGAGGGAGCTTAGATACCATCGGGCAGATGGATTGAACCACCTTGCTTGCTGTTGCAGACACTCTCTGCTCCTTGGGATGGGCATTGTCCATCATCATCTCCTTGTTATTTGTCTTGGGTGAGTCCAATGAACTGAAGAATAGTGTTGTAACTCTACTGAAATCCAGGGCTGAACTGGCACATGGATGGATCAAATATTTAAGTCTCTGGGACATATATTTATCAAGTATAGTGATAATTATAGGTTCAGGTAAAAGGAACAGAAAAGCCAGGTATAGAGAACCTATAAATGATCCTAACTCTGTTAACAATTCTAATGCCCTAAAAATGCCCTATGTTCCATCTATTCGATGTTTCCCTCCCCCTCCTCACAGAACCTAGAGTAACCACTAAGTTTCAATTTTTGAAGAATAAGATTCATAGTTACTTGCAATAATATTGAGGGTTTGACATATTGGTCTGTTTCTTTTATCAGTTACTGCCTATGTTCTCGAGGGATTCTTGTTCCTCTAATTGAGAACCTAGCAGGACTCCCCAGGATGGGAGTCTTATATTTTCTTTTTTATTGTATGTGTCTCTACCCAGTGCTATAACACACTATGACAAGATGAACACTTACATATTCCATAGAATCATGCCCCAGGTGCTCCCTGTCCCACATACCACCCCACATCCAGCACCCTACCACAGTAACCTTCTCCTGCCACATTTGCCAAAAAAAACCCACAACATTCCCAACAATGTAGTTTTAACCACAGACTTGCAAATCTCCAGAGTTCACCTGCTCTTTCCCCCGAATCTACCCCAATTTCGTGGATAGTCCAACCCAACGCCCCCACCCTACTCCCACTCACAGACCAGCACTGTCAAACCCAATCACATCACTGCACCATTGTCATGCTCATCTACTGCACAAATACACCTTTTCACTTTACCATAGATTTTGTCCATATAGGCATTGGCTCACCACCCTCTACTCCCTTTCTGTCTCCTGTAAACCTATCTTCCAGACTCTAACTCTTTGTTTCTGCTCAATTTGCTTAATTCATATCAGTGAGGTCATGTAATATTTGTCATTCAGTGCCTGGCTTACTTCACTCAACATAAGGTCTTCAAGATTCGTCCATGTTATCTTGTGTGTTAATGCTGCATTCTTTCTTACAGCTGAGTAATATTTCATTATATATATATCACAATTTGCTTATCCATTCATCTGTTGATAGACATTGGGGTTGCTTCCAACTTTTGGCAATAGTGAATAATGCTGCTATGAACACTGGTGTGCACATATCTGCTCATGTCTCTGCTTTCAGTTCTTCTGGGTATATACCCAGCAATGGGATTGCTGGATCATATGGCAGCTCTATATGTAGCTTTCTGAGGAACCGCCAAACTGTCCTCCATAATCGCCGCACCATTCTACATTCCCACCAGCAGCAGATAAGCGTTCCCTTCCCTCCACATCCTCTCCAAAATTTGTAGTCTTCTGTCTTTTTAATAGCCACCAGTCTAATGAGTGTAAGGTGACATCTCGTTGTTTTGATTTGCATTTCCCTAATAGCTAGTGATGTTGAGCATCTTTTCATGTGCTTTTCACCCATTTGTATTTCTTCTTTGGAGAAATGTCTATTCAAATCACTTGCCCATTTTTTAAAATGGGTTGTTTGTCTTTTTATTTTCAAGATGTAGGATTTTTTTAATATGTTGGATATTAGCCCCTATCAGATAGAGGGTTCCCAAATATTTTCTCCCATTGAGTAGGCTGCCTTTTCACTCTCTTGACAAACTCCTCTGAAGCACAAAAGTTTTTAATTTTGAGGAGTCCCTATTTATATATTTATATTTGTTGCCTGTGCTCTGGGTGTGTAAGTTTATGAAACCATTTCCTACTACAAGACCTCATAGATGCTTCCTTATATTATCTTCCAGAAGCTTTATGGTCTTGGCTCTTATATTTAGATCTTTGATCCATCTTGAGATAAATTTTGTATAGGGTGTGAGATGGTGATACTTTCTCATTCTTTTGGATATGGATATCCAGTTCTTCATGCACCATTCATTGAAGAGGCCATTCTTTCCCAGTTGAGTGGGCTTAATGGCCTTGTTGAATATACGTTGACCGTATATGCAAAGATCTGTATCAGAACTCTCAGTTCTGTTCCATTGGTCAACATGTCTATCCTTATGCCAGTACCATGCAGTTTTGACCACTGTAGCTTTGTAGTGTGTTTTAAAGCCAGATAGTGTGATTACTCCAATTTCATTTTCCTTTTTCAGTATGTCTTTGGTTCTTTGGGGCCCCTTGCCCTTTGACATAAATTTCATAGTTAGCTTTTCCAATACAGTAAAAAATGCTGTTGTAATTTTTATTGAGATTGAGTTAAATCTGTAAATCAGTTTGGGTAGGATAGACATCTTAATGATGTTTAGTCTTCTTATCCATGATCAGGGGATATTCTTCCATTTATTTAGGTCTTCTTTGATTTCCTTTAGCAATGTTGTATAGTTTTCTGTGTACAAGTCCTTTACATCTTTAGTTAAGTTTATTCCTAGGTATTTGATTCTTTTAGTTGCTGTTGTAAATGGAATTTTTTTCTTGATTTCCTCTTCAGATTGCTCGTTATTGGTGTACAGAAATGCTACTGATTTTTGTGTGTTAATCTTATATCCTGCTACTTTACTGAACACATTTATCATTTCTAGAAGCTTTGCTGTAGATTTTTCAGGGCTTTCTATGTTTAGGATCATGTCATCTGCAAATAGTGAAATTTTTACTTCTTCCTTTCCAATTTGGAAGCCTTAACTTTTGAAGAGAACTAAAAATCAAACCAAAGTTGAGTTTATTAACCTTTCAATGCAAAATCCCAATCTCCCTTAAGAAATTATAAATTTCTTTACGACAGGAACCAAATCATGCTATTTTTTGTGTGTGTGTCATAATCTCAAATCCTGCACTTTGGTATTGAAGATGCCTGACAAATGATGTTATTTTTGACAGTTGGGGAAATATAACAGTGATGTATTCTTGGTTTGGTCAACATGTTAGGTGCTTCTATTGTATTATCTCACTGAAAAGGGAACCATATCATGAATAAACTGTTCTTTTGCCTGCTAGTCATGAAAAATATATGCCCACCCCAAAATTTAACACTTTGCAGACCTTGGGGGAAATGTTAGCACCCAGCAACATTAAAAGGAAGTTAAATTTTTTTTAAAAAGAGTTTCAATCTTTTCTACTCTTGCTGTTTAATTCTGAAAAGAGATGAAAGAAAAATAATGAAAAGTAAAAAGGAGAAAATACTTAGTCTTGGTGGATTTGCCCTCACCCACACATGCATATTTAATTGGTTGCATGATTTATATAGTGTTTCTTACACTCTTTTTCTACTCACTCACAATTTTAACAAATATTAATCATATTCCATGGTCAATTATAGGGATTAAAGCATAGAACTGTGTATGACCATAAGCAGCATGACATCAAATTGAATGTGTTCTGCTTTTTGTTTTCCCCTACTCCCATCCCAGCTGTTCATATATAATATTCTTATCCCTAAGGAAAAGGAATAAAAGTATCTCAGTAAAGAGCTAGGCTAGAAAAACAAATGAACAAAATTAAAAGAAAAATATGTCTTCTTTTTGAGAAATCAAACCTTGTGAACAAGCTCCCAGAGAATAAAAACATTTTTTCATACATGGATTTCAGTTCAAGTTATCAGAGGACAATCTTCATACACAAGGCATTAAAATCAAGAATGCAATAGCTCAGACCCTACTGAGGTAGGCTAAAAGGCTTCTGATGTTGGTAACACTGAATAAGAGTGATGCTGTGATCTGAAGTTCAGGCACTGAATTTAACTGAACTTCTCTGAGTTCAAAACACTCACTCCACCCTTATTTTAAATGTGATCTAGAGACATGTCCCTGTCTCCAGACTAACTCTAGTGGGAGGATGAAGGAGACACAGGCAATCGAAGAATGAAGCTGCAAAACAGGTCTCATTAATTTGTATGTGGGCGCTATCCGAAGTTGGCACGTATGTTCTTTCTTGCTCAGTTCATGAAAATACTCCTATAATTTTCTTCAGCTTCACAGCCAGCCATATATAAATTGCATTGTTCTTCAATAGGATCAGAAATTCAGGATCCTCCCATAGACAAAGATATGATACATCCCCTTACATTTTAGTCTCGCAGAGATCTTCTGGGACTCATGCATGTAACATTCTGCATGAGTCAAGATAAGGCAGGTTATTTTTCAGTGATAACCCCAACAATCGGTAGGTAAACACGTTGAAAATGTATTTTTTGCTCTTCCTACATATTTTACTGAGAAATAGCTGGCAGGGGACTTTGGATATCAGACTCAAATGGAGACATAGGCTGAAGGACACTCCATCGCAACCTGTGCTTCTAGGTTCACCCAGATAAAGGAGAGTAACATGGCATACTATGCCCTGGCTCTTCAAGTTTCCTCCCAGAAGTGATATTTTCACATTCACTCAGATTCAATAGCTTCAATTTAAGAAGAGGAAATATATCCAATCCTATCATATGCTGAGAAAGCGAAAGAACTGGAACAAAAGTGTATGGCCTTATCATCACACTTCATGAAAGTTATCTCAATTATATCATTCACTACTATCCTCATCCAAATATATATATATGACTGTGTATAGAAATCATTCTAGAAAGAACAGACAGGAAAGAAAATAGTTGTGAATACTATATACCAGGAAAGTATCTCCTAAGTAACTCAAGAAATAGAAGCTTGAATGATATCCAATTATATATTATTTAATCTTTTGCTTGAAATTTCCTTCTTCCTTCCTTTTCAATCAATCAACAAACCTCTTTCTGGTATATACGCTTGGTGTTTTCTTTCCTATATTTAAAAAATATTTCACTTTGAATCTCCTACTGTTATACTATGACTTCTTTGGAACAAAATGATATATTCAATAAATTCCCCTGTGATATTTTCAAAGCATTAAATACTTTAATGACATTAATTTGCTGATATTTCACTCAAAATTGTTCCAGAACTTACCAGTTTTGAGTGTAGTATATTAGGGCAAAGAAAATAAGAGATTTGATTCCTGTGCATGTATAATGACATTTCCTTCTAGAGAAATGGTACATAAATGATGAACTGCCATAAGAAAAAATAATAAGGGGACAAAAGTCCAATATATTGTTTTTTCATGGCCCTATCACTAATACTAACTGCTAGCATATTCCTATACCTCCATCGGTCCTATGCAAACAGAAATAGTTACATCTAAATATGGAGATGACATTTTAAGCTTCTTTGAAACTCCTTGCCTATGTTCAGCTAATGAAGAATGTAAAAGAGTTTAGTTATGTCAGCAAACACTGAGTGAAGCAAAGATTTTATTTGTACAGACATAACTACTTTGTTCTTAGGTAGAAGATTATGGGGTTTTTCAAAAATCTATATAGAAGCAAAAGTGAGTTGGATTTTTGTTTTTGCCTATCAGATAATTTTTGCAACTAAGGAATTAAGCTAGAGGCATGAAATAAATTAGAATTGTCCCGCTCTACTCTTTTATATACTCTGAAACACCTGGAGTTGGGCTTTCTTTTCTGTTCCTTCTATCTTGACAAGGTGTTACCTTCAGTTCCTTACCTAAATCACGTTTACACACACATACACACACATTCTAAATATATAATAAATATATATAATTTACAATTCTTCTTCCACCCTCTGGAGTCCCTGCAGTGAACTGGCTGTCTGGCCTGTTTTTATTCCTTTCCTAAAGGTTCAGAGGACCACGTGATTTGGCTGTTTCCATAAAAATGAATTAGCTGCAAAAACATCATTTTCTTTTTATTCTGACATGGGTATGAGAGGCTGTCTGGGTAGATGAGGGAATTGCCTAATGTGTCTCTTTGGCATTTCTTAGCGGCCACTACAAACATGAAGCTTCAATCCCACCCAATTTTCAGAAAACTTGGATAAAGATTATAGTAGTTTATGTTAGTTTGTCATATATTCATAATTGCAGTTATATTTGGACAATTTGCTCAATTCTTTAGAGCATGCTTCCATGGAAAGAGAAGTAAGAAATAAGGAGGCCTGAGTTGTAGAACTGAAAACAGAGGTGCAGAGGAAAAGAAAACCATATGAAGCCAGCCAGCCATGCCCTCCAGTCTCAAGACCATTATTTTATACAGTTATCGACAGAAGCAATTAGGCTACCATCACCTATGAGTTTCCATAGTTTAAAGTCATCTACCAGCACCCTCTGTCATCATAGTAGATGAAAGTAACATCACATTATAAGGAAACTTGAATCAAGGTGCTTTCATTGAGATTCAAAAAGATATATTTTATGCCTTTATGTTCCTTTTAAATTGGAGGATGCATACAGTTTCTTTTGGAAGTTAAAAAAGGAAATATTGTTACTTCTTAGAGACATTTCCACTGTGGAACTTTCCAGGTTTTTCTTAACAATATTTCCACGATCATCACCATTCTCAAAAATGTATTTAATAATAGTCAAAATGTTTATGGCAGCCTAGAAGCATTGGGTTAACAAGCCAGCTTATAAGAACCATTGTGTCCTGTGGGATTATAACCTAAGTTTAGTTTGACACCAAGTTCCATTTATGAAGAAGATTGGGAATGAATTCTAGTGCTTATGTAATGATGAGAATTGCATGAAATCATCAACTTTAACCTTTTTCTTCCCATACAGATGTAACCAGCCTTGGGCACTGCCTTTTCACCCAACTTTCAAAGTACTTCAGTTATTAAGGATGTATCAGTCAATACCTACATCATTTCATCACTATTTTTGGAATTTTAGTTTTCTTCTAAAAACTGAAGCCAAGATGAGGAGGAAAGGCTTGGTGTTTCTGTAACCTATCCACCCTAGAATTTCCATCCTTTGAACAAGTCCTCCTTAAAAAATAGAATTAGTAAATAGGAAAACAAAAAAATAAGTTTTTACAACTGTCTTCTCTCCTTGTTCTTGTCTATTTGCACCTGATCCGAGAAAACATTTACAACAAATTTCACAGATCCTGGCTTCTTGACAGAACAAGATCAAAGACTCCCCAGCTTTGGAGTAACTTTTCTGCATAAATAAATGCAGCATTGGTACACTTTGGGGCTATATAAAGAACCTTTGGTTTTAGCAGTAAAACTGAGTTATTTTTAAGAAAGTTGATGTCAAGGGCTGGAGCCCCAGTCTTGGAATATTACAATGGACAAAAAAAAGCAGCTTGGGACTTTGTAATATTTATGTTTAAAGACTGCACCAGCAGGACAACATTTATGAGGCTTTTCCAAGTGAAGTACACCAACAAAGAGCAGAAGGCTTAGCTCAGCCTAACAGTATTCTATCTTTCTCTTCGTCATTTATGGGATCCCTGTTGGGCTCTGAGTGTTGTCTGAGGCCTGGAAATGTGTGACATAAATCTTTGTTAGTCCCTTTAAAAGAACCTTTGATTGTCTCAAGAGAGAATGGCATTGGGTCAATTCCATCCAGGAACCTCAAGTAATGACGGAATAAAGAATATAGCTCATTTTATCCTCAAGGAGCATGGTTCAAACTCTCCTAAGCATGGTTCTTCTCTACTGGACCTCAAATATTTCTTACCTAACTGCTAACTCTATGTTTCATTTTTTTTTCCTGGAGGGATTGAATTTTTAGTGAAATTGAAACCAAAGTTCTGTGGTTCTTTCTTCTTCCCTCATTCTCCTCAACGTCACACATATTTCCATTGCCCCATGTCTCTGCAAAACATGGGTATAACATGTATATTCTATCATCTTCTGTATGTTCTGTCCTAGCTTTTTAGCATGCATTATTTTCCTTGCAAAATAGTATATTTACTGAACATCTGACTCATTGGTAGATTCATGTTTAGAATGTTTTTCAAAATGTTTACCAGTAACAAGTGCTTCAGAAGTAATTATTGACTACATGTGCTGAATAAAGTTAACTTTTAAAATATTTCATTGCCATGCTTCTTCTTAAAATAAAAAACAAAACAAACAAACAAACAAACAAACAAAAACAGGAGAGTTTAAATCTCTCCATTAATTCTTTATTCTTTCCTGGGCAGACTGTTAAGTCTTTCATGCCCTACTCCTAATTCCTTCTACAGTCATTTCCCATAATCCCTACTGTGTGCCTTATAATGCCAACCTGAATATTCTTCTCTTCCCCAAAGATAAGATGCTCTTCTATAATTTTGAAAACTCTTCCTGTCTTTTCCATTTGTGAATTTGAATTTATCCTTCAAAACATAGGACAAATACCACTTCCTCTGTGACTCCTCACTTGACTCCTCAGAGTTGCTCTCTCCTTAGCACTTAAGTGACACTTTGTAACTATCTATCATTAATAACTGTAAATGAGGTATTGTGAGTTTTTAATTTGGCATCCCAACACACATACACACATACACCATAGAAACTCCTCTGAATATAGATTTATCTTATTATTTATATACAACCTAGCACCTAGCATAGCATCTGCAAAATAATCAGGTTTTAAAAATATTTTTTAAAAGAATGAATGAATGACTGGAAAAGGTAGGAATTTAGAGGCTAACAAAAGAGTGCCCTTTATTTAAATTCTGTTTTAACCACTTCCAGCTTTTGATCTTAGGCAAGTTTCTTGCCTTTAAAAATTATTTATTTTAATTGTGGTAAAATGTCCATAACTTAAAATCCTTTTAACCATTTCATGCATACAATTCTTTGACACAAAGTACATTGACAATACTGTGTAAATGTCACCACTTTCTATTTCCAAATTATTTTCATCATCTAAAAACAAAACTCATACTCAATTAGCAATAACTCCCCATCCATTCCCCCTGACACACACAGTCCTGTTAACCACTATTTTGCTTTCTGTCTCTATGAATTTGATTATTCTATGTCTTTCATATAAGATAAATCATAAATTACTCGATGTTCAGTTTTTCATCTCTAAAATGGGAGATAGTACTACATTCATAATAAGGTTATGATAAAGGATATATAAGATAATTCATGGAAACACTTGGTA
>JAKSZT010054478.1:12401950-12850123 GCA_026826555.1 Tolypeutes matacus
AGAAGAAGAAGAAGAAGAAGAAGAAGAAGAAGAAGAAGAAGAAGAAGAAGAAGAAGAAGAAGAAGAAGAAAAGAAGAAGAAGAAGAAGAAAAGAAGAAGAAGAGGAAGAAAGGAGGAGCAGGGGAAAAGCAGTAGCAGCAGAAACAACAAGAGTCAATGCATTCTCACTAAAAGTGAATAGAGAGACAAGGACACAGTAGACAAAATCCAACTAACCAAATGGTAATTTTTATTATGAGTCCTTTATTGGGTTGTGTGGGAGGGAAGAAGAAATCATGATTATAAAGGAAAGATCATGTCCCTGTTGAGTTCAGTAATCAATTCCTTTATCTTTTCAACTAACAGAGATATTCACAAGAAAAAATGGAAGGGAGTTTAAAAGGAAAGAAATATTTACAATATTAGGTAGTAAAGTATTAGGGAAATTTTTTCTCTTTTCAAATGTTTTAGCAATAAACAAAATCATTTTGAAAGATTACCCTTTAAGGTGTAATATTTAAATGGAATGCTTGCAGTAAGGGCAAGACATCAAAGCAGTATTACCAAGACATTGTTAAGAGTAAGAGAAACTTGAAAAGCTTGATATGGGATTTCTTTTTAATTGCCACAGTATAATATCACAGCCATTATGGGTATGTTTTAAGAAGGGAGGAATGGGGCTTTCCAGGGAGTGAAATTTCATTCACTAAAACAATTTTTGGATTAATTGTTATACCTACATCAAAGCTATTGAAAATGAAAAGAGGTCTCATAAAGAACTTCCACTGGATTATTAAGGGGATTTTGGGGCGAGAGTCGGGAGTGTGGTATAGGACTCATACCCCAGGGAAGAGTGGACGGGAGAGAATTCTTCTTTACAATTTGGAATAATCTTTATACCCAAATAAGTGAAACTTAGTCAGATGTGGGATAGGAGTCTCCAGCAGTAGCTAGAGCTTCGTCCTCAGATCTTGGGTCTCCTTTTGCAATTAACTTAATAAACCTGGGGGAAAAGAGGCAGTATAAATCCTTCATAAACAGCTACCCCCAGGCTTGTATATTTGATATCACCATGTGAAGCATTCTTATTGCTCAGAAAATTATGAACAGGACATTATCTACAAACACACACATACATACTGATTTTTTACACAAGATGAATGGGAGTTTCTCCATTTCTAATTCCCCAATTCTGTGTGCCAATGATTTAGGAACATAAATATCATTAAATCATTTTGATATCATAGGAGATGAAGAGTAGAAAAATGAGAAGCAAGTGGTTTTAAGAATCCCTTAGCAGCCCCTAAGTTATCTGATCATTTGAAGAAGTATCACCATTACCAAAGAGAAAGTTCTTAAGCTGAAGTTAACTTATGTTTCCAAAGTATACTTGAAAGTAAAATGACTCAAATTATCAACTTAATTTAAAATGCCCTTATATACACATATTTTCACTTTTACATGCGCAACAGATCTGCAGCAACTTTATTTGTATGTTCCTCGGAAGGCAGAGCTGCATCTTTTATTATCTTTCACCCCAGAATGTCAAAAAATGATTTTCCCATAGAAGGTGTTAGGCAGTCTTATTTTTGTTATTGTTGTTTAATGAAGTACCTTTGCTGTAACCAGAGTGGGTACAAATGCCCACGTATGCTTGGTCATTGATGTCATTATAAATGTGATTGATACCCCCTCAGAGATTTTCAGTTTCCAAAGTATATGCCAAAAGGAGTAGGATCTGAGAATAGTGGGGAATCAGGGGTCTAAAAAGGCCTAGTTTCCATCTCCTGTCACAGACCCAAATGCTATTATTATTTACTGGAGGCCAATGATTTGCTTGGCACCACACAGCTCGCATGGGGAAAGTTCTGTCTCTGCCCAGTGGGGTTTGAAGAACAAGACTTGTAAGACATAAAAGACAAGTAAGGACTGGCAAGACTGAGGAGCAATCTAAGCCCGTGGCTTAAAATACCATTAAAATAATCATTAAAACCAGGCGCCTAACATGCCCCACGATTCAAGCCAAAAACAGAGGAAAATGTAAGATTTTTCACCCTGTAACCACAGGCTCCTTTTGCAGTTGGTAGGCACCAGGGAAGGGAGTGATGCATTCCTTCCTGGAGGTTCTAAGGGAGGCTGTATAATTGATGTGAATGGTTTATTTTCCGTTATGTGCATCCACACCTTGACCGCTACTGTGCCCACAGTCTCACTGTTTATATTGGGATATCCGCCAGACCATGATACTTGGTTAGGATAGTTCCAACAGGCAAAACTGTATTCCCCAGGTGACCTAGGATATAACTTGTGAAAAGAAACGAATTACCTGAGAACGTTGAAGCCCAGGCTGACATCTCATAATTTGCCATTTACGGACCATGGAAGTCTTCTGGTCATCCAAAAGGGGCACGTCCTTCAAAGGCTAATTCTCCCAGTACAGAAGTATTTAAAGGACCTCATGAAAAGATGCCAGTGTGTGCACCAGGCTGAATGATGGCTCCCAAAGATGTCACCATCCAACTCCTCAGAACTTGTGCATACGCTGTCCTACATGGCAAAACAGACTTTGCAGATATGATGATGAGATTAAGTTAAGGATCCTGTGCTGTGGATTATTCTGTTGGGCCCAGTGTAATCACAAATGTCCTTATAAACAGGAGGCAAGTGGGTCAGAGTCAGTGTCAGAAAAGGAGATGTGAGGACAAAAGGTATGCCAACAGTTCCTCTAAGTGTAAGACCTCACCTATATATTTCTGAAAAAGTGGCACTTCCTTTTCCCAAATAGCTCTGTCAGAGTTCAGAACATGCCAGGAAATGTATCATATCTGGCCCAAAAGCTAATCCTCAAGGTCATCATGAGGCACTCTCCCCAATTCCACTCCTGATTATCGACTACCTGGCTCCCTAGGTACCATTGCAGGGAGTGCTTCTGCTACTTTTTCCTCCTACTTTGATAGACAGACATGATCTTCGTGTTCAAACACAAGATAGTTCCCTGCTCCTGAAGTTGGCTTTATGTATCCCTTGATACAGGTTTTTGTCCTGGTGTTGATTCTTGTAGCTTTTAACCAGGATACTGAATAGTGATTTTCTTTTGCTTCTAAGGTTACCCTCGTTTGTTGTTGTGTTTTGTTTTTTTTTTAATAATTAAAAAAAAATTTTTTTAAGATACTTAGATTACATAAATGTTATACAAAAAATATAGGGATTCCCATATGCCCCACTCCCCACGCCTCCCACACCCTCCCACATAAACATCCTTCATTAGTGTGGCACATTCATTGCAATTGATAAACGCATTCTGGGGCTTTGCCACTGTGCAAGGACCATAGTTCACATTGTAGTCTACACTCTCTCCCATATTATGTGCTGCATATTATGTGATGATATATAATGGTCTATATCTGTCATTGCAATGTCATTCAGGACAATTCCCAAGACCCGAAAAATCCCTGTATTACAGCTGTTTTTCCCTCTCCCTGCCCCCAGAGCCTCCCGTGGTCACTGCCTCCACATCAATGTTGTAATCACAATATGTCTATAGTAGAATACTAATAAGTCCACTCTAATCCATAGTTCATTCCCCAATATTGAGGATTCTGGGATGGTGAAGTCCACTCCACCTCTAATTGAAAGGAGGCTTTCATCCCATACAGCTGATGGATGGGACTCTCTTGCTTGCAGTTGTCAGCTCTCTCATTTCCTTTGTATGTTGGTTGTCAATCCTCACCTCCTTGTTAGTTGTCCCAGGTGAGTCCAATGAACTGGTGAGTAGGTGTTGCAACTCCACTGAGGCTCCACGCCCAGCTGGCACATAGACGGCCCAGTCTCTTGGATGTATACCTACAAACTCCAGCACAAAGTATAGGTTTATATAGAAGGGACAGATAAGCCATGTGTAGGGAAGCCATAATTGAGTCCAACTCTGTCACTCTCAGGAGCACAAACTCCAAAATAGGGCCCACTGGCAAGGCACCAAACTCTGGAGCTATCTGCCCTGACCATAGGACCTGGGTGTCTCCAGAACCCTCAGGAGCCCCACTATTTGGGGTACTATCCACTTTGGCAGTCTATGAGATCTTGCTGAGATGTGCATAAGCGTTACCTCTGGGATGACCTCCTGACTTACTTTGAAGTCTCTTAGCCATATAAACTCATTTGTCTTTACCTTTACCTCCTTTTATTTGAGGTCTTTTTCCAGTTGCATTGCTAGTTCGTGTTTGGTAATAATCCCTCAGTGCCAAGGAGGCTCATCCCCGGGAGTCATGTCCCATGCTGGAGGGAAGGTAATGCATTTATATGCTGAGTTTGGCTTAAAGAGAGGCCACATTTGAGCAACAAAGAGGCTCTCAGGAGGCAACTCTTAGGCACCCTATAACACTAGGCTAAGTTTCAATTTCAAGAGCAAAGTCTCATAAGCATAGTCATCAATATCAAGGACCCATCAATGGATCATCCTCCTTCGCCAGTCATTGCCCCTGCACTTGGGGGACTGTTGCTGCTCCATTAGAGAATGTGGCAGAGCTCTCCAGGATGGGAATTCAATATTCTCTCAGTTATTGTGTGAGTTTCTACCTACTCTGACAATGCCCCATGAACATTTGAACACATTTATATACCTTATAGGTATAACCAGGTGAACTTCCTTCCATGTACCCCCCATCACTGACACCCCACACCAATGATCTTCCACTGCCCCAGTTGTAACCCTTCTGTGATCCAAAGCTTCTTCAAAAAGGAAGCCATTAAAATAGCCAAATACAATTAATAGGAAAATGAAATAATAATGATGGGTTTAAATATAAGAAATAAAAAAACTAATTTTTTTTTAAAAAACTAAAAATTAAATTAAATTAAAAGATTGGGATATTAAAAAATAATGAAAAATATTAAAAAAAAATTTTTTGACATTTTGCCTTTCATCACTGTAGTATTTGTTGTCCTGTATGTATAGTGGCATTTTCTTCCATTTATTCCCGTGTCTTACTTTTTTTCATTTTGCTTTCAAATAATTTTTAGGTCACAGTAAAGTCACATACAGAATACAGGGGACTCTCATATACCCAACATCCTCCCCTTTTCCCCCTCCCCATATTAATACCATTTTATATATGGATGGTACCTTTGTTATAACTGATATACAAATAGTGAAACCTAGCTACTAAACATGGTCAATGGTTTACATTATGGTTTACATTTTAGACTGTACACTTTTATAAATTTTGATGATATTTAACATGGCCTGTGTCCATCATTGCAAGATCATGTAGAACACTTCCATTGCCCACTAAATATTCCCTGTTCCATCTATTCTATTCCTCCCTCCCCCTCCCCTCGGCGCCCATGGCGATCCCCTTCCTTCACTCTTTGGATGACAATACCCATAGTTATTTGCAACAACACTGAGGTCTTGACACACTGGTTTGTCCTCCCCTATTAGGAACCTCCCATGCTCTCAAGAGACTTCCATCCCTCTGTTTGTGAACAAATCGGTCCTCCCCAAGATGGGAGTCCAACTCCTTCCCGCTCATTATATGGGTCTCCACCCACTGATACAACACATTATGACAAAATGATCACTCACACACTCCCTAGAAGCCTGCTCCAGGTGCTCCCTGTCCTGAATGCCCCCCCCATCCAACATCCTAAACTTGTAACCCATCCTTGTCATATTGCCATAAGAGCATTCCGAACTTTGTACTTTCAACCACATACCCACAAATCCCCGGTGGATTTTGACCCTCCGGTTACAATGCAGGTGAAAGCTGTCCTGGCTACTCATATCTCCTCCTACTATTTCCCAGGAATTGTTCTTCAGCCCCAATGCTAAAGTAGGCAAAATACTATCCATGCTAACTTGGGTTCCACCCTGCTACATACCAAAGCAGAGCTAATGCTTGTTTTCTATCTCTTATGGAGTTTTTAACAATTCATTCTACTCCCTTTGCTCAGATTTTAACACAAGTCTCAGAGAGGTAAATTATGACTAGAGATCAATCTCAACAGCATGTACTCTGCATATTCAAAAACTCTCATGATGGAGCAAAGGGGACCAGACTTACCCTCCTTCCTTAAATGCCTGGAAAAATGAACAAAGTTTGTGAGAAAACAGTTTTAAGACACTGAAAATCATGCATCTAAATTCAAACAAACAGAAGCCTGGGTTCAGGGCACTTCATGATCTCTGCACGTACGTTTAGTCATGTAAGAGTTTGCAGATAGTAAATGATTATCCACCCTCTGGAACCTTCTATTACAGGTCTCCAAACCTGCAGGATAGTGACTAAAAGCTGGTGAAAAAATGTAGGTATTTAAAGAATGACAGAAACAGGAAGAAACAAACCGGCTGGGGAAAGTCATTTAACTCCCCACCCAGTGATGACTGAATTCCAGGGGGCAAGAATTAATATGCTGCTACATCAAAGTGTCCCTGGATACTTTTGAAGGAGGTTATTTCTGTCTGTTCAAAGATATTATGAAATGCTACACTTGGTGATAACAGTTACCGTGCTTCCACCCCCTCATTGATATAGAATTACAACTCAAGGGGATAACAATTAAATATTATTAGAGCCTGCAGTTTCCATGGTTACAATGCATATCTTGAGGACTTTAAAAAGACTGATAGTTGGTGGCATTACTGAAAAGACAAACAAAGCCCTGAAAAAAAAAGATCAACCCATCAGGATTCTCGAAGTCAAGTCCTATTAGAATGTTGTACTATCTCAAAACTATTTTGAGTTCCCAGATCTTCCCTAGTTTTTTTTAAGAAATGTTTCTCTGAATCATCTCTATTTAGACTTGGACTAGAAGCAGAAGATAAATAGCATGCCAATAAATCAAATCCTTTCTTCAATTAATGTATATACTTCTTGATTATTTATATAACAGAGTCACATAGACTTTTCAAAAATGGTGTGATAAAAAGTCATTTCTACAATAGCTTGAAAATGGTATGAGTGTGTCTCATTTACTGCCTTCATTCTGGGGTCATTTCATGAAATGGCCCTGTCTGGGTAGAAGAAAACATTAGGGGGAAGCGGCTGTGGCTCGATCAGTGGGGCTCCCGTTTGCCATATGGGAGGCCCCGGGTTTGGTTCCCGGGGCCTCCTGGTGAGGGCAGGCCCACCTGCACGGCCTGGTTGGCTGACCCAGCGAGCGCGGGCAGCAAGGGGGGGATAAATGAATAAATAAATAAAATCTAAAAAAAAAAAAAAAACAAAAGAAAACTTAAAAAAAAAAGAACACATTAGGCAGATAGTAAAAATTAACCGAGATGAAAAGTTTTCCGGGAAAATATCAAAAGGGGACAATACATGTGTGAATCATGGAAAGATGATTATCTGAGGGTCTCTAGGGATAAAAACTCCTAAACAGCATCACATGGGTTATCCTGATTCCTGCTGGAAACTTGAGCCAACTTCAAAGCTTCCTTTGCTGATTACACCAAGAGGTAAAGGGTAGTCAATGAACGAATTATTAGAATGCACAACCTGCTTGAAATGGAGTATAGCTGCTGAGTCACACTCTAAAATGAAATTGAGCTACTCATTTGCTTATGTGGTTAATAATTTGTTTGAATTGGATATCTGATTTTTAAAGCCTGAACAGAGTGTCACCAGAGAAAAAGGTAATCGCAGAGTTTAGCAGAATCTCATTTGGATTCCCCCTCCTTGAAGTATTTTAATCATTCAATATGATTTTCTGGACACATTTTTTTAACGTCTTGGAGATGAATCATTTTTTCAGGGTATTACTTAACCATAGGGATTTTTTTCTACCATAAAAATAGCCATTGTTCCCAGATGGGTGTTTTAACAGAATTGATAGTACTTGTACTATTTGGAGTCTCGTTATCTAATGCCACTGATTCATGAAGGGGAAATTAGACTGAATATGATAAAATCATTTTCTTAGTCACTCCTGAAAGGAACAGGTGCACAGTCTGAGAGGAAGACTAATTTGATAGTGTAAAAAATGGTTTTTTTGCTTTTACTTTCCTTTTTTTCCCCTCCCCTCCCCTCCCCTCCCCTACCTTCCTCTCCCCTCCCTTCCTCTCCCCTCCTTTGTCTTTTTGTTCTCCTCAGTGAGTTCCAAATATTATGAAAAAGGAGTTACATACAAACAGATACATCTTACCCTAGGAAAAAGCAAAGACACACTAATTATGAAGAAACGGAATGATATAGACAACTGTTCTAAAGAAGACTTGCTGCACAATTTTCTTTGTCTCCTCCTCGGTGTACACACATCTGGGAACCTGAGAAGTTGTCGTAAGGTGAAGAAAGTAAGAGCTGTCTGCTATTGATAAAAATCTCGAGTGAACTTTCATAACCTGGTGGTGATTTGCAGTGAGTCTCTCCTTATCGGAATACCATTATAAACTCTCACCTGGGTGAACACTTCGCTTCGGCCTGCCCGAGCAACTTTCATCTGGCATCAATCCTGGCCATAAAACAAGCCCATGAGTAATATAACAGCCAGGTGTTTACAATTTCCAACTTCCAAACCACCTGAAAGCTTGCAATCACTTTCAGATCAAGGCTTCCCTCCCTCTATTTCAGGACAGTGAAGAGAATTCTAAGAGTTGTAGCCCGGTCCCAGACATGCTTATCGTTGAATGAAACACTCTTACTCATTTCCCAGCAAGTCAGCAAACACTGTGAGTGATCAAAGTGGAATGACATAGTCGAGGAGTGTAAAAGCAACTGGCCTAATATCAGCGATGCGGACTGCGTAACAAGCGAATGCCTCATCTTGAAAAACATTGTCTTGACTTGCGAATGTTCTTCCTTCAACAGCTTGGTGAGTACGCTGGTGGTGCCAGACCCGGAAGCCTCAAATGTCTAAAGGCTTTTGCACTACTAAAGATAGGATAGCAGGCAGCAAGCTTGATCGTTCTCTTGCAGGAAAAGCCGTTAGGATCAAAATAATTTCTAGTTGGATATATATTTACATTCTGGGGCTAAGGACATAAAAAGAATTCACATACATTAATGTTTTTACTGTTTTTAAAAATAGATAAGGAATTAAGGACAAAACATACTGGAAACAATTTTATATTAATTCATTCGTTCCATAAACGTTCTTTGCACACTTAGCAAAAGCCAGGCACTATGGTATGGAGCTTGGAAAATTAAAATATTTATGTGTACCTAACCCTTAAGCCCTCAAAGGATTTAAAGCCAGAATTTTAGACAAAGTTTCTATTCTTTTACATTAATTGTTATTCTAATCAAATCTTCTAGGAAAGAAAATCTTTTTTTCTTTCTTTCTGGTTTTTGAGGAGAGAGAGCCTGGGCTCTGTTCTGGCTTGGCCACTTTCTAGCTACATGACTCAAAGCATGCTGGTTAACCCCACTAAACCTCCCTTTGTATCCCTGTGTACAAAGAAATAACACAGGGAAGCGGCTGTGGCTCAATCAGTAGGGCTCCCGTTTACCATATGGGAGGCCCCGGGTTCGGTTCCCGGGGCCTCCTGGTGAAGGCAAGCCCGCCCGCACGGCGTGGTTAGCTGACCCAGCGAGCACAAGCAGCAAGGGGGGGATAAATGAATAAATAAATAAAATCTTTAAAAAAAAAAAAAAAAGAAAGAAACTCTTTAAAAAAAAAAAAAGAAATAACACAGGCATCAACCTCATAAAGATGTCTTGAGGATTTAATTACACGATGCATGAAAAGCATTTAGCAGGGTAGCTAGCATATGAAATTAAATTGATACCAGGCTTGATTATTGATATTATTATTATTATTAATTATTATTATTATGTGACTTTACTTCACAAATGGGGTCAATATGATATATAAAAAATACATTTTGGATTCCTTTCCATGACCACACAATGCATCTTATTGATGATAAAATCAGCAAATCCCAATGAAATGAATTTTTAAATGTTCTAGACTGTGTACATCTTATTGGACACTTGGATCTTAGTCCGACAGATTCAACCGACTAGGTAAAAGCTCATTTACCAGTTAATTCTTTCCTTTGCCTTCAAGTTACATCACATCTAGATGTTGCCAGGTAAAAGCTGATTATTAGTCATCAGAGGATATTGTTATCTCCAAGGTTAAGCTCAATGTCATATGAAATATCTTTCAAACTTGTGAAAGTTTTTTTGGAGAATGAGGGTAAAATAAATACATCTATCTCTAGCTGCAGTTCAAGGTTTTTTTCTCTCTTTTACTTTATTCGGAAGATCAACTTTATTTAGGTAAATTTTACAAGTAATAAAATGCCACATATTAAGTGTCAAGTTGACGAGTTTGAACAAAGCACACTCTACATAACTACCATTCCAATAAAGATATCAAACATTCCCTTCACTCCCTCCTCCCCGACAAATTCCCCTTGTACCTCTTCACAATCAACCCTAATCCATCCCTGGGCCCAGGGAACTTAACGTCTACTGTCTGATGCATATATTAGAATACTTTGCTCTAGAACAGGTGTCTGCAATCTAGGGCCCCACAGGCTAAATTTGGCCTACTGCTTCTTTTTTTTAAGGTCCACAAGGAAAAAGTTTTTTGTTTGTTTTGGTTTTTTCACATTTGTAAATGGTTGGGGATAAAAATGAAAGCAAAAGTAGAATAATATTTCTCGCACGTGAACTGCTTGTGAAATTCAAATTCAATGTCCATGAATAAAGTTTTATTGTAATCGTCACACTCATTTGTTCACATATTGCCTATGGGTGCTTTTGCTCCACAAGAAGAGACTTGAGTAGTTGTGACAGAGACCATGGGGCCTGCAAAGCCTAAAATATTTACTCTCTGGTCCATTGCAGAATCTGGTTTATGTTTCTGCATGTAACAGAATTTCAGCCTTTTTATTTCCGAGCAGAATCCCACTGTATTCATGTACCACAATTTGTTTCTTTATTCACATGTTGATATACATTTGAGTTTTTTCCAATTTGGGGCTGTTGTAGATTGAATTATGTACCCCAGTTTAGAGATGTTCTTAATCTTAATCCATATTCCTGGGTGTGTGAACCCACTGTAAATGGGATCTCTTGAAGATGCTATTTTTAGTTCAGGTATTGCCCAGCTGAATGAGGGTGGGTTTTAATCTGTATTGGAGGTCTTATAAAGAGAATGAAACCAGAAGTCAGAATGAGAGAAAGCCACAGGGAGGAGCCAGAAGTCGAAGCCAACAGAAACAGGAAAAGAAAGGAGAGGACATCATCATGTGATGCTGGGCAGGGATGCAAGCCAAGGAAACCCAAGGATCACTGGCAGCCAGCATCAGGAAGCTACAGACTTTGGGGAGAAAGCATCACCATGCTGACACCTCCATTTTGGACTTCTCCAGGTCCAAAACTGTGAGCCAATAAATTCCCGTTTTTAAGCAAACCCATTGTGCAGGATTTGTCAAAGCAGAATGGCAAACTAAGACAGAGGCTGTTGTAGATTAAGCTATCGTACAAGTCTTTTGTGGACATATATTTTCATTGGGAGGGGGACGGTAATACCAAGGAGTGGAACTATTGGGCCATACACTAAGGGTATGGTTATTTTTATAACAAACTACTGTGAATAAGAGTTCTGCTTGCTCCACAGTTTTGTCATTGCAAGAATTGGCAAAATTCTTCAATTATGTATTCTTATGGGATTAAAATGGCAAGCATTTCTAAAGGAAAACACATAAACTAACTTTAACTTTTTGAGTTATTTATATTCTTCTGTTTATTAATTATACTTATATTTCTACCTTCCTTGATTGTTTTTCATATAAGATACTGTCTTTGGAGGTCTATTATCCTGTATGTCTTTTTTTTGAGGACCTCGTACATGGAAAGCAGGCACTCAACCCCTGAGCTACATCTGCTCCCCAATGAGAGTTGGTTTTTTCATTTGTTTGTTTGTTTTTTGTTTTTAGGAGGTACCAGGGATCAAACCTGGGACCTGGTACATGGGAAGGAGGTGCTCAACCACTTGAGCTACATCTACTTCCCTGTGTGTCTTTTATAGATGAGTGAAATATATCATATTTTTCATGAAATAGAATATAATCAGCACACTTTTTCTGTAAAGGAACAGACAGTTTTGCAAATTCTCTTCTCTTTCTTCTTCCCTTCCTTCCTTCCTTCCTGCCTCCCTCCCTCCCTGTCTCTCTTTCTATCTCTCTCTCTGTATTAGTCAGCCAAAGGGGCACTAATGCAATATACCAGAGATTGGTTGGTCTCTATAAAGGGCATTTATTTGGGGTAGAAGTCCACAGTTACCAGGCCATAAAGCATAAGTTTCTTCCCTCACCACAGTCCATTGTCACGTGTTGGAGCAAGACAGCTGTTGATGTTTGCCACGGTTCAGGCTTCTTGGGTTCCTCTCTTCCTGGAGCTGTGTTTCTCTCCAGGCTCAGCGCCTCTGTTTCCTCCACAAGGTCAGCTGTAGACTATGGGCTCTCTAGGCTTTGCCTCTCTCCTCAAGGCCAGCTGTGAACTCTCAGGCGAATGGCTTGTCTCTATCCCGGGGCCTTCTCTCCAACATAAAAACTCCAACATCAAAACTGCTACTCAAAGCTGCTTCAGCTCTGTTCTTGCCGTGCCTTTTATATTTGATTCCCCACCCACCAAGGGGTGGGGCTCAACGCCCTAGTGATGTGGCCCAGTCAACACCCTAATCATAACTTAATCATGCCCAGATTAACAGATCAGTTTACAAGCATAATTCAATTATATTTTTGGAATTCAGAATTACATCAAATTGCTAAATGGCTACACTCTCCTTTCTCTCCCTCCCTCTCTGTCTCCCTCTCTGTCTGTCTGTCTCTCTCTCTCTGTCTCTTTCTTCTCCTTTAAATATGTAAAACTATTCTTAGCTCATAGGCCATACAAGAATAGGCCATGAACCAGATTTGGCCCACAGTCTATAGTCTCCCATCCCCTAAGAAAAACTCACTGTTGTTTTGTAATTTTAAAAATGCTTAGAGTTTTCTTTTTTTTTTTAATTTAAAAACACCGATTAAAACATAAATCAGTCTGACTTAGTGATGAATAAAGGGTTTTCAAGGAAAGTCTTCTAAGACATAGAAAATATTCTCAGATGGCCAACAAACAGGGATGGGCTGGAGCCAGTTCTTACCAGCTTGGTAAGCTGATAGCTTAACCATTGGTAGCCTGAATGGGCTATAATGAGAGTATTCACACCATGGAAATCAGTGTTTTTTGTTGTTGATTTTATTGCCAATAGCACATTTTTATAATTGTATTATTAAAGTCCATGATTTAACTAGGGTTTGTAGTGCAGTTTCATGGATTTAAAAAAAAAAAAAACTCTTTTACCATTTATGCAATCTAACATTTCTTCTTTTATTCTTATCCAGATATATATATCAGTGCTGTTAATTGCCTTCATAATGTTGTCCTACCATCGTTACCAGCTTTTTTTTCTTTCTAGAGAGCAGGTTTACCAGCTCACCTTTGGCAAGAGCCCTCACGAGTACTAGTGTTTATCACACATGCACAGACTTGATGGTACTAGTAAAAAAATATTCTCCATGTTCCCCCAGATAATGTGCAAAAATCCATATTTTTCTCTCTCCTGTAATCTAACTCCACATTAGAAGTCCAGGCCATACTTTTAGAAGTCCAATTAGTTTTTTCAGCCATCACTCAGAAGGAACAAGAAATTATGAAATGCTTGGACATCTGAATTGATGATTATTTTCTGGTTTTATTTTTTTCTGCTATGCTAAAGCACGTTCTAATATCTCTTTGGATATAATTAGAATAATAAAGTCTCTCCCATATTTTTAGACTGTAACATTTTGTTCTCATTGTTTTTATAACAATTTTAGAGAGCTTCTATCTGATTTTGACTTTTGCAAATTGAGTTGAATCATCATATAATTCCAGAGTCAGCTACAGGCCAAATCTGGCAAACAGTTTTATACTGCTCTGCCATGAGCTAAGAATATTGTCTACTTTTTTTAATGAGGAAAAAGAATAAGAAGGAGGTGGATGAGGGGAAGGGGGGTGGCATGTAGACAGGAAACATATGGCCAACAGAAACTAAAATATTTACTATCTGGCCCTTTACAGAAAAAGTTTGCTGACCTCTGATATAGATCTTCAACACAGCATTAATATTCCATAATCTATTTAATATTTGAACATTATAACATAAGATATAGGGCATGGAATAAATTTTCTTTCTATTTATTCCCTTTTATTTAATGACAAATAATGAAATAAGTAAGAAAAAGGAGCAGCTCATTTAATGGAAATTTACTTGCTTTTCCCTCTTCAACCTCCTACATTTTTGTAGATGAAAATATTAATCTAAAAATAGGCAATATTGAATGAAACAGGGAGTAATGCACTCTCCTTAGCTATCACTTCACTTCTACCAAGCAGTCCTCAAATATTCATAAGTTCTAGATCTTTAGAATAGGATAAACAAGTCAACTTTACTCCCTGTTTGTGACAGGCAGAGTGCCACAAAAATGAAATCTAGTTTTCTACATATGAATCTTGTGCTTTGGTGTTTATATGTTCAAAGCATGATAAATGTATTGAGAACTCACTGTATCCAAACCATATTACTAATCCTAACCCTATTACTGGTTACCAGTCTGAAAGAAGTCAAGTTACATATTTAGGTGCAATAAAAAAAATTAAATATCCAGCCACACTGTGCATGATTTGTTTTATTCAGAGGCCCCTCCTAACATGGAGGTATATCTCCTATTTAGCTTTCTCCCTGTTTGTATGATCATTTGCATTTACAAAGGAGACATTTGACTAACCTGTTGACAGAGGGGACCCAAGAAAGGACTGCTTCTTTAATCGTTCTCCTGGTCTCTTAGTCTTCCCGGAAATGCAAACACCAGCCCTGTAGGATTCAGGCAGCAGTTGATGGATGTCTGACTATAGGTGGCAGAAGGAGACACTTGAGCGAATCACAAAAGCTGAAGTCTTGGTTCTGCCTCGGGTTATAACCCTCCCAAATCAAGTGTGTGTGGATTGAATGTTATTGGAGCTGAAATGTAAAGGGACTGAACCAACAGAGTGGAAAGAGCAAGGAAAGCGCATCCCGGACCGAAGGAACCCAAGCACAGAGCTCTGGAGACAGAAAGGATGGGCCGGGCTGAGGATCGGGATAGAGAAAGGGGCTTATGGGACCAGTGCACGGTGAGGGAAGGGAGAATGGTAGATGGTGAGCCAGGCAGGGGTCAGAGCACATGGGGGCTTGGGAGCTTAGTTATGACTAAGACTGAAGGTAAAGTCAAGGCATTTTTGGTGTGAAAGGTGTCAAAATTTTACTCCCCCACACATAATTTCTGCACATTCCTAGAGGAAAAAGAAGACATGGGTTCCAGAGACTAGGAAACCAACGTGGAAGAGGTGAAGGAAATCTGAATATAATGGTGAAGAGAAATCCATGTACATCACTTGTGTAGCCAGTGGAGATAGCAATCAATTTCTGAAACAGAGTATATAAAGATGTTTTGGAAGATCAGGTCAGAAGATGAAGTTGATAGATTATCAAATGACTATAATTGTAATGAGAAATATATACAGAGCCGAGCCAGAAATTGGGCTTGAATTAATGATCAGTGCAAAGAGAGTAAAAGAAAGACAAATATCAACAAAAAATAAAGGAAGTATGATCATAGTGTACTATATGGATCAACTGGACTATTATTTTCATAGTCATAATACAATATAGAAATGAATATTGGTCTAATCATAAATGCCAAATAATTATCTTGGAAAGAAGGAGTGATGTGGGATCCCTGTTCTCAAGGTATGACAAAAAGGATAATCAAAATCTTTCATCTTTCACAGTGTGAAATCAAGAAATAATTCTTAAAATTGAAAAATCAAGAACTGTGATACAATCAAACACTAATTAGAGACATGTAGATAAATATTGAAGGAATCTGTTATAAGAGTTGAAAATGGTTGTCTTGGGGAGCAGGACACAGGGACAGTAAGCAGCTGTCTTCAGCAACAAGACAAAAATGCAAGCAGAGAATTACCACCCCCCAATATTATTTTTCTAATAGTCATATCATCATCCCTATAACTACCTTAGTCAATCAGCTTTGCCAAGGAAACCAGCTCTGGGACAAGCTTAGTGTTATCTTTGGAATAGGAACCCCAGTAGTGTGATATTTAGTTGATTAGTTAACTTTGGATGTCATTACTTATTTTCAAAAAAAGTACTCTGCACACTTGAAACTAGTGTAAAAATTAAAAGATGTATTTATGAAGGTCCAGATCTGAAGCACAGGCTCCTAATTAAGGGAAGAAGGGAAAAGGGGAGTGTGGCAGTTTGATATTACTTATGAATTCCAAAAATAAACATAGATTATGGTTGTACACTGATCTGTTCCTCTAGAGTGATAACCCTTTGATTGTATTAGATTCAGCTGAGATGTCTGATTAAATTCTGTTGTGATTAGCCCCCTTGGTCTGATAAAACAGACTCTCACACAGAAGCAGATACGCAGGAAGAGAGAGTGCTCCATAGATACAGCCCTGGGAGGAGAGATGAGTCTGATATTCTACTGCTGACCTTGTGGAGAGAACAGAACTGCTGAGCCTGGAGAGAAACAAGCCCCAGGGAGAAAGATGAGCCTTTTGTTAGCCTACAGCGAGGTCGGAAGAAGCTGGGACCATGGAGCCTTATGAGGAAGGAGGAAGGCTGAACCCTAGCAGATATTGCCCACCATTTTGCCTCTGCACGTGGCAAATGACTTTGGGTGAGAAAGTACCTCTTATGGTACCTTGAGTTGGACTCTTTAGGGCCTGGTAACTGTAAGTGTCTACCCCAAATAAATACCCTTTATAAAAGCTAACAGAGTTTTGGTACTTTGCATCAGCACCCCTTTGGCAGACTAATAACAGGGAGGGAGAAAGGAGATCAATTTGGCCGCCCTAGCTTCTGGTAGCTAATGGCTTATTTTTCTAAGGATTGTATCTGTGGCAAGTAAATACACACACATACACACACACACACTTTTTTTTTTTTTTAACTATCAAGAAATCTCCGTGGACATAGGTGAGTTGCTCAGAAATTAAATTAATATGGACCAGTAATTTTTAATCAGATCTATAAATGTAGATGGAACAATGCAATAACACAAATATTAATGGTGGGGTATTTCCAAGGCAAGGCTCTGAAAGGAAGTATTTCTGGCACCCCACCAAACAAATGTCAGCTCTTCCCATGCTAGTCTCTGACTAATTCAGCTTCATGCTGAAGTCTGAGTTACTTGTCTATATCCCAATTGGCCAGACTCTGAAAATGCAAGTAGATTCTATTTCACATCGACTTTGCAGAAAAGGGGACTCGTTTAGGGCTTGGCCTGAGAGTATTCTGTTCTGTGAAGAGTTTCCAAATTAAGACAGGGTGTGGTGAGCAATCCAATCCTGGTACTTCAAGTGGCTGAAGATAGATGCCCTGTGGGATCTTGCCATTTACTACACCCACACACACCATTGTTATTAGACAATATCACCGCACCCTGTCATGCACTAGTGTCTTCAATTAAAACATGTTTCAGTGAAAATATCTTGCAAGGGGTAACATAAAGTCCACTGTTTATAAGGACTCTTAACAGAGACTGTGCTACATGCCATCCTTTCATCTGGATACAAAGTGAAAAACTGAATCCCTGCAGATGTAGCATTAGACATTAAAAAAGGAACCCAACTCACAAGTGAAAGAATACTTCAGAACTTTATTCTTTTTTTTAATTTCTTGTCCATGCTCTACTGTCTTACATTTTAGAACCTACTAAAACTCCCTTCTTGTACTATTCCACTCCAAAAGTATCTAATCTAGAAAGAAATGTAACTTTACTCATCTAGAACAAGCCATCAGATTAGCACACAGTGCTTGTCCCATTCATATAGCACTATGGCCCCACATAGAGGGAAACTAAATGCCAGACAATACACATAAGCTAATATTCTGTTCACACTTGCCACAAATATGAATGAAGAGAACTTGGAACTTTCTATAGATTAAAATACAGAGAAGAGAGTAAGGAAAACTCATCAATGTATATCTAGTATCTAAGATTCAGAACTCCTAAGGATTCACAAAACCAGGGCCCTTTCCTCTCCTATAAATGAATCAAGACTTTTCACAGGACGCTAAGAAACTATTCTTTCCCTGATAGACTAGTCCCACCCTCTGCATGAGATAGAACACCAGCCTCTAATTACCTAGACAGAAGGTGAATGGAATATGCAGTGTAGTAATTAATTTTCCTCTAAGTTTTCTATAAATTATTCTATAGTTTGATACAATGAGGTTTCACATTGTGGTAATGAGCAAGAAAAGGCTTGGTTTGTCCCCCTTAGGCTGCGTTGCCAATGAAATAAAATATCTAATAAATATGCATCATATATATTTACCTACAGGAAAGTAGAAAAATTGAACACCTAATTGTAACCCCCTCCAAAGGAAAAGATCTGGAAACAAGTGGTTCAAATCAGCATCATTTCCCATCATTGTCCTTACCCTAATTAATGACATAATGATACAGGGATTGGGGTGGGGTTCTTGTTGATTATTAGCTTCATTTCTGTGTTCTGTCTCTTAACGTAGAATCAATAAACAATTCAAGACTTGCTGGAGTTTGAAAACAAAAATCAAAGCCAAAACCCTGGGTATATTAAAACCATTCCTGCTACAATAACCTCCGACTGGGAAATGAACTAATCATTCTCGTTGTTCAACTAAGCTCCTTACTGAAGAGGCTGAAATCACAGCCCCCCTCAAAAAGGAAGCTCTGGCTTAGCTAACATGGGAAAAGCATTTACTGACCTTCAGGTACCCTTTGTTTCTGAGCCTCTCTGCCATACCTCTCCTTCTGAACCACATGCCTTTCATTCCTCCAAGCCAGCATTTGATAGTTGAGCTTAGAATGGTGAATGGTGATGGGTGACTCATAAGCCATCATTTATATTCCATTAGGGGAAAACAAGCAAGATAGAGTGTCTGGTAACATGCTTTTAGCCAGATAGTTTCTATTACACAGTTTTTCCTTAGCAGTGTTTTTTCAAGGAGACAACCAGAAGAAAGTGAGGGGAGCAACTGTTCAGGCAGAGGTGGAATCTAACTTTTAAAATCACTAGAATCAGAAATCTTTGCAATACAAGGAAAGTTTTGCCTAAAAAGACTCTCTTGTAGTTTACCATTCATCTTATATGCTAACTGATTTGAAGACCTTCATGTCTTTAAATTGCTCCTTGAATGCTGTGGTTCCTTGAGTAGAGTATAAGCTTGCTTAGATGCAGCTTAGAAAGGACTTAGAAAGGACAACATAATCATTTGGTAACTCACTTCTAAAACAGTATTCCTTTCCCTATATGATTTCTTCTAAGTGACTGGTACCCAAAAGAAGAGGACTCTACGTCCAACACCAACAAAATGTGATGAAGATAGATGGCAGGACAACACAAAGAAATAGGACACTTCTGTAGAGCCATGACAGGATTGGTTGGTGTGTGATGATGCACTAATATCAGAATACTAACCAGAACCTTCAACATACAAGTTCAATGAGTGGAAGGGATACCAAGGCAAACTTCACACTAGACACACGCTTTCACAAAAGATAGGTTTTTAGTCTCATTTACATATGATTCAGTCACAGACAATTGATAGATGTTTTAGCCTAAAAACTTTCTCCATACAAAATCTGTATCTTACTTTAGAATTAATGTCTGAGTACACTAATCTCTTTCTGCTTTTCAAAAATATCTCTTTGTCCTCTGATAAAAAGAAATGAGAAATATCCACACCCTCATTTACATAATTAATTCTAGTGCATGAATGCAAAGTAATTTGGGTTGTGTAGACCTTTATTCAAAGAGATAGATTTTAGTGTGTTGAATGCTGTGAGACACAAAATTTTGCATACATTATAGTAATTGTGCATCCTTTCTTTCACACTGAAATGGCTTGCCTTCTGTGAGAGAGACAGCAGAAGCCAGATGCCATTTTACCAGCTTCCCTTGCAGGTAGGGGTTGTTACTTGGCTAATTAGACATAATCTTCTCTGTGACTTCTGAGATAGAATTTTCATCATAATATGAAGAGAGAAAGCATGAGGCTAGCTATCTCACCCATCTTTTTGCTTCCATCATTTGACTATTGAGTAATAATATATTGTTTGCAGTTGTAGCATGGGTTTTTGCATGAGAGAAAAAAAAGTGAAGAGTTTGGCTTCCTTATAATACTATTAACCTGATAAAACTATCCCAGGACCATCGTAGCTCTAGACTCCTTTGTATATGAGATATTAATGGCCTCGGTTGTTTAAACCACTTTTGGTCTTGAAGTCTCTTACTAGCAGTCTAAAGCAAGTGATTGGTTTGGAGATGAGGAGGCATGAGCCAATTTGCACCAGTGCAACAGAAGGAGGGGTTTTCTATGGATTCCTGGGTAAAAGAAAAGCCACTAAATGGAAACACTGAAACATTTGTTGTCACTTACTGTAGATAGCCTTTGAGTCCTTGAAATGAGCTAGCCTGAAGACGAGTCAATAGACTGAGAAGGACTGAGTGAAAAGATGAAAAACAGCTTATATTCTTGATGACATTGCTGAGTAATTTAGTCAACCAACCCTGGGCTCTGTACCATATCTTGGCTTCCTATCATGTGAGATAACTAATCTTCAGAAGCTTTAAGCAAATTTTAATTGGTTTACTGTGGCAGGTTGATTGCATTGATGGCCCCCATTAATGTCCTTCTTGGATCCATACTCTTTTCCCTATAACTGTAGAGGATCATCCCTCTCTGACTGTGAGACCTGTGACCCGGTTCTGAGCCTAGACCCCAAGTGGCCTGAAGTGCCTCTGCTCTCTTTCTTAAAACCCTGCCACTGTCATGCGTACCAGCTCAGGCTAGCCTGTAGAGCTAGAGACCACATGAGAGAACGTCATGTTGTCTCAGCTGAGACCATCCTAGACTGCCCTAAAGCCAACTGACACCCAAACAAGAAAAACAAACCAAGCCAAGATCAGCAGAGCTGCCTATCCCACCTCCAGCTGACCACAGAGACATGAGTGAGCCTAGCCAAGAACAAAAACACTGCCCAGCACTGTCTTAAGTTCTTGCCACTTCAGGTAAGTATTCATGTAAACTAGGTCAGATCCTCCAAGCAACATCAGTATCATCTGGGAGCTTGTTAGAAATGCATAATCTTAGACCCTCCCCAGACCTACTGAATCAGAAACTCTGGGATGGGTCCCAGAAACCTGTGTGGTTCTTGTGCAAGCTAAAGTTTGAGAACGACTGACCCAGGCCATGGGTAGGAAACCATAAGGATGCCAAATTGTTAAGGACACTAGTACCATCTAAGGCACCCTTGTGCCATAAAGAATGGAGGTGAGATGTCTCCAGTTTTGTCTGGTGAAAGGTCTTTTAGTCTAGTCAATGCATTGCTGATATGAACTTGTTTCTAGGTTTGCTCCTTCAGATTTTAATTTCTCAGTAGTCAAATTTTAGCAATAGCCCTGTTGTCCTCATTGGTTCTGAGATTCCTTTATAACATGTGGGATGACTTCCTGAACGTCAAATACATATGAGGGATTCGATAGGTTAGTAGGTATTGGAATGCAGAGTGAATATATATGGACAGAAGAAACTTGTATTAGTCAGGGTCCTCCAGAGAAACAGAACAAAACTATTTTAGTTTCCTAAAATGCCATACAATGTACTGACTTAACAACAAGAATGTATTGGCTCACAGTTTCAGAGGCAAGAAGCCTTTCTTCCCCCTGGCATCATATCTTCTGATTGGCCAGCAATCTTTGGGGTTCTGGGCTTTTCTGTCACATGGGAATATACAAAGTGTCTTCTCTTTTCCCCTCCAGGTTCCATTGATTTCTGGCCTTCTCTAGAAGGTCTCCAATAATAGGATTAAGACCCATTCTGATTCTGTTGAAATATCCTCATCAAAAGACCCTATATACAATGGGTTCACACCCACAGGAATGGATTAAAATTAAGAACATATTTTTTTCTGGGGTATATAACTCCAAGCCATCACAAAACTGAATTAACAAGGCAATCAAATTGAAGATCTCAGTTACCTCAAAGGGACCCATGTAGTGGTCCTCCATCTTCTGGCTGGACAGGGTTTGATAATATGCTAGATATAGGATTGGAGTTGAAGAGAGAATTAAGATACCAAATAAATTAATTTGAAAACAATACACATATATATAAGAGAAGACCAATTTATTCTCTTGTTTTCAACTAAGAAATACAGAAGATTAATCAGACAACTCTGGAATACTCTGGATCGTGGAAAAGAGAGAAAACAGAGCTAATGAAGAAAATAGGGAAAGTGCAGTAAGCAAATTGAGAGAAATATCTAAATTCACTCACTATTTCAGCCCTTGATTTATTAATTCTTTCATCCCTTTATTCATTGATCCCATCAGCAATTTAATGCATCATGGTTTGGGGTCACCATCCCAGCTGCCTTGCCAGGTACTTGGCACATATATTATTGGCTTCCAGTAGCTCATAGTCTAATGGAAGAGATATTCATGGATGCAAAATGTTATATTGCAATTGGGCAAGTGCTGTAGATCTTCATAGAAGCAAAATATTATAGACAAAGAAAACAATATAGGTCCAAGGAAAGGAAATCAGTGTTTAGTTTCTGGTCCATCATTTAACTGAAACTACACCAGGGCATCAATGACTTCCTTATCACCCAGTCCAGGGCACATTTTTATAGCAGTGAAAAAAATTATGGGCCTTGGCTTCCAGTCCTAATGACACAGTGCTTTATCGCACTGTTGCAAACACATAGCAGTTATTGATAATGTTATCAAAGAAAAATAAAAGGGGATATGAATGTCCACTCACAATATAAGCATTTCCATGAACCAGAAACAGAACAGAAACACACTACAATGAGCAGAGGACAAATAACTAATAACATTGACCCCTAGGCATAAATACGACAGTACGAGGTTGAAGTTTGACGTCTGCAGCTTAACAGAGGCACAACGAGTCCCTCATCTGATGAGAGACTGGAACAGACATATACTGTATGAAGCCCGTGCCTTGGGTGAAGTATAACCATCCATGACTGGACTGCTTTCTAGGACTGCAGCTCATACGAAGCTACCTGAGGTCATGGGCAGGAACAGAGAAACTATCCACTGACTCAGCGACAATCAGGATAATCCCTAAATCATATAGTAGAGCTACCAGGGTAAAATCTTGAGTGGGAAGATGGAGCTATTCTCAGAACTACTAGATAGAAAGGCGAGATCCTGAGACAGAAACAAAACTCCCACCAATTAAACTACACATACACTCTAAAATTTCAAAGCACATGGGCAAAGTTCACACTAAGATTTGTAATCAAGAAATATTGCATTCAAGAGAGCTTCACACCCTACATGAATGCAAATGATAGAGCAGTCTAAAATTAGTTTACTAAGCATTTTAAAAATCTTCAGTGATTTTAAAGTAATGAAAATCATTCATAAAGAAGAGAAAATTTTGAAGTAAAAACATGCAAAAGTGAGTTGAGAATCGACAGGTATAACATAAAAACATTTTGAAATCCTAGAATAAAAGAAATGTCATGAAATGAAAGCAAACATAATATACAGGGTAAAGTTTCATCTTGATCTAGTCTAAAAGAATTATTGAATTAGAAAGTGATACCTAGAACATAAAGAGACTTTTTAATTATGAAAAAAGTTAAAGAACATGGAAGATAAAATGAGAAGATCCAGAGGCAAAGAATAGGGAGTATAGAAAGAAGAATTTTGTAAAAATTGGTAGAGAAAAATGTTTCACAGAAACAGTACAAAGAGTTATCGAAAATTGGAAGAAATGATAACTGTAGACAGAATGTTCACCCTACCTTCGAAAGAGAATAAATAAATACCTCATTTAGACAAATACTAAACAGGAAGACTGAGAGAATGAAGAGGAAAGTATCAAAGAGAAAAGACAGACTCCCTAATAAACAACAAGTAGGCTAATATTTTTTTAAGTGCTCTTTTAGCATCCAGCATCTATCATTTCTGATTCAAAGTGCTAAGGAAAAAACAATCAAACTAAAACTCTATTCCTGCCAAACTATCATTTCATCCAGAATGGAAGCAAAACTAAAGACATTTTCAGAATTAAATTGCCTCAGAGGCATGGAGGGGATGAAATGTGAAGCAGATTCCCATGAAATCTTGACAAGTTAGGAACTGGGACAAAACTAACATAGAACTCATTTTTAATTGACTTTATTTTTAATATTTTTTAACGAAATAATCATTAATTTTCTTTACATATTTAAATCAAACAAGCAAGTCATATTACTTATAGAAAAATGAGAAAAAAAATAACTAAAAGATGATCATTAAAATTTTCATAATCTCACTGCCTAGATATGACTACTGAGAATATTTTATACCTTTCCAGGGATTATTCCTCTGCCTATGTATTTATATCATTTCAATGGAATTCATTGAACATAGTATTTTGTAAACTACCTCTTTTCTGAAAGCAGTATAAATTCCAGGTCAGAAAAAAACTGGTAATGAACTTGAATTCATAATCAGAATATTGTCTTGGGTTAAATGACTTTGAGATAAAATATCAAGTGCAAGTTTATGTGTTTTATTAGAACACCATTTTTGAAGCATCTTCTTAGAAAGTTTGTCTTATTCAATAAAACCAAATGCATTAGAGTTCTATATTCTGCCTATATCTCTACAGAAGTTTCTCTATCTTGCCCTGTGTCTTCTCTCACTCATTCCAGATATACTCTTGATCCTCCATGATTCTTTCCACTCTTCTTTGCTCTTGCTCTTAATTTTTCCCAACATTTTCAGGCTCAAAAGTTCAGTTTTTCAGCTAGCAGCTTGGACTCGGAAAACGGGAAGGTTCAGTTGTCTGGCAGCTTCAACTTGCATTACCGTGAAGACTTGTTTTCCATTGTACATTCCCCTCTTTGTGCCATCTCCATTCTGGCCATTGTGCCAGGCGAAATACCAAGGCTCGCTGATGTGGAGGATGGCTCGTCAGGAGGCAATCAGCTCTGCAGAGTGAGGGGGGAAAGAAAAACATGTGTGGTTTTTGCCGCCTTCACCTTGGCAGAGAAAAATGGATGTAAAACTGAGGCTGGGGTATAGCCTTCAGAGTTCTGGATGATCAGCAAAGCTAGCCTGAGCCAAGAAAGAACACATGGTAGTTGTGTGTGGCAGTGAGACCTCAAGAAAAATCACTTTGAGTCGTGCGCCTGATCATTTAACTGCCATGGGCACCAGCCCAGCTTTCTCCCCAAGTCAAATGTAAATGATTTAAGGAAGCTGGTCTTTTTTCCCCTCGGCTTTTACCAGCCTAAATGTCTGACAGCTATTTTACTGTGTTTACAAATTATGAAAATTCTGGGCAGCTAATTATGAAAATATTGAGAAATCTTATGAGCACGAACTCTTGGAGCAGGTTAAGGCACAGAACAGACTGTAAAGTCCTTGAAAAACGAGCTGCTTGCTCTCTACTTTTGCCAGTAAATTTTGGTATTCCAGCATATTGCTATGCTAATCTGAAACCCAAATGAAAAAAAAATCAATAAAAATCTAGGAGAAGAGTAAGGGAAGAGGCAGGCCATCAAAACTTAGCCGATGAGGACAAGCAGGGCAGTTTCTAAGATCTATACATTTCTCTTCCAATGGATCATCAGCCAAAGAAGCCAGGGAAAAATATGAAAAACAAGTTTTATAACCTAAATGAGAGTTGATAAATTTTAAGTTCTCTCTAAAAAAGGACAGCCTTTCTTCAAGTCTGACCTTGCCATTTTCATACCATCTGGAAAAAAAATCTAGTTGTCTTCCCCCATTTGTTTTATGTTGAATAAAATTAATTCATGTGCAGCAATAACAGAAAGAATATAAGTACATTCTTGACTGATTATAAAGTTGGTTAGCTTTCAAGATATATCATAATGCTTTAACAAATATTTTTCTTTTCTACAATGCTTTTCTTTCCTGCAGCAGATTCCTTTAGCTAATTTTTTAGATTAACTAAATCTATACAGAGTAGAGTTATTATCATTCTACTTGTCTAGAAAAGAGACGTCCTGGCTGTCAAACAAAAATCACACAGGTTGTGGACAGTAAAATAATTTTAGACTGTAGCTATTTTGTTGTCCAGTCTTGTAATCTTTCCATCAGAAAACGAAGCTTTCTGTGTTTAGATAATGTTACATAAAGTTCACTTTATAGTCAATACTACCACTTTGCAGACTCTTATGCTTTAAGATCATCATTAATGCCTTAAAATAAATCAAAATCTTACATGAATATTGTGTAGTATTATTATAGGCAACCCCCAAGTTATATTACGCAGAAGTTAGCATCTCAGAGGGGCACCTAACATAAAGTACAATCACATTTCCAACTTCCCCTGCAGTTTGGTCCTATAAGAAATAGGCAAAGCTCCAGGGCTGAAAGATCTTTACAAAGGTGCCCCAGACTTTCTGTTGGCAGAAAGCTTTATAAAAGTTGTCATTTATCTAAGGTAGACAGGCAAGGGACATACATTAACACATGTGGAAGAGTGAACAGAAGAAAGAGAAAGTGATGACCTGCATTTCTCTGTGCTCGTATTATTAGACTGAAAGTACATAGTTGCACAAGTAATTTATGCCTAACACACTCCCCTAATCTTTCTACCGGACAACTGCCTAGATATAGCTATACATAACCCACATGCCCTTTAACTGGAACATCAAGTATATAACATTTAAACATCATAATACAGACCAATTACATTTATGTCTGACATTTTGTCCTTTTGCAAAGATCAAGCAACATGCCAGTGATAAAACCTGTTTGGTTTGACGTTGCTCATCCCCAGTGAAGCCATGCTGGCTGCTACTGCTTGTTGATTCTTCTTGGAATTAAAAGTCAATGTGTGGGGGGCGGATGTGGCTCAACTGGTTGGGCGTCCGTCTCCCATATGGAGGGACCTGGGTTCGATCCCCGGGACCTCCCGGTAAAATAAAAAAATAAATAATTAAAAAAAAAAAAAAAAGTCAATGTGCTCTCAGACCTAGAGTGTTTCCTTTGAATACAAGCAGTACAGAGTTTGAAATACTTGTATCGAACATTGGACTCTCGCCCATATTCAGTCTTCAGGCATCTTCCCCACTCTCCATGATTCTTCAGAGTTAACAGACAGTTGCTTGTCAATTTGCTTACAGTCTGAGCTGTCAGTATACTTCAGAAGCAAATCAACAGGGCCAGAAGGTTTGAACTGATTCAGAGTAGCTGCGGACATAGCGAAAATGCTTTTGCACATCTTGGGTGCCATGCCCTCCTTTGAAAATTCTGCCCTGCCCTTCTCAGTTCAAAGTTCATCTTTCTTGATCATAAATACAGAAGTCAAACAAAGCTTAAAAGAATTGTGACACAATTAATGTGGTATATGGCGACTAATGACAGCTGCCATATCAGCAGGGTTTTTTTTTAATTTTAATAAATTATTAATTTGGAAATTAGAGCGCAAAGAGATTCAGCCAGAGAAGAAAAAGTGCAAATTGTGCTTTTCTGATACACATGTTTATTAGTATTTTGTCTCAAGCCTGGACATCATCCACTAAAATTCATTGCCTCAGTTACTAATGAATTAGCTAATTTTGGTACATGGAGACAGTATTCAAGTATTATAACATAATAACCATCTTCTTGCATAGGGCTAGACATGCCTAAATTAAGCAAAGTTTGTGTTTAATTCCAAAATAGTACACTCTAAAAATAGTCTGGTCTAGTTTAAAAAAATGTCCCTAATAAAAGAGCAAGATTTCGTTAAAACTGTGAATGACCTGATATATTGAAACAGATTTTCTTATTCTCTAATCTCTCCCCATGGCTCTTTCTCTCTTTCTTCCCTCCCTCTCTCTTTCTGAGAAGGAAGCATTTAATAGAATGAGGCAGCTAGCTGCCTCTTTTCCAATTACCATAATTCAGTTATTCTACATTCTTTCTGCTAAGATATAATTTGAAAAATCAACAGTGCACATCTACCCACATGGAAACTCACCAAGAATGCCTTGTATTCTATCATCTGCTGTCCAGATAGTGGATTGGAAAGGTGCGTGCTACCGAGAACCCTGTCAACAGCCTCAGCTTTACAAGGAGAAAGGATGTTGTCAAAGGACATGAAAACCATCTGGAGAAAAATATACCCATGACACTATGGGGACATATTAAGCCTTGAATTTTCAAATAGAGTTTCTTTATTAGCTTTTCCCACCAAAGCTTGATGATTTGGAATTATGTTTATTTTTGCCTTTCAGGGAATCACATTTCATTTAGAATTACTCAGTAAACATTTTAGGCTTTGCACATGATAGAGTACTAGTTGCAACTGCTCACCTCTGCCTTTACAGTGAGAAAGCAGCAACAGACATATGTAAAATGAATGAGCATGACTGTGTTCCCATAAAGTTTTATTTACAAAAATGAGCAAAAATCTGGATTTGGCATATGGCATATGGGTCACAGCCAACCTCTGGCCTAGAACATTGTCTGACATGTAATAGGCACTTCTTACAGCTTCATTGCATAAACATAAATTTGATGCCAGTGGGTGTCTTAATGAGTTTAGAATAGCATGGCATCATCCTGTCATGCTCGTGAGCTTCTGTTAAGGAAGGATAATAGCAAGTTACTATCCAGACTAGGTAAATAATTATTAACGTTGTCTACCTCCAATACCCAAACATCTTAAGATTATAGCATTTTAAAAGGATGAGGCGACTTCTAGATTGGGAGATGCACCAGCAACATATTTCCAAAATTCAAATATCAATGAAAAGGACTGGAAATAGTTACTATTTGTTCTCTACCACTTGTCTCCCTTGATACCTCTTTCTTTTTTTCCCTTTGTTCTCTCTCGATTTTATTTTCCATGGTCCTTTCTTAACTTTTCTTTATTTTCCCCTGTTAGATTCTCCTATTTCATCTGCATTGCTTGTATATAAAATCACAACATAAAATGTTTCTTCAGGGCTTCTCTTCTATAAGCTCCTTATCTTCTTATCTCACCTCCATCCTTTTCATAGATACCAGCTTCTGTAGATATCTCCAGTTTACTATCTCCTCACAATACAGAAAATATAACAAATATTTACTGACTCAACCCCTCTTTCTGCCACTACCAAATTTCTTCTATTTCTCATCATTTTCTCCTGTCTCCATAAAAAGTAAATCTCATTCCTTTAAAACTCAAGTTATTCCTACAACTCTTGGTCCTATCCCTTCTAGTCTCCTCTGACTTAGACCTTGGCAATCATTCTCTCTTTTTCTATATTCAATTTTTCTAACATCTCTGGCTTCTTTCCCTTAACCCTCAATATATTGAAGACTCCTCTATATTTTATAAAAATCAAAACATTCATCACTTTTTTATCTTCGATCTCCTGCCTTAACTCCCTCCCTCCCCTCACTGCCAAATTTCTCTCCTTGGTCTTCTGCTTTCCTGTCTCTCCATTCTCTCCTGGCCCATCCTCTTCTCTCTCTATTCTCAGTATTGCCTCTAATCTGATAATTCCTAAATCTGTAGTCTACCCCAATATTTCTCCAGACCTCAGACCCAAACGTCCATTTCCACAGAGTGTTTCCAAATAGAACTCTTCCTAACATATTGAACTTGATATGTCCTAAAATTAACTAATCAACCCCCCCCCAAACTCCTTACTCCTTTTTTATTCCCTAATTCAATTAACACCAACTTTCCTCTTCAAGTTTCGTTAACTTAACTCCCCACAGCCTCCTATCTTCACATTTGCTATCTCCTTTCCTAAAACCAAATCAATCAATGAGTCTTTGCAATGTTACCTTTTTCTGGAAAGCATGCATTCTCTTTTCCTTTAACCCCTACCACAGCTGCCCTAATTTATATCTTCTTTATTTATCTGGTACTTTTCACCATATTTTTCACTAGTCTCCTAATTTCATAGTGTCGCTTTTCCAGGCCATCTATCCCACTGTTTCTATAGCTATCTGCCTGTTTTGAAGTTTGCATATCATTCCTCTCTTCAAAAACTAGTAATACCTTCCCATGCTTTGGAGTGTGAAGTAAATTCTCTTTATTCATCAAAATTCTAGGTAATCATTCAGTGTGCACCCTAATTCTTTAATCTAGTTTACATTCATCCATTACCCCAAGCACACTGGTCTAGTCTCCAAACCTAATATCACTATATTATCAAATTTTCTAACTAAAAATGATGCTTTATGTTGAATAATAATTAATTTTGGGGAAAAATAAGAAACACAGTCTCAAACCTCAAAATTTTAGTGTCAATTTCCTCTCCTGTATATTGTACACATTCCACTTACCACTTAATATTCTGATTTTTTAATTATAAAAAATATATCATGATTCCAAACTGTCAGGTAATTATTATTTTTATTAACTTTATACAATCCACTGATGAGATAGGTGAGATCATACCTGTAAAGATTTAGCGATGGTGCACAGCAATGAACTGTTTCCTTCATCATCCACATCATGACCCAGATAGCCTAGAGTTTTTTGAACTATCATCTTCATATTGGGCCCATGCTTTCTTTTTGCTTATCTGTTATTGAAAACAGTGTAATAATATCTTGTGTATATATACAAACAGACCTTAGAGTTTGTTAAAATTATTTTTCAGGGTAAATTCCCAGAAGCCAAGTTATGATGCCAAGGAACATAAGTATCTTTTAATAACTTTCATACCTGACTGGCCTTCACCATCTTGCTCCCTTAGTTTAGATAACAGCACCCTTCCATGAAACATACTTTCTCTCTCCCTTTTTCCCCTCTCTCTTTCTCTTTCTCTCTTGAAATCCTATTGTTCCTCATGGCCCAATCTTATGCATCTTTCTGCACAAAGCTTATTTTGTATTCCACATCAGAATGAATTATGCTTTACCCGAAGCAAATTACTAAGTCTCTCAGAGTCTCCACTAGACGATAGAATCAGATTAAAAATAATAACTACCTTATAGAATTGTTATGCTAAGTATAGATCACTTGAGATCTGCATGGTGCCTGGAAACTAATAAGCATGAATTAACTATTAGACGTCTCTATTACTATGTCAGGCTCGCCAAGTCTGCAGTGAGCTCCTTAGAGCAGCCAGCTTCACACCTCATCCCATTTCATCCAATCCTACACAAAGTTCTCCTCACCATAAGTGACAAAGAGACCACTATGCTCACTAATGTCCACGTTCTCCTCCTCTTCCTTGGCCTACTCCTAGGCAGTAGTGTGCCGAAGCAGGCCTGTGACTGTGTTTACATCTAATTGGTCACATCTCTTCCCATCTCTGTCCACACTGTGGAGACCACACTGGAAGCAATTAAATTGTCCATGATGGGAGTGTTTATTCCCTGAAAAATGGCATATGCTACAAATCAGGGCATTTTGTTTTTCCTGGAGAACCAATTATTAAACATATACCAGCACAATTCTGCTTTTAGGTTACATTCCATCCCTTCTCTTATATCCAACTGATTCTCCATGACAACTTCTCAATTATGGAATATGAGTAGAAATGGCATATGTCACCTCCAGGCAGCAGCAATTAGGAAAACACATGTCTTTTCCACGTTCAGTCTCTTTCATGCCTTATCAACAGTTATGGAAAATCAAGTAACATTCTTAAAATATGTTGGAGCTAGTAGGTGAAGGATCCTGGGTCTCTGGATGACTTTACGAAACAGAGAACCTCCTCAGACTCTCATTGGCTTCTCAATTGGATGTTATTGAGAAATAAGCCTTTATTGTGTTAAGCTACTGAGATTTTGGGTGGTGGTTATTCTACCACTTAATCTACCCTAATATTAAAAGTAGCCAATAACA
The DNA here is from genome assembly GCA_026826555.1 of Tolypeutes matacus. NCBI lineage: Eukaryota > Metazoa > Chordata > Mammalia > Cingulata > Chlamyphoridae > Tolypeutes > Tolypeutes matacus. The sequence continues at coordinate 12,433,793 of JAKSZT010054478.1, forward strand.
CTGAGACAAACAAGTAATCATCAGATCAAATGAGCACTGGTTGGCCCTGAAATGTAACCAGTCTGACTCTTAGTTAAATACATGTTCCCCAACCAGCTAGCATGCAAGAACCAAAGGCCATTATCCCTAAATACTTGCCTTCCATGGCCTTGTACAATCACCTGACTACCTCTGAGTGTCAGCTAATAGGTTTGAATCAACTGGTAATTGTAATTGAGACATCATGTAACTAATTCTATCATTTCAAGCTGTTCTGTTTAATTCCACTAAAACTGCATCATGACATTTGGGCAAATGGAGGATTAAAAATATAAAGAGAGGGCGGATGTAGCTCAAGTGGTTGAGGGACTGGTTCCCATGTACGAAGTCCTGGGTTTGATCTCTGGTACCTCCTAAAACAAACAAACGAAAAAACCAACTCTCATTGGTGCACAGAAGTAGCTCAGTGTTTGAGCACCTGCTTCCCATGCAGAATTTCCTGGGTTCAATCCACAGTACCTCCTTAAAATAAATAAATATATAAAAATAAAGAAAATAGGTTTGAATAAAGCCTCATTTTTCAATCACATTGGAGTTGCATCCAACACTCTATTGCAAAGTATAGGCTCTATACTTACTGGGGTTAGTACTAAAAATATAAGGCAGCCCCTCATTTAAGCTTAAGGCTTAGTAGAAAATGGTTCCTCATTTTATATCATCAGATTTGTTAATTGAAAAATAATAAATGTGAACATTTCTACTCTGTGGAGTTAGTATAAAATATTTCCTCTCTGGAAGAAACTTTCAAAATGAAAAGGATTAATTATTAGTACCTCAGTGGAATTAAGCTTTCTCTCTTGGTACTCTGATCCCACTTGCTCTGATTTGTGTATGGCCAACTCTACCTACATGGTCACCCATTGACTCCAAAGGACTGGAAAGACTCAAAGTAAATGAAATTGCTGCCTTCTGGTCTAAAACATTGGGTGTTTCCATACGGATATTTCTGTTAGTGGCTGTTTTTCTAATGAAAAGGTAGGAATGCTGAGTAAATACTTGGGGGAGAGACATTTGAAAAGACTTCATTCTAATAAATCATCAGCTTTAATATTTTTGTGAATTGAAGAAAAAATTTGGGTAAGGGAGGATAATACCAGTGGTTATGTCCACATGTCCTCCTAGTGATGAGAGCAGTTTCAGTGAAGCTAGCCAAGCCTAAGGGAAAATGCCAAGTTGATTTGAACATGGCACAAATTTGAGTTCCAGAAATCAATTCCTAACTCCCTAATAATTCAAGGATCAAAGATTAAATGTGTGTGGAGAAGGACAGCGGTTTCTCTCCCTCCTGAAGCTGTTGATGCTCCCTTTCACGAAACCCTTGAGATAGCTGCTCTCTTGAGAAATCTGCAAATATGATGTTATGCCATGAGTAGAGAGGAGACAGTGGCTACTATTCCTGAGCATGTGGAAGAACTATATTCTATATAGCGCATGAAATATCAGCTTGGCCAGCGCCGTCTAAGGCTAAATTGATCCATATGATTGGAATTTTGCCCAGACCCTTAACCAAAGGGGGAGAAAAAAAGGCATCATTTTGAAATTAGCATTATCAATACAGTAATAAATTCTGAATGTTAGTTGGGCCTGACATAGGAAGTGATGTAATAAGGGAGTGCTTACTGCTCCTGCCCCTTGAACAGGAAATATTTTCCTTAAGGAATAGAATACTTGAAAACTGCAGATTGCATTTTAATATTAACCAGATTTCCACATTAAACATGATTTCCGAGAACAATTTGATTTTTCTTTTTTTCTTTTTACCCCCACTGCACCCCTCAAGTAAGTGATCAGAACTGTGCTCAGCCACGGGCAGCTCCTGGAATAGACCCAGGGCTGCCTGCAATTTAAATGTCAGACTTTGTGCCATTGAGCAGCAGAGACTCTCACTCCACAACATATGTCACTCATTGCTGTCAACTGCTATTGTTTCTTGATATGTTCAGATTGCTACAAATTCTCTCATGGTTTCTTTGATTGTCTCCAAGTGTGAAATTTCAAAGCTTGTTTCTCCTTTCCTATGTTTAAGATGAGTAGGTGTAATCACCTGATAGAACAAGCAAAGAGCAATAGGAAAATTAGTCAACCTGTTTTATATTTTAAGATAGCGGAACAGAAAGCAGTTTTCTGGATAAGTGTATTTCTGTGACTAACTGCAGAGTCAAAGAACCTTGTAACTGGCTAAACATATCTATCCCCAGTAGACATATACCCAAAAATTCTAAGCTACTAAAAATGGCCTCTCTCGGGGTAGATTTGACAGCAGTGACAAACCATGATTGGTTAATTGCATCATTTCAGGATTTATCGGTTTTGATCGTTATAGCCTTTGGCAGCCAGTAAAATAGTAAAATAAAGGCAATTTAACCACAGTTGTGAAGGGACAGGGTAGAGGGTGGAAGGACTGCTACAAGAAATGGGCTGTCGTTTTTGATTCCTTGTAAGCAGCTGGTTGTGAAATGGGGGCCTTGAGACTAAGGGGAGTGAGAATATAGAATTGCAAAAGCATGGATATCTGATGCATGTGATGGAATGCATAAGAATAATAATTGTAGCATTATATGATAATTAGGGATAAATGGTAATGGTTATAAACAGTATCATTTTGCACAGCTTAATAAGAATGTCTGCTAAAATGGGTGAAGGAAGGGAAAACAAAAATCAACTCTGGAGTCCCTCTGAGGATCTAGGAATACCTCCCTCCCAACAAAAGTTGATATAATGGGTAAAGGAACACATAAGGCAAATTTGTCAGCATTCATTGGCTCTTAGATGGGTTCAACAGCAAAAAAACACACCTTGGGTGAGAAGCAATTGTAGGTAGTAGGTGGCATTTGCCTGAAAATGGCACTGTCCTTTATGAATTGAAAGATCACCTCTCTAGCAGAGAGGAGTTTGGGGTGGGCTCTCCAGATCTCAGGACTTGGAGACTCCTCAGAGGAAAATAGTGCAGTTACTCAAGTGTTTATCTTGATGCAGCATAAATGCCTTGAGGCCATATATTCTCCACATCTACACTCATCCTAAATCTGGTCTTACATAGAAAGGAAAAAAAATCTAACACTTGTGGACAATCTACAGTTTGCAAAGATGTATGTTTTGTATCTTAGTTTTCATTAAATCTCATGTTTAGCCACCTTATGAAATATATATTATCTCATTTTTTTAAATGAGGAAATAGGTCTAGAAAAGTAAAGTATCTCTCCCAAGATCAGAAAGAAAAGAACATTGCTGCAATACTACATGCAAAGTAATAAACCACAGAGGCAGCATTTGAACAGTTTGATATGAGATCCAGTATTATCAGGGACTATGTCTAAACATAGGTGGTTTATTGCTATCAGCCTTGTCTCAATGCACTAACCCCATACCCTTCAATGAGACTTTTGTCTTGATATCTCTTACTTACTCCAATAAGCTGCTTTTCTAGAAAGTGCCAACATCTCTGTGACTAGAGTCAAAGTACTTTGTTGATTCCAAGCCCCATTTGTGTGTAGACCTGCTTGGCCATAACAAAACACCTTTCCAAGACCTTCATCCATCCCCCTACCCTCATGGGTCCTGTAAAGTGTGAGTAAGTCTCCATGATGACTGTCTCTTTCCTGATTTTTATACTGACTATTTTATTGCCACATAACCTGCCTCCCCCCAAATTAGGAGGTGTTTTCTTCCAGTTCTAGCAGCAGTTGGTACCAATCCATTGATATCCATTGAAAACATTCTGCCAGAGCTTCTATCAGAGGCTCAAAACACTTGCAAGTATTTAGTTAAAGAATTTTTAATAGTTTAGCTTTCAAAATCCAAAGCACTTTAAGCAATAGCTGACAATAGTGAAAGAAACAATAGACAAATGCACAGTTATAGTTGAAAATGTCAACACTCCTGTCTCAATAAGTGGTAGAATAAATAGAATACAGTTAGCTAGCATCACCATAAACCAACTTAATGTATATCTACAAAAAAAAATACACCCCAAAGTCACATAGTTCAAGTGCACATGGCCCATTCATCAAAATAGACCATATATTTGACTCTAAAAGAAATATGAATATATTAACCAGAATTGAAACCAAACAGAGAATCTTCTCTGACTACAGTGGATTGAAATTAGAAAACAATATCAGAAATATAGCCATAAAATCCCCAAATATTTTGAAATTAAAGAACTTACTTCTAAATAACTCATGAAGAAAAATAACAAGGTAAAGTTAAATATATTTCTAATTGAATGAACAGGAAAAAAAACATATCAAAGAAGTGCTGAGAATAAAATATATAGCTTTGAGTGTTTATATTAGAAATGAAGAAAGGTCTAAAATCAAAACTACAAGGTTCCACTTTAAGACTCTGAAGAAAAAAAGAAGAATAGCAAGAAAAATGGAAAGGAGAACAAACAGACCAAATTAAATCCAACAGAGTAAAGGAAATGTAATAATGAAAATGAAATACAAAATATGTAAATAATAAACACAAACCATTGAAACCATAGCTTTTTGAAAAGATTAAGAAAATTGATAAAACTCTAGATTGATCACAATAAAAAAGAAAAGATACAAATTACAAAAATCAGTAATGAAAGAACATCAGAAATTAAAAGAATCATAAAGTCAATATTATGAACAGTTGCGTTACTAAATTTGAAATTTAGATGTAATGGATAAAGTCTTTGAAAACAAAATTGCCAAAACTGACACAAGAAGAAGTAGAAAATCTAAATAGTCCTATAACTATCAAATACAGTGAATTTGTCATTAAATGTCTTTCCAAAAATAAAATTCCAGTTTTAGATGACCTTCCTGGTGAAATTCATGAAATGTTTAAGAAATAAATAAAACTAATTCCAATCAATACCTTTCAGATAGAAAATAAGGAAACATTTCCCAATACATTATATGAAGCAAATTGTGCATTGATAATAAACCAAAAAAAAAAAAACCACATTAAAAGGAAAGAACATTGTAGACCAATATTCCTCATGAACATAGAAGTGAAAATCCTCAACGAATTTCAATTTCAGCAAATCAAATTCATAAATATATTAACTTGATAGTGCATCTTCATCACATTGGGATATATTCTAACAATTCAAGATTAGTCTTAATTTTCAAAAATATAATTTATAATATTATTGAATGAAAGAGAAAATCATATGATTATCTCAATAGAAGCAGAAAATAAATTTGACAAAATTCAGCATACATTTGTGATAAATACTCTCAGTAAACTAGGGATAAGTGGGAATTTCCTCAAATTATAAAGACCATCTACAAAAATTCTGCAACTAACATTAAACCTAATGGTAAAAGGCTAAATGTTTTCCAACTAAAATCAGAAACAAGGCATAGGTGGCAGTTATAACAACTTCTACTCAACATTCCTACCAAGGCAATAAAACAAGGGAAAAAAAGTGGCATACAGATTGAAAAGGAAGAAGTTACATGCTTTTTAATCTCTGATGACTTTATCAGGTGCATAGGGCTTCCTAAGGAAATATACAACAAAGTTATAAGAACTTAAGTGAATTTAGCAGAGTCACAATGTATAAAGTTAATATATGCTTTCAAATAACTATAATAATTTTTTTAAAAACTAGATGATTAATTCATACATCCAATTTTCACAAATGCTGAATGTTCCAAATATGAGATATAGAAAAATTCATTTTGGGGAGAATCAATAGCTCTAGATGAGTACTGATTGGGAGAGACAGCTTCTCTTAGTAGAAACTGAAACTGCTCCAAAAGGTTCATCACTTGAAAACCCAACAATTTAGACATTACTCTTATAAAGAGAAGTTGAAACTGAGATATAATGACAGACCCATTTTACTGCCAATTATGGAAGGTAATATCATTACCAGTTTATTGCAATTGAATTCCAGCATGTGGTACATTAACTGCCATTAAGGAAAGAGATGCCATATATATTAAGCTCTGGGCAAAAGAATAATAATATGAGTCCTGAATCAGTTATACTAAGGGATCTAACGTCACTTCAGCACCTGTAATTTGTCATTATTATTAAGCCATGAAATGAAAAGGTGAGCCAAGTGGTATGTGCTTTCCAACGGTAAAGTTTATATTGGAATGAGGTACTATGCCACCAGAGCTGCTAAAATATGTTATAATGAATTCATAAAGAAAACCCAGCCACTTAAAAATAACAAGGCCCACAACAGTGAATTTCAACAGGGTTTGCTAAAGAGGAATCAATATTTTTTCTCTGAGACTGATTTCCTCTGATTCTCTCTTGCAAATACAGTCATTGGAAAGTAAAGAGAGCATTAGTTTCATCTTAAACTTTAATAAGTTGAAGACCAGATGTTTCAAATTTAAGGCCTAGATTCAAGATATAGCTACTTCTTAAACATGCAACTTACCTCATATGCTCCAGGGAATAAAGCAGTAGTAATTATTTTTCATATGTGCACTAAGTAAATTAGAATAACAAATATGTTCAGAAACTGTCACAAAGTTAAAAATTGTAAAAGCTTTGAATAAAGTGTTACAATCACATAAAATTATTAAAATTCCAAAGTATTTTTGTCTATTAAACTCCATATAACAATGACTAATGAGTCTCCTGTGAATACTGGATAATATAGCTGCTAATAACAGCAATAATAATAACCAACACTTTATTTTTACTGAGTATTTACTATTCACTAAATACTATGCAAAAATGCATTCAGTCTTCATAACAACACAATTAAGAAGGTATTGTTATCTTTATTATTATATTATTAATATCCTTATTATTATTTGTAAGTAAAAATAATCAAGGCATAGAGAATTTAAATCATTGCCAAGGTCATTTATCTAGTAAATCGTAGAGCTGAGAGTCAAACAAATTTGTCATACTCTGAAAACTAAGCTCTTAAACATGATGATATTCTGTATCAGAATAAAAAGTAAAAGTATCTAGAGATACTTAACATATTTCAAGTAGCTTTTCCTCCACTCCCAAATGGAGGAAAGTACTATATAATAAGGCATTGTGGCAATTTGGAAGTAATAACCAATAAACTACTTAGAACTTAGAATCTGACATATATGAGCCAATAACACACATGCAAGTTACACAAATCTATTGAAATAAGAACATAGAAAACAAACTATTTGGAAAAAAGGAATAAATAAAGATCCATACCATTTAATTAAGTAGAATGAATAAATCTAGCTGCAAAGAATTAGTAGATCTAAAGTTCAGAGGTTCGTATTGACACACATGCACATGCACACAAACATAAACCACAATTCCCTTTCTTGCAATTCCTAGAGTTGATGTACCATCATTTCCCATAATCAACACTTTCTACTTTATTGGTCTCCAGTCAACAACAACAAAAAGAAATAACCTAAAAAGAGCTGTGGAGAAGTGAAAATCAAAGAGGTTCTAAATTTTAGCAGCAGGGATGGCGACTGTCAGAGGGGGAGCAGTATTGGGGTGAGTAGCAGGAAAGAAACTTAGCTGATGGCTAACTGCATGAAAGTTTAATTATTCATGTAGACTCATGGAGACAAGGCTGAAAGGATCCCTGAGGATGTCAGAATCCCTCTGTCCAACCACCTCAGTATCACGGAGCCTTAATCCAAACAATCAAACAATCAAACAATTCTAGGTAGACGGCTCTCTTCTTTGTGTTAAGAAAATCTCCAGGGTCTCAGATTTCAAAATTGCCCTCACTCACACATCCCATATATTTCCCCCATCTTTCCAAAATCTCTCTTTTTTACTAAGTAAATCTAACTTTCCCATGTGAGTACTGGGTCTGGAGGAGAAATATTATACAAGCCTTATTTCCCCATCTAAGAAGAATATTTTCAAGAAGCAAAATGGACACATGCTTTTGAGGAAATTGACTTTTGAAGAAAGAACCACCAGCAAGGAGCAGGAGGAACAATTCTCATGGTCACAGAGAACTGAAAATAGCTCAGGGATCCAACAGCCAGAGTAAAGAAACCTGCAAATGCATGGAGTATCAGAATATTTTTTCTCTGAGAAAATGTTGCCTTAATAGAATGGACATTTGCCTTAAACTAAAGACTAGTCTTTGGTCTTTTCTAACAAAAATTAAAACCAAACTGAAAAAGAATCAAACTGATTTCAAGTAACTTAACTACATTCCAGAACAAAGTTCAAAAGCATTTAAAGGACAAAAAAAAAAAAAAAAAAAAAAAAACCCAACACCCCTAAAACTGAAATTAACAGTACCTGATACCCAATAAACAATACCAGGAATAAATATGACTCATTATGAGACTCAGAAATCATACAGATGATAAAACAGATAACAAGGACATTTAAGAAGCTATTATAAACATTTTATGGGCAATTTTATGACAATAAATTCATCAACTTAGATGAAATGAACAAATTCCTTGAAATATGCAAACTAACAAAGCTCATTCAAGAGGCTTTGAGTAATTAAAAACCTTTACCAAACCAGAAATAGAAAGTAAATTCCTAAGTCTGAGTAAGGGCATCTGCAAAAATTATACCATTAATATCATACATAATGATAAAAGATGGAATGGCTTTGCCCTAAGATTAGTAATGAAGAAAGGATGTCTGATCTCACCCTTTCTTCAACATTTTACTAGAGGTCCTAGGGAGTGACTTTCCTATAGATGAGAAGAGGTAAATACAATATTAGCATCCTGAATGACATTGCAACAACAGATATAACAACAGATATAGGTCATTTTATATCATCCCATAACATACAGAACTGTGTGGGAGAGAGTGTAGACTACAATGTGAACTATGGTCCATGCTCAGTGGCAATGCCACAGGATGTGTTTATCAATTGCAATGAATGTGCCACACTACTGAAGGATGTTGTTTATGTGTTAGAGTGTGGGAGGTGTGGGGAGTGGGGCATATGGGAATCCCTATATTTTTTGTGTAACATTTATGTAATCTTAGTATCTTTTAAAAAATAAAAAAAAATTATTAAAAAAACAAAAAAAAACAATATTAGATCAGTTGTCAAAAAACATTTATGTTCCTATATACTGGTGATAAACTATCAAAAATGAAATTTAAAAATAAATAATATTTACAATACCATACAAATATGAAAAAGTTAGGAATAAATCTGAAAAAAATGTGTCCAACACCTGCAGATAGAAAACTATAAAACTCTAGTGAGAGAAACTTTTCAAAATAAATTAAATTAATGGAGGCTTTACCATGTTCATACATGGAAACTCAGTATTGTTAAGAAGTCAATTATCCCCAAGGTGATCTACAGATTTAATGAGACCCCAATCAATAATCCAGCCTGTTTTTGTTGAAATTGACAATCTGATTCTAAAATTTATGTGGAAAGTCAAAAGACACCCCCTCCACAAAAAAAAGCAAAACAAAACACATTGTATTATAAGAACAAAGTTGGATGATATAAACGACCTGATTTCAAAACTAAATATAAGGCTACAGTAATCAAGATAGCCTGTTATTGGCACAAATATAAACATATGGGCTAATAAAACAGAGTCCAGAAATAAATCCAAATAGTGTTGTCAACTGATTTTCAACAAAATTAGGAGGATATTCAATTAGAGGAAGATAATCTTTTCAAGGAATCGGATGCAGCTCAAGCAATTGGGCTCCTGTCTACCATATAGGAGGTCCAGGGTTTGATTCCCTGGTGAAGGCAAGCTGGCCTGCACAGCGAGCTGGCCCAAGTGGAGAGCTGGCCTGTGCAGGAGTGCTGGCCCATGCGAAGAGCTGGCACAGCAAGATGACACAACAAAAAGAGACACAGAGGAGAGACAATAAGACGCAGCAGACCAGGGAGCTGAGGTGGTGCAAGAGATTGAGCCCTCTCTCCTAGTCCCGAATGTCCCAGGATCAGTTCTTGGTGACGCCAAAGGAGAAGACAACCAGACAAAGAAGAACACATAGCTAATGGACACAGAGAGCAGACAATGGGGGGTGGGGGAGGGAATAAATAAATCTTTAATGAAAAAAAAAAGATAATCTTTTCAACAAATTGTGCTAGAATAATTGGGAAGCCATAAGCAAGTCAATGAACCTTTTTTTCTTTTTTTCTTTTTTCTAAGTCAATGAACTTTGACCCTTCAAAAATTAAGTAAAAATAGGTTGTAGACCTAAATGTAAGAGCTAACACTATAAAACCTTTAGAAGAAAAATAGGGGAGTATCTTAATAATAGTGAGTTTGGTTAAATTTTCTTAAATAGGACACAAAAGCACAAACCTTAAAAGAAAAAAATGGCAAATTGGACTACATCAATAATAAAATGTTTGAGCTTCAATAGACACTATTATAAAAATGAATAGACTGGTAGAAAATATTTGTGAAACATCTGATAAATTTGAGTTTAGAATATATAAAGAACTTTTATATCTCAGTAATGAGACAGACAAACATAATTAAAATTTTCACTAGCGAAGATATACAGATGGTAAATTAACATGTGAAAAGATGCAATTAAAATGTAAATTAAAACTAAAATGAGATGCTATTAAATACTGAGTAAAATGGTTAAAATTAAAAAGACCAATTACACTAAATATTGGTCTGGATGCAGAGAAATTGGGACTCTCTTACACATCTATGTGAATGTAAAATATTACTTTGAAAGAGTTTGGCAGTTACATTAAAAATTAAAATTACATCCACCATAAGACCAAATCATTCTATTCCTAGGTATTTATGCAAAAGAAATGAGATCATATGTCCACATATTGATCTGTGCAAAAATATTCATAACTTTATAATAGCCCAAAATTGGAAAGAATCCAAACATCTATTATCAGGTGAATGAACGTCCATACAATGGAATACTACTCTGCAATAAAAAGGATGAGCTATTGAGCTATTGATACAAGCAACCAACATGGATAAATGTCATATCAGGTATCCTGAGTGAAAGATGGCAGACTGAAAAAGAGCATATATGTGTGTGTGTGTGTGTGCATGTTTGCAAGTATATATGTATATGCTAATGGACACCCACACAAGCATTTATATAAAATTCCAGATAATGCAAACTAACCTATGGTGACAAAAAGCAGATCACTTGGTGGGATGGGTAAGGTGTAGGGATTCAGTAAAAGAGGAATTAGATAAGTTTAGGAGGTATATATATATGGGTATTATGTTAATTGTGGTGATGAATTTAGAAGTGTGTGTGTATGTATGTTATAATTATAAAAATTAAATATATTAAATTTATTGGAAATCAGTAAATCTATAAAATAATTTAACTAGAAAGTTACATACAATAATATTTATATACTAAAACACAAGGATGGGACAGATTACAAATTTGCCTTTTGTGAAAATAAATTTTCCCCACTGGAATCAGGGTACTTTCTTCTTCTTATGACAAACCATTTTCCCTCATTATACTCTCAGTGTATGTTGAGAATTATATGTCACTATATAACAGGATAGGAAGAAAGGGATCCATTCCATACATACTGCACACACACACACATACACACACACACAACAATACAGGAGTTGAGCTTGACTTTAAGGAGAGAAAGAGAGACATGGAAATTATGTTTTGGACCTTGGTTTCTGGCAGAATGGCGATGCTAAGGATCAAATTAGGGGCCTTAGAGAAACAATATTTAAAATAAAATTGAGCGTGTATTTGAAACATTCAAAGTCCACAGGATTGTTTGAGAGTAATTGGAAACGGAGAACTTTGGAGGGAGCAGCTGCTGCATTCCTGCTCACTCAATTATAATCCTCATTTCTGTTTTGAGCATTATGGTCTGGGAGAACTTTCTGTGATGATGGAAATGTTCCATATCTATACTTTCCAATACGTTAGTCACTATTCACATGTAGCTACTGAGCACTTGAGGTGTGGCTGGGGAGTAAATAAATTTAATGTGAATCACTTTAAATTTAAATAGCCACACATAACCAGTGGCTCTCCAAATGGCACAGGTTTAGAGAATCCTCATCCATACAACATCCCTACCTAAGAATTTCAGATAAACCTATCACCTTCATTTATTATCATTTATTTAATAAATATTCATTTGATACCTTCTCACTTTTGTTTATTTTTACATCCCCAGCATTTAGCACAAGAAAGACCATTGCCCTCATTAAGATCATGGTGAATAGGTGCCATTAATTACCAAATCCTAATTATAGTATTAATGGAAATGTCACTCAACTTTACTCATCTCATTTCTGCTATTTTCAAGACACTCTCAAGATCATTAAAATTTATCTGGGAGGGGCGATTTAAGCAAGTTTTTTTTTTTTTTTTTTTAGACTTTGTTGTTGCTGTTTATTTCTGGTACTGTGGAAAAGGAACAAATGTTGTTTTTTGACCAGTTGATGTTGTGTTAGACACCCTAAAACTAAAACATTAAAGTTCCTCTAATAGAAATGATGGAATACTCAAGGCATCATTTCATATGATATGTTGCCTTTTTTTCCCCCATTTCCTCAAGTCTGCTCATAATAAATGCTGAAGTTCAGAGCAACTTGGCGAGTACACTGATGTGACTTATGTATATCTATATATTGCCAAAATCAAAGGCAACAAAAGCATTTTACCAAGTTTTTAAAATTAAATCCTCTTACAAAAAGGGAAAAACATATTTGTTTTAAGATGCCCAAATACTGAAATACTCAACAAGACTGTCCAGTATATCTAAAACCCTGAGAAATAACCTGTGTGAAGTAATTTCTATTCACATATACAGAACATATAGATAGCATCTGAATTCTTTTGGGGTAGAATTTAAAAAAAATAATAATTGATAATAAAGCCCTGGCAATCAGATGGATACTTAAAATTATCAAAGCCTGGTTTAAAATCATGAGGAAAATAAAAGAAACATGTCAAAGATTTAATCTTGTGATTTCAAATCCATCCAGAACTGTAAATTTGTCAGAGAAACCCACTGAATGATCCTGAGGGAAAACAAGTTTAAGAAGGAAACACCAACCCCATACACGTGTCAAAAAGATAGGGAATCAATGTCTGAGAAGTCTTTAGACTGTCAGAAATACACACTTTTGGCTGCTTTAGCTTCTACTAATTGGGACACACAGAGGAATTATTAGAGCCTTGGAACCACAAGCCTCATTACTATAGAGGCAATAAAGCTTATTTTCTACAGACTTATTGGTTATCACCATGTTAAAGTGGTGAAATGCTGATATCCCCAGTACTCCTGTGAAAGATGGAGTAACTAAATCTAATTTTTGAGTCTCAAATTGCTAACTTCCTAGCAGAGCCAACAAGAATTACATGAACAACTTTATTTTTATATTCATAACTAAAACCAACTTGCTATATCAAAAATTCCTTATAGTGTAAGGGAAGGAAAAAAGATATTTATGACCTAACACCATTCAAATAGCATTAAAATTATTTATTCTGATGGGTAGCAAATAAAAAGCACCACAATATTTTGTGGCAGTGAATTAACAACATATGCTCACACATAGAGTACATTAACCAGCATTGGCTGTGCCTTTTGCAACACAGGGAACAAAGTAAGAAAGAGCCACAGTTATCTGGAAGAAATACAGGAATCTCAGGAAATATTGAAAAGGAAGGACTCTTTCTGAGTGTGCACGTGATGCCCATTTCAAGACGTCAAACCTCAGGTTCAGGCTACAAAGGCAGGTTATTAAAGTTACTTTGTCACCATCTGTCCCAAGCTCTGGACACAGAGGGAAGGCACAAAATGGTCCACCTTTCCAGCTCCAAAGAGATTCTATTGCTCTATCATCACCAGGGTGCTTTAATTTCCATCATGAACAAACGATGCTTTGAAAAAACTGCACATCTAATTTGTTTACTATTTTCATTAGTGTGGTTTTCTTGGTAACCAATATGGGAGCAGAAAAGATAGTTGTCTGGGTCTCAGAGCCTGTGAGTAAAGTGGCCTGTAACAAAAGGCGACTCTATGCAGAAAACTTGTTTTTATTTCTATAAAAATAGTTTCTCTCAATAGCAGCATCTAATAGACTTTTCCCCATAGTTTAATGTTTCCAAACTTGCCTGATTGTAAGAATCTTTTTGAATGATCATTAAATACAGACTACCAGACCCCTTCTCTGGGGCTTCCAATCCAGTGGGGAGGGTTAAGGAATCCATATTTTAAACAACTATCCTAGGTTTGAAAGACACTGCCCTAGGATATCATTCTGCTGAAATCAACTATCAGAAAGAAAAAGTGGTGCCAAATAGCAGCATGTAGTTCTGAGCAAAGTCCATGCAACCCTGGCCACTACTAGTTCCTCTCTGCTTCTTTCCAAGTCTCATGGTCTTAAAGAGATGTTTATAAAAATTGTCCATCTAACTGTTTACAAAAGGAGGTAGGACAAATGTATCATGAGCTGGTAAAGCTGTTTTTCCCATTTAGGTGCGGATTCCACACTTCTGACAGAGAGCTTCTGAAATAGCTTTTTTATCAACTAAATTCTATAAAATTAGACGTAGTTCAAGTTCCCCAGGATCCAGGCTCTGAGATGGAGATTTGCATACAGTAAGTTCATTGGGGAGCTCTTGGGATCAATACCTTTGAAGAAGTGAAAGAAGAAGGAGTAGGTAACAGGAGATGTTGAATAGTAATGCACTGCAACACAGGCATTGGCTGATTCTCAGGGAAAGCTCTGGCGCTAGGAATGTCCCTAAGAGTTACCCACACTATACCAAGGTGGCCAGGCCTTTATATTACCTTTATTGATGTTGTATTCAATATGGGTTGCCCTTGGGGATGAGATTGGACAAGGTAGTTATCTTCTTCTGAGAACAATTCTCAGGGAGAGACTCACTCGTGACCCCTCAGAAGTCAACACCAGTTAAGCAAATGAGGGCTTGGGTCCCAAAGGGCAGAATTGTGACACACACCACAACATCCGCTATAATGCCCGGATATCAAATCCACTTGAGCTCACCTTCTTTCATGTCTGGTTGCTCCACAATTCAAGAAGAACACAAATAAATGGGTCCCATACTTACCTTTGAGAACACGAAGCTCTGAACACTTTAAAACTGGTGATTTAGCTGAGAGTTTATGCACATTTTCAAAGTACAATGAAGGCAGAGGAGGAGAGTCAACATATTTTAGTACTAAGACGTCAGGTTTCATTAGAGTTAGTTGTTCCAGGAAAGCAAAAGGAAATAAAACACAGAGAAACACTAACAAAGACTCACATTACCAGCTTTTTAAATACACTGACCATACATTGGTAGTTTATATTGAAAAAAAAGGAAATGTGCATTTTACACATTTCAGTGAATCAACATTCTCATCCACTAAGGCCTCTCATCAATCATTTAGTGGTCAGACAATCCCGCAAACAAGGAGTGCATCCAAGCTCCCTTCTGGAGTTATTACGAGTTTCAGGTGTTGTTTGCTAGTCTTGCACAGTGGACACTTTCACAGGGTACTGTGCAACATGAGGCACCAATCCACAGCTAAATGGTGTGGCTCTCAGATTTTCCCTGGGGATAATCAAGCTTAAGTCAACTGTCAACAGAGGTCTTGTTTAACCACAAAAAGCCAGACGGTGCAATCTGTGCTCTGGCATTACTTCTATAGGACCTGGTGTTCTCTAGAACTAGGTTTTCTGCTGTCCTTACTGAAGTGGAAGATCTCTAGAAGTAAACTGGCAATTAGGGATAGGAAATAGCATAAAGCTCCATATATTTGCCTGTTTAATTTGAACATAAACAGCATTATGAACTTTGAACCTAAACTATCCTCCTTCTGGTAAATGGGAAGTGTGAGCGAGATCATTCTACAACCCAACCTGAAGTCAATATGCCCTCAAAGAGCACAAAGGTCACTTGGCCACTCGGTAGATAGTAATCATTGATATAATTCTAAGTCTTTATGGTTAACCCAAATGCCAGTTTTCATTTCCCTTGGAATTGTCACCTCTCTAATCTATTTGGAAAAGAAGGGAGGGATTGCCTCACATCCAGTCTTGAGTCATCAGTCTAGACTTTACTCAATAGCAAAGTGTGTTCTTCTTCACACTCCTGTCTTTCCCATGCAAACATTTTGTTTCTTACTGCTGGCCTTTCTATTGACCAATTCTCACTTGACCTGGGCATCAATAAAAGGATAAAGGAAGAGAAGGATTCAACCCTGTTCACTGTTCCAGAGCATTGTTCTCTTTACTTCTGCTATGACAACACAAGTCAAATGAGTGTAACCAACCTTAACCAATGGTTCCATTTAAATAAGATTTACACTTTTGTGTTAATTTCTCCTGCTTTTTTATCCATACAATTTTTTCTACAAGATAAGGAAAATGTAGCCAAGAGGTCACACATTTTACCAGGGTTTCTTCGTGGGCAAACTTATTTTCTAACCTTGCATATCTGATGGTTGGGTCTGAACTTCACTGTGAACAATCTTCTTTCTAAACCCTGCCTCACAGTCTCTCTGACCATCTTTAAAGGGTAACCCCCTATGCACATGAATTGGTTTTCTTTCCAAGATCCATTTTCCCCCTAGAATTTTATTTTTAACCAAGCCTGAGCACTTTGACTAGAACAAAATCCAAGAGTAATTTTTATATTTGAATTGGGGTCAGGGAGGATGGTCAGGGTAGAGAGGGGAACAGATGAGTTCACCTTTGATTTTCAAAGTCCCAGATAGCAGTTAGGGCATGTGGTAGGGCTTGGTATTCCAAGTCTAGTGGAGCAATCCACAAGAGCATAGGAGGCTGAGGTCTTGTTTCTTAAAGATCATCCCACCAGTGAATTGCAGACCCATGTCTTATTCTTCCTAGGAAAAATGAGCTGAAGTATCCATATACACACAAAAAAAGTGCACAACTACATACATATCTCACAAGGAAACATACTAAAACAAGCATTTTCATAATGGATTTAGGATTTCACAATATTAGGTGTTTTTCTTAATCTACTGTTCTATATCTCTATTTCCTTTCAGAGGAAAATTTGTTAAATCACTGTATATTTGTGCTGTCTCCACTTCCTCATCCTTTATGCTTTCTTCAATCAACTACAATCAATGTTTTACCAATATCACTGCACTAAAATAGCTTTTACTGTGGTCAAGAGCAAGCTACAAGTTGACAAATTCAGTGACCAACTCTCTGTCTTCATCTTCTTCAACCTCTGGGAAGAACTTGTCACAGATGAACACTCTCCCTGTTGACGTATATGACATCTGGTTTTCTTCTTATTTCATTGTCGGTCTCCTTTGCTGACTCCTCCTCTTTTTCCCAAAGTAATTGTTGTCCTTGGTTCTTTTATTTTTCCCTGTACATTCTCTCGTTAGGTGATTTTATCTAGTCCTATGGCTTAAATACCATCTATATGCTGATAACTTTCAAATTTATGTTACAGGTCAGAGTTGTATATCCTCTGTACAACCAACATCAATACTTGGATGTCTGATAGGTATCCAATAAACTTCTTAATTTAAAATGGCCAAAATATATGATTTTTCCTTTCAATTCTGTCCTTTTCTGCAATCATTTCCTTTGATAGTGGGTGCCACCATCTACCCAATTTGTCACAGCTAAAAGATCTGCATATTATTCTCTCTTGCCCCACATCAAATCCATCAATAGGCCCTGTGTTTTTAATTTCAAAAAATAGCCCAACTCAACTCACCTCTCAGTACGTCCAGCACTTGAATTCTCAAGGTTCCCTTTTAGTTGGACCGCTGCAAAGGCCTTGGAACTGATCTCCTGCTTTCACTCTTACTCATCGTTTCTCCATAAACAGCCCAATTGTCTTTTAAGAGAAGAATTGGATGACATGACTCTCTTGCTCAAGATTCCCCTAAAGCTTCCATACAATTTAAAATAAAATCAAACTCCCCTTCCCCAACTCCTAGGACCATACATGACCTATCTCATTTCTTACCACTCCTCTACTGATGTACTCGGCCTCAGGCATGGCCGTCTTCTTGCTGTTCTTCAAACATGCCAAAGTGCTTGTTCATGTCTCAGCTCTTCGAACTTGCTGTGCAGTCTACCTAGAATACTCTTCCTAGATCAGCACATGATTGGTCCCCTCAATAAATCAAGATTCTGCTCAAATGTCACTTTCTCAGGGGAACTTCGTTGAGCACTCAACCTAAGTAGTCCCTGTCCCCTCCATCACTCCTAATCACCTTGCTTTATTTATCATCATATCACTTCAAGTACCTGACATTATCTTCTTAATTTTTTGGAAGACTTTTGAAGACAAGGGTCCTGTTTGTAGTATTTAATCCCAGAATACAGACCAGTACCTGGCATGGAATAGACAATCAGTGAAGATGTATTGATGGAAGTGGATGTGGCTCAAACGATTGGGCTCCCATCTACCATATGGGAGGTCCAGGGTTCAATTCTTGGGGCCTCCTGGTGAAAAGCAAGCTGGCTCGCACGGCAAGCTGACCTCGCAGAGTGTTGGCCGGCACAGGAACACTGGCCCGCACAGAGAGCTGGCACAGCAAGATGACGAAACAAAAAGAGACACAGAAGAGGGACAATAAGAGACACAGCAGACCAGGGAGCTGAGGTGGCACAAGAGATTGAGAAGCATCTCTCCTCTCTGGAAGGTCCCAGGATCGGTTCCTGGTGCCGCCTACAGAGAAGACAAGCAGACACAGAAGAACACACAGAGAGCAGACAGCGAGCACAAAACAATGGGGGGCAGGGGGGAGTAAATAAATAAAAAAGATGTATTTAATGAAAGAATTGGTTTCCTGCTCTGAACTCTCCCTCTTAAATTGTGTCCTTTCACGGGGAATAAGAAGCAGGTATTTCACTGAGCCACGTTCCTTTGAAAACCTCTATTCCAAGCTACATAAAGATCTGATCAAACCTTTGAAATTACTTAGTTGGGCTTCTTATGAGAAAAGCAACCTTGTCTAGCAAGCAAATGAGAAAGTCGTATTGCTTTCTTCTGCTCACTGAGTTCTGGTCCGATTCATTTTGGTGGAAAATACATAGGTACCATAAGAAACAGTTATTTTATATAGGGACAAAGTTGTCTCAAGTATCACTTTTGCTAGAATCCATTCTTGACTAAAGCGACTACATCCTATCCAATTGAATATGCTCTTTATACTTAATATTTTGCCATTTAAATTAAGGTGAATTTACTAATCCACTCTTATCTATTCCTTATATATAATTCTAAACATGTAACTTCAATCCAAAATCTAATTCCATTTCTAAAATATTAAGGTTATTTTATAAGTTTCTGACAAACTTATTTGCTGCAAAACCAAAACTAAATGGATATGAAGTTATTTAGGATCTTATCTAAATAACTATATGTTTAACTGTAGAATTATGAATGTATTTAATTGTGGGTACAGTCTCAGATCTGATTTTCTTCCTCCTCAACTTTCCCCATTCATCTAGTTTCCTTACCTGAGGACAACAATTTTTACCAATTTTTCCTGTATTTTTTCAGATATATCTATATATTTCATTGAGTAGCAAATATAAATAGATATTTTTACACAAATGTAGACTTCTAGACCTTTTACACATTCATATACCTATTTCTACAACTTGTTTTCTTCACTTAGTATATCATAGACATCATTTCATATCAATAAAAAATGATCTGTCTAATTATTTTCATAGCAGCTTTTATTATATATATACTTCATAATTTCTTTAGCTAATCCCTTGTTTATGAATATTTCAGTTATTTCTATTTTTGCTATTATGAATAATATACTAGTGTCCATATGCCTAGGCATATCTATAGAAAAACTACTTTAAAGGAAAATTAACCTAATAATATAAGCAAAGAATATGAATAGATAATGCACTTAAAGGAAAACACAAATATCTCCTTTCTTTTTGATTTATAAGAGATATGAATACATTGGGGAAATTAAGCCTTTGTCTCTGAAATACATTACAAATACATTTTTCCAATTTATTAATTGATCTTTTACTCTGTTGTATTTCAAAGAAATTCATTAAAAGTCTTATAAAATCAAATTGTTGACTTTTAAATTTTCTGGATTGTATATATTAAGAAGGCCTTCCATTCCAAGATAATTAATATAAACTTCTTCCTTGTTTTTTCTATTCTATTCTATGTCCATTTACATTCAAATTTTATTCTCTCTGGATATATTTGGAGTAAGATGTTAAGTATGATCCAATTATTTTTCCCTAATAAGCTACCCAGTATTTTCAATACCATTTATTGAGTGATCCTTTTTTTTTTCCAGTTTACTTTTAATTACACAAGGTACTTCAGAGTCCAGAATGGTAAACAGAGTTTTCTTTTCTTTCCCATCCTGACTAAGCTGCAGTACAATTTCTTTTAGTTATGCTGTGGGTCTCGGGATTCATTTTTGGTTTCCTGACAGCATATGAAGGACAAGGACTGCTGCCACCTTCCAGAGGCCTAGAAAGGGTTGTGTCCTTCTCATCTGCAATTGAGACAACTTGACATTTGGGCCCAGGCCAACAGGCTTTTCTTTCTTCTGCTTCTTTGTTCTTATTTGGAATCTCAAATGTTAGAAAACAGCTGAAGTAGTAAAATAAATAAAAGGAAAATTTGTTAGGAAGTTATTCTTCCTTTTCCACAATGAATGTTTTTTAAAATATTTTATTATACTTTGTGGGGACCTCTATAATTAAAGCTAGTAAAGCTTTGTGTGATACACATATGTTTTATAAAACTCACTGTTTTATATCTTTGTCCAGACATTTTGAATTATCTGATTAAAACTTGTAAGAAATTCTACCAGGAGTTAATTCATTAATGTAATAAATTCAATGAGTATTTTTTTTATCAAAGGGATGAGAAGGACTCATAAATGAAGATAAGTTCTTTTTTTTACATTTCCTTGTATAAGTTAGCCTATTAATAGAGACAGTAACATAGCACCTTCCCGCAGGCTAGGGGTGGGGCCATGCCTGTAAAATAAAGTAGAGTAAGTTTTGCCATAAAAATACTAGAACTTCTATAGCATACAGAAGGGAGTGAGCAATTTTTACTGGTAGAGGTTAGGCATCACAAAAGTCATGACATTGCATCAGACTTTGAGGTCTGTTTACAATTTTAACATGTCAAGATAGAGATTAGAGGATATTCCAGAATGTATGGCCATCATTCAAGAGGAAAAAAAAGCATAGACACAAGATGATTGTTCTGGCAGCAAAATGCCTTTTTTAGCATTGAGACTAAAAAAGAGAAAGAATCCCTCCAAATGCCATGCTGTGTCTGCCTCAAAACTCTATCAATTTTATCTTTCTATTTTTTCTTAGGCAACTTTATTCTTCTCCATCACCATCTCCATCTAAGGTTACTGCCTTAGCTCAGAGCCTAATCCTATCCTTCTTAGATGATTGAAATACCTGGAACTCATTTCCATCTCTTGCTCTTCACAGTGTTCTTATTTAATGGAAATCTGATCATACTAAGCCTTTAAATAAAACCCTTTGGTGGTTTGGTGGTTCCTTACTACCTGCAGAATAAAGTCAAAATATCATTTCTATGAACACCAATGTTCTCCATCAACTATCTTTGTCTATTTGTTCATATTCATATAACTAAAATAACTCTTTCTCATGCAGCCCACGTATTTTAGTTTCCTAGGCTGCTTAAAGCAGATAGCATGAGGTGGGTTGGCCTAAACAATGGGAATTTATTAGCTTACAGTTTGAGGTCAGAAAAATGCCCAAATCAAGGCATCATCAAGGTGATGCTTCTTTCCTGAGACCGGCTGCCAGTGATCCGTGGCTCCTCTGTCACATGGAAAGGCTAATGGCAGTTTCTGCTCATCTCTCCCTTCTTTTCTATTCCATTGCTTTCAGCTTCTTGCTTCCATGGCTCGCTCACTCACACGCGCTCACTCTCTCTCTCTCTCCCCATTCTATTTATGTTTATAAAGGACTTCAGTAAGAGGATTAAGACCCATCCTGAATGAGATGGGTCACATCTTAACTGAAGTAGCCTCATCAAAAGACCCTACGTACAATGAGTGTCCAGCCACAGGAATGGATTCGATTTAAGAACATGTTTTCCGTGTACTTACAACTTCAAACCACCACACCAAGTTTCAGCCATTGCAAAGTGTTTACCATTCCCAAATTTTACCATGGAATACCACATGTTCACATTCATACTTCTCCCCATCTGCAAATTTCCTCCCTAACTACTTTTGTCCATTTCACATGCTTTTACTCATCTTTCAATTTGAGTTTCTCCTCCGTGGAACATTTCCTGATCAAACTCACCAGAACGGAGAATTCTATCCACAGTGGTACCATCCTACCTTGGTCATGAATCTACCCAGGCATTTTTTTTCATGGCATTGTAATAACTATTTATCCTCATGCCACACGGTTCAGTATAATCCTAGCATAGTACATAGTAGGTGATTGGTAAATGATCATTGAGTCAAATTAGATGGACCCTAACTGAAATGCATAACACTGAATTGAAATGGGACAGAAGGAATAGAAATGGGACAGAAGGAATATGAAAGGAGAGATAATATAGGGCAGAGGATTATCCCCAAGGCTTTTATATGAACTTAATGGAGAAATTAAACTGTATTTTCCACAAAGCCATATTTTTATACCATTGTGCCCAACAGCTTTACTGATATGAGATCGATTCCTCGATGTTTGCCTGGCACCTAGAGCACCCTCACTGCAAACACATGTGAAGAAACTTCATTTGTTTATGGGGAGCATATATGTGAAAGAATATGAGCAATTGGAGCTGTTTTTTAAATATATGTACAACAAAGTACTAAATATTTTATATAGAAAGTGTGACAGGATTTGAAGAGTGTCATTACCCAAAAACTAATAAAAGTCTTATTTTCTGCTTAAGGCATAAAATGAGTTGCTAAGATGATCAAAAACAGGTTGTAATATCAGAGAAAAATGTTATGTGTATGCTTTACCCCTTGCTAAATGGATAAAAAGATCTTGATTTGCATGTAAGCTAGTTTTTATTAAGATTCTCCTGTATTCTCTCAACTTCTAGATCTGTGGATTCAATAATTTGAAATCTCTCAACTTCTAGATCTATAGATTTAATAATCTGAAAGTGGATAATTTGAATATGGTTTCCTTTTTACTGAGCGAGTAGAGACAGAATAATGTATCAGAGAAAGCACAAGCTCTGGGACCAAGCAGACTTAAATTTTAATTCTGAGTGACAACAAGGAAACCATCTGATATATACTTGTTCTCTTCTGGAATTACATACACACATTTTATGGTAAGTAAGATGTGGTATGAATAAATGCAGCATAATATCTGCTGCCTTATAGGCCTTCAAAATGTTTATTATTTCCATTTTCTTAATCTCTGTTCTAAAGATCTCTTATGATCGTTTGATTTCAATGTTCTCTGGCTTATCTGTCCTCAATAAGCCATAAGACTGTTTATCAGAAGGAGAGAAACTGAGTTCTGTGGTGGGGTGGGATAGAACATGTTTTTAAGTTAATTTCACATCTGCTATATCATTACTTGGCAACTTGGGAAACACATTAGTAAAAGTGCAGTGAAAACCAATAACAAAGAGATGAACTCACCAGAATAACGTGGGAGAAGAGCAGTGACTATGAAAATGAAAGTGTCCTCTAAGATGATGGAATCAGTTTTCCAAGTAACGTTTGTGGAATGATGGCTCTGTGTTCGGGGGCCCCAGGCACAGCCCTACTCGGTTTTCAGTCATTTTATTAAAAAACATTGTTTCTTTATTTATCACTATTCATATTCATGAAAACATCAAGAGAGTTAGGTTAAAGCTGGGAAATTAGGGGAGATGGTATGATACGACAGGTTCTTTCTAAACCTACTTCTCTTTAAGAAGCTTTAGGGGATTATGTGAAAGACCATCCTACAAATAGCCTAGCAGATTTTACCAAAGGTCTAAAGATTAAAGGGATTGTATGCAATAGAAGACTTGAGAGTTGTAAGTCTTACTTTGAGCTTACTTTATCCGTCTCAAGCCTTTGATGACTTACTCAAGGTGTCATTTGACCATTACATTTGTTACTTCGATTTTGTAATGAAATTGCAAAATAGAGCCTGAAAGATAGTGGAATTAACATCACATACCACACTGTATTTTCTGTAATACTCTACAATGCCCAAGTTTTGTTTCATGTGATGAGTGAAACATTGTCCCTTTCTTCCTTGCCTACACATCTTGATTTTAGCTTGTCTGGAAGTGGCCAGATACAGGCATTTTGATCTAACTCAGCTGTTTAATCCTGTCCCTAATTTGACCAACTCCTTTGTAGCTAAGGTTGGTCTGGGATCCAATTTGCTCAATGAGACATAGGGACTATTAGAAGGAAACTTCTAGTAAATCTTATGATGAACTGGTAAGTGGGATCAACTAACTTACCCACCCTGTCTTCTATATCTTCAGAAGCCATCTTGGGACCAAAAAGAAAGATGTTCAATATGGTGCAGTAGAAAGGCAGAAAGCATGTGGGTTTTTAGCGTTATCAATGGGCCACTGGAGTAGATCTGCCTTCTTGTTACATGAGAAGAACAAAGCCAATTTAGGTAGACAATGCTGTTATTTGCAGCCCAAACACATTCCTGCAGACAGAGTGTGCTGAGTGGTCGAGGAAAAAAGCTCTTTCTTAAGAAACAGTCTTCCCTCTCTGCCTGCCCTTGGGAACTTTTAAGGAGGACAATCTATAGTCTCACTGTTTTATAAACAGATGGATATGAACACTGAAGAGAGCAGCAATTTATGGTAAATTCAAAGCAATAACAAAACATTCTTTCAATTATCTTTGTGAACTCTGCAAACATAAGTATTTGGGGCATACATTGTTAAAAAATAGTGACCCAAAACATTGAGACTAAGTAGACTCATCTTGGGAGCCTGTCTCTGCTCTCAGAAACACTGTATTTATTAAACATAAAATTAGCAATGCACAACTAGGTGTAATGAATGTAGTTCACAGAGGTAATCTCAAGAAGAGAAGATTTTGCTTCTCGTTAAGGAAGCGGAGCTCTTGACCGGTAAGCATGTTTGGTCAGCCAGCCATCTAACTGATGAATTAAAGGCAATTAGTTTTCAAGCTTCAAACTTCTTTTCATGCTCCACAGGCTTTGCCTTCAAGATATTTTCATCTTAGAATTTTGGGGTCCTGCACAGATATTTTGATACCCTGCTAATTTGTGGTCTTGCTAAAGACTAACTCTCTGCACAGCCTCCTGGAGTTGATTTGTTATTTCAAACTTCCAATTATTTCACACCTTCCTTTGAGACTTTTTCTAATTGGGTTGTATTTTCCCAATGGAAATCAGAACAGGCCCAATCCTTTCCTTAATCAAAATCCTAGCCTCTTTTAAAGATTAAAATTGTACAATGTTTTTAAAGAGATGTTTCTTAACAGTCCTGATTTCATTTTGTGGGACAAGCTAGGACTAAAATAGCGGGAAAATGTTTTCTTACCTAATCCCTAGGCTCCATTTTGACTTATAAAATCAACCATAAATAAACACTTTGGGACAATATTTATAACATAAATGTTTAGCTGAAGTTGTGATAATTATCTATGAACCAGCAAATGAATTTTATGATCTGTGACTATTTCCAACTTTATTCTTTCCCCAGGTAGAAAACGTCTTATTATGGCCATGCAGCATATGACCAAAAAGTCATTCAAAACAAAATTAGTCTAAATCCAGATACTACTTTCTCATTAGAAAGAAAATAAGAAGGAAAACTTTAGCTGTTCTTGTAAGGCCAGGGCAGCTAAATGTCATTCCAATAACAAAAGGTCTTGTTTTAGCCCCTTGTAGACTGAGAATAAATGTTTTGCATTACTGGAACTTGATGAGTGTGATTTGCCATTATTTTCCATTTCCTGAAAAATCTTAAGAAAAATAAAATCACAGCTCATATGTTCCACTGCCTTTCCCTACACTATTAGGTGTTTAAGCTGCCTTCTGAAAACATACCTTCATTTTTGTGTATATGACTGCCCATTCATGTGGGTGTTTGCAATTGTAACTGTTTTTGTATATGTCCACTCAACAAATCATGTTTACAGGAGGAAAGTTGCTTGAGTTAATCGGTGATTTCACAATTATTTATCAAATCACAATAGAGAATTTTTCAGCTAAAGGAAATGCAAAAACAGGTTAATAGTGCAAAGACAAGAGTCTCACAGGAATGAAAGAAATATTACATCCTTACCTTAAAGTGATCCCGCCACTGTATTGACACTTTGGACGAGGAGACAGTGGTCACTGGAGGTTCTAAGGGAGGAAGAGGGAAAACAGGTGTAATATGGGGGCATTTTCGGGACTTGGGAATTGTCCTGAATAACATTGCAATGATGGATACAGGCCATTATATATCTTGTCATAACTTACAAAAATTGTGTAGGACCGAGTGTAAATTATAATGTAAACTATAATCCATGCTTAGTGGCAATGTTTCAAAATGTGTTCATCAATTGTAACAAATGTACCACACTAATGAAGGATGTTGGTAATGTGGGAAAATTGTGAGGAGTAGAGAGTGGGACATGTGGGATACCCCATATTTTTTATGTAACATTTATGTAATCTAAGCATCTTTTTAAAAAATATAAAAAATATTTTATAAAAAATTTTAAAAAAACAAAAACAAAAAAATAATAAAAATAAAAACAATTATACCTCTCTGACCAAGAAATATTTTAGGGTCTTAGCCACTAATTTATTATCTAGAAAATAAAGCACAAAAGTTTCAACAAAATAAAAGATAATGTGACCTCTGGCCATCTAAAACAGATGTCACAAAGCTCAAGCACGAAAACTGTTCTACTCTTAACAGAGTTCCATCTTCACTCATGCCTGCTTGTTCTTATTGAGACACAAGTCAAAACTGCTTTCTTTCTTAGGTTATTTAACACATGGGAGAGCTAACTTCAAGAGAAGGTAGCATTGACAAAAGCAAGAGGTAACAACTTTTAATACCTTAAAAATAAGTAAAAAGTACACAACTATTGGAATAAATCAAACATAGCAGCAAATTAAAACATTGAAGTCTAGCGCCACTTAAATTAGAGAAAACAAACCTATATACTTGACTAGTCATTTCTTTTATACCAGTTCAGAAACATGGCTCAACAAGGTTAAAATTATATTTTGTTCAACTTATTGCATTAAGAACACAAGGGAAAAGCTAAATAAAAATGACAAATATTCCATGGGCAGTGATTGTTATAGATCAGTGTTTTCTATTTTTCCAATAGAAATAAATGTAAATCACAAATATGAGCCACATATGCAATTTTAAATTTGTATTAGCCCCCTTAAAAATGATATAAGTGAATTTTTAACAATATATTTTATCTAACTCAATATATCCAAAATCTTATCATTTCAAAAAATTTATTTTCTTAATACTTCATTCTCTCTTTTAATAATTTTATGACTTTGAAAAATAAATGTAATCACATTCTCCCACCATGTGTGAAAATAAATCCCAGATGGATTAATGAGTTTAATGTGAAAAATAAAATCACAAAATAACTGGAATAAAAGAATAGGCAAATATTTACCTTGACTTTCTAATCATAAATGCAAAATCTGAAACCATTTTTTTTAAGTTGTTATATTTGTCTACATATAACTTTTTGCTCATGAAAAACAACATAACCAAAGTTACAAAGCTAAGAACCAAATGAGAAAATGATCGAATCAGGTATGAGAGAAATATATAAAGTAATTAAAATCATATATCACAAAATATTTAATGACGTGGAAAATACTCATACTTAGTATTGACATTTAAATGGTTCATAAACTTCTGCTCTCAGTGAATAGGCAATAACAAGGACTGGATTTGCCCTCTCACCATAAACAAGAATATCAGAAAAAACATATGTAACTATGGCTTCAGCCATGGGACAACTGGCACCATGGCTCTCCAATCCTTGACAGTTGGGAAATGAACACATGAGCCCTCACATTGTCCCAGTTCACTGCTTGAGGGCAGTTTCCAGACTGCAGTGTAGGGAGGAGAAACCAAACAGAGACAACGATCTCACTGAGTGCAGGAGACAGTGGGCAAAAGTTGAGAAGACCAAGAACAGGAGGAGGGAGCTGTATGCAGAGAAACCACTGGAGTTCTGAAATGGAGCCTCCTCCAGGCTTTGGCTGCACACTGATCTGTGCACATGTGAAAGAAGACAAGCAAAGACAGGGAAAGGAAACACTGAAATGAAGGAGGCAGAACAATTTGCAGACTCCATGTATGGCAAGGAATAGTGCATATTTCCACAAGCCAGACTGGAGACTTAATATGTGGATAAAACAGTTCTTATAAAGATGCTCTATATGTTCAGAAATACACAGGAAAACATGATAATTATGAGGATATAAATGGGAAATATAAAAATATCCCCAAAGGAAGTTCTAGAGATGAAAAATACAATATCTGAATTAAAAATACACTGGAAGGCTAAGCACACTTAGGGTCCAGATCTTTGTTTCTGATCTCATTCTGCAATAAAAGTAGCCAGGGTTCCTTGGAGAAATGGCTGATTCTATGACTGGGGCAGGGAATATATAAGATGAGCTTGGAGCATCGTGTGGTGACAGAAAAAAAGGAAGTGCTGAGAAAGAAAGAAAAACCCAAGGAGGTTATGTCAAAAGGACATAGAAGCCAACTGAAAGAGCTTCCAATGGCCAAAGCTGAAATAATGTGGACTGATGATAAATTCAAAGAATAAAATCAATATCCAACCTCATAAAGGCATGTTCAAGTCTTAACCTGTGTCCTGGTGGGTGTGAACCCATCTGTGAAACAGGACCTTTGAAGATGTTATTATTAGTTAAAGTGCAGACTCATTTGTGAGTAGGGTCTTAGAAGATCCTTTTTAGATGAGGCCAAATTGAATAAGAGTGGGCCTTAATCTATACAACTCGTGGCCCTATAAAGACAGGAACTTTGGACACAGTCTGAAAGCAGAGTAAGCCAGAAGTCAGATAAAGCCACAGGAGGGGAGCATGTGGTAGAGGAGGAGAGGCAAGCCAAGGATTGTGGCAAGCCAGCACCAGAACCCTACATACTCTGGGAGAAAGCATGGACTATCTGTCAAGACTTTGCTTTTGCACTTCTAGCCTCCAAAATTGTGAGATAATAAATTCTCATTGTTTAAGTAAAAAAATAATAAAAAATAAATTAAAAAATTCAATACCCGGGATTCGATACTGATATGAATAAATGGCTGAATAAATAAGTAAAATTGGGTGGGGAATAGTCAAATCTCCCACGCAAAGGAATTCCTAACAATGTGTATAGATACTTTACCCTCAAGGAGGGGAAGCATAATTTCCCCACTCCTTAAATGTGGGCTTCATAGTGATTTCACTCCAAAGAATACAGTTTAGGAATGGGGGTGAGGGTAGCTTTATGATGGAGAAACCTGACAAATGCTATCTCAGCCAGGTGATCAAGGTAAATATCAACAACAATAAATCGTATTGATAGTACTCTTGATATGATATGATAAAAATGACACTCACCTTGGTGGGCTTCCTCCCTCAAGCCCCTATGTCCAGTCTAATCATTAGAAAACTATCAGACAAATTCCAGTAGAGGGGCATCCTATGAAATCCCTGACCACTGATCCTCAAATCCACCATTGTCATCAAAAACAAGGAAAGCCTGCTAACCTGTCACAGCCAAGGGGAGCCTGAAAGTACATAACAGTTAAATGCAATGTAGTATCCTCCATAGGGTCCTAGAACAGAAAAGGAACAATAGGTAAAAACTGAGGAAACCTGAATAAAGTAGATATAATAAGAGAGAAAGATCTCAAATCCACACCCTAACTACACACCTTGAGGAAGTAGGAAAAGAAAAGAAAACTAAATACAAAAGAGCAAACTATTCACATACATACACATATATATAGACATGGATGAACCTTGAAGACATCATGTTGAGTGAATTAAACCAGGCACAAAGGGACAAATGTTGTATGATCTCACTGATTTGAAAATTAGAATAAGAAAACTCATATAGAGTGATAATCTAAAATATAGGTTACCAGAGAGTAGGGTGAGGATAGGGAATGGGAAGTTAAGGTTTAAAATGTACTAGGTTCCTATTTGGAATGATGGAAATGTTTTGGTTATGGATTGTGGTGAATGCAATTAACAGCGCTGAAATAAATATATACGATTATGATTAAAAGGGTAAATGTTAGATTGCATATATGGTAACAGAATAAAACTTTTTGAAAAAAATCCATGGAAATACACTACACAAACAGTGAACCCTAGATTAAACCATGGACTTTAATTAATAGTACAGTTATAAGGATGTGCTAACATCAATTGTAACAAATGTTCCACACCAATGCAAGGTGTTGGGGAGGGTATATGGGAATACTGTACTTTATGCAGAATTGTTCTGTAAACTCAGGACTTCTCTAAAAAAGAAAAAAACAGAATAAAAAGTTATTCTTGAAAGGTCATCTTGTAAGATCAGGTTTTTATGTGGTGTGTAGAAGAGACAATGTTCAGAAAATCCATTGGGAGAAGAAAATTTATAAATATTAATAAGTGGAAGCATCATTTTAGATAATAAAATACAAAGCAACCAACATGTGAAAAAATATGTATCCTGTGCAGGACTTTTATCCCGAATATATTTTAAAACTCAGTAACAATAAGATTTGATTTTTAAAATGGGCAAAAGTCTTAAGCAGACTCTTCACCAAAAAAGATATTTATATACACACACATGAGAAGGAGCTCAGCATTATTAGTCACTAGAAAGGCAAATTAAAACAACAATGAGATGCCTTACACACTCACTTGAATGACTAAAATTTAAGAGAGTAATACGAAGAATTGGCAAGGATGTAGAGAAACTACAGGGCTGGCAAAAATTACTTGTGAGAATGAGAAATGGAATAACCATACTGGGAAACAGCTTTGCAGGTTTTAAAGAGTTAAACACATGCACACAATAAGAATCATCAGTCCCACTTTCCCCAAGAGAAATAAACTTATATGCATTACAAATATTTATATTTGTATTTTCGTAGCAACTTTTTTAAACAAATCAATTTGATACATATTAATAAAGCATATAATTCATCCAAAGTGTACAATCAATGGTATTTGGTATAATCACATTGTTGTGTGTTCATCACTTCAACCATTATTTCAAAAATAATAATAAACAAAATAACAGACAAACAAACAAGAAAATTCCTTACCTCACAATCTCTCTGTTTCCCCTGCTGTATATAGCTGCTATTTCTGGCTATTGCACAATTATTAATTTGTTTATTAAGCAGTTTTATTGAGATATAGTCACATAACATATGATCTATCCAAAGTGTATCATCAATGGCTTTTAGTATAATCACAATATTGTATATTCAACATCTCAAAAATTTTAGAACAATTTCATTACTCCAAAAACAAAGATTTCACACCCCTTAGCATTCTTTCCCCAGCCCTACATCACCACTAATCTAATTTCATCTTCATAAATTGATTTATATTCACATTTTATATAAATGGAATCATACAATAGTCTGGTCTACTTCACTTAATGTGGCTTTTTTTGTCTGATATTAACATTTTGTAGTATTAACCTACATTTGTTTAGCTTCAAAGAAAAATGGACTTATATATGCAATTTTACCCATATTCATATTTCACATAATATATTTATATCTCACACAATATATTTAGTTCATGAAAGCTCTTTCATACAGTATTTGTCCTTTTGTGCCTGGTTTGCTTCACTCAATGTCCTCCAGGTCCATCCATGTTGTTACATATTTCACAACTTCACTTTTTCTTACTTCTACATTATATTCAATCGTATACATACAACACATTTGTTTATCCATTCATCAGTTGATGGACACCTGGGTTGTTTCCAACTTTTGGCTATTGTGAATAATGCTGTTATGAACATCGGTATGCAGATATCTATTTGTGTCACTGCTCTCAGTTCTTCTGGGTATATACGTAGCAATGGTATTGCCAGGTCCCATGGCAAGTCTATATTCAACTTCCTTAGGAATTGCCAAACAGTCCTCCACAATGGCTGCACCATTCTACATTCCTGCCAACAGTGTGTAAGTGTTACTATCTCTCCACATCCTCTCCAACATTTACAGTTTTCTAACTTTTTAATAGGGGCCAGTCTAATAGGTGTACTGGTCTGCTGACCCCCAAAGCAGGTCCCTTGGACAGCTTTTATCTCTTTCTCTGTTGTTTTTGTGAGAGAGCTGAGCTTTGCCTGCCTAATCCAACATCACATTCCCACAGTCCTCCACGACTTCTCATAAAATCTTTCCTTATAACTAAAATCTAAAAAAATCAAAAAACAAAAAAACTGAGTGTCCATAAACACAGTGTGATTGATTAGAGAAAGCTGAATGCCCATAAACACATTGTGAATGGATAAACAAAGTGTGGTATATTTATACCATGGGCTCAAAATCAGCAATACAAAGGAATCACTAAGGATACACATCATTAATGAATCTCGAAACCAAGACATTAAGTGAACGAAGCCAGACAAATGACTACACAAGGTACAATTCCATTGACATGAAATTATATAAAAGGAAAAATTATATTGGTTGAGAGCAGATCAGTGTTTGCCAGGGGCTGGGAAGGGAAGAGGGAATTTGTTGCAAATGGATGTAAAATAATGTTTTGGAATGATGGGAAAGTTCTTCATCGTGGTTGTGGTGGTTACATGATGTGGTTACAAGAGTATGCATTTGAAAAATTGGGGAAAGGTGGAGAAGAGACTTCCTTATTCCACACTCATTCTTTTGCAATTATGCAGAGTAGAAAGGGAAAAATTATTCCATCTAGCTTAATATCAGTATATCTATGAAACAGGAATAATGATACCTCCCCACAAAATTGTTGATATTTTATATTTCAAAACTGTATGTAAAGTATACCTTTACAATCTATTAAAAATAGGTTATAAAACAAAATGTATATTTAAAATCCTCCTTTTAAATTACATGAATGTATATAGAAAAGTAAGTGAGGGTGGACAACAAAGTATTATCACAGATAATATCTGAGTGTTGAGTTATGTGTTATTTTTACTTTTTTACACTTTAAATAGCTTAGAGTATGCACTCAGAATTAGAAAAAATGCTATTTTGAAAAAATAGCTAAGGGATGATATACTTTAGCCTTTTCTTTTCCATTTTAGAGTTAACATTGTAAACTATTGGCACTTATGGTGGGAAATAGCTCAGATATAGGGGGTGTTACAATATGTTGAGTAGAAATAAAGCACACGAAGAACATTTTTATATTACATCTTACAAAAGTCTGGGTACTAGAACCCCATTATCCATGGGTACCACTAAAAGGGCTCTGGAAACCTAAATCATAACTGAAAATTCAAAGGCCATTTTCCAATGGAATTATCCTGGTATGTTTGATTAGAAACCTGGAAAGCTATTTGGTAGCCTCAGTATACAAATTTTAACCAAGGAAACAATAACAAGAAAGTCTTAATGGACCTAGAAACAACAGGGCAGGCACCACCTCAGCACCAACAGAGGGACCCAGCACAGTGGGCCTGAGACTCCTGCTGTTCCTCTCTCCCGATGTCATATTCCATCTTAATCGTGGGCAATTATTCGTGTCTCATCACTGGGCGCTAACTTCAACACTATACTACCCTTTTTTTGTTTGTTTGTTTTGTTTTTATTTTTTATTTTTTCTAATTTTCTCTTTTATATATATACTACTCTTTTAACATCCAATTCTTAGGCTCCCTCTCCTTTCTGTGTGCATTTCATAGCTAGAACTCAGCCTTCCCAGATGGGTTTTACTTTGCTGATGAGGGAGCAAAGTGGCAAAATAGCTCAGGTATGAATTAATCATCTTAATTTATTATTTCATGTGTGTTTGACAGGGGGTGGGGATAGAGACTTTCCTGCCTGCACTAATCCTGTGTACTCAGAACACTGAATAAACAATTCTTGCCACTTCCAAAATACAGAATTCCTCCAGACTGTGTGTGTGTGTGTGTGTGTGTGACACACAGAGAGAGAGAGAGAGAGACAGAGATAGAGACAGAGACAGAAACAGAGAACAAGAAATGATTGCCTTGTTAGCCGGAACACAGGTTTTCAAATCCAGTGTGTGATAAATTAGACCTTTCACTTTGCGTTTTTACTGGCAATGACACTCGAACAACCTCTGAATAGCTACTACTGCCGAATTTTAAAATCTTCCTGGCCCTGCCCTGGGCCAAATTTTAAAGGTACATCAACTCGTGCTTGGCTCACTCAATATTCAGGAGCCTCATCCTTTGTAAATATAAGTTATTTTTACTAATACCCAGTACTTCCGTAAGACCATAAAAACCTAAGATTGATGACAGTCTACTTTGTTGATAAAAAGAAAAGGACACAGATAAGTCCAGGTTTCTAAAGAAAGACTTATCTACCAAAGCCAAGTTGCATTTCATTCCCTTTCTCTCTTGAGGAACTCTTTGCTACTAAGTGAAATGAACTGTATGAATTTGAAAGGTTTTATAAAGTATTCTCCTCAATAAATTTAACTGAATATGCTTGATAATATCTCATAGAAGACCACTCTAGTTATTTCAATCACGTTTTCTGCTGGACTCACCAATCCTGGCACCATCAGTTCCTGTGAAATAATGCAGATTTTAGTCTCTGCAAACACACGTCCTTTACATTTGCAGTGGAGATCTCAGCATAAGAATCTTCGTATAAATGTATTTCTTCACTCTCATCAACTGGCACACAGAAATTGAGCATTCCAGGGAAGAAGGCAATATTTATTTTTTCAAATTCCATTCCAGCCAACTATCATAAACTTGGTTATTCTGAGTGCACCTTGATTCACTTTATGTGGAGCTTGCCAACAGGTGATCGGATACTCAAGCGCATTTGTCTACTCCTTCGGCATCCTTCTTATAAGACTAAAACTTGAAACCTGGATTTCAAGTGGAAAGCCCTTGGTCCAAAATCAGCAGCCCCTTTCAAGTGCCTCTTCCAACATTCACACCAGGAGATGGGGTTCCAAGGTGGTATCAGCATTGCATTGGCCACAATGGATCAGCAAGAGGCTCACTAAAAAGAAAGAAAACTCAATGAGCATTAGGACATTCGCATCAGGCAAATGCAGTAATGCAGTGTCACCTAAGGTCACCCAATCCTTTGAGATTTAAATAAAATTGGCTTGAGCTCCTAGTCCACATCCTGTGGGATATGCCTAGATTGCTACAAGATTTCTGCAAAATACTAGCATCTCGTGTTCTCATGGTCACATCTAGCTTGAAATTCTTTTTCTGGTTGAACATTTGATCTTACTTCATTTTGTTTGCATGTCACCTCCTGAGGGCATTTCCTTTCCTTGCTCGGTGCATAGAACTCAGCTTTTTAAAAATCTTCCCCCAAAATACTGAAGGCATTTCTGTGGTGAGTAAATATTCCTGAAGGTTTTGGATGAAGCATGGTTATGGCACATAAGTGCATAATAAAAAATGAGTGGATATTAATCATCCTTGTTCTTAAAAAGAATTTCTTACGGGTCACATTTCACCTTTGACTCCTAGCCTGATCTCTCTTTAACTATCTTTATTTCTTCTCCCTTCTATCCTACCTTTATACATATGTTCAACGCCCCCCCCCACTTCCCTCCCTCCCCCAGGAGTGGGAGGGAGGGAACCATCATGTTCTCAGGTACTTACTTACCACATACAGTTGCTTTCCTAAAGAAAGATACCCTTTCTCTTAAGTAAATGTAATTTGTTACCAGCCATTAAAATACATTAATTCATTTTTTAAAATTCTGTAACATAACAATAAAAAAAACAACATTATCTCCAACATACCATTTATCAATGTCACTCAGCATTTGCTTGTGAGGTCTTTCAGACCAAACCTGTTCTCTTTGTCTCTTGGTCTCTTATGGTCATGTCATCGCCATCAATTCATCTCAAACTCTATAGACTAGAAATATGGCGTCCTTTTTGTTTGCTTCTGTCTATTGACCAGCACATAATTTGTTTCTCATTTTAGCAACTTTATAGGGGACACCCCCTCCTCATTTGCAGCCCACACCACTCCCTATAGCCATGTATCTGGCAGAGTCAACCATTTTTCCCACCTTTCCTGGACTCCGTAGTAATTTGAGTCCCTCACCCAAACTTTACGTTAGCAAGAGAAGCATCCAAATTTGTATCTTAATCTAATCTTCAAAATGCTTTTATTCAGCAGTGTCTATAGCTCCAGCAAAAGGCTTCCAAGTCAGGAATTTCTTTTTCCTTGAATGTCTCTCTGCTATTGATAGCACAGCTGTCTCTGGATAAAAAGAAACAAAAGGAAAATTGCTTTCTTTTGTTAATTATGATGGTAAAAGAGACTGAGACATATAAGGTGGTTGTGTGTGTTGTGGGAAGATTGGATGGAGGGTGGTGGGATGGGGATTGACTTTGTCCCAGAGTTAAAATGTTTCTCTGAGCAAAACAATTAAACTGGTTTTCATGTATTCCGCTCCCCACTCACCATGTAACTACCAGAAGGATCTTTTTAAAATTCAAATCTGATCATGCTAACCCCTTACTTAAAACTTGCCAATGAGTTTTCACTTCTACTTAGAAAGAATCCCAGAATTTATTGAAATCTATTTCACTAGGATTAATCTATCAACTGTACCCACTATTCCAGCCTTCTCTACTCTACTCCACCATTGTCCTCCATTCTCCAGTCTCATTTGGACTTACTTAGGGTTTTCTAGACCAGTGCATCTCAAACGTTAATGTGCATATAAATGACACAGCCTATTATATTATAGATTCTTCAGAGTCTAGTTCCTTAAGTCTGAGGTGGGCCTGAGAATCCACATTTCTAACAAACTCTCAGGTTGTGCTGCTGCTGCTACAAGGGTACACTTTGAATAGCAAAGCTCTGACATGCCTCTTCCATGACCTTCTGGAAGTACTTTTATAATCTTGATTGTTTTTGCCTCCAATTGACCTTACAACCTCCCCAAAATTGTTTCCAAAAATAAATTCCTTTTTGTTTAAGTTAGCCATTGTCATCTTCTGTTGCTTGCAGCAAAGGAAGCCTAAATACCACACCATGATTTCAGTAGAACACAATGTACTTGAAGTGATATATTTCAGAAATATGTTCCCTGCTGGATTTTAAGTTCCTTCCACAGGTTTTTGCTAATCACAATTTTACTCCTAGAA
The DNA here is from genome assembly GCA_026826555.1 of Tolypeutes matacus. NCBI lineage: Eukaryota > Metazoa > Chordata > Mammalia > Cingulata > Chlamyphoridae > Tolypeutes > Tolypeutes matacus. The sequence goes on from JAKSZT010054478.1 coordinate 12,471,032, forward strand.
TGTGGCTCAGTGTGTGGCATATAGTAAATCTTCAAAGTATTTGAGGATTGATTGATTGGGCCATAGAAAATTGAATAACTGAGCCATAGTATCAGAAAAGGAGCCTGAAATTATCCCCCAATTCTGAGGTCCTTCTTAACCCTCAAAAAAGTTGGAGAATCTCCTTCCATCTTCTCCAGGCTTAAGCTTCTTGCTTCAAATGCTTTCCAGCTTGTACTCATTAGGTACCAGGCAACAACAGTGATGCATGTTAGTCATGACTTCCATGCCTGTGTCTTCAGCAACAACCACCAAGAACATGTCTGCTGTACCCAAACACAGGCCAGTCCAAGCAGAAGAGACAAACACCTCAGCATACAGAAACAAGACCTTTTAACCCTACCCAATAAATAAGCATCCACAAGTTATGTAGAGCTGTCCCTAAGAGAAAAAAACAGAACTTCCCCCCAACCACTCCCTGAAAGAGGAACTCCTTCTTCTACAAGCCAAGAGGAGAAGAGGGAGAGGAAGGGAATGATCCCACTCAAAATGCCAAACTCTGAATTTTCTTAAGCATGTGTGATTAATAACCAGACTTTTTATCCACTTGGGTGTGGCTTCCATTTAGGAAAAGAAACAAGCATGATATCTGACAAGAACACTCACACTGCCTTGAGGCTTCTTTCCTGAGGTTACCATAGCTCCCTGTATATTCACAAACTTGGAAGGACTCTTGAAATGGGTAGAACTAGGACATAACTAATTGCGAGACCTCACCACACTCTTGCCTGAAAATGCACTACCATTTCAAATTATCCTCAAAGAGTTTTCTACCAGGGCCTTCAGAGAAGGTGTTGCTAAATATCCTTGCCTGGATAGACTATTTCCTAGGTCAAATTATCCTCAAACAGTTGTCTGGTATTTCCTAGGGAATACCAGAGAGAGTTCTATGGCAATCACTTAAGGCTATGAGCCAGGGGTCCTTGAGTCCACTTCTGAAATGCTTTTTTTTTTTTTTTTTTTTTTTTCAGTTTTATTTGAAATACCTATTTTCTTATTTTAAAAGATAATTGATATTTTAAAGGATGTGCCTTAACAAAACAAAATACGTCTTTGAGTCTAACGTAGTCCAGAAAGTGCCAATTAGAGACTTCTGGCTCAGACACTTAGATTATAAATCCTCAGAGCATGTTGCCTTACTGTATGGATTGTGGCTGCTGTCCAAGTTTAATGACCCTGTCATCTTCAAAGTCACTGAACAGTGCTTCAAGGACTTGGCTCGGTTCCTCCCACCCACACCCTCTCAAATTGGTCCAAACTTGCTCCAAGTAGCATTTCCAGGCTTTAAGGAATGGTTCCAGATTTGCTTACATTATTAAATCCCTGATTCTTGCTTTAAAAGAGTGACTTACCATAATTCCTGATCTGATTTTCCTATGAATAGGTCATTTGTTTCACTTCTGAGTTTTGACTTCCGGCAACTATTCTACCTCTCTGGGCCACAGTTATCATTTTTATTGTTCCTGATTTAGTAACAATTAAATATTCCCTTTTCCTGGTCTCATTTTTTAAGGGAGTTACAGGTAAGTCTCTTTGTTTCTTGTCCATCTCTTATATCTGGTCTCTACTTTGCAACCTTTCCACAAAGTAAAATCTACTCTTCTCAGCTCAATCCATTTTTATCCTTCATTTTTAAATTTGTTCTCCTACTGATACTTTTCTTACTACATGACACAAATATATTTTTAATTGATTTTGTTCCTTCCAAAATCTCCAAGGAAACCTGATTCCTTGAGATAGTGTTGTGGTTCAGGGCTTTTAAAACTTCCCTTATTTACTTTGGGGATAATAATACTCACACTGAGATGTTTCTGTACTTCAAGCCAAATTGATGACATAGTCTCTTTAGTAAAGGCCTCCAGGTCTCTTATCTAACCATCACCCTTATGAGGTGCATCCTAGAAATCTACAACCATGATTAAGGTACCCATTACTAATAATCCAGAGCAAACTCAAGACCATATAGTATTTAGAGGAGGGTAAAAGTGTAGGTACAGAGTGGGATGACTTCAAAAGCCTATGACGAGTCAAGTAATCCCAACAGTTATCCCTTCTTCATTGTCTTCCTTGCACTGAGATGGAGGTAAAAGTAAGATATAGAGAAATTGCAATGGGGACAGCTGATTTATTGCTGCCAAGCAATGGCAGAACAAAAATTCAAAGAACAAAATCCCAAGCATAAGTGCTCTATATCCCATATGAAATTAATTTTTGTAGATCGTATCTAATAATCTAATTCTGGAACCAATGCCTATCTAGCTATGACCCTAATATTAATCCCTGCAAAAAGCACAGGTCAAAGACACGAGTCAAAGGCCACAATGCCTGCCCCAGGATCTGCCTCAACAAATTGTACTTTCATCCCTTTCATAACACTTTGAATTTATACCCAAGGGGCCTTCTTGTGCCATGCATAGTATACAATAGGTTTGGACAACCTAAGACTCATCTCTGAGTTCTAACAGAGAAAATAGTGTAATGATTACTAGCCCAAAGGCTCTTTAAAAATTTAGATTTTTATGGGCTCTCTGATAGGGAGCAGATTGAAGTAGCAGGGTTGGCTTGATTTACAGCCCACCCTTCATTTACAGGGGGCCAGAAACTGGAGAACGGCAGAGCAGTGCCCACACTGAGAGGAGCAAATGCCCTGCTGTGCCTCACTGGAGCAGGCAGCAGAAGATAGAGGAAGAGAGCGCGAAAGTGGAGTCATGTTTCAGAGACAATAGTGTGCCATTGTAAACTATATCATGTAGCCCAGCGCCAAGGACACAGTAGAAACTGAAAAAATAATTTTAAAATTCAGTTGAGAAAATGAAAAGATAGTCTAATTCTCATAAATTGTATGTTGTAACTCCCATAAACTTTGCTCTTTATAAATGCACTTTCATAGGAATATTTTCATTTGAGTTTCACAACAGGAAAGACAGGAAGTTATTACTTACTGTACACCCATTGCCTTTCCTGGTGATATAGAAGAGACCAAGTTCTTTCCTGCAAGTCCAAGAACTAGGCCTCCTCAAGGTTAATTAGTTCTTTCAAACTCTATATGTTAATCAAATGAAAAAAGAAACTGCATGCAGTTTATGCTCTTCTCTTGTCTCCATTTTCCCATTATATCATTTTATTGCATCTTATTTTGAAGGCCTCTTTTCATAAACCAGAGACCCCTTAAGTCATGTCTCTGAAGTTATCATAATGATCACTGGTATTGTCTCAGACAGAAAAACCACCACCATTTAACCTTGGCATCACTAGAAAGCACAGTCATGTTCCACCTAAGCACGTCTTTATTCATAGTAGTATGGAAATGTTTTTTGAATCGGTGGGGCTTATATCCAAACTTAGTATGGTGCCTTAAATTGACCTGACTCCAGTATAACCTTCTGGTTCCCAGGCAGGTCTTCCTATGCTATCGATTTCTACACTCCCTAAATCAGGATAGACATTGTAGGTTTATCAAGGTGAGAAAATGATTTTACGATGAAAAAATTAAGGAGAAAATATATTTTCTTTGTTCAATTTGTGGCAGTTTGGAGAGCATCACTCTTAGTCTCAAGAGTCTATAGGAACTGAAAGCTTGGTCCTATGTCAAATAGCTGTGTGACATTGAATTGGGCAGTCTTCCTCCATGCATGTTGTGTCTCTCATCTATAAAATGATGGGTTTGGACTAAAAATATCTAAGGGAACTTTCTGGTCAATATTCATGAGATGGTAGCTACAAATGAATTTTGTGAGAGCACCAAGAAGACAGTATTCCGGCTAGGAGACTTCATGGAGGTAATAGCACTGGCAGTGGACTTTGCAGAATGACAAGGATTTACACAGTGGAAGGATATTCCAGACACAAGGAAAAATTTTTAAAAGGTGTGGAAAGAAAGAAATACAGTTCACTTTCCTGGAATTGCAAGGAGTTCTGCATGCTCAGTTGTGAAAACAAACTTTTCCATCAGCTCATTCTCTTTTTTAGAACAAAGAAATCTAAGACATTCTTTGAAAGAAAGTAAAGCTAAAATTATTATTTTTGTACAAGCTTTCTTGAGATATAACTCTCATGTCATATACTTCACCCATTTAAAGTATACAATTCAATGGTTTTTTAGTGTATTAACAGAATTGTATAACTATCACCACAATCAATTTTAGAACATTTTCATCAACCCTTAAAGAAAACTCATACCCTTTAACCATCATTCCCCATACAATAGGTAGACTTGCATGTCTAGCTTCTTTCACTTAGCATAATGTTTTCAAGAACATGATGCATATGCATCAGTATTTCTCATTATATTTCATTATACAATTATATTCCATTGTATGGCTATACCACATTTTGTGTATCTATTCATCAGTTGAGGAAAATTTGTGTTGTTTCCACCTTTGGTTTTTATGAATAAAGCTCTTTTAAATATTCATGTTCAAGTTTTGCATGGACATATATTTTCATCTCTCTTGGGTGTACACCCAGGAGTTGACTTGCTGGGTCATATAGTAATTATCTGTTTACTTTTTTGAAGAACTGTCAAACTGTTTTCCAAAGTGGCTGCACCATTTTACTGTCCCTCCAGCAGTGTATGTGTGTTCCTATTTCTCCAATTTCTCCCTAACACTTGGTGTTAACTGTCTTTTTTATCCTAGGCATCCTAATGTGTGTGAAGTGGTATTTCACTGTGGTTTTCATTAGCATTTCCCTGATGACTAATGATGCTGAGAATCTTTTCATGTGCTTATTGGACATTTGTATATCTTCTATGGAGAAATGTCTATTTGGATCTCTTTCCCTTATTTTTAGTTGGGTATTTGCCCTTTTACAATTGAGTTGTACTATTCTTTATGTATCCTAGGTACGGTCCTTTATCAAATATATGATTTGCCAATATTCCCTCCTATTCAGAGGAAAAGGTCAAACTATTAACATTGTCACATTTCAAAGAATATAAATAAAAAGTCTTCCTGTACAATACTGCACTATTTTCTGCAAAACATATTTTAGTTTATATACATTAAACATCAAATATTTTGAACCCTGTATTTTTTAACTTGCATTAAATTTGTCTCCAAAGTAGGTTTGTAAGTAAATAAGTACAGATAAGTAAATAAGTATATATATATATATATATATATGTTTCTTTCTACAGAAAGGAACTTCTGATTACACCAGTAATATTATTGCAGCTTTTATAAATCATGTTTTACAAATTCACCTACTAGAATTACATCCCCAAATAAGCCTTGGAAGTCATCTGGCTACATGTTGTAATCATTAAAATGATGTTCTGTGCTACAGAGAATATGCTAGAGATACTCTCTACATGAAGTATGACCAGATAGTTCAAACTCTCCTATGATTGACCAATTAGTTGCTTCCAAAGAAAGAATACCACAAACCCAGAAGATATGTAAAAACCCTGGCTCCATTAGAGCAAGCCATTTGCTTGTTAGGCTGTGGTCTGTCCTCATGTACTCAACGGTAAAATGTAATAGGCTGGCCATTTTGCAATGAACACCAAGAGATTTTGTTTCTGAGAATATACCCAAGCAAAAAAAAAAGGTGTTTTGGGATCACAAGGCTCAGAAAACATGATTCTTTATGTGAAGCAGAATTCAAAGTTGAGCAGAACCTCCTTACTCCTCCTATGAGCTTCGTCTCCTGCTCTGACAATTCTAGCTGGGTGCTTCGTTCCCATCTTACCTTAAATTTCCCTTTCCCATAGCGATTTATGCTGAAATGCATTGAAATAGTTGAATCCTCCTCCACTGAACTGAGCCACAGGCCCTGCATGGAAAGACCTGGGAAACATTAGCTTGCTTCTGGTTTGGCCATAATGAAAATAAATGAGGGCTTCAATTTAAAGTCGTTACTAAAAATTTGTTCTTTCCTCCATACTAATTCTAAGACCCACTTGCAGCTAATTAGAATGGTTCCCAGCACACTGCTAGTGTAAACACCAACCATCTGAGATTCATTACAATAAAGAAATCAAATAAACAGTGGACCAGAAAACAGTAGTTTGGGCATGGCTCATTACAGCACAATGCTGTTAACATTCCTCAATGAGGAAGGAAAAGAAGGCATTGGACAGTGAGGCCCAATGCCCAATGTTTTCCGTTCTTATTAGCAGTATTAGGGCAACTGTGAATTATTTTTTACCATTAAAATTTTCTGGAGAATGAAGGAGGATTTTTTTTTTTTTTTTTTTAATGAAAAGGAAGAGAAGTGCTTCTGAGCCTCTTTGTAAACAAAGAGAAAAGGTAATTATTTACTTTGGACTCTTCACTGCTTCTCCAGTTCCTCACAGGATATACTGTTTACAATTTAAATAAGGAAAAGGAGAAAGAAGAAAGAAAGGAAAGGAAGAAAGGAAGAAAGAAAGAAAGGAAGGAAAGAAGGAAGAAAGGGAGGAATACAGTGTTCATCATTCTGTTTAAGGTTTTTATTATTTATCCTAGGTATAAACAAACCTCTTCCAATATAGGTATGACTGTGTGATTTCATTAGGAATTATTTTTCCATAAAACAAAACAAACATATAAATAAATAAAAGAGTCACTCAGGCATTTTGATATATTACTTGTTACCAACATCTAGTATATGAAAATATTCACATAAATAAATGATTATTTTGAGGGTTCATCTGCATTTCATAAGCTTGACCTTGGAACCTTTAAAAGGAAACAAAATCCAAAGATTTTCATCTCTAATATTTAACCCTGCTCTTAAGTAATTGTGAGAACCCAAAGTCATTTATTGAATTTGGTTCAAGAACTCAACAAGGGCCTGACTTCTCTGGTTATAGCATATCCGTTGAAGGAAATACGGTCAAGCTGCAGAGTTTCAGGCCGTGCGAATTCTGAGACTATGCTGCAGGTCGAATACAGGCAGAGCTTGGCTCAGGCTACGGCTTCTCTGCACGTGAGAAGGGTTATTTAGTCCCTCAGTACTGACAGCCTCCATGAAATTAGTGCAGAAACACCCGTGATTTCCCTCCTAGACGGTCCAGGTCTGGGTCTGCATCACATGGCTGGTACTCGCAATTACTTTTATAATTCAAACTGTTACAGAAAGATTATGATACTTGTGGGAACTTATTCACTCAGGAGTTCCAGATGCTTTGGGCTCAGATGAAAATACCTCAAAAATAGCAGTCTTTTTTATATTCCCACTTCGGCTACTCCACAAAGCCATTGCATAAAATCCTAAACCACATGAATCCATAATTGAAAGAAATGTCATAAAAATGCAAATAGTATTGAAGCGGATCATATTAGGGAAAAAGGAGCTAAATAAATGAAGCTAAGAGCTAAAATATATGCTCTGACCTTGAGATTCATTTTAATCTGTGGAAGGAAACAATCACTCATCCTTGAGCAAAAAGAAAAAAACAAAAGGAGAAGAAGAAAAGAAACAGGGAGGCATTTGTCTCTGCTGCAGCTGAGTGAGGAACTTAAAGAAACAAGCCTGCTTGGATATAACAATTTCAACTATTGTTTTGGAACAAATTGTCTATCTATCATCTACACGTTGAAAGAAAGTTCAAAGTCAAGGAAAATGTAAGTGACTGTCCAGAGGAATTAAAACTGACAATAGTAATTTAAAAAATCCAAAAACAGCCATTTCATATTTCTTTAGTAATTTTCTTAACCTACTCAACTTCACAAACAATCTACATAGGTCCAAAAGATATAGTCTTTCTTTGATTAGACAAATCTTTATTGAACGACTGTCTATTATGTGCCAAATCTACTCACTGATTTTTAGAGTGAAATTTATGTAATCACGTCCTTATCGGTAAAACAAGCGGCATCGATTAGGTAATTGTCAGGAATGCCCTGCTCTAATATTTTAGAGCTGCTCCTTCACTGCGAGGCTGCCCATGTCTGGAATTCTGGACGTCAGCCACAGTCCTTTGCCTGGCCAGGCTGCTCCGTGGCAGAGCACAGAAGACAGTTCTGCTAACATCAGAACAAATCAGCCTCCATGAATATCATGATGTTTAAGGATTGCAGTATTTTTAAAGGTGCTCGCTGAATGGGGAAGCTTTAATATTCTCAGAATTTCTTTTTGCAACCACATTCTTTCAGGTCTAGAATAATATTGGACAAAATAATCATTTTGTGAATGCCCAAATGAAGAATAAATACGGTTATTATCACTATCTACTTTAATTTTACCTTGTGTTAGAGAATGTATTTTTTTCCTTTCAATGTACTTTTATCATTAATTTTTCACAACAGGATGACTTAGAATATATATCCCAAATGGGGCTCACAGAATCGTGACTGATAATAAACGGAGCAAATTGGAATGTACAGATGAAATTATTTCTTTATTCCTCTTACCAAAAGCTAAGTTAATAACATGTATTATTTTATTTAATCATTACAGTGACACTATAGAATTCATGTTTTACAAATCATGCTGCTTAAAAAGCACAGGAATACATTTACTAGCTTGATTTCTCAAAACTGAGGAGTTCACGAGCAAGAATTTGAAACCAACATTTATCTTATTCCAAAATCCATCCTCTTTCCCCTACTTTTGTGTATGTTTATGTTTGTGTGTATGAGTGTAAATGATATACTTTGCCAGAAAATCCATTTTAATAAAAATAAATATGCTTAATGCATTTTAGACAGATAGATATACTTTTGATAATTATGTAAGGTAAAGAACAGGCAGTTGTGAGGTACAGCAATCCTTATTAGAACCCAGGCAAATAAAATGGAGAAACACTATTTTTAATCCTAAATCCACTGAGCCCTGCAAGTAGAAATTCATTTTTTAAAGTTCCCGATAGCTTTTTCTCTGCCACATGGCATGCTTGTGTAACGTGGACCTCAGCAATGGCAGGGTCACCCCAAAATTGAAATAATATAAAGAAAGCAAAAACTAACATACAACATTTTGGAAAACAGAGGGAATGAAGAAGAGATTCCCAGATTATACTGTTTGGGATTATTCACAATGTCTTTCAGGCTATCACTGGGGAAAATTGAAAAATAAATAATATGCTATGATAAAACAAGCACTTCAGAAAGGCAACGGAAGGCTTGAGTTTGGTTGTGCTCTGTCACTATGCAATTGCCTGAGCTTTGATATGAGAAGAAAACTATACCCTCTGCTACTAGTTCCTCATTTGTAAAATTAAGATCTTGGTCTCAGATTTCCTTTCCAACTCAGATGTGCCATTAGACTGTGAACTCTGGTTTAAAAAAAAACACCTCAATTTTAGCCATCATTATTTTAATGTAGAAATCACTTTTCATCTGGTGGAAGGGAAATTCTTCCCTGTCTCTTCAAATCACACATGTAACGTAAAATTCAATTTAAATGTCCAAACTTCCAACCAAGGCATGACATCCATAGATGCTATACTCAATTTACAATCCTGGGCTTAAAAGAGGGGAGCGTAAGTGTGCATGTGTGGTGTGCATGCGTGTGTGTGCGTGTGTGTGTGTATCCAAGAAAGGTCACAAGTTTGACCTCCTGGAAGCAGCAAAGGCTCCATCCACGAAGCCTGCTGTGACAGCATCTGGAAATTCCTTACTTGGGTCAGTGGGGAGATAGTCTCTGTTTACTTTGCTTTTGTTTTATACCCATGTGGTATGCAGCATATCAATAATAAATTTCAATCTCATCATGAAACCCTTTAATGATTTACTTTTCAAACCTCCCAGGCCCATCTAGCTGCAGGAAAACCTATGCCTTTTGTTATAAGCTGAAAGGATGACAGTCAAAACACAGACAGAAAGAAAACCACTGGATGGAATCACATGTTGTTCTACTATTCACTCACAGTAGCCATAGCTGAGCTTTAAATGGATAAAGAGAATACAGAGAGAGCTGCCATCTTCCTGCAATAACTTTCTCTATAAGTGACAGATGGCAAAATTTATGGGGTTTTTTGCATGATTGGCATTATTCATAGAATAATTTTCTGAAACTAAATATGGCAATAACTGATACTGGAACATCCTAGTGCATTATTGTCTAAAAAGTTTATAGGCCTTTTAAAATATTTCATAGGTTTCTATGTAGATCACACCAAAAAATTCGCTTAGTTCCACACCATAGTTAGACATCCTATGCATCTGCGTGAAGTGTGTTCGTCCTGTTCACCATACAGCTAAGCAGGGTCACTAGTTATTCAATTAGTCATCAAGACAACTCTCAGTGAGTAACATTGCCCATCATTCCAGGTACCCAAGCCACAACTTTTAGCATCATCTTTGTCTCCTTCCCACTCACCCACTGGCTCTAATCAATTTCCTGGTCCTGCCTATACCCCCACCAACCCCACAGGCCATTGTCACCCCCAGGACACTCTCCTCTATAGTCTACCATCTGCTCCTACACCCTCTCCTCCATAGCTTTTTTCCCACAGTTGAGATGGAGTAATTGTGTTTAACTGTAAATTTGATCGTGTCACTTCCATATTTGGACCCTTCAGTGTTTCCCTGTGTTTATATAGATACTCAATAAATATCATCATCTTGATTACTTAAATTGAATAACCAGTGTTCCTGCAAATATGCCTGTGCACAGAACAAAACATTTTTTTAAAAACTCCTCATATGCAATTGTATATATCAACAAAATTTGAAAAAGAAAGAAAAAAATATATTAGAACTTTTGATGCACCAGACCTGGTGTCTGAAATACATGCTTTTTTTTTTTTTTTTTTTTTTTTTTTTGTCACAGGAACAATTCACTGCAGGTTTTATTACTTTCCTTTTGCAGATAAGGAAGCTGAGGTGCAGAGAGGCTAAATGTCTTGGAGAGTTTCATCACTATAATGGCAGACCAGGATGTCTGTCTAGATCCAAAAATGTTTTATTCTTCCCTCATCCCATATAGTAGATGAGTCAGTCTTTGTCATTTTTATCCCTTCTTGGGGTGGATGTCCTTTCAACAGTGAGAATTATCATTTTATTCCTTTAGTACCCTCCTCTTTAAATGTCACCCCTGAGTTAAAAAAGAAAGAGAATTTGTATCTGTCATTTCTTGCCTACACTTGCCCATCTCCACCAACCCATCTCCAACTCAGTCCTAAAACCACTGGAGTAAAGCTGTGTCCCATCCCTCGTGCAATTAACTACTACTAAAGTTCACAAAGACCTCTATGCCACAGAATCAAATGGTCCTTTTCAGTCATCTTCTGTCATAACTTCTCAACAGCAAATCATACTTTTGACCACTTTCTTTTGGTAAAACCTCCACAGCATCCTGATTTTTCTTCTTTCACCATGATATTCATTTCTTGGGTTCCTTGAAGGCTCATCCTCTTCTTCGTAACTTTTCATTCCTGAAAATATTCAAAAGGCCATCCCAGGCCCCTCTCTTTTCTTTCTTCATTCTCTCCCTAAGAGATTCATCTACTGTTGCACAATCCAAGAAATCTAGGCACCATTCTTTTCATATCCAATTTCCTCTTCTTCCTACATATCCTTTCAATAAATAGTCCCGCAGACTTCAGCTCTTAAATATCTTCATAACCCACTGACTTCTTTCCATTTCTATCAATTTGGTGCTTTTAGATATTGGGGAGAATGAAAGCATTTGAAAATGACAGTAGATAATTTTATACACTCCTTCACTCTGTAGAGAAGAAGAAGGGCAGACCTGGATGAGCTGTGGTAATCCTAGGTCAGTACCTTTAAAATGATTTTTGGTGGATTCGTCTTTTCATGATCTGCACCCTCAAGCTGACCTCCAACACCTTACTGGACAGCCTCCCTATAGACAGACAGCTCTCTGGATGGTCTCCTCCATCTCTTAGCATAGTTGAGAAATAAAATAACATAGATACTCTATGATCAGAAGCCTGGAGAAAGTTAGTGAAGCTATTTGCTTGGGAAAACTCTATTAGATAAATCTAGTTATAAGAATTTCTGCTAAATGTATGTTTCTCTGGGTGTTGGTAAATATTTCCTGTTTGAGCTTTTAGGAGAACTTGGTTAGAGAAACTCGACCCTTCGCTCAAGCAAAGAGGCATTCAGAACCATCAGGCTAGTGCACAGTCTTGTGAATGCCTTCAGCATTCCTACAGTCATAGGACATGTTCAAGTCTTGCCAAAGTCATGAGAAAGACATGTGGAATAGGCAAAGAGAAATCAGTGACACCAGGTCAGAAATGAAATTATTTTGGTGTTAGATAAAGGAGACAAGACTTCTAGAATGGTAGTGTGCTGAACTTGGAAGACCCATTCCCCACTGAAACAACCATTTTAACTGGTAAAAATTATTTTTAAAAACCCACCATTTAAAGTTTCTGAAAATTGTCCTAAGGGCATAGAAAAATAGAGAAAAATCTAATCAAGAAAATCTGCTAAACCCCAGTAAAAACAGTAAGAATCCATAGCATTGGAGCCATGACAATGCCCGTTCCCATTTTAAACAATCCAATCAAAAGATAGAAACTCTACTAAGGGCAGGTGTGGCCAAGAACTGAGACTTCCTTTTCTCCCCAGCTTCCATTCTAGGGTTATGGTTTTACCCTAGCAGGGGCAGGTCATTTGAATCTATCACACCTCACCACAAAACTCTGTTTTGCAGAACTTTTCAAGGTAGGCATGGCCCAAGAACTGGGGTTTGTAGATTTTCCATAACTGGCAGAACAAGAATAGTACACCAGCTGCTCTCACCACAGTTTGCTCATACAGCAGAGGTTCCACAAAGGGAGGGACAAGCCAAGAAGTCCAGGGGCTCCCATACCTGTCCAGTACTCCATGCATAGTTCAGTAATATCATTCAGGAAGAAGCAGCTGATGGCCTTTCCCCAGCTCCAGAGCAGTGGTATAATTCAATCCTTAAGAGAAGAGAGCTATGTAACTTTCCCTAAAAGAACTGGATTTACTTGGAACAGAGTATGAGGAAGTTCATGCTTAAAGGTGCAAAGGAGATGTTAGTGATAAGCAATAAATAGGAAACTGATAACTAGATGATAGCATCAAGTTAAATGGTAGGCTAGCTAGGAAAGAACATAGGGAAAGACAATTAAGAATAGCTCTCCTGGACTCAGAGCAAACCTGAAATTCTGGCAACACCCAGCATAGGCAAGAAGCCTGGGTGGGCTTAATTGTATCAAACTGTGGGTCAATTTAAGCCAAAGAGTGTTATTGAAAAGAATAGAGAAATGAAGTAGAAATTAGTGGAAGTCAAACCGCTGAATGTGATATCGATAGTGGTCAAGTAGCCAGAAGCTTAAGGGAAAGGTCAGGGAAAGAGACAGAAAAACAGAAACTGGGTAAAACCGCAGTTATAAGGGAGATTGTTCACAGGCTTAAATCTGCACACTCTGAGGAGCAACAACAGAAGTTGCATACTGTGGAGGAAATAGATTATACTAAACTAGCCAAGCAAGTCACTAAACAAATCAACAGGCAAATAAGTAAGCAAAACAACAAGCCCAGGGGCTGCAGTGGATTTTAGAATTTAAAATGTCCAGTTTAACAAAAACTTATGAATCATACAAATAAAGAGGAAAGTGTGACCCATAGACAGGGGGAAATCAAGCAATAAAAATGTCTTTGAAGGGGCCCCAGATAGTGGACTTACCAGACAAAGACTTCAAAGCAGTTTTTATAAATATGTGTAAGAACTAAAGGACACTATGTTAAAAGAAGTAAAGGATGGTCTGATAAAAATGTCTCATAAAATAGAGAATAGCAAAAAAAGATAAAGAAATTATAATATAGGTGAAAATTATGGAGTTGATAAGGCAATAATAAATGACAAATTCATAGAGGGAATCAAGAGTAGATTTCAGCAGGCAGAAAAAAACAATCATCAGATTGGAAGATAGACTAATAGATATTATGCAATTGAAGAAAATAAAGAGAGAATAATGAAAAAAATAAACAGAAACTCATAGAAATGTGGGACACCATTAAACATACCAATGTACACGTAATGGAAGTACCAAAAGGAGAGGAGTGTGATAAAGATTTAAATAATCCAAACAATAATGGCAGAAAACTTGCAGAAATTTGATTGGAAATATTAATCTTCTCATGCAAGAAGCACAACAAAGTCCAAATAGAATAAAGGCAGAGATCCACACCCAGACATAGCATAATAAATATGTTAAAAGACAAGAAGAAAATCTTGAAAACCACAAGACATAAAGGACTTGTCATACACAAAAGATGCCCACTATTATTAACAACTGACTTTTCATCAGAGGCTTTGGAGGCCAGAAGGGACTGGGATGATATAAAGGGCTGGGGGAAAAAAAAAAAAAAAAACTGTCAACCAAAATCCTATATCCAGCAAAACTATCTTTCAAAAAATAAAAACAAAATAAAGACATTCTTAGATAAACAAAAACTTAGAGAATTGTTTTGTGTATGCCTGCCTTTAGAAAAAAGACTAAATGACTTTCTTAAGTCTGAAATTAAGTGATACCAGACAATTATTCAAAATCACACAAAGAAACAAAACACATTCATAAAGGTAATCGTATAGATAATTATTAAAAACAGTATAATTGCATATTTCATCTCCTTTCTTCTCTTAAGTGATTTTAAAAAGGAATTGCATGAACCAATATCCATTGAATTATAATTTTAGAAATATATAAACATTTAATATATTTGATATTAAGAGTACAAAGGAGGCGGGTGGGAGTAAAGTTGAATTGGAGAAAGGAAATGACATCACATAGGGTGATGGTTAGGCTGCTGTGTCAACTTGGCCAGGTAATGGTTGTTCAAGCAAGCACTGGGATAATTGTAATACAAGGACATTCCATGGACTTTAATTATCAGTCGTTGATTGCATAGATGGCTGATTACATCTACAATCAACCAAGGACATTGCCATCAGCAATGAGTGATGTCTTAACCAATCAGTGAAAGATTTAAAAGGGGAAGTGATTTCATCATTCAGAGAGAGCATTTCCAGCTCTACTTTGGACAGCCAGCATCTCCTGGGAACTCATCAAGGAGGCCCTGGTTTGCAGCCTGCCTGCAGAATTTGGACTTGTGCCTCCCCGCAGTTGCATGAGAGGATTTTATAAAATCTCATACTATTTACAAATATCTCCTGTTGGTTCTATTCCCTAGAGAACTCTGACTAATACACATGGTAATTCAAATCCTTTGGAAGAAATGAAGAGAATTAGAAATGGTAAATAAGAAGGTCAATATAATAAACTCTATAAATATATACTTGCTATTCTTTCTTCTCTCACCTTCTTTAAAAGACATAAAATTATATAAAATAATACTTATAACATGTGACATGTATAGATGAAAGATATATCACACTGATAGAACAAAAATAGGGAAAATGGAATAGAATTATTTAGGAGCAAAATTTCTATATCACGCAGGAATTGATAATTATAAATATGAAGAAAATTTTGAGAAATTAAGCTGCATATTACAAGCCATGGAGCAACCACTAAGAAAACAAACTTGAAAATATAATTTAAAAATCATGAAAGGAATTAAAATGTTGCATTGGTAAAAAATGCACTGCAAATTTTACTTCAAAGTAATGTAGTAAAGCAGGAACAGAGGATTGAAAAAAGACTCAAGATATCTATAAAACAAGAAGCAAAATGGCAGAAGTAAATCCAAAGATAACATTAAATGTGATGGATTAAACAACCCAATCAAAAGGTAGTGATTATCAGATTTCTTTAAAAAAAAAAAAACAGAAACATAAAACAAGATCCAATTATATGTTTTTTGTTTTTTTAAAAGATTTATTTACTTCCCATCCCCACTTCTCCTCCTTGTTTAGTACCTGCTATCTGCTCTCTATGTGATCTTCTGTGCTTGTCTTCTCTTTAGGCGGCACCGAAAACTGATCCTGGGACCTTCCAGAGTGGGAGAGAGGTACTCAGTCTCTTGTGCCACCTCAGTACCCTGATCTGCTGCATCTCTTATTGTCTCTCCTCTGTGTCTCTTTTTGTTCATCATCTTGCTGAGCCAGCTCTCTGCACAGGCCATCACCTGTGTGGGACAATATTCCGTGAGGGTCAGCATTCTGCATGGGCCAGTTCTTGGCTCAGGCCAGCTTGCCACATGGGCCAGGTTGCCTTTCACCATGAGGCCCCAGAAATCAAACCCTGGACCTCCTATATGGTAGATGGGAGCCCAATCGCTTGAGCCACAACCATTTCCCAATCCAATTATATGTCGTACATACAAGACACAATTTAGATTTAAAGACATAAGTGGTTTGAAAGTTAGGAGAATGGAAGAAGATATGCCATGCAAACAGTAACCATAGGACAACTAGAATGATATGCTAATATATACTGGGATAAACTTACCAGAAAAATAGATTTTAAAAGAAAATAAATTACTAGATATAAATAGAGACATTTTATACTGATAAAAGGATTACTCCATCAGGAAGCTTTAACAATCATAAGTATATATATATATACACACACATCTAACAGAACCCTAAACTACCTGAAGCAAAATTGACAGAATTCAAGAAAAAGATATCTTAGTCAACAATAACAGTTAGATACTTTGATACCCACTTTTAATAATGGATAGAACAACTAGGCAGGAGTTCAATAAGGTTATAGAAGACTTGAACAACATTAATTAATTTAAAAGGCTAAAAATCACACAAAGAATATTCTCTCACCACAAGTGAATTAAATTAGACATCAATAACAATAGAAATACAGGAAATCTACAAATACGTAGAAACTAAACTACATACACATAAGTAACTGGTGGTTTGGAGGTATGTACCCCAGGAAAACATGTTCTTAATCCTAACCCATTCCAGTGGATTTGAATCCATTGTAATTAGGTGACTTCAGTTGAGGTGATTTCAGTTAAGGTGTGGCCC
This sequence comes from Tolypeutes matacus, assembly GCA_026826555.1. Lineage (NCBI taxonomy): Eukaryota > Metazoa > Chordata > Mammalia > Cingulata > Chlamyphoridae > Tolypeutes > Tolypeutes matacus. The sequence goes on from JAKSZT010054478.1 coordinate 12,487,895, forward strand.
AACTGAGTCAGGATGAGTCTTAACTCTATTACTAGAGTCCTTTATAAGCAGAAGGAAATTCAGGCATTGAAGAGAAAGCCACAGGGAGCAAGCCAGAAGCTGGAAGTCAACAGAACCCAAAAGAGAAGGCAGGAGAGGCCACTAAGTACATTGCTATGTGACAGAAAAGCCAAAGACCAAAGAATCACGGCACTCTGCCCCAGAATGCCACAGTCTTCTGGGAGAAAGCATTGCCTTCATTTTGGACTTCTTTTAGCCTCAAAACTGTGAGCCAATAAATTCTTGTTATTTATGCCAATCCATTGCATGGTATTTTTTTTTTTAGCAGCCAGGAAAACTAAACAATACCAACGAATCCAAAAAGAAATCACAAAGGAAATTAGAAAACACTTTGAGATGAATGGAAGCAAAAACACATTATACTAAAACTTCTGGTATGCAGTTACAATTGTGCTTAAGGAGAAATTTATAGAAGTAAATACATGCAGTACAAAGGAAAAAAGACCCCAAATCAATAACTAAAACATCCACCTCAAGAAACTGGAAAAATAATAAAAAACTACATCAAAAGCAAGTCAAAGAGAGGAAATACTAAAGTTTAGAACCTAAATAAATGAAAGAGAGAATAGAAAAACAATAGAGATAATTAAATAAGGATTTATTAATCCTTCTTATGAACGAGGAAAGTGTGATTGCTATCCCTAAGCTGTAGATGGAGGAACCGAAGCAGGGAAGTTAAATAACTCTCCAAAGTTATCTAGTTAACAACAGAAGAGCTGGAATCCACAGCCAGCCAGTCTGATTCCAAAGGTGGACACCACAGTAACATATCCATCAATATTTCAGGGAAGGAGCCCAGAATGTTATATGTTTTAAAAAGCTCCAGTTGATATTCATGTTTGGTTTGGGAATCCCATCTCTGGAGCACATTTCTATTTGGAAATGTACTTACAAACAGAATGTGGTTCTTATAATAACTGTGTTAATATTGCATTTAATGTTAGGCATTTAGAAAGAAGGTTATTCTTACTTCTTGCTTATTCTTGTTTTAATTTGTTTTAGAAAGTTTCTACATAGCTTAATAAATATATTATCCTGATTACATGAAGGTATCAACGTGTCAGGAAAATACCTATTTTAATAATGATAATGATAATAAAGAATACTAATAATACTAATAATAATCTACAATTCATTGAGTTCTCCTTAGTGTACAGTGTAAGATACTGGCTGGGATGGAGGACTATAACTCCAATGTGTGTTTTTGTTGTTGTTTTGGGGTTTTTTTTTGTTTTTTGTTTTTACTCCTAGAAACCTACAGGATCTGAGTCTAAGTGCCTGGAAATTACTCTCTTTACTCTTTGCAAAATTATCACTGTGATAAAGATGACAAAATTGAGTCTGAGGAAAGATCCAAAACACGAAGTTTGATTTGAGCTCAGCTATGTTGACCTCGAGTCCTTGTTCTTTGTAGTAAATTTAGGGGCAATCTCTTCATACATTGTATCTTTAAGAAGCAACATGTCAGAGTGTGTACCTGTGTACATCATCAATGTACAGTATGTTTTATGTACCTTTTTCCCAGGTCCAAATAAAAATTAGTCATCTATATTCAAATTAAAGGTCTCAAATGAGAGGGTGAAAGATATCACAGCACAACAAGCTTCCAAGAACCTCTAATCCCAAAAATCAGATAAACCACGTTGGGATGTAGAAGGAGTTACCTAAGTTTGTAGAATCCTAGAAAGTCCACTTTGAAATTATGTTAGGCAGACCCTCCTCCCCCCTTTAAGACTTTTATCAGAAGTAAGATGCTGAACTGATATTTTCTTTGGTAGACTTTTCATAGATATTGATAGGATTTTCACATATCAACATGAACAACATAATAAAGAATAAAAGAAAAGAAAGAGTTGCATGATTTCTCTCTTGAATGGTGCACCACTGGAACTCCCATACCCTGTTGTGAGATTGTAATTTGGCATAATCACTTGGGAATACTGTTTAGTTCTATCTACTAAGTTGTATAGACCAAGACTAAACACATGGATAACATATTACCCAGCAATTCCACTGCCATGCCTACTTCTAGCAATGTTCTCTTTCTTGATCTGGGCTCTGTTTGCATGATTGTCTTCAGTTTGAAAATCTATTGAGTTTACACTTTGACCACATCTCTGTATAGTTGTTATACTTCATGAAACTTTTTTTTGTTTTAATTCTCTCCTATTTGATCGTTTCAATCAGTGACTGACTGGGTAGGGAGAATTGGCTGATAATTATGGTGAACTATATGATTCCAATTGATTATTACTATACCAAGGTAGGTGTCAGAGCTGATAATAATACCCAGGTCTGTGTGCTCAAAAGCAGGGACTGGTGACCCTATTAGCCAATCCTCTGCATTGTGTTTGCTGATGAGTGCTTATTGCCTCAATCTCTAACTTTCTGAACTAGTAGTTTAAAACATTTAATGATGTCTAAGGTCACTTAGAAAACAATATTCACTGTATTCACCTCTATCTTGTAGTAATCAATCAAAGGGAACCCTCTTCCCCCATGTGCTTTTGATGAAGCTAATTCTCCTAGCTCCGGAGCATATATAGGAACAGCGTAATCCTACATGATCATCTCATGCCCATGGACAGAGTGCAGTGGTGGAGTCATAAATGGGGTATGCCCCACGTCAGGCAAATCAAGGCCAGCACAAATTCCAAAGCTTTTGCTTGATCTCTCAGAAATGTCCTCTTTCTCCCTAGACTTACGTGAGAGAAGATGCAGCCCCAGAGTGCGAAGAACTGTCAAAATTAGGGAGTAAGGATCCCAGGTGTCACATGGATCTGAGCCCTGAATTTAATCATGCTTGAAGCCATACCTATGCTACACTTTCTACTTATAAAAGCCACCACACTATCTGCTGTCTCAAGACCATTTGCCAGGGATTTTCAGTCTTCTGAAATGAGAGTCTGATTGAACATAACCTTTTCTTCAACAATCTCCATAAATACTGTGTTTATTTCAGGGATGCCTCCTTTTGACAGATGCTTACACCTAATGTATCAGGAAAAGATCTAGGATTTTGGAAAAGAATGTGGAATTCCCTAGAGATTTAGCCTCTGACATCCCCTCCCTAGATGAAGAAAGACAGGTTCTCTTGGCTCCTGTTCCATTGTCCTCTTGGTGTCTCCTTTCCTAGCTATGGCCCTTTCTCCCCATCCCTTAACCTTTCACAGAGATTTTATGGAATCATGGCAATGCAAACTGCTCTTATCTGCCACAAGGTATAATACCTTGACTGGTTCAGAGGGTCGAAGTTGGGGTAGCAGAGAGACCACATCTGACCACTGATTGCATTTAAGGCAAATGGAGCTGGAGCATGGAGACCCATGCTAAAGAACAGAAAAAAAGACCTTTAAGAAATCTCAGATTCAGAAACACGTATGAAGCATCCCTTCCTCTGAGTTTCGAAACAGCCTAAGACTGAGCCCTTTAAGTTTGAAAACGTCGTCATTGGCAAAGGCAGTAAATACCCTTTTCCTTAGATGCAGGCATTAAGGAGTTAAGGAACCCCTGATTCTTTTTTCCTCTCTCTCGTTGGTATTTAGATAATAAAAGGCACACATTTTAAAACTAATTTACCCTCTAAAAAATTAAAGCATTTTTACCACTGTTTGCTTTTCCAGTTTCTTTAATTTGGGTAATTGCTTAGTCAACGTTCAAAAATATATATTCTGTCTTAAAAAAACAGCCAAATATGACGGATCACCTTCATTTTCATTTCAGATTTGGCATGCAGGTCCCAGATTGTGTATTCTTTCCATGGCGCCACACCAGCGTCGGATACTTAATTAATTTCCTTTCATTTGTGCAGGCTTGCACTTAAAGAGACAGTGTCCCATTTTGATGGCTTGCTTTTGGCTGAGTTTCAAAAGTATCACTTCTTAAATCTCTCCTTTTTTTTTTCTTCAAAACTTCACAGAGTGCTATATAGAAAAAATAAAATAAAAACACCCTTGGTGTTTTGCTCCACCCTCATCCTTCTCGTCACTACCATTTCTATCACTCTTATTTATTCTTCATTTAAACCAATCTTTCCTTAAAAAGAAAAAAAGATAGAAAAGAAAGAGAGAGAGAAAAAAAAGAGAAGGAAGCAATGAAAGAAAGCCCAAGGATGCCGCTCTTCTTGTTTCACATCTCCCCTGGAACTTCCTTTCAAAGCTGGCCGTGAGGCTACACTTGATTACACTAACTGGTCAGAATCATTGGGAATGATCAAGGACATTTTGAATATTAAGATAATATTTTCTCACCTCACCTGAAGACCTGCAGCCTTCTCGTCAGATATTCCATACCACCTTCAAGGCACACGAAATGTATGCAGTTGGACATTTGAGAGGAAGTAAGGGAACCGAGTGTTTGTAATGGCGAGAGAGGCTGATAACACCAGAGAACATGACTGCAGCAGGTAAGTCCTTTCCCTATTGGAAGGTCAGTGGGCATTCAGCATTATACATTCTTCTACAACAGAATTTCCCCGTCCATTTTCCCAGGCACTGTGACATTCAATGCTCCATTATATCCAGCAAGTTTATGTGCTTATGCCCTAAGGAAGAAGAAGAAGTGATTTAACAACAGATTGCTGTGCTCTCTGTGGCTTTCTCTGCACCCCGGCTGGCTGCCCAAAGAAAGGAAGTAAGATGAAATATTGAATCCCCAGCTTGCAAATGTACTAAACAAATCGAAATTCCTGTGAGAAAATTGACTGTAGCCGAGTTCTGGTCCTCATGCCCCTATTCCATTAGGTTTGCTGGTTTGGACCATTTTTCTCTTGGTCAGAACATTACTTTGTTGCCCAGAAGTTTGCTAACTTCCCAGCAACTCCATCTTTTACTATGCTTGACAGTCTTTTTCCTTGACCATTGACCAGAGAGGACTTCTCAGTGTATTCTTCTTTACCAAGTTGAACTGGATGGTAGAGAGATAAATCATGGAAGATTGTGAGTCTCTAACTTGCTGGTTACTAACCCTGAGACACCCATCCATGGTCTGAGAGTGGAGGTGCAGCCTTTATAGGCTTGGTGAAAATAATTCTTCACTGTATTCCAGCTGTCAGTGGGCAGGAATCTACTCTAAAATCATTTCTGCAGCAAAAAGAAGTGACCAAACTTGGAAGGAATGTTGAAGAAAAGCAATTCCTTGCTGGTGGCCATAAAAACAGCAAATCTTTATTGGCCCAACCCCTGGACAGTGGAGAACCCACACTTCATGTTTTACTCTCCCCCTAGATATTGGCTCTCCTGCCTGTTTTATGTAACAGCCCCACTCCTGCTCTTTTAGCAGTGTCCCACCCGCAAAAGTGGGTGATAGAGAGCCATCTCCACTCGGCCTCCTCGTGCAGATACCGTGTCTCTGAGCTCTCCGGGCTTTTCTAGGTTTTACTCTACCTCTAGGTTCATATGTGAGCTCTATTTTGTGTCATCTTGACTTGTCCCATCATCTGTTCATTATCTGACTCCAACTCACGATAGCATTCTCCATGGCAAACTTTCCCTTCCTGTCTAAAACTGCGTCAAATGTGACCTAATGTGTGTGTTCAAGGAATGTGGAAGGCAGAACAAAAGTAAAGTGTCTGCCCTCAGAGATTAATCTCCAAGAGCAAAATAATTTTCCAATTAGAGGGGAAATAAAAAGACTATCATTTACTAAGCACCTACTAACGTATTGAATGTTAATTTATTGAGTGATTATTATTACTTACTTTATAAGTTTTATATAACAACTCTTATACCACCCACTTGAGGCAAGTATCATCCTCCCCATTTTATAGGTAAAGAAATTGAGAGTCAGAAAGTTGATACAATTGGTCCAGAAGGCTAAAGGAAATGCCAGATCTCTGGTTGGATTTTTTTTTTTTTTCATTGAATATGTTGCTGTAGATTAAATTATGTACGCATTGCTTGTTCTTTATCCGTGTCCCAGTGGTTGTGAACCCATCGTAAGTAGAACCTTTCAAGAACATTATTTTTAGTTAAGGTGCAGCCAGCTAAAGCAAGATAGACTTTAATTCAATTACTGGAGCCCTAATAAAGAGAACTTGGAAGTCATAAATGTGAGAAAGGAGAGGACATCCCCATTTGATGTGAGGCAGAAAAAAACAAGGAACACCAAGGATTGTTGGCTGTCAGTGCCAGAGTGCTACCACCTTCAGGGATAAAGCAAGCCTTGCTGAACCTTGATTTTGAACTTCTTCTATCCTCAAAACCATAAGCCAAAAAATTCTCATTTTTTGCCCACCTATTGTGTTGTATGTGTGACAGGAGCTCAAACAAATGAGGACATACATACAAACAATGCCCCAAATCTCCACAAAACAAAAATCATACAAACCTGGGGAAACCAATGCATGAGTAGCACCCTGCTCAGGGGAAGGCAACTACAGCTCATGGGGGGACATCCAGTTCACCATCAATTTTTGGATAGCCCACAAACTAAGACTATTTTTTACATTTTAAATGCTTGAATGAAATCAAAACAGGAACAATTTTGTGACATGTAAAGATTATATGAAATTCAAATTTTAATATTTGTATATAAAGCTTTTTGGAACACAGCCATGTCCATGCATTTGCATTGCATTGCCTATGGCTGCATTTATGCTATGGAGTTGCAGGTTGCAACTGGGACTAGAATATTTGTGATCTGGTTCTTGGCAGAAAAAGTTTGCTGAGTCCTTTTGTAGGGAACAGACTCCTGTTCTAGGAAACATCTCCTGCAATAAAGCTTTGACTATCACATTATTCCATGTATAACCCAAGTGTTCCCAAAATTTTCTTTAGAGATATAATACAGATATATCTTTCCTTTGAGCAAGTCTCAAAATCCCAAATCATAAGATACACTTGGTGTCAATTATTTATATAAGATATAGTCACATAAGATATACCTGGTGTCAATTATTCACTTTCAGAAAGGAGTTACTTCAAGATCTTTTTCCTGAGAGATTTTTTTTATTTTTTTATTTTTTATTTTATTATGGGTAAAAATCAAAATTCTCACAATACATACAAACATTTGCAAAAGCATTTCAGATGGCATTTGACTTGCCAACTTGGTTTAAGTCACTGTTTCAGGGGCATACATATTAGGTGCAGTGAGGTACACCTGTTTTGCCAAAGCAGTCAACTACAAGTCTTGTCTTGAATCCTATCCAAGGGAGGCTATTTTTCAAAGGACCAGAGGGACCTCATTATAGACATTGCTCCTTCTACCCCAGACGTCCCACGGCATAGACACTCACGAGCAGCTTTCTAGCCAGGTTCCGAAACACTTGGCCTAGAGGAGCTAGAGGAGCGAGCAAATCAGCCAGCCCACAGCCAGAAAGCATCCAGGCCCTGGGGCTGAAATTACTGGTGGGGGAAATAAAATTACCAGTGGGCCATTTTATTTTTCAGAAAGAAAAAGATACAAGATAGATGAAGGTAAAATTTAAGATATTCAAAATATCCCATTCAAAGCCATGGAACACCCAAGTTTGGTGTAGGGACACTTGCAATGCTCCATTCCTTTAGCACATGTCAGCTTGGTGATAGCAGAGCAAAGAAAGGTTTAGCCATTAAGATGAATAAAACGTGAGCTGGACTCCTGTGTCAAACTGAGATATTAACGAGGCCCTGGAGTGTTCTTAAATGAGAATAAGTTCCACAAGTAACAATGCAATAGATTTTCATGTGGGTCCTGGTTGAGCTTGGCCCAATGACTCAGGAGATCTCCCTATTATCTTTTGGTAAGTGATTTCAGGTTTCCCGGACCATTCCTATTTAAAATTTCAGATCCACCCCAGCTACTCTTAGCCTTCCCTGATTTATTTTTCTTCAAAGTATTTATCGCTATATGACTACTTTATGCTGTCCTTACTTATTTGCTCATTGTCTGTCTTCTGTCTCTAGAACATGAGCTCCAAAAGGACAGTGATTTTGGCTATGCCTGCTGCTGAATTCCCAGCCCAGTGCCTTTCCTGCATTATGTAATCAAGAAACACTCCTTTATAAAATAATGGAAAAGGGGTTTCCTATTAAAATGTTAGAAAGAATCTCCTTAGGCTTTGTGAATTGTGTCAGGGTAGATTTGCATCTTCCCCTAAAAGGCATTCTACCTTGCTGTTAATGTTCGTTTTCTCTATCCTATTGGCAGAACCAAAGGACTAAATTAATGTTCAAACAGTCCTGACACTTCACAGTGATTTCATTCACTGCCTTAGTTCATCTGAACTCCTGAACGAATAAATAAATGAATGAACAAGAAGAGAAGCAAAAGAACTGACACAATGTGGTAACTGATCTCCAGCAAGAAAGGTTGATTCGGCAAATTTGAATGTTTAACAGTTTCTTTGATGTTACTCTTTGCAAGTCCTTCTTGACCCTCTCTCATCTTTCTCTCTTGGTCTTTTTCAAAAAATTCTTTTCCTTTGTCTTCCTCATAATCAAGTATATATTTAGTGGTTGTGAAATATGCTTGTATTTAGCTTTGTGTTTCACAAGTAGAAACCATATTTGTACAAACTATCAGGGAAAACTGATAAAGTAGCGTGTGGCCCAAGATATCTGACCTTGGGGTTGTCCTGGGGTTCAAGCACACCATGGCTGCCCCAGGAGTGAAGGGATTGTGTGTCTTCATATCTGCAATTCATCAAGGCACACAAGGATCCTGAAGCACAACAGCTGGGAAGCTCTGCCCTGCTGGCCTACTTCTTTATTGCTCCACTCGTGTTTAAACATCACTGGGAGACTGGTAATTCCCAAGTCTATAGCTCCACTTCAGATGTCTACTGCTCCCTTACCTCTGAGGGCTCAAAGTCATCTGCACTGCCATCGTCTGAACATGTCGATGGGATGCTCCAAATCTGACCACATCGTCTACTTAACATATGCTTTCTACCAGGTTTCTCTCTCCTGGGCAGTGGTTAACTCTGTGACCCAAACTAGAAAGATGGGAGTAATGTTTTTATTCATCAGCCTCCTTATCCAAACAGTTACCTAGGCTACCAAACCATCCTCTCTCCTCTGTATCACCTACCTCTGTTTTAGTTCAGACTCATATTATCTTATTCTCATGTATCTTAATTTTTCCAATCTAGTTCCTCAAATCCAGTGGTAGACTAGAGGGGTTTGAACTGGGTCAAGAGAGCCAAGTGTGCCACTCTTTTCCCAATTCTGTGTTCATTGACTTCAAGGTGGTGCCTTAAAATCAGCCGTGGTTGGGAGTTTTTACACCCTAGTAATTGGCAAATACTAAATCAGAACTTTTTGGTTTTGGAGAAGCAGTTTTAAGCATTTAAGATAGCACACCACTGCTAAAATCAATCCACTACAGAGAATACTTTATTGGAAACAACAATTTAGCTATGCCATACCCTTGATTAAACCATTCTGTGCTCCTTACAGGATTAACCCAAGCTCTCTAAAGTAGCTTAGGAAGGCCCTCTGATATCTGCCTGTAACCCTCTTCCCCCTCCATAGCCTTAGCACTGTATTCCCTTCCTTGACAGACACCTTTTGGCAACATTGAACTGTTTGTCCTCTCTCTTGCGTATCAGGCAATTTTTTCTCTATGATTTTGCATAAACTGCATGGATGCCGGGAGTCCCTTCCCTTATATTCCACCCTTTTGTCTGGCTAACTCTTTACTCACAATTTAATACACAATTGAGAAAGTATTTTTTCAAGGATTCTTTTCTTACCACCCTTAGGCAGTGCTGACCACCCACCCTCTTCTGGTCTGAGAGATCCTTGTTCAAATGTCTATCAGTGCATTTGCTATATTTTCTCTAAATTATGATTCTATTTCTCCCCTCCTCCACCTCTTAGAAAGAAACTGGGAGATACCCAAGAACTGAGAGCATGAAAACTCATTTTTGCACTGCCAATATTTGAACAGTAACTTAAAGATATTTTAAACTGAATATATAGTTACTGTATGTGTGGGTGAATGAATGAATTAATTAATGAGTTAAGGACTATTGTATGTGACTCCAGTAATTTGTAACATTGAAATAAAGCTGAAACTTGAATTCATATTATTATGAATTAAATTGTGTCCCCCTAAAAGGTTATTGCAGATGAAGTCAGTGCAAAAGTTTTAATTCTGAGGAGGTCCAATTTATCTATTTTTTCTTTAGTTGCTCGCCTTTTAGGTGTAAAGTTTATGAAACCAATCCCTACTAGAAGATTTCGTAGATGCGACCCTACATTATCTTCTAGGAACTTTATGGTCTTGGCTCTTATATTTAGATCTTTATCCATCTTGAGTTAATTTTTTGTATAGGGTGTGAGATGGTGATCCTCTCTCATTGTTCTGGATATGGATATCCAGTTCTCCAAGCACCATTTGTTGAAGAGGCCATTCTGTCCCAGTTGAATGGGCTTGGTGGTCTTGTTGAATATCAGTTGACCGTGTGTGTGAGGATCTATATCAGAACTCTCAGTTCTGTCCCATTGTTTAGTAGGTCTATCCTTGTGCTAATACCATGTCGTTTTGACAACTGTAGCTTTGTAGTATGTTTAAAGTTAGGTAGTGTGATTCTTCCAAATTCGTTTTTCTTTTTCAATGTTTTTGGCTTTTCAGGAGCCCTTGCTCTTCCAAATAAATTTCATAATTAGTTTTTCCAATTCAGTAAAAAATGCTGTTGTAATTTTTATTGGCATTGCATTAAATCTGTAAATCTATTTGGGTAGGACAGACATCTTAATTATGGTTAATCTTCCAATCCATGAACATGCAATATTCTTCTATTTATTTAGGTCTTCTTTGATTTCCTCTAACAATGTTGTGTAGCTTTCTGTGTACAAGTCCTTTACGTCTTTAGTTTATTCCTTGGTATTGGATTCTTTCAGTTGTTATTGTAAATGGAATTTTTTTTTCTTGATTTCCTCCTCAGATTGCTCATTATTGGTGTACAGAAATGCTACCGATTTGTGTGTTGATCTTATATCCTGCCACTTTACTGAACACATTTATTAGCTCTAGAAGCTTTGTTGTAGATTTCTCAGGGCTTTCTATGTATAGGATCATGTCATCTGCAAATAATGAAATTTTTACTTCTTCCTTTCCAATTTGGATGCCTTTTATATATTTTCTTGCCTAAGTGCCCGAGCAAGTACTTCTAACACATTGTTGAATAAGAGTGGTGACAGTGGGCATCCTTGTCTTGTTCCAGATTTTAGAGAGAAAACCTTTAGCATTTCACCATTGAGTATGATGTTAGCTGTAGATTTTTCATATATACCCTTCATCATGTTGAGGAAGTTTCCTTCTATTCCTATCTTTTGAAGTGTTTTTATCAAGAAAGGATGCTGTAATGTATCAAATGCTTTTTCTGCATGAATAGAGATGATCATGTGATTTTTTCCTTTGGATCTGTTAATGTGATATATTACATTGATTGATTTTCTTGTGTTGAGTCATCCTTGCATACCAGGGATGAAACCTACTTGGTTATGGTGTATAATTCATTTGATGCGTTGTTGAATACAATTAGCAAGTTTTTGTTGAGAATTTTAGCATCCAGTTTCATTAGAGAAATTGGTCTGTAGTTTCTCTTTCTTATAGGATCTTTATATGGCTTTGGTATTAGGGTGATGTTGGCATCATAGAATGAGTTAAGCAATGTGACCTCCACTTCTAATTTTTTTTTTTTTTTTTTTTTTTGGAAGAGTTTAAGCAGGATTGGTGTTAGTTCTTTCTGGAATGATTGGTAGAATTCACCTGTGAAGCCATCTGGTCCTGGGCTTTTCTTGGTTGGGAGGTTTTTGATCACTAATTCCATCTCATTAACTTGTGATTGGTCTGTTGAGTTCATCAATTTTTTCTTTCATCAATGTAGGCTACTTGTATGTTTCTAGAAATTTGTCCATTTCATCTAAGTTATCCATCTTGTTGGCATACAATTTTTCAAAGTATCCTCTTATAATACTCTTTATTTCATTTTTTGTTTTATGTATTTGCATCTTCTCAGTTTTTTCTTTGTTCATCTAGCTAAGGGTTTGTCAATTTTATTAATCTTCTCAACAGGCTTTTGGTTTTGTTAATTTTTCTAGTGTTTTCTTATTCTCAATTTCATTTAGCTCTGCTCTAATCTTATTGTTTCCTTCTTTCTGCTTGCTTTGGAATTAGTTTGTTGTTCTTTTTATGATTCCTCCAGGTGTGAAGTTAGTTAGGTCTTTGATTTTAGCTCTTTCTTCTTTTTCAATACAGGCATTTATAGTTATAAATTTCCCTCTCAGCACTGCATCCCATAGGTTTTGATACATTGTGTTCTCATTTTCATTCATTTCCAGATAGTTACTGATTTCTTTTGCAATTTCCTCCCTGACTCACTGATTGTCTGTGTGTTATTAAGTTTCCGTATCTTTGTGCCTATTCTGTTTCCCTGCCCGTTACTGATTTCCAGCTTCAATCCATTGTGGTCAGAGAAATTACTTTGCATAATTTCAGTCTTTTTGAGTTCACCAAGAGATGTTCTTTGACCTAGCATGTGGTCTACATCGCAGTAGGATGGACTCTTACTCTAAGATCACTGGTGTCCTTCTAAAAAGAGAAGAGACAGACAGAAAAGACAGACATGTGACAAGGGAGGGCAGGATTAAAGTGCTGCAGCTGCTGTAAGCTAAGGAACACCAAGGATTTCTGGCAAACTCCCTGAAGCTAGAAGAGGCCAAGATGGATGCTCCCTGAGAGGTTCCAGAGGGAGTGGGGCCTGCCAATGCCTTGATTTCAGACTTCTAGTGTCTAGAACTGTGAGACAATAAATTTCTGTTGTTTTAAGCCACCCAGTTTGTGGTACTTTGTTATGGCAGCCCTGGGAAACTAAGATGCATACTTTCAGATTTACTAGTTGGAATTTCTTATTTAGGTAAGGATGAATGTATTGCTTAGATTTCAGCCACACTGCTACTGAGGGTCATGGCTGGGAGCTATGTTAGATAGGTCCATGAGAAGGTTATTCTCTCTTTTTTTCCATTGCTTTATTTTTTTGTGGATCTGGCTTGACCATAACAGACCATCAAATAAACTGGCCATTCATTTACAATTAGAAAATGTGTGCGAGTGTGGTGGGGGGGGGGGAAGGGGCAAAAGGAAAGGAGGCTGTGAAAGAGACTGAAGAGTTGGTAAACTTCTGGTTACCAAGTTCAACAATATTTGTTTTCTTTTTTCCTGGCAGAGAGCCAAGTTACCAAGAGAACCCTGTTTAAAAATGCATTATAAAATGTTGTCTCGAGCAGGTTTTTAGAATTGGCTTTCTCTTCTGTTATTTTTACGTTAAAATACACTGAGACTCCTGTACATTAAGTACTCCTGTGAGTTTTGAAATGTAGCACTGTGGTTAGCAAAGAAGGTAAAACACTGATTTCTGAGAGACATTCTTGAATAACTTTGTCAAAAAGGTGCAAGGACTACCTCCTGAATTGTAGCAAAACAAGCAGTAGCTAAGACACTTAATATTCTTTCCTTCCTAAATTTGTGTGTGGGTGTGTGTATATGTATATATATTAAGGCTTTTAGAAGACTTTGCAATAAAAAAGGATTCCTTTCTCTTTCTTTATTTCTTTTCCTTTAAAGGTTCCAAAGAAAGTGCTGAAAGCAGTAATTCCTAAATATGTATTAGATATATTACTTTTATTAATATGGTATTTAAATATTAGAGAGAATTTAAGTACAAGATTATGCAATGAAGCTCAAGGCCATAAAGAGAAGCCACTAATTAAATTTGGAATCGATATGAGTTTGCTAATGTCAAGAAATGGTTATTGAAATTACTCTGAAAAGAAAAGCTCAAAAAATTTGATGAAAGTTTTTCTCCATACCACCCCCACACTGGCACCACCACCAAATATTACCACTAACCATCTGTCCACCCACAGCTCTACCAAAAAGGTGACATTTATTGCAAGCTTTGCATTTTCTGATTCTGTCTTGAACCACTGAAATTATGCTGAACTCCCCAAAAGAAAAGAAGTTGTTTTTACTTTTTCTTCATCACTCTTCTTTTTGCCTGAGCAGGAACAGGAAGTTCTTGGAAATGTCCCAAAGAATGGCTGGTCTTGTAAGAATACCAAACCAATCTTTTAGGCGCCAGAGACTTGGCAAATTTGAGGTAAGGATTATAGAAGCACCTGCATTGCTCCTTTCAACCAAACTTCCCATCACTAAGCTCCAGAAGTTTCCATTGTTGTTTATGAGAGGTGAGCCTGATTAGCAAGAGGTCACCCAAAAAGCTATACGGCTTGCCCCAACCAATCTTGTACACCCCTATTTTTATAGGGAATGCCTATGAAGTACCTTAATGTTTGCAGTCAAATAAGGACCCTTGCTTGAACCCCTAAGGTCAAGCCATAAACTGTTCCCTATTCAGAATTTTTCTTCTTGACAAATAAAACGAACAGTAGGAGGGAAAATTCATGGCATGACACCTCATTAGTCGTTATGAGCAGATCATTTTTTCACCTCTGAGCTCCTCAAGAATGATTTGTGAGGCAGCTCACTTACATGCCTGCTTCAGTCTACACAAAGCAATCCTAAACCCTTGGGCCTGTACCTTCTCCTGCTCCATTATGTGGTTGGAATTCTGAAGGAGTTGGAGACCATGCAAGAATAACAGAGGTTATTTTCAGGAGCACCTCCCCCAGGGCATGGAGCTAAATGGGCTCTACCTGAGTTGCTCTGGATTGTTCAGGACCTGGCAGTTACAGCATGGAAATCACTGAATAGCATGAGGGTTGAAAGGTGAAAGAGAGCCTCCAAGGTCCTTGGCATAAGGTTGCTTGTAGCCATAAACATGAGAGAATTTGCTAAGCTAAAGGAAGGGACTGAGGCCAAGCTGTAGTTGAGAAATTTGGTTCTGCTCTTCTTTCTCTTTTCTTCTTGTTAGTTTCATTAACTTCCCAGCCCCAAAGATATTGAAATTCTGAGAAAGTAAATGCTCTCATTGATCGAGGTCATAGATTTCTAGGAAAGGACCCCTCTAGTCCACTTAGGAGTTTCCTAATTCAGGTCATTGATATCTGAAAGTCCACCAATAGATATCTGTTATTTTGATTTAAAGTCCGATGGCTCATGGGAACAAAATTGGTCCTTGAGAAACAAATCAAGTAATATCTATCATTTACATATTAGTATAAATGAGTAAACTCATCAAGAGCTAATAACAGATAACAATTCATTGTTGAATGAATGAATGATTTTCAATATGATTAATATATTTATGGTATAAGATTTGGTCACATGCCCATGCCTAAGCCAGTCACTGAAAAGGGAAATGAGGTTACAATGAGTGGCTTAGATAATCACTTAGAAAGGAAATTATTTCAGAAAGCAATCACCAGGGCAGCCACATATAAGATTTTGCTGAATGTTAAATGAGATGCTATAGATAAAGCCCCTTAAGCAAGCCCAGGCACAAATTAAATGAACCATATTAAAGGAAAAGCAGTGAGAGCAAAACAGAATATACAAGTACTTCTATAATCTGGATGGTGATGAAGGCAAATATGACATGAATTTTTGGTACTATGCTCTTAAAATTATATACTCATTTAAAAATGGTCCAAGTAGATTAAAAAGTACTGATTAGATAACAGCTTATTGTATCTTTGGGATTTGCTTTCCTAGACATTGTTTTATTATTTCACTTTTCATATGCTGTAATATATTTATGAACTAGATACTGAATTTTTATCTAAAATTATCATAGATTAAGCCACTACTTGTTTAATTGCTGTGTATCTGCTCACAAAAGAGCTGAGCTGCTCATAGCTTCCAGAAAGTAAAGACCTAATCAGTCCCTGGTTGCAGCGATGAAGTTTATCCTAGTAGAATTATCTAAGAGTGACGCCATCTATAACATCTTTATAAAATATGATTGCTTATTAAGCTTGTGATTCAATGGCTCCTTGATACTCTCCCGCCCCATGTATGGTTCTTTTATGTTAATTCTCCATGTGCTAAATACTATTTCTGCAAGTACCTAATAAGACACAGAAGAGAAAGTTATAGCTACGGGAGAAAGGTTATCAAATCACTATTAAAAATAATATGTATTCTCAGTTTAGAGTCATCCCTGCCAAAATAAAAGACCTGGCCTCGTTTTAGCCTGAGGGCCTAAGTCTATTAGCAACTCTTCTCAGAAATGGTCACGCAGAAGCATATCTTCCCACATAACAAGTCAAAGAGATTTTTAAAAAATAGCCAGCATGGCTCACGTATGTACATTTATGATAAAACTGCTCCAAGGGAGAACCTTCAAAAAGCAATACTCACGTGATAGCAAAACCATCAAAACCCTGGCAGAGCCATATGCCCTCCCTCAGGGGACCCAGAAATATTCCATTATACCAGAAAGCCTGCAGAATGTAAAGCCAGGAGCCTGAAATGCTGTATATTTTTCAAAGAACTACAAAGAGGAAGTCATTGATTCCATGGATTCACCAAACGAATGGATTGCTTCATCTGTATAAATGTACAGTCAAAAAACAATGTTCACGGAGCACATTTTCTCCAGTTCCCCAAAGGGGAAAAGACTATCCCAAATAAAGGTGTATCTTTTTATCAAGTTTAAGCAAAACAAACAAACAAAAAACTTTATGAAAAAAAGAAAGTTAGATTTATACCCTAAAATCTGGATGCATGAATTCAGAAGTATGAATTTCCAGCCTGGGCTAGAAATATGCAGCTTGAATCTGTTTTTTGTTTTGTTTTGTTTTGTTTTGTTTTTTAATATATGTTTTATTTATTTTTAAAGGATACTTAGATTACATAAAATGTTACATAAAAAAATATAAGGGATTCCCATATGCCCCACTCACCAGACCTCCCACTTTTCCCCACATTAACAACTTCTTTCATTAGTGTGGTACATTCATTGCAATTGATGAACACATTCTGGAGCATTGCCACTAAGCATGGACTGTAGTTTACATTGTAGTTTACACTCTTCCACTCAATTGAATCTCCATCAATACACAGAAAGATGTCAGTGCTTTGCTTTCTGAATGTGTGGTTGTTTGCGCTAATATGCAAAATCATCTCTCACATTGTATCTAGTTTTATTTTCTTCTTGCTTTTTTTTTTTAAGTGACTTTCCCCAATGTTTTAGCCCCTAAGATTATGAAAGAGCTTCATCCTCCACTGTTACCTGCTCACCCCCCTTGATTTTGGATTTGGTCTTTTATTACAAAATAGTTAAAACACTCAGAAAATCATAATGAAAAACCTAAGAAAATACGTTTTACTTTTACTCACCATCATTAAGTAAGAAATTATTCTAAGTTGATGCAACCTGTCCATCTATCTCCAAAATTACACTTCTCCCTTTCACCATTGAGGACACCATTATCCAAAATTTGCCGTTTATTATTACTCTCATTCATGTTTAGATATAAATATGTGTATATATATATTTACGTATAGTATGGTATAGTACACACGCTTCTGCAATTGGTTTTATTACTTGATTTTTTTAATGCACACCATTATTTTGAGAATCATCAATCTGTATCTCTAAGTTATTTATGTTAACAACTGTACAGTCCTCTATTTTATCAATATAGTTTATTTGCCTAATTTCTTTCCAATGACATTTGCATTCCCTTTCCATAATTGTCCTTCTTTCTCCTCAAGCATGATAACTTAGGACTTTTATGACCTGGCATTGGTGCTCTGTCCTTGAAAGGGTGTCCCTTTCATCCCCAACAACACTACCTGTCTACTCTACCTAAAAACATTCAGGTTTTTGTTTCTTCAGACTATTACCACCAACCATGGTCTATAGTGTACATTTGGCACACTTTTTCCATATCCCCCTATTATCACATAGTACATCTTTAGCATTGATGCAAGAATATTACAGTATTGATGTTAACCAAACTACAAAGGTCACACCAATTGTATTTTTCCCATGCTTCTCCACATTCCCACCACCCTGCAATAGTGATGGACATGAGCTCTAGCTCACAGAAGAACACTTTTGCACTGTGCCATCAACAATTCTCATCCACCTCTGGGTTATCTGTGTTATTCAGTCCCTAGATTATACCCTAATTTTCCTTCAATTGATATTTACATCCTTAGACTACCCTTTTCAGCCACAATCCCATTTATGAACCAGTTGTTTAACACTATAATGTGTCACCATCAACTCTATCCATTTCCACACTTTTACAGTCAAGTTAATTAAAATTTCTACATACATTAAGCATCAGTAGTTCTTCTCAACCCTCCTCTTATCTCCTAATAACCTATATCTAGATTTAAGCTCCATGAATTTGTTCTTACTATTTAGTTTATATTAATGAGACCATGCAATATTTGTCCTTTTGCGCCTGGCTTATAACACTTAGCATAATGTCTTCAAGATTCATCCATGTTATCACATGTGTCCCAATTTCATATCTTCTTACTGCAGCATAGTATTCCATTGTATGTATACACCACATTTTGTTTATCCATTAATTGGTTGATGGACACATGGGTTGTTTCCATCTTTTGGCAACTGTGAATAATGCTGCTATCCATATCGGACAGATATCAGTGTGCAGATGTCTGTTCACGTCACAGTTTTTAGTTCTTCTGGATATAATCCTAGAGGAGGAATTGCTCTATCATATGGCAGTTGTATATTTAGCTTCCTGAGGAACTGCCAAACAGTATTTCACAGAGGCTGCACCATTTTACAATCCCACCAACAGGGAAGGAGTGTTCCTATTTCTCCACATCCTCTCCAACACTTATTGTTTTCTTGTTTTTTAATGATGGCCATTCTAGGCAGTGTGAGATGATATCTCATTGTTATTTTAATTTGCATTTCCCTAATAGCTAGTGATATTGAACGTTTTTTCTTGTGCTTTTTGGCCATTTGTATTTCCTCTTTGGAGAAATGTCTATTTAAATCTTCTGCCCATTTTTAAATTGGATTGCTTGCTCTTTTATTGTTGAATTGTATGATCTCTTTATATAGAACAGAAATCAAACCCTTATTGGTATGTAGTTTCCAAATATTTTCTCCAATTGAGTGGGCTGCTTTTTCACCTTCTTGTCAAAGTCCTTTGAATCACAGAACTGTTTTAAGTTTGAGGAGGTCCCATTTAGCCATGTTTTCTTTCCTTGCTCCTGCTTTTGGTGTAAGGTTTAAGAATGCAACACTTACCACCAGGTCTTGAAGATGTTTTCCTACATTTTCTTCTAGGAGCTTTATGGTTCTTGCTTTTATATTTAGGTCTTTGACCCATTTTGAGATCATTTTTTAAATAAGATGTGAGATAGGGGTCTTCTTTCTTTCTTTGGCTATGGGCATCAAGTTCTCCCAGCACCATTTGTTGTATAGACTGTTCTGCCCCAGCTGGGTGGGTTTGACAGTCTTTTCAAAAATCACTTGATCATAGATGTGAGGGTCTGTTTCAGAACCATCAATTCTATTCCATTGGTATATGTGTATATCTTTATGCCAATATCATGCTGCTTTTACCACTGTAGCTAGCTAATATGATTTAAAGTCTGGAAGTAAGAGTCCTCCAACTTCGCTTTTCCTTTTTAAGATGTTTCTGGCTATTTGGGGCACTTACCCTTCCAAATAAATTTGATAATTGTGTTTTCTATTTGTTTAAAAAAATATTGGTGGAATTTGTTAACAGGATTGCATTGAATCTGTATATCAATTTTGGTAGAATTGATATCTTAATGATATTTTGTCTTCCAATCCATGAGCATGAAATGTTCTTCCAATTATTTAGGTCTCTTGATTTATTTTAACAACGGATTGTTGTTTTCTGAATACAAGTGCTTTAAATCCTTGGTTAAGTTTATTCCTAAATATTTTATTCTTTTAGTTGCTATTGTAAATGGAATTTTTTTTCCTGACTTCCTTCTCAGATTGCACATTATGATTGTATAGAAACACCACTGATTTTTGTGTATTGATCTTGTATCCTAACACTCTACTGAAATCGCTTATTAGCTCTAGCAGCTATGTTGTAGATTTTTCAGGGCTTTCTAGATATAGGATCATATCATCTGTGAAGAGCAAAAATTTTACTTCTTTCTTTCTGATTTGGATGCCTTTTATTTCTTTTTCTTTTCTTCTTCTTTTTTTTTTTCCTTGCCTGATTGCTCTAGCTAGAACCTCTGGCACTAAACTGAACCACAGTGGTGACAGTGGGCAACCTTGTCTTGTTCCTGATCTCAATGGGAAAGCTTTCAGTCTTTCATCATTGAGTATAATTAGCTATGGGTTTTTCATATATGGCTTTTATCATGTTTAGAAAGTTTCCTTCAATTCCTACCTTTTGTAGTATTTTTTATCAAGAAGGGATGCTGTATTTTGTCAAATGCCTTTTCTGAATCAATCAATAAGATAATATGATTTTTCTTCTTTGATTTATTAATGTGGTGTATTATGTTGACTGATTTTCTTGTGTTGAACCACCATTGCATGCCTGGTATAAAACCCACTTGATGATGAATAATCCTTTTAATGTGTTTTTGGACTTGATTAGCAAATATTTTATTAAGGATTTCTGCATCCAAATTTATTAGTGAAATGGGTCTGTAATTTTCTTTTTTTTATAATATCTTTATCTGGCTTTGGTATTAGGGTGATATTGGCTTCATAGAATGAGTTTGGTAATGACCTTATTGTTCAATTTTTCAGAAGAGCTGGAGTAAGATTGGTATTAAATCTTCTTTGAATGCTTTGTAGAACTTACCTGTGAAACCATCTGGTCATTTTGAGGAGTTGTTTGGTGACTATTTCAATCGATTACTTGTGATTGGTTTATTAAGGTCTTCTATTTCTTCTAAGATCAGTGTTGGTTGTTAGTATTTTCCTAGATGTTTTTCCATTTCATCTACATTGTCTAGTTTTTTTGCTTACAGTTGTTCATAGTATCCTCTTATGATCTCTTTTATTTCTTTGGGGTCAGTAGTAATGTCCCCATTTTCATTTTTTATTTCATTTATTTGCATCTTCTCTCTTTTTTTCTTTGCCAGTCTAGCTAAGGGCTTGTTGAATTTGTTAACCTTCTCAAAGAATCAACTTTTGGTTTTGTTAATTCTCTATATTGTTTTTTGTTGTTGTTGTTCTCATTTTCTGCTCTGATCTTTGTTATTTCATTCCTTCTCCTTGATTTGGGATTAGTTTGCTTTTCTTTTTCTAGTTCCTCCAGCTGTGTAGTTAAGTCATTGATTTTAGCTCTTTCTTCTTTTTTAATGTAAGCATTGAAAACTATAAAATTCCCTCTCAGCACTACCTTTGCTGCATCCCGTAGGTTCTGATATTTTGTGCTCTCCTTTTCATTCATCTCAAGATATTTATTGATTTCTCTCAAAATTTCTTCTTTGACACACTGATTATTTAAAAATGCGTTGTTTAATGTCCATATATTTGTGAATTTTCCTTTTTTCTGCCTCTTGTTGATTTCTAACATTATTCCACTATGATCAGAGAAAGTGCTTTGTATAATTTCGATTTTGTTGAATTTATTGAGATTTGTTTTGTGACCCAACATATGGTCCATCCTGGAGAAAGATCCATGAGCACTTGAAAAGAATGTATATTCGGTTATTTTGGGGTGCGATGTTCTGTATATGTCTATTAGGTTTAGTCCATTTATCATATTATTCAAACTCTCTGTTTCTTTATTGATCATCTGTCCAGATGTTCTATCCAATGCTGAGACTGGTATATTAAAGTCTCCAACTATTATTGTAGAGCCATCTATTTCTCCCTTCAGTTTGCCAGTGTGTGCTTCATATATCTTGGGGCATCTAGATTAGGTGCATATACATTTATGATTGTTATTTCTTCCTGGTAAATTGCCCCCTTTTATTAATATATAATGCCCTTCCTTGTCCATAATAACAATTTTTCCTTTTAAAGTCTATTTCATCCAGTATAAGTATAGGTACTCCAGCCTTTTTTTTTTTTTTTTTGGTCGTGTGGAATATCTTTTTCCAACCTTTCACTTTCAAACTTTTGGTATCCTTGTGTCTAAGATGAGGAGTCCCTTGCAGACAGCATATAGATGGCTTATATTTTTTTATCCATTTTGCCAGCCTGTGTCTTTTGACTGGGGAGTTTAATCCATTAACATTCAATGTTCATATTGTAAAGGCAGTTCTTATTTCACTCATTTTGACCTTTGGGTTTTGTCTGTCATATTTTATTTTTACAATTCTTCTGACACTTTCAGTTACTGTTATTGATACAATCTTCATTTCTAGATTCTCTTCCAAGCCTCTCTCTCCTGTCTTGTCTTTTCAGGCTGTTACACTTCCTTTAGTATTTCCTGCAAAGCTGGTCCCTTTGTTATAAATTCTCAGTTTCTGTTTATCTATGAATATTCTGAACTCGCCCTCATTTTTGGAAACACAATCTTGCCAGGTGTAAGATTCTTGGTTGGCAGTTTTTTTTCTTGCAGTATGTTAAATATATCATACCACTGCCTTCTTGCTTCCATGGTTTCTGATGAGAAATTGGCATTTAATTCACTGGGTATCCCTTTTATGTTATGCATTGCTTTTCTCTTGCTGTTCAGAATTCTTTCTTTGTCTGGCATTTGGTATTCTGATTAGTATGTCTCAGTGTTGGTTTGTTTGAATTCATTTGGATGGGAGTACATTGTCCTTCTTGGATAAGGATATCTATGTCCTTTAATAGTGTTGGGAAATTTTCTACCATTATTTCTTCAAATATTCCTTCTGCCCCCTTTCCCTTTTCTTCTCCTTCTGGGAGATCCATGACACATATGTTTAGTTCCCTGATACCCTGTTCAATTTTTTTCCATCCTTTTCCTTATCTGTTATTTTGTATGCTCATTTTAGGAGGCCATGTCTTCAAGCTCACCAATCCTTTCTTCTGCCTCCTCAAGTCTGCTGTTATATGTCTCCAGTGTATTTTTAATTTCATTTATTATGCCTTTCATTCCCATAGGATCTGCTATTTTTCTGTGTATGCTTTCAAATTCTTCTTTGTGCTCACCCAGTGTCTTTTTTTTTTTTTTTAATATTTATTTATTTACTTTATCCATTTTAACCGCCCCCCTGCCCCATTTGCTGTTTTGTGTCCATTCGCTGGGCAATTCTCTGTGTCTGTTTCCTGCCATCTCTTCTCATCCAGTCTTCACCAGGATTCGATCCTGAAGACCTCCAATGTAGGAGAGAGGTGTTCTGCCACCTGCGCCACCTAGGGTTCCTGGTTTACAGAGCTTTTGGAGCAGCTCATCTTGACTCTCCCCTGCGTCTCTCTCCTGTTACGTCATCATCTTGCTGCCTGGTTCCCGGGGCCTGGCGGCTCACCGGCACACAGAGCCTGGCAGCCCATGCGTCTTCTATATATATATATTTTTTGTTTTACCAGGAGATCCCGGGGGTCTAACCAGGTCCCTCCATATGGCAGACTGACGCCCAACCATTTGAGCCACATCCGCCCCCCCACCCCCAGTGTCTTTTTAATATCCTTAATCTCTTAGCCATCTCATTTAATTTATTAAGGAGATGTTTTTGAACATCTGTGATTAGTTGTCTCAACTCCTTTGTGTCATCTGGAGGTTTATCTTTTTCCTTTAACTGGGCCATATCTTCCTGTTTCTTGGTATGAATTGTAATTTTTTGTTGGTGTCTTGGCATCTGGCTTACTAGATGTATTTATTCTGGGTACAGTTTCTTTCTTTAGTTTAGGGCTTTCTTGTCTTTTCTCCCTTGCTGGTTGTGTAGTAGGAGCTGAGAATGTATTTGGTGCTGTTAGCTGTGGAGGCTCAAGCTGCCCCCCTTGCCCCAGGAATTGATGAAGCTTCTTCCACCTTTTTCCTCTGCCAAGGGTAGGGACAAAGCCACAGCCTTGTATAATAATCCAAGTTGTACAGAGAAGACTGTCTGTAGTTACCCAGAGAGAATGATGAAGGCTCATACCCCTTCCTCCCTTACCTGGGGCAGGGATGGAGCTGCATATGTGGGCAGCAATCTATGGCATGCAGGTCTAAAATGACCACAGTTGCCCAGATAGACTGATGTAGCACTGGATCCCCTACTCCCTGCCCTGGATGGGGATGGACCATCTGGAGTGTTCAACAATCTAATCCATGTGGGCCGAATATGCCTGAAGTTGCCCTGAAAGGCTGAGGGAGTACTGTCCCTTCTGCCCTTTAGTGGGTGGGAAAAAAACCACCGACACAAAACAGTTCATTCCATGTAGGCCGAAAATGCATGCTATTGCCCGGAGAGACTGAGGAAACACTACCCCACTCCTATCCTATTGGATGGTGTGGATGGATCCATAGCACCCAACAATTTAAGGCCTTGTAGGCTGAGAGTACCTGCCATTGCCCAAAGAGGCTGAGGAAACACCAGTCCCCTCCTGTCCTATTAGGGGGTGGGGGTGTATCCAAAGGCACCAAACAGTTCGGTACCTATAGGCCGAAAGTACCCACCATTGCCCGGATAGGCTGTGGAGACACCAGACCCCTCCTATCTTATCATATGGCAGGATGAAAGTGCCTGCCATTGCCCGGAAAGGCTGTGGAAACACCAACAGCCTCCTTTCCTACTGAAGAATGGGGGCAGATCCACAGGTACCCACCAGTCCAGACCGTGCAGGCCAGAAGTGCCTGCCATTGCCTGGAAAGGCTGGAAACCCACTTCCCCACCAATACTACTTGGTGGGTGGGAATGGAGCTACATGTGTCCGACTATTCAGTTTCTATGGGCCAAAAGCACCTGCAGTTAACCAGAGAGACTGGGGAAACACAGCTCCTCTCTTATCCTATTGGGGTACAGGGATGGAGCCCCAGGTGTCCGACTATTCAGTCTGTGCCAGCTGAAAGCACCTGCAGTTACCCAGAGAGGCTGGTGCAGGTGCCCCCAGCTTCCTCTCTGCTGGAGGTGAGGCTGGAGCTTAGGCTAGGGCTGCAATCTGATCTTGGTGGAAAGAAGCCAGTCCCCAACTTCACTGTGATTTTCAATCAGCCCAGCTTACCCTCATGGGTCAGAGTTTAAAATGGCAGCTACCGGCCTCTTTCCAACTTGGACAGGTTCAAATTTTAGTTGTTCTTAGGGTTATACTTTAGCCAGCAGAGTTTACTAATCAGTATCTGAAGTCTCTTTCTCCCATGTTTATGGGAAATGGAGCTTCCAACTCCAGCCATGAAACAGCTCTTGAGGCAGCTTGCTCCGCCAGTGGAAAATGGGCACTGGCCTCCGCAGCATGGAGGGCTCTACTCATGAATCTTCTCTGCAGATGGGCAGTCTCCTCCTTCCATACTTTCAAGGACGTTGCAGGATACTCTTCTGGTATCCTGGAGGCCCCAAACAGATGCTTTAGACAGCTCTGGGTGATGACTAACTGCCCTGTAGGATGAACTGACTCTAGGAGCTCCTTTCTCTGCCGCCATCTTGCCCCTCTCCTATATTTTTGTGGTAAATTTTGATATAATTTTGAACATAAAAAAATGCAAGTATAATAGATAGAACTACTATAAGCCCTTTACCCATATTCACCAATTGTTTGTATTTCCCCATTTACTTTAGTATGGACATAGGACATGGTAAATATCATCAAAATTTATAAAAGTGTACCATCTAAAATGTAAACCATAGTGTAAATCATTGACCATGTTTAGTAGCTATGTTTCACTATTTGTATATCAGTTTTAACAATGCTACCATCCACATATAAAAAGGCATTAATATGGGGGGGAGGAAAGTGGGAGGATGTTGGGTATATGAGAATCTCCTGTATTCTGTGTGTGACTTTGCTGTGACCTAAAACTTCTTTGAAAAACAAAATGAAAAATAGTGAGACACTGAGAAATGAGAGGGGGAAAGTACCATGGTACAGACTGGACACCAGATATTGCAGTGACGAAAGGCAAAAGGTCAAAAAATTTTTTTTTATTTTTCATTTTTTTAATATCCCAATCTTTTAATTTAATTTTAGTTTTAGGTTTTTTGTGGGTTTTTTTAATAATTTTATTGACTTTTAAGATAAGTTAGCATTACATCCTATTATCATACATTTTTCATTGTGTATCTCTTAGGAGCAAACACATTCTCTTACATAACCACAGAATTAGGGAACTCAATTTAGGTTTGATATAGTACTAATACATAATCCATAGTCCATACTTATATTTTGTAAATTGTCCCAATAATGTTGTGCTTACCTCCAACCAGAATAGATTCCAAACCAAGATCACAAAACAAACTTCATAGTTTATAAGGAAAATATTTTGCTTTGTGCTGCTGTTGATTTGTCCATTTATGGAAGACCTGCAAAGTTAAGGAGACAATCTCTGTTCTACATACACTCACAACCACATGGTGGAGGATAGATGAATTAAACATATAACCTAAGTAGATAATGATCTGCACTGTGATAAAAATAATTGTCAGGTACTGTGACAGTTCAAGATTATTTTATGAATCCCCAAAAAAGAAAGATTATGTTTGTAAACTAATCTATTCCTCTAGATGTGATTCCCCTTGATTGCATTAAATTCACCTGAGATGTC
This sequence comes from Tolypeutes matacus, assembly GCA_026826555.1. Lineage (NCBI taxonomy): Eukaryota > Metazoa > Chordata > Mammalia > Cingulata > Chlamyphoridae > Tolypeutes > Tolypeutes matacus. The sequence goes on from JAKSZT010054478.1 coordinate 12,514,444, forward strand.
TTTGATTAGCTTACACGTTAAGATTAGGGCTTTTGATTTGACTACATCAGTGGGCGTGACCCATGTTGAGTCTCCACCCCTTTTCTGAGTCTGATGTAAATGGATACTCATACAGACAGATAGACACACAGAAGAGAGAGCTCTGTCCTTTTTTGAGCCTACTATATGACAGAAAGGAAGACGCTCAAACAGCTGAAGCCTGGGAAGAGATGAGACATTTTGCCTGATAGTTTACAGCTGAGATTCAGAAGAAAGCAGAACAACAGAGATTGATCTAGGAGGCCCACACAGAAACATGCCCTATGCCAGGAGAGAGAGGGCTGTGTCACTGAAGCACAAAGCCTCAAGAGGCTGGACTTACAGAGACTCAAGAGGAAGAGGAAGAGGAAGCCCAGCAGGGAAGGCAGAAACCATCAACACAACTGACTTTGGGTGAGAAAAGAACCTTCAGTTGGACTTTTTATGGCCTTATAATTGTAAACTTTTAGCCCAAATAAATATGGCTTATAAAAGCCATGAGATTTCTGGTACTTTGCATCAGCAGCCCTTCGGTAGATTAATACAGGTACTCTAACACAAAGACGCTTCTAGGAAGAGGTTACACCGAAGGTGAGATGTTAAGGTGTGGAAAAGAGTGATAACAGCTTTCCTCATCAAAGTAGCCTGTTCTAAACCAAGACATAATATACCATATTTAGAGAGCTGTACGTTCAGTACTTCACTGCAGGAGGGACGTGTGTTTACGTGTTTATATATGTATGAATACACATGCATATGCATGCAGATTTGGCAAGCTTTGGTGCTTGGAGATAAGAGTGGAACTAGTTATTGGCTAGATCATAAAAATTCATGTATTTCATGATGTTAAGAACATTGACCTTGTCCTAAAGGAAATTGTTGGAGAATTTTAAGCAGGAAACCAGTATGATCTAATTTGACCTGTCTTGTCTAAAGGGTTAGTCTGGTTGCATCATTATACATGAGAATTTCAGCAATACAGTTGACAAATAATAAGGGACTGAACTTGGCCAATAACATTGCTGGGGGGTTGTGGGATTTGAAAGATTTTAAAGAAGGAAGGTGAATAGGTACTTAGTAATTACTGGATAGGGGATGGTGGGTAGTGGTAGGAAAGAAGAGATTTCAAGAAAGACTTCCCTGTGCTCCCAGGACAAGCCTGGACCCATTCTACAAATGAAAACAGACAAAGTCTATGATTTCAGGCCATTGAAGCTTGGTCTCCTAATATTCTCTCTATACTCTTTGGAAACATGGAAAAAGTACATATTCCTGACTCCTGCCCACACAGTTCCCTGACTCTTGCACACAAGCTTCCTTGTCTTCTGGGGAAGACTTGGTCTGGTCTTGGTCCATGCTCCCTGGGTGATCTGGCCATACTCCTTCTTGCAGCTATTTCATCGTTTCTCCTGAAGTAAGTAGCACGCCATCTTCCTTTCATTGCTGTTTGGACCTCATACATCATTCTGCCACGGACTGCTGCTAGACTTTATAATAATATTACAACAAATATTTCATACTTGGTGTTTGGTAGTGCTCACAATATTTATCCTTCCCCTTCTGCAAACCAATGGGTCCTTTTTCATAAACTTAAATATATTTCTCTGCCAAGAGCTTATTTAAAGGTCTGCAAGTTCCTTATAAACCCTAGCACTGAGATCATCTATTTGAGAACTCTTCCATTCTTCGAAGTAGTAATGATACATCTTCCCTCAGAGGCAATGGTTTTTTGCTTCTAAATCTTAAATCTTTCCCAACTACCTGAGCTTAGCTAAACTTATTCTCTCTTCTCTGCTTACTATCCTCTGTCTATGATTTCAAAACACTAGTTAACACTGTGTTGTATTGATGGGAAGGAAAAGGACTAGATGTCCTAAGGAGATAAAGTAGAGTGAGAAAAAGAGTGGAAGAGGGAGAGGCATGTGCGTGAAATTCCATTTGACCTTACTCTAAATAGTCCAACTTCAATCCCTTCTCCTAATTATATGCATGTCCTTTTTGGGAATCTCTGCAGATTTCCTAATAGAGAAAGATGCCACATCTTTCTACTTTCACTTTCCTGTAGGCTATTGTTCCAGATTTCTGAGTCTTATTATCATTAATATCTTGTGTCCCCAACTTCTGACTGGGTTATCAAAATCATGTATCTTTCCTGTAGTTCTACTGATTATTTCAAATTATCTGCATGGTTTTCTAAATTTCCTGTTTTCACAATATTTTTGCTTCCATTCACTTCTTTCCTATTGGGGAAGACTATTCTTGTGAAAGAAAAATTGAAATGGCAGGGATGCTTATCTCCAGAGGTTTTTTTCCTTTTCTTTTTTTCCAGGAAATGGAAGAGATGCCTCCTTCCATGCCAAATGTATCAGTCTCTCTTCACCACCTCCAGTCTGAGGAGTGGTTAAGCATTTCTGAAATACATTCATGATGTTACTTCTTTTTTTCATACTCCAATGTACCACTTATTATCTATAAAACTTTAGCCCAATCATATGACCTGTCTGGCCTCAATATCAAAATCCTTATGTAAGAATCTGAAAAAATGAACTGCTAAGGTTTTGGGTTTTGCTTTTTTTCATCACTAAATTATATGATTCTGTAGTTTAAGCTCCTTTTTCCTTTTCAATCTTAAGTTTATTTGTGTTCTAGCTCATAGAGCTCCTCCCAGTTTCCATTTCATCTTCCATCTATACCAACAGAGGGACGGAGGGATGGAAGGTATAGATGGAATTCTCATGGTATTCCTTGAGGCATTCCATGAGACCAAAACAAGCATCATCGTAGTGGTCATATCTGCAATTCCTTCTTCTAATTCTGACCATTTAAATATAATAGTGGAGATAAGAATAACAGGGCCTCTACACTTCAGGGTAAGGAGTTATTACTCTAGCCTTACTATTGCAGCCCTGCTACTGATCCCTGCATTATCATATAAGGCCAGCCCTGGACTGGACCCTCATTCAAGCCAAGAAAGTTTAAAAAAATGGTGGGATCATCAAAAAGGGAAGTCACCTTAATATTGAGAATGACTTTTAGCCCTGTAATGAAATAGTTTAGGATGTACATAAAGATATATATACAGAAGTGCTCCTCAAAGCGTTGTTTATAATGGTAAAAATTTAGGAACAATATCCAACAATAGGAGACTGGTTAATTAAATAAATTATGTAAAGAAGGTTGTACTTTTCACATGAGGAACTTGACAGTCATTGAAATGTTTAGGCAAGGAGTTGGCTCATCAGATTTCTGTTTTAGAAAGTTTATCCTTTGCTAATGAAGAATAATTTGGAAAGGGACAAGAATTCAGAAGCATGATATTGGTGGGCTAGACTCTGATAATCAAGGGGAACATGAAGAGACATGTTTGAGAACTTGAAGGAGAGAGAATTGACAGGAGAGAGTGATTGATTGGATGTAGAGGTTGAAACTTCCCACTAGTCAGACATTAATCACTCTACTTCAAGTTCTTTCTATACCTTTTGCTCTGCAGCACCCTTCATATGTGAATCTATGATTGTCACTAATAACCAAGCCCTAGGAGAAAAGTCTGTCTTCATGGTCACCAGTTTCTCTTCCATATCCTAGCTTCCCTCCTCTTATGGCCTCCATGCCTCCCTTAAATTTAGATAGCTGCACTCTCTGGAGGTGGTGGAGCTGAAGAAAACTGGATTTGGAGTTAATCAGGCACCGTTTTGAATTCAGTCCTGACATTTACAAACTACCAGATAGGGCAAGTTATTTAACCTTATTAAGTATCAGTTTCTACATGTGTAAACTAGGATAATGGTGCATATTTTATAGGGATATAATTAGTAAAATACATCTTATAGTAAATCATTTAGCTTTGTGTCTGGCCTGGAATAAACTCTCACTAAGTAATTGTTACTATCATCATCCCATTCAGGAAAAATATTGACATAACTTTAATTTATTCCTTCACATTGTTTAAAGTCAGATGGTTTTCTCTACCAGGGATATTTGTTTTTCACTCTTGTCTCAAATTTGAAATGACAGACATTGGCTTTGACTATTAGAGAAATTTGTAGCTAAAACCTTCAGTAGAGGGAGCATTGGTTGAGAATCAGGGTCCACTCCCACTTTGCTGTCATTACCTCTCCAGCAACTGCCTCTTTTACCTTTGCAGACATGAGCAATAAGCATATCCTATAAGCAAGAGAAATCTGGCACTGCTCCTTACAGTTTCTGGTTTCTGTTATGACCAAGCTGCACAACTTCTAGCTATGGGACTATGGACAAGATAGTTTTTAAGCCTCAGTTTTCTTATCTACATTCTGAGAACAATAATAGTATTTCCTCTAACTTTATTCTTCTCTCCTATCTTTCCTTCTCTACTGCTATGCATTTTTTAAAATAGACATTACACACTAGTTGAGTACCCATCTTGTATAAACATTCCCAACAATGTATTAAACATTGTAATTTCTCAAATAGCTTCCTGATATTGAAACTTGGGATTTGCTTTCAGTTTTCTCTGCCTATTACAGATTTTGCTCTTTATGTAGGCTTTCCATTTTTTTAATAGTTGCTGTTTCTCTGCTAAATTTTGCAATCTTCTCGTTCATTATGAGCATTTTTTCCTTTAAGTCCTTGATCTTAAGTATAATAGCTGTTTAAATTCTTGTTTGATAATTCAACTTCTAACTTATCTTGAGATCATTCTCTATTGATTGTTTCCTCCTCTGCCCCCCCCACCACCAACCTTGGAAAGGGCTTGCATTTTCTTATTTCTTCACATGTAAAGTAACTTTGGTTTGTGCCTTTTTAATATAGCAAACATTTTATAACTGAAAAACTTTGTATGACAGAATGTTCCCCCCACACACACACTCTTCATCTTCTTCCTCACCACAAAGCATACCCAACTACTTTGGGATCATGCATAGAGAAAGCTAAGTCTTTTTTGTTTTTATTTTTTATTTTAATTTTTTAAAAACTGGCATTACTTGACAGAATTCAAACTTCAAACTCTGAAATCCAAATTCATTTATTGTTGCCTCAGGTAGGCTGACTGTGGTCTTCTCTCTGTATGTGTGATCTAGAGGTCAGCCAGATATTTGAGAAGAGTTTAAAACACAGAATTTAAGGATGCCTCTTTGTGGGATTCTCTCCTCCGAGTTTCCATATGTTGTAATTAACCCAAACTTTTTTCTCTGGTTCTTCAAGCCAATATACCTGAAGGGTTTGAATTTGAGCTTCAGCTGCCCCTACATGGTACAGACTGACCCCAGGCTAAAAGCAGTTAAAATTGGGACACTCAACCTATACTGCTATTCTCTTACAAATGTAAACTTCCACTCTTTGTTTGATTGTATTCACTCTTCAGTGCCTTCAGATACTTGTTTTTGTATTTTGTCCAGAATTCATAGCTGCCACCTTTGGGAGGATTGGTCTGAAAGGAGCTACATAGCCATACATGAAGTAGAACTCCCCAATATTATATATATTTTACCCAACAGAATAAAAATGGAAATCACCCAACTTCCTACCAACCAAAAAATTCCGTGTTTTCCCCCTGTGGTTCTGTTGCCAGATTTTTTTCTAGATTCTTGGCTAAGCTACAAGGAATGAATTTTAAGTGCAAGCCAGTTTAGTTAGGCCAATAATTTATTAAGGAATGGAGAGAAGCAAAATAGAAAATAACAGACTATGGGTCCCAGGTAAGGAGGAAGGGGCTGAAAAGAGATAAAGAAGGCTGATTTACAGACTGCAATTCCCCGTTATAAATTACAAATCCCCAGGTTTACTTGCATGCTGATCCAGGCAAGGGGAAAAAAAGGCGAGAACAAGGCTGGTTTGGTCTTTGTGCTTGCTTTTAAAACCATTAATTATTCTGCCTCTTTGGAAGAATAGGGGGAAGAATCCCAGTTGTTTGCTGTTTTGATTGATTATTCCACCCTTCAGTGTCCGGGGAGGGCCTAATGATAAGGCCCCTGGAGAATATGCGGGGCTGCTCCTTTGTTCCGGAGGAAATCTCGTTCTGAATAGGGGTTCACGCAGGTTCTTCCAGCAGCCATCTTTTGGGGTATTCGCGGCCATGTGGGTTTCCTTCCAGGTTCCAGATCTATTGATTCCCTAATTTACTAGCCTGCCTTAGTTCCTCCCACTTCTTGTCCATGAATACGTTTTTAATTGGCTCCTAAAATATTTAAATACCGGTACTGTTCATCCAAGTCTTCTATTTCAACTTCTATGTTCTATTCTATAACATAGATGGATATTTTTATTCTTGTTTTAAACAGAGAAACTTTGGTCTATGCAGTGTAAGTAACTTCACCAAGATTGCACAGCAAATCAGAAATTAGAATGTAGATATCCTGATCTTATGTCAACTTTTCTAACAACAATAGGACTTTTTAAAACAAATTCTCTTTTCCTTAGGCTTACAAAAGAGATTAGAATTTATGTTTATTTCACTTGTAGCTTCTTGAGGCATAGAGGTAAGAGAAACCAAACAGGAGCAACCTTACCCTAATTAATTCTAAGTACTTGAAATTCAGTTTCAAAAAACCCCTTATCTTCCCCAAACATCTACAAAGTGACTTCTTTAAAAAGTTAACTTGACTGGAGTTTCCTTACCTGTCCATGTCTGGTATTGAGTTTCTAAAAACTAATATATTTCATGCTTTCTACACTCAAGCAAATTCCAGACAGAATAGTCAGTGCCCACACATAGAGGATAGATTCCCAGCTGGATATGTGTCTTGGATTTGTATTTTTTTTTTATTTTTGTATGTGTGGGATTTGGAAAAAGAATGTTGAGAATGTCTCTTTCTTCCATAACAGTTTAGGATTTGAAGTCATGTAGAACTGAGGCAGCTATTTTCCACGAAGTATAAGCACCAGTACCATGTTAACCCATACAGTTTGCCAATCTTTGTCTGCCTTGTAAAGATCATTCTTTCAGAGATGCTGATTCAAGACTTTATTATCTTCCAATTGTGAGATTCTTGAGAACAGCAATCCTATCTTACTTATTCTAAAATCCTCTGGGCCTTCCACTAAGTTCTGTACACAGCAAGCATTCCATAACTTTTCCTTGTATTGAATTTAAATATAAAATCTGGAAAAAACTGGATCTACCCCCTAGATATTGTTTTTGATGGTGAGACCATGAGAAATCCTCCTCTCATTTTTCATATCTAACTGATGGAACAAAGTTCCTATCTATGAAACAAGAGTGCTTATTGGGTAAAAACATATACTTATGCTGAGATGAACTTTATTTTCCTTAAAAATCCTTATCAACACACTGTGGATATGTTTCAGCCAAACATAGCACTCTTGCACCAAAAATACAGCCTCACAAGAAAATTTTTGTGGTTTGATAACTCAGCAATTTTCCAATGAGAAAAGAGACTTCACCAAATATATATTCACATGTCAAAATAAATTTAAATTAATTTGATGAATGACATGCCATATGCAGTTTTAAAGGGAAAGGAGCCATAAAACTGAATACTAATAATGTGTTTCAACTCCAAAACTACTGCTGTGCCTGAGAATAGTGTTTGTCAGTGTATTTCTAATAATATCATACCTGGGATATTCTCTTAGGAAAAAGTACTAGCAGTGAAACACCTTCAGAAAACAGGTTTACAATAGCCTTTTCCTGGGGATATGCAGTACACATTGTCACATGACAGGCTTTAAGAAATCCTGCTTATCTAGCCTGAAAGAGCCAGTATATTTTATTTTGTGAGAAGGGAGCATGGAATCTCAATCCTGGCAGACTCTTCTAATTCTGGCTCAGTTAGATTTATTACCAGATATTTGATTTTTTAGATGCTATTGTAAATGGATATTTTTTCTTGTTTTTTCCTTCAGAATGTTCACTACTAGTTTATAGAAACAATACGGATATGTTGATCTTGTACTCGCCACTATGCTGAATTTGTTTATTAGTTCTAGTAGCTTTGTTGTGGCTTTTTCAGAATTTGCTATATATAGGATCATATCTTCCTTTCCAGTTTGGATGCCTTTTATTTCTTTCTCTTGCCTAATTGGTCTGGTTAGAAATTCCAGTACAATGTTGAATAACATGGTAACAGTGGGCATCCTTGTCTTATTCCTGATATTAGAGGAAAGCTTTAGTCTTCCACCATTGAGTGCGATGTCAGCATGGGTTTTTCATATATGCCCTTTATCTTGTTGAGGAAGTTTCATTCTATTCCTCAGTTTATAAGTGTTTTTTATCAAGAAGGGGTGCCAGATGCCTTTTCTGCATCAGTTGATATGATCCTGTGTCTTTATTCCTTCATCCTCTTAATGTGGTTTATTATATTAATTGATTTTATCCTGTGGAACCACCCTTAAATACCTGGGAAAAATCCCACTTAATCATGGGTATACTTATTTTAATGTTTTTATATTTGGTTTGCTAGTATTTTGTTGAGGATTTTTGTACCTATATCCCTAAGAGATATTGGTCTATAATCTTATTTTCTTGCAATATTTTTATCTGGCTTTGGTATTAGGGTAATGCTGACCTCTATCCTCTTCATTTTTTGGAAGAGTTTGAGAAGGATTGGTGTTAATTCTTTTTGGTATGTTTGTTAAAATTCACTTGTGTAGACATCTGGTCCTGGCTTTTCTTTTGGGGAGGGTTTTGTTTTTTGTTTGTTTGTTTTTTACTGATTCAATCTCTTTACCAGTTATTGGTCTGTTGAAATCTCTTCTTTCTTCTTGAGTCAGTGTGGGTGTTTTGTGTGTTTCTAGGAGTTAGTCCATTTCACTTAGGTTATCTAATTTGTTGCATATAGTTGTTCACAGTATCCTCTTCTAATCCTTTTTATTTCTGTGGGTCTATAGTAATGGCCCCCTTTTCATTTCTGATTTTAGTTTTTCATGTCCTCTCTCTTTTTTTCTTTGTCAGTCTAGCTAAAGGTTTGTCAATTTTATTAATCTTTTCAAAGAGGCAACTTTTGGTTTTGTTGATTCTATTAATTTTTTTATTCTCTATTTCATTTATCTCTGCCTTAATCTTTGTTAGTCCCTTCCTTCTCCTCACTTTTGGTTTAGTTTTCTTTTTTTTTTTTTTTCCTAGATCCTTCAGTCATGAGGTTATGTCTCCGATTTGAGCTCGTTCTTCTTTTTTAACATAAGCATTTACAACTACAAATCTCTCTCTCAGCACAGCCTTTACTGCATCCCATAAGTTTTGGTGTGTTGTGTTTTCATTTTCATTTACCTCAAGGTATTTCCTAATTTCCTTTGTGATTTCTTCTTTGCCCCATTGATTGTTTAGAATTCTCAGTATATGAACTTAATAATAATAATGACACTAGCTTCCTCCCATTATTCGTCGAATACTTACTATTTGCTATGCATGGACCTCCAGGAAATTTACTTTCTTTTTAATCCTTGTAACCAGGTAATGAGAACAGTATCATCAGCTGCCTTTACAAAAGGTGGAAAGGGTAGTTCAAATAGGGCAGGCAACTTGCCATGTTCATACACATTTAAGTGACCGAGCTGGTATTTTTAACCCAGTTCAGTCTCATTTCAATCTCTTTGCTCTACTCTTAGGAGTACCTCCTTGCAAGACTGAGAAATCCAATGGATAGAAAAAAAAATCTATGCAAGATGTTCATCAATAAGGTGATTCACACACAAATTGACTTTGTAAATGACTTTAAAGGGTATCTGCCTAATTTAGTTTGTAAGATGTTTGGTATCCAGGCAGCTGACTGCTTTGCTTTGCTCTCTGGAATATAGAAGAGACTTCTACGTGCTTTCAGCTCTCTACTCCCAAGAGAGTCCCTGTCTCTGCCATAGCACGTACAGGTTGCATACTTGATTCATCTCTTTATTTACTTCTTCACTCTATTAAATAAGGCCTTTCAAAGGCAGAACGCAAGTTTCTTTCAATTTCATATTTCTAGGCCCTGACAAAGAATGTGCAAATAGTATGAACACATCATACATGTTCAATAAATAACCATCTAGAGCAAAAGTGAATGTGTTAGTTCATGACAATGCAAGGCTAACCTTGCTGATTTTCAAGTCTGGAAGGACTTTGAATACTCATCAGTTCCAGTTATTTTGCAAAAAAATTTTCAAAGAAATGGTATATTTAAAAGGCTTCTCTTAGTACTAGGAGATCCTTTTGGTCTCTCAGATCAGTTCTGTAAAGTCAAAGCAAGGGAAAGTAAACCAAACAAAAATATCAAATGCCAGAATATCACCTATTGACAAATACATATATTCTTTAATTGTTTGATATCACAAAAGTAGAGATAAGATAATATGATCAAAATCATTTAAGATAAAATGGCTAATGCGTAATGTTCAATAGTTATTAGTGATTCAAGTTTCTCTTGTGTCTTATCTCTGCTATTATGTTCTCAGACAGATCCAGGACTCAAACTAAGACATGTACTTATCCTCAAAAAGTCCTAGTCAAGTATGGGAGATAAGAAGTTGTAGAGAAAGTGCTACAATATATGGAAGGAAGTAATATATATACTAACGAGATAGAGATAAAAAGAAAGAAAAACAAAATTACTCCTAGTTGACAATTCTTTTTCTTTTTCTTTTTTTTTTTACCGGGAGGTCCCGGGGATCGAACCCCGGTCTCTCCATATGGGAGACAGACGCCGAACTTCTTGAGCCACATCCGTTTCCCGACAATTCTTTTTCGATGAAGAAAATTTTATTTGTCCTTAAAAGATAGGATTTGTTTATACAGGGATTAGGAGGATATACCAGATGAAGAGACAATAGGGACTAAAAGAACATAGGAAAGAAACCAAAGAGTGTTTACCAAACAAACATAGTGTATAGTTTAAATGGAGTACTGAGAATGTAGTGGGAGATAGGTTAGAGCAATATAACTTGGGTCTAAATGATGAAGGCTGTGAATTCTAGGCTGAGGGTTATGGACTTTATCCAGCAGACAATGGGGAGCCATTGAAAGTTTCCAGGAATATAATAGCACAATGAGAGCTAAGATTTAGTAACAGAGCATGAGATGGTCTGTAGTGGGGAAGAGTAGGTAAGGAATCAAGTCGGAAGACTATATCAAAAATTCAGAAAAGAAGTCAACAGAGTCTGAGTGACAACAAGAATTAACATGAGGTGACAGAGACAAATAAATGTTATGGAAACAGCAGTAATAGAACTTGACATGAAAGAAATTCCCCGAAACTGCCAATTGGTTGAACATAATTTTAAAGGGAATTTTTTTTTTTTTTCTTTTTAAATTGCACAAATCCTTAAAACATAGGATTGGTTTCAACCTGTTGTAGTTAAGTTCTCCTGCAGGGTCATTACTTGGGGTGCAATTTTCCCTCCTTGATTTGTTTTTAAGGGGGAACAAAAGGGAAAGGGAGTCTGAGTTCTCATCTCCATATTTCAGAAAGGCTTCTCCCTGCAGAGTTGAACATCTGCTTCCCATCAGTCGCAGATGTGGCCAGGTTCCGCGGGGTGGCCCAGGGGACGAAGCGCAGCAGATGCAGCCTAGCATCTCATTCATCAGGAGCGTCCCGACAATCGTCCAAACCTGGTCAGAGTACCTCCCCACTCTCCCTCCTCTTACCGTGGGCCTGACAGTGCCGGGCTGGGAGGCTGGAGTATTATTCCTGACCACCTTCCAGTTGATTCCTTGGAGATCCCATTGCCTTCCAGGTCTCTCTTCAAAATAGTGGAGTAAGTCTTAATGGTGAGAAAAGAAAAGAATCCCATTTGCAGTGCAATTTAAGAGCATCTCTAGCTACCCTATTCTATTTCAAGAGTGGCTAATATAAATGTATAAATGGAAAATAAAATGAGGCTAGTATGGGTGAGGGAAAAAAATAACGTTAATGGGAAATACAGTATAATATTCAGTAAAGGGAATAGTATTCACTTTTGAGCAACAGTGGACAGTCTCAAAATTGCAAGGTCATTAATCTATACCATCAGCATCAAAGTATTTCAGCTTGGAGGGGAGCATTGGCTCATTAACACTGAACAGTGGGGGAGAGAGAGCTACGGGCCCAGATAATCACCCCTCTAGCCTTCTCTTGGTACAATAGCTAATTTGGGAGAAAAACATCTTGCTGAAACCTCTTGGCCAAGCAAGTGAATACTTAAGTAAATCTCCAAATATGTTTTGAATGCCTGCTATGAGCCATTCTAGGTGGTGAGATTACAGTGGTGAATAAAACAGATCAAAATACTTGCCATCTTGGGACTTATCTTCTAGTGAGGGATACAGGGAAAAAAGCAGATAACAAGTAAAAAAATATAGTATGCTAGATGGTGATAACTACTATGGGGGAAATAAAGCAGGGTATGGGTCAAGGGGCGTCAGGGGAAGGGGTTGCATGTTTCTATGGGCTATTGGGAGTAGGCCTCACTGAGAAGACAAAGGAGTTGTGGATCCAGTAGGTGGGTATCTTGGAGGGATATCCACAGAGAGAGAAGAGCAAGCGCAGAAGCAAGGCCCTGACTGGTGGGCTCAAGGGACAGCAAAGAAAAGTGCAAATGGAGTACAGAGAGGGAAGGAATGAAGAGTGGGAACGAAGGTGCCAGGAGACCAGACCACAAAGGAATTAGTGGACATATTTTCTCCTTTTATACTGAGATGGGGAGCCTTCAAAGGGTTTGAGCATATCAGCGACATAATAACAATAAGGTTTTAACAGGAAGGTGCTGACGGCCTCTGGGTTAAGAATAGACTGTAATGTCAGGGCTGAGGATGGAATCACATTGGCAAAGAGCTCCCAAAGCTGATGACAGACATATACAGCAGGTGCATCAAAAGTATGCCAAAGGATCGGGATTTGGAGCAAAAACAAAACCCATTTTGAGTCAAAGTATAACTTGTAAGACACCTTGTGCAGAAATGTCGTCAAAGTGTAATGCTACAGATATTAAATTGAAACATGTCTTCACACTTCAACGTTTCTTCTTACTGTACAGCTTTCTAAGTTCAGTGAGCCACATTCAGCTCTTCTTTAACTCGTAATTGGTTTACTCCCTTCACTTTTCGCTTATCTTTTAGAGAGGAGTTTCCATTTTTCGGAAGTCGGGACCCCTGTTTCTTTCCACAGTTAATGCCGAGTAACGGATTTCAGAACATCTGGGCGGCTGTGATTATGTTTGGATAGCATATCCTATAGGCTTGTTGTGATTAGAGAAGGCAGAGGGAAACCAGTGTGTCCCAAGTATATGGGCTGTACCTAATTTTAAAAGGGAAAAAATTTATATCATCATGTAGAACATCTGGTGTAATTCAAGATTAAATTACAAATGGTTTTGAAGGCCAATTATTAGACAAATGATGCCCATTGAAACTAGGCTGTGATTTCATTACAGATAAACTTTTACTGATTGCTCTAAAACTTACTTATCATAGGATCCTTAACATGTGTCATATTACATTGGGCTAAAAGGGCAGAAGTTGGTTTCTTGTTTAGGGTGAAATGGAAATTCAAAGTTTAGGAGAAGTGATAGAAGGGGAAGTAATTGCTTCCTAAATCTATGTTGAGCTCTCGTCAGAGGGCTATAATGTCTGATATTTGAAACTCAAGTATTTGGGCAATATTAATAAATAGTATGAAGAAGAATAGCAAAAGTTATTATTAATTAAACATTTACAAACATTTTGCAGGCATTCTCGCATTTATTCCTCGGTATTATTATTATCCCAATTTGTCAAATCAGTAAATTAAAGCTTAGAAAGATTTAAGTAACTTGATGGAGTTCTAACAAACTAAGAAGGAGAGCTGAAATTCAAGCCAAGTCATCCTGAATCCATAGGCATCATTTTTTAACTCTATGGCATGCTGAATTAATTTCCATTTAGCTGAAATATGCATGTCTCTACATGTACTACAGTATTCTCAATATCATGGAAACTTTTAAACCTTATCCACTTACTCTATTTTGCTATGACATTTCTTGCATTTTTCTCCAAGTCCCAGCTATAGTTATGTGCAAACAACTCTCTTATTTCCTCATACAGGAATGAACTACACTGTATTCTCTGTCAACTCCTAGTTCAAAACTATCTCTCAGCCGTGACACTGGGTAGGGCTTTCCCAGAAAAAATTTACCTTTACATAAAGAACTTTAAAGAATAGTAATTTTTCTCTACCCAGCCACTTATAGTTTATGAATGTGGAACATATAACGGAAATGAAGATAAACCTATATTTACTTTGCAGCCTTTTTCAATAATTACTGTCATCTTCAAGAAGCTATAATTCAGTGACAGAACAAGGGACACAAAGAAAAACTCTTCTATCTCCTGGAATGTGTAGATCTTATTTGGTTGTATAGTTTATTGAATATTAATGACTTCCAAAATATGTTGGATCCTATTTATTCTATATTGCAGCTGGTAACCATCAAAGCAAAAGTTTGAAATATGTTTTATTCTTGGTAACCGGGGTCTCTTTAGAGGTAACAACTGTTTTGGGTTTTTGGTTTGTTTGTTTTGTGTGTGTGTGTGCAATAGACTAAGTCCTGAAAAACAATGGGCAAAGCAAGTTTGATTCAGAAGCCATTTAAGAGGTCTTGATACTATAAAAAAAAAATAAAAAAAAAACCACAGTAAATTTGTCTTTTAAAAAAAAAGTGTGGAGAGCTTAGGCAGAAAGCTATTCTAAGAACTAATTCTAAGAGGAAAGTGAAAATATTTTGCAAATTTAGCCAAAATTCTGAGCTTGAATTCTGACTCTTTACATTTACTATTTGTCTGGAGGGAATGTCACAGTCAAGTCCATGTCACATGGCTATTGTAAGGCTGATAAGAGGGGATAGAGCTGAAAAGACGTTGGTAATGCTTTAAAGCTTCAAATCATTTCAAATGTTAGTTACTACAATAATTTAAATGTCAACCCCCATTTTAGTTTCTCAGCTGCTAAAACAAATACCTTATAAAGGATTGCCTTAACAACAGGAATTTATTGGCTCACAGTTTCAGAGAGCAGAAGGCTGGCTTCCTCCCAGGGTCGGTATCTTCTGGCTGGCCAGAAAACTCTAGGGTTCCTTGGCTTTTCTATCACATGGCAATGCACACTAGTGGCATCTTCTCCTTTCTCTTCTGGGTACCGTTGACTTCCAGCTACTAGCTGCTCCCCATGGCTTCTCTCTCTGCCTGTCTAAATTTTATTCTGCTAATAAAGTATTCCAATAACCCAGACTAAAGCCCAAGCTGATTCAGGTGGGCCACTCTTTAACTGAAGTGACACCTTCAAAGGTCCTATTTATCAGCTGGTCTGCAGTCACACCACCAGTGGTGGGGACCTGGACATGCCTTTTGTGGGGGGCATGGGTCACGCTGCAACAATCCCCATTGTCTCTTGTGGGTATATATTTTAAATGAAGCTTTCTTAAAGTGAGGCACAGCTCAACATAAGTGTTACTCTTCAACCAAATAGAAAAGAGTTTGGCTAAGAAGCAGGAGATATGGATTTTCTGGAGGCCAGGGAAATTGAGCTTGGTCCTGTGCAGCTCCTCGACCACATGCTCCTTGTTCTGAAGCTTGGTGCAGATGGGCACGATGACTTGGCTAACGTGGACCGGAGCCTCCGTCCCCTGGGGCTTTCCAAAGGCACCTCGCATACCTGCCTGGAGCCTGTCAGCCCCAGCACCGGACAACATCTTGTTGGTGGGATGACTGGGAACGGGTGGAGCCACACTCAGGTGTGAAAGCAATCTTTGCCGCAACTTTTCACCCTGTACTTGTTGGCACAAATATGGGCAGCCTCTAGGGCTTCGGAGGACAGCTGCCCATATTGGACCGACACTATGTGACCACAGAGTGGGAACTCATCCACTTTTGCCTTCTTCCAATCCAGGTCAAAAAAAATGCGGATCTTGACATCAGGGACACCTTAGCAGAAGCGAGACTTTGGATAGGCTTGTTCTTACAATACAGGTAACACCAGGCGGGGTGCCGACCCATGGCGAAACCAGAATTCAGCGGTGTGCTGAAAGGAGTTAGAATCTTTCTTTAATGCAATTTATCAAAAACTCTCAAAATTGCCCTGAAAGAGGGAGCTGGTATAGCTCAAGTGGTTGAGTGCCAGCATACCACATAAGATGTCCCAGGTTCAAGCCCTGGCCCAGATACCTAAAAAACAAACAAAAACAAAAAACAAAAAAAGCTGCATGAAAGAATAAATGGAAGATTCTTCAAAAGCTAATATTTGTAGCTCTCCTACAGGGATATATAGCTCCTCATTCATTTGCTCACTCAGAAATGTATTTTCCACCCGTTTACATGACTTATTGAGTTCTGAGAATCCAGAAGTGAAGAAGAAAGTCACAGTCTCCATATCCAATATGCTCAGTTGTCCAGGGCAGACAAATGGCATTACAGCTCCACAATAGCCAATGTGATAAGTACAATAATTTGAGCATATGCAGAAAGAACCTGCATAAAAAAGAACTAATCTGCTTTATACCTTTGAGTCTTTGATGTGTCTCATGTCTATAATGCCCACAGTAATACTGTAAGGTTTTTTGCCATTATGTGCTTTTGAAAGAGTTGTGATTTTATTGGAGAAAATGTTGGAAACATTCATAATTGTATAACTCTATTCAAAGTATGAATCTTGCTTAAGGATTGTTACATTCAACTATGGTTATCAATTCCCATATTAAATGATTGATATCACTGATTTAGCATATTGTTACCATGAGTAGCAGTATCTCCCATCCCTCTGAAAGATCATCTTTCCAAAAACATAAAGAAAAGGAAGCACATGGGGGATTAATGGTTCCTAGAGAGTGATGAGTGAGTCGGGGCTTCATACATGTAGATCGAGTGGAGTCAAGTGCCTCTCCTTGAGCCCCAATTCTAGCTGTTCTCCAAGACGACAATATTTGCCCTCTGGATGGTGACTTCCCTGGTAACTGTGACACAATTTGATTACTGCCCTGTGCACATGCTATGGTAAGAGGGTGGAGTTTATGACCCTTCACTGAGAAATAATTTAATGATTCAAGTGCTCACAGATGTCTTTTGCTTTTCCTGGTTGCCTAAACCTCCTAGGTAAACTGTATGGGTGTGATTACATTTAAAGAACAGAGAAAAAAAAATGGGAAGTAAAACTGAATTGGATCTCCGTCTTCTCCAAAACACTCGGTTCACTCTGGGTTTGAAGTCACTTCAGCACCACTCTGGGCAGCAATTGTTTCTTTGCCCACTTTGTTCACTTGGAATCTGAGTTGATGCAGGCAAGTCATCAACACGCGACAGTGACCTCTCACTGCCTCTGCTCTGAAAGAAGAAACGAGATGGAAAGTCTTGAGTTCTATGAAAGGCTCCGTGAATCACCAAAGAGAATTCAGAGTGACACTATGTCTCAGAGTTATTCACATGGTGCTGTGTCTTATTTTAAAACACAAGATCACTTCTCTGCAAAAATCCCAAGAAGAAAAACCCTAGGTCAGAAACACCATAAGAGCAAAAGATACTCTTCTTTTTGAGAATACAACATGCAAATGGAACTATAGGATTTACTAGGCATCCTATTTTTCTAGAACAGCAGTAGAAATGTGGTTTTCTAAATGGGGACTAAACAGAAGAGCTGCTTCTCTTTCTAACCTTGTTCCTATGTCACTATTGGTTCAAAAAGCTAGCCATACTCTACACGATAAGCATCATCCTTTTCCTTAACCAGTCAGCCACCACACACATAAACCATCTTGGAAGAAAGAGTTGTGATTATTACACAGGGCTGCATATTAATTGCTGAATTAGCTACTTTTTTATGAACAAAATAACCAAAGGATTTTTCTTTTATTATTTAAGGAACACATACATACATAGACACATACACAACTCGTAGGATATGCCTTAGATTCCATCTAGGAGTAGGAAAAGTATAAAACCCACAGTGTAGGTTTGAACAGAGAGAGGGAACTAGGTTATTTTCTGTTTTAACCAATTTGCTCACTATAAGGACTGTCCTTGAAGTGCATGCAGGACAGACTTTACTATTTTGGTCTCACAAATGAAAAAACTGAAGCCCCAAGGGTTGATTTGGATAAGAGTCAAACAAATAAATCCTTTCAGGGCTGAGGCTTGAACCCAAGCCCGGCGTTCACCCTCCCTGGGCATCAAGAGCTGCCTCAATAATATTGTGGTTCAAATCCCATCTATTACCACTTCACACACACACACACACACACGGCAAAAATCATCTCCTTGCCATATAAGTTTTGTTTTTCAGATCAGTTAGAATGCTTTCAACTTCCATTAAATAAAATTCCAAAGTAAACTGGTTAAACAATAAGCCAATAAGATTTATTATTTCATGTGTCAAGAAATCCTAAGGTAGGACAGGTCCAGGCCTGGCTAATTCAGTGGAGCAACGATGACATCCAAACCATTTGCCTTCCATCTTGCCTCTCTGCCATCCTCAGCCAGCTGGCTTTGTTCTAGACTTGCAGCCCTTAGCGTGCAAGATGGCTGCCAGCATGCCAGGTATCACATGCACAGCCATGACCAGCAGCAGCAGATGAGGCTTCTTTTGCTTATGTCTTCACTTCATTATCCACAAAATCCTTCCTAGGAGCTCCCTACCATACTTCCTCTCATTTCTCAATGGCCAACATTGTTTCACATGCCCTTTCCTACATAGTTCACAGCCAATGAAAATGGAATTAATTTTCCCTGAAGGAGCGAGGGGGAGGTGGGAAATGGTTGTTATATTTAACTAGAACTATCTTCTACATTTTCTAAATTCCTAATATAGCTGTCCTGTTCTTGATATTAATCACTAGGAAAGGGTTAAAAATGGAGAGGGGGCAATAACAAAAAACAGAAGAAAAGGGGGGGGGGGATCAGTTGAGAACTAAATAAGGCTTTTAATTTTACATCGAAATGGTGTCAAGAGGACAGAGAGGTGTCAAGGATAGAGTTAATCCATTTATACACAGACACATAAATGCATATAGTTATCAAATATCACAATTAAAGGTAATATGTTTTTAACGTACAAACAAAATAAGCAGAATATTTAACTACTGTAACTATTGAGGTGACTTGAAGTAAAGAAACTATTTTCTAGTGGATGCAAATGGTAGGGAGGTTTTTCTTGGTTTTGTTTTCTTTTAGTTTGTTCATTTGTGGATTTTTTTTGTTTGTTTTTTGCATTGGGATCTTCTGTGAGATCTCTTGAGAACTTGACAAACCAGGACTTTCATAGACCCAGGAACCGGGAAAGCAACACTTTGATACTCAGGAGCAGTGTTACATCTCTTCATTGCATTTTCTTCTTTACCAATCTTTATCATATCAATTCACAAGGCAAGAGGCTGCTGGAAACTGTCCTCAAAATCACAGGCACTGAAGAAGACTGATCAAGAAGGCAAACAGAGAAAGAACAAGTAAGGGGCTGGCTCCTAAAAACAAAAACAAAAAAGAGAAGATTTATAGTCACTACTTAGCCAGGCCGACACAGGGCCAAGTTCATTCTGCATCCGGCCCCATGTTCTCATGTCACAGGAGAGCGAGCTGAGACCACCTTTGCCAGCAGGCTCTCCTCGGAGCTGCTAGGAGCCCCTGCCAGTCCTGGCAAGGATACTGAGAGGCACCATCCCCCCTTTCCAAGAAACAGAGCCCGGAGCAGAATCACGGCAGCTCCACGGATTACACATGAGCTGCTGTTGTCTGCAAATGAGCTGCCTCCTTGGTGATTTACAAGGCGCTGCCTGTTTCTCTCCCAGAGCTGGGTCTCTGCAGGCCGTCCCTCACGTCACCTCCTCCTCACCTGAAGAATGTGGGTGGTTCCTCAAATTCCTCATGAAGAAATGTTGATGCATTGTCCTTTAATATCTGCTCTTGGAAAAGAATAGCCCGGCTTGGCTTGCCTGCAGAATGAGATTTACCAACAATTGCCGATACTACCACTATTGCCACCTCTTTCTACAATCCAGGAGGTTCATGTAAACACAAGAAAATCAAGCTTCATTCTACTAATCCAGCATAAATCATTTCTCCCTGTGGGAAAGTGGGCAATCAGGGTTGTTTTAAATTAATTATAAGGTATTCTTCAAGTTTAAAGACAAAACATATACACATATGTACCACATAGATACAGAAAGATATAAAATATATAATTGCCTGCTCTATAGCCTGCCTTTTCATAGATCAATGCAATTCTACTTTAAAGTATGAAGAAAAATAAAAAGTCGTTTTTGTCCAGCAAGAGTGACTTTGTATTACATCTATTTTTTTTTTAATTAAAAAAGTTGTAGGTTTACAGAAAAATCATGCATAAAATGCAGAGTCCCTATATAGTACCCTATATACTGCATTAGTATGGCACATTCGTTACAATCCATGAAAGTATTTTTATCATTGCACAGTTAACTAGAGTCCATGGTTTACATTAAGGTTATCTGTTTGTGTCATATAGTCCTATGCTGCTTTTAAGAATTTTTATTTTAGCAACATATATACAATTTAAAATTTCCCCTTTTAAACACAGTCAAATAATTCAATGCTGCTAATTATGTTCACAAGGTTGTGCTACCATAACCACCATCCATTACCAAAATTTAAAAACAACCCAAATAGAAACTCTATAAAATTTAAGCCTTAACTCCCCATTTCCCACCCCTACCTTGTCCCCTGGGAACCTGTATTCTAGAGTCTGACTGTGAGTTTGCTTACTCAAATTATTTCATATCAGTGAGATCACGCAATATTTGTCCCTTTGTGTCTTATTTCACTCAACATGATGTCTTCCAGGCTTATCCGTGTGGCCGCATGTATCAGAACTTAATGAGCAGTCTTATTTACTAAAATACCAGAAGCCTTATTTGGGCAGAGTAAATCTTTGTGTTTGGATGTTTTTCCAAGGCCTGCTTTTCAGGCACTTGGTTAGACTGGGTGAGGCCTGTGGTCCGGTGGATGAGCCCCCTGCAAGTCCTGAAGGCATCGGCCCTTCCCAGGAGCACCCTGCACAAAAGCCCATCCCTCACTACAGCTGCTCAAGGCCTAGGCCACTGGGAGGCCAAGGAGTGATCCGCGCTGGTGGCCTGCTGGGGCACCGTGGGCTGCAGACGGAGAATCAAGCCCAAGATTGTATTGAGACTAAGGAGATGGAGCAGCTGCCTGGGACGCAGTCACTAACTTTGGGAATCCTCATTTTTATAGAGCTCTACATAGGGCAATTTAGACACAGTTATTCTAAGAACCCAGAAGATGAGTTTGATGCTCTCTGGAATTTCTATCCAACAGATTTCTGATTATTCCAATAAGTACCTCTCATGTATAAAGCATCTATTTTAGAGAATTACATACTTTGGTTGAAAACACATTGGTCTTTAGTTTCTAAATGACATCTGTCCAGCTTGACACAGCCTCTTCCAACTTACCTATAAAAATATCTAAAAAGATGCTTTACCGCCCCTTCCCCAAAAAGTACTGAACTTACAATACTATAGAAACTCAAAGCTCTTAGACAAAATTTGCTGAAATTAATAGGAAATTTCACCGACCACAAGGTGAATGGAGACCTTTTTTTTAAAAGTGGCTGCTTACATATGAAATAGAAGAGTTTTGTGTGAATATAAGAAGAGAGAGACATACTGTATATTCCTGTCATTTTGGCTACTCCCTAAGAGAAGCAAAATGGCTACAAATATTAAAATTGGGCAGCCTGAATTTCACTATAGGGGCACTACTTTCTGAAGTAGTAAGAAATCTGTTTATCACATTCCCACTCCCAGCTTAACTCTTACATTATAGCATTAATTTGCTATATTAATTTCAAAAGAAAAGAGTCTGGAGTTGGTAGGAAAAGAGAGTGCATGGAGCAGTGATTGACTTGTTTACTGCATCCTATAAAGTATACTCTTCATAATAGAAGCACTGTAGGTATTGATAGAAAAAGGGCTTTCAAATCAAGCTTTATATGTGCTATAGATACTCAGGCAATAGGAGAATCTATTTAGTGTAGCAGAGCTTTACCAGATAAACTTTTGCTAAGCTTGGGGTCCTGGGTTGGGAGTTTGTTCTCCATTATCTGGAGGTTGAATCAAGAGCATTACTCACACCCTGTCTGTTTGCAAACACTAAATAGGGATGCATATATCTTCATGGAAGGATAAGTAAGAATAGAAAAGGAAAACGACAATAAAATGATGCCTAAGTGCAGGGGCACTTCAAAATAAGAAAAAAAGAGACAGTTTGTGAAAGCATGGGAGAAGATTATACCTCTGAAAAAGATATAGTTCAGGAAGCAGAAAATAATTTTCAGTAGTGTGGCAGTTTGGTATTATTTATGAATTCCAAAAATAGATATTGGGTTGTGTTTGTAAACTGGTCTGTACCTTGGCATGATTAAATTATGATTAGGGCTTTGATTGGGCCATGTCAGTAGGATGTTAAGTCCCTGCCCACCAAGGAGAGAAAACTACACAACAGAGAAGAGAGTTGGAGTTTTTGAGCTGGACCCCAGGAAGTAAACACACAGGAGAAGAACAGAGAGGAATAGAGTCAGCTTCATAGACATGGCAGAGGCCCCTGGGAGAGATATGAGCCATTCACCTGATAGTCTACAGCTGACCTTGTAGAGAGAAGCAAGAGCCCTGAGAGAATCAAGCCCTGTGGAGAGAGACAAAGCCTAGAGAGCCTGATGGCTTACAGCTGATATTGGAGGAAGCTGGGACCATGGAGCCTCAAGAGGAAAAGGAAGGCTGAACGTAGGCAGCCATCTTGCTCCAACACGTCGCAACAGACTTTGGTGAGGGAAGTAACTTATGCTTTATGGCCTGGTAAGCTTCTACCCCAAATAAATACCCTTTATAAAAGCCAACAAATTTCTGGTATTTTCCATTAGCACTGCTTTGGCTGACTAATACAAGTAGTATACCAAAATATATGTCTTTATAGAATAAAGACAAAAATTAAAACCCATAAGTAGCAAACAAGCTTATATTAAAGAATAGGAAAAAACAGAAAAGAATTAGCTACAAAGGCAACAAGCTGAAATGCAAAACAAACAAAAACAAGCAAACAATGAAAGTAAAACCTAAAAAGAGAGACAAGTATTAATTGCAAGGCAGCTAAAAGTATAATGGCAGAATTAAAATCTTTGTTATGGATTTCTAAAACCAGTGCAAAAAATTAAATCAGTGATTTGGAAATAAACTTGGACACATCTTCTACAATAAAGAGGGAAAAAGTTAGGTCCAAAACTGGTGAGAGGACAAGTAATAGAAACAGAATCTAAGAATTACACCTATCTTCAAGGATGCAAGAAAAGTTAACATTTGCAATACTAGCAACAGGAAAAGTAATCAAATCCACAATTGAACTGAAAATAAAGGCCCCTAAAATGCAGACTAAATAGACTCAGCCTCTTTTAAATAATGTTAATGAAAATAAATCCAGACTGATAAATCCTGACAAAATTTTGAATTATGAAGAAGAATGTAATTAAAAAACAAACAAACAAAAACAAACAAACAAAAAAAAAACCTGCTGATAGCAATGAATTTCTCAGATAAGGTACCTGGAAAGAAATGAAAACTCTTATGCTGTCAAGTGTCATAAAGGACCAAGTGTCAAGTGCTGTCAAGTGTCACAAAGGACCAACATTTCCACTTGTTATTTTTTTATTATACTGAATAATTATTACATTTCAACACTTCAGCCAATTCTCCACTTCCTTTCAACTCTCTATGCTTAACCTTGGGCCTGTGACAAATCTCCCTTCAATGATTTTGAGCTGATAAACAAATTAGCTGATGGCTAATCTTAAGATACTAGCTCCTCACTTTGAATTCATTTTATTTGGAATTGGTTTTCATACATCAAATCCAAAATTTCCTTTGTGGGTCATAGTTCATAAGAATTAAGATGCAATTGTGGGATTTTTCCCAAACTATTACTAATTAGCTGGAGACTATGGACTTCAGGGAAATAAAGCCAGAAAGGGCAGGGTTTTATCCTTAGTCTCAACCACTGAAGCACTGGATATTTTATGTAGTATCCCCTTTAAGAGATTTAGCTTGAAATCCAGCCAGGTGGGGACATGGCTCTGTAATGCTTCATTCTATCTGAGTGAAATAGAGTTCAGAGCCATTTGCATCATTCCAGTAGGAGAAGAAGATAGATGCAATTAGATTATCAAAGTATTTATAAAAATAATTCATCACCAAGACAGAAGGAGAGATATGAATATACAGTATAACAAAAGCTAGGGAAAGAGGGAACTGTAGAATAATAAAAATATTAAACTTTGTGGAATTATATCGATTAATAAAACACTGTTGGAGTTAATGATTAGGAGACCACTAATAGCCATCTAGATGAGTAGTTTTCATATGGGGAGGTGTTGGCGGTTGAAGGTGAAGCTATTTTGTAAGACACAACAGATAGAGGCTTCTCAGTTGTGAAGTTTGATACTAAAAGAGAGGTAAGAAATAATCCTAGCTTAAAGAGATGTCAAAAAAAATAGACAAAAATATCAGGACCAAGCCTACATTGAGCATGGGAACAGGTATAGAAGGAGTCTATGGAAAGAAAATTTTTAAATAAATTATTAAGAGATAATTGATGGAACTAAGCTACCATCTGATTAGCAAAGATAAATAATGTAGCAGTTTGGCATTGTTTATGAATTCTGAAAATAGAAATTGGATTATGTTTGTAAACTGGTCTGTTCCTCTGAGTGTGATTAAGTTATGATTAGGGATTTGATCAGGCCACATCAATAGGATGTTGAGTCCCTGCCCCCTGGGACTAACAGAGAAATAGCACTGCAGAGAAGGGAGGTTGGAGATTTAATGCTGGAGCCCGAGATGTAAGCACACAGAGGAGCAGAGAAAAGTCTCAATTAGACATGGCAGAGGTCCCAGGGACAGATACAAGCCATTTGCCTGAAAGTCTAAAGCTGGCCTTTTAGAGAAACAAGCCCTGGGAAGAGGGGAGCCCAGGAAGCCTGAACCCTTGGCAGACGTCTGCAGGCATCTTGCTCCAACATGTGGCAACAGACTTTGATGAGGGAAGTAACTTACGCTTTATGGCCTGGTAACTGTAAGCTTCTACCCCAAATAAATGCCCTTTATAAAAGCCAACAGATTTCTGGTATTTTGCATCAGCACCCCTTTGGCTGACTAATACATATAACTTGATTAAAAGACCAAACTCAAGGAAAAAAGCATTATTTCTTAAAGTATAGAGATAAAAGGGAAGATGGATGAAAATACAGTCATTGTTTAGAATAGAAGATTTGAAAAAGTTCTCATCAAATTGGTCATTGACCCTTTAGGCTTTTAGTACAGAAGACATGAATTCATATGCTGAAATTGAAGAGACATAAGTTAGATAACAGGCTTAAAGAAATGAAAAAGGCTTAAATGGCCACAGAACAAGAATAGAAATGAATAATGACCAGTTATGACCCACCTGGAATTGCATAGAATTAAAATTCCTTGCATCAAATCAAATTAACATGATTTCTGATGTTATCCAGACTTGGCAATCCATGAAAGGAGAAGATAGTGAAGGCTGCCTGGAGATACAGGGCATGGGTCTGATACGGCAAGAACAGAGAAAATTATGATGAAAGTTCTCAAGGATTCTGACATTAGAGTTGGCATTTTCATGACATGACAGTCTGCATGGTTTCCACTGATAAAGAGGAGGGCTACAAAGAATAAGACATTCAGAAAAGACCTCAAGAGACTGGGAGGAATGTGGGAGTGGTAGACACAGTTGGTGCCCATCAAATATTCCCAATTGTCCATATATTTCTCAGTCTCCACCACAGAAGATGGAGGCCAAATGGCTAGTTCAATTCAATGGACTGTGAGCAAAGGTGAAATTTATCTCTTTCAAGGCAAGGCAGTTAAAAATTCATTTATGTCTTCCATTTCTCATTCTTCTACTGCTGAGGTGACCTTGGAAAGCATACATTATGGCAATGTCACATGGTGGAAGGAGCTTGGATCCCAGATGGAGGCCCTGCTGATCCACATTGGATTTGCATGAACAAGAAATAAGCCTCTGCTGTGTTATGCCACTGAGACTTAATTATTCTGAGCAATCTTAGCATGAGTGATGGGGTGGAAAATATGAACAGAGAGGGTATTTTCCCATTCTGATAACAATGAGATCTAAAATGTGGCCACACTTGGGCATGGTCAATGAATAGAAGAAATAGAGATCACTGAGGAAATAAACAGTGGGTCTAAAATGTTATAGAGGTACCAAGGATTATTTTAATGGTTATGATTAAAGGAAAGAATTATCTGTTCTGAAATTACAAAGGAAAGTAAGATACTGTCCTCAAAGTTAGAGAAATGCAGTATCAATGAATGACAGCATTTTCAAAAATTAGAGGCAAACGAGAATTATCAAGAGTAAATGTCTAAAAGAGGGATCCTTATCCTGAGGTCTGTGACCCATTTAAAACTGACCCAGAATTCTGAGGACTATTGCGTTTTATTTTCTTGAGGAGAATGCCCAGTGCTCTCACATGAGCTTTCAAGGGATCTATGGTCTAAAAAAAATTAAGAACCTGTCTAAAACAGTGCTTTGAAAGCCACAACAAGATACCACTTCACTTCCACTTAGTTGGCTATAACAATTAAAAAAACAAAACAGAAAATAAGTGTTGGGGAGAATGTAGAGAAACTGGAACCCTTATACATTTGTGTGGGAGAATATAGCATGGTGCAGCCCCTATAGAAAACAGTTCAGAAGCTCCTCAGTAATTTAAACATAGAATTGACATATGACCCAAGAACTCCCCTCCTGGGCATATACCCCAAAGAATTGAAAACAGATATTCAAACAAAACTTGTACACCAGTGTTCATTGAAGCACTATTCACAGTACACAAAACGTAGAAATAACCTAAATACCCGTCAACTGATAAATGGATAAACAAATTGTGGTATGTCCATACAATGGAATGTAATTTGGTCATAAAAAAATAATAAAGTACTTGCTGCAACGTGAACCATGGAAACACAATGCTAACTGAAAGAAGCCAGACACAAAATGATTCCATTTTTTAAGATGTCTGGAATATGGAAGTCACACAAAGCAGATTGTAGTTGCTAGGGGCTGGGGAAAGGGGAAAGTGGGGAGTGTCTGCTTAATTGGTATAGGGTTTCCATTTGGGGTGAAGAAAATATTTTGGAGCTAGGTGATGGTTATGGTTGTACATTGGGAATGGACTAAATGTCACTTATTTGTATACTTTAAAGTGGTTAAAATGGTAAATAGTAAATTTTGTTATGTACATTTTCCCATGATTAAAAAAAAAAATTCCCAGTTTTAAAAAGCAAGTGCTACATCCATAGGTGATAATCATTTTTTTAAAAATTGAATAAAGATATCTAAGAGGCAGTTGATGAATACTTTTCCTGTTTCCCAAAGTAAGTATAATTAATCCATTACTTATTCTTCCTGCCCATATAGCCCATTGCCATACCTTACTCTTCCCAGACACTGCCTTTTTAGGCCTAAGTATCTGATTTCTTGACCTGAAATGTCTTCCCAGCCTTGTCTCTCAGTTTAAACATTGTCTATCTATTGGATTACCCCAGCATATCTTCCCCAAGAAAAGAAAATTAAGCATTCTTCTCCAATGTTGCAAACCAAATTTATATGACCCAACTTTGAAAACCCAAATACAGGCCTTATAAAAATTATATAGAACTTTAAGTCAGATGATAAATCATTGCAAAAGCTGACTCAATTGGTTGAGGCTGACCTTTATCAATTTGTTTACTTTTATTCTTCAAGTATATGCTTCTCAAGATGGGATGCATGTTTTAAAAGGCAACCTACAATTCTACAGAGTATATGACTTGAGACAACAGTTTGAGTCTTTTTCTAATAAATTATATATTTCCACTTCTTTATAGGACATGAAAACTTGGATTTTCTGCGAATATCTGGAATTTAGTATTTTGAAAAACTGAGCTTTTCACTCACATATTCATATGGCTTACTCTTTTACTTCTTAGAGGTCTTTTCTGAAATGCCAACTTCTCGGTGAGACCCACCATAATCACCTATTTAAAATAGTAATTTCCTACCCCTACCTGCTACTCCCTACTTCTTTTACCTGTTACATATTTTATAGCAATTCATTGACTTTCTTTCTCCTTCCTTCCTCTCTTTTTCTTCCTTTCTCTTTCTTCCTTTATTTCTTTCTCTTTCCTTTCTTTCTTTCACTCTCTCTCTTTTTTTCCTCCCTCCCTCCCTCCATTCCTCCTTCTTTCCCTCCTTCTTTCCCTCCTTTTCCTTCCTTCCTTCCTTCCTTTCTTCCTTCCTTCCTTCCTTCCTTCCTTCCTTCCTTCCTTCCTTCCTTCCTTCCTTCCTTCCTTTCTCTTTCTCTCTCTTTCTTTTTCTTTCTTTCTTTCTTTCTTTCTTTCTTTCTTTCTTTCTTTCTTTCTCTCTCTCTCTCTCTCTCTCTCTTTCTTTCTTTCTTTCTTTCTTTCTTTCTTTCTTTCTTTTTCTCTTTCTTTCTTTTTTTCTTTCTTTCTTTTTTTCTTTCAGTTTCATGGTTTTTCACCAGAATTTAAGGCCCATGAAGGCATATGTTTTTATTTCTTTCATTTATTCTGTTTCTCCTGGGTCTAGGATAGTGCTTAACACATGGTAGTTGATCGATAAATATATGTTGTGTGTATGAAGAGACAGCTTTATTGACAATGTACTAAAGTAGTTGAAAGATGCACATGGGAGTAAAACGTACCTCCCGGCTCTTCCCAGGATGCTCCCTTAATTTTCACACAGTTGAGAAAATTTCCTGTGCAGTAAAGGATTAACCTTCCTTAAAGAAAGGTTTTACTTTACTTTCAGCTTCAGGGAGGTGGCCTCTAAGCCCTTGGAATGCCCTGCCTTAAAAGAATGTCTCCATTTACCTGGGGGCTTTGGGCCATGCCAGGCAGTCTATGCTAACAATGTGATTTATAATGGGGGGGGTGGGAGTGCCTTGGGCCATACACTATCAGTCGACCTCTTGAGGGGCTGGAGTAAGGTCTGTAACATAAATCAGAAACTGAGGGAGAAATAGATATGACATTCATGTGGGCAGTCAACTAAGTCTATGTGACTGAGCCTCAACAAAAATCTCTGAACACCAAGGCTTGGGTGAGTTTTGGTTTGGCATTACTCTGTATGTACTGTCACACATATTCTGGGAGAAATAGGCACTGTCCACACAGCTCCACTGAGAGATGAAATCTCATAACTGATGGCCCTTAGACCCTGTCCTATGGGCCTTTCTCTGGCTACTTTAACATGTGTCCTTCCACTGTCATAAACTGTAGTCATGAGTAGATGGCCCTTCTGAGTCTCTGAGTTCTTCTAATGAGATATTGAACATAAGGGTAGTCTTGGGGAACCCCAAACTTGCAGTGAGTATGAGAGATGAAAGTCCTCTTGAGGACTCATGAACTTTTGTGTTTCACAAATCATTTCTGAGCTATAATTTCAAAGATTAATGGGAACTGGATTGAATCCTTCAGGTTAGAGGCTGGTGGATAAGGTGACCAAGAAAGCAAGACCACAGAAACTCCTTCCCATAATATGCAAAGAAATGGACAAAAGGTAGTAGAAAAACAAAACCCATAGGCAAAAAAAATCCACAGTAACATGCAAAAGAGGTCAGGTTTGTAATGTTAAATCATAAATATCAAGAAATAGAAGCAAAAAAAAAAAGAAAGAAAGAAGAAGTAAAAGTTCTCGTGTGACCCTCCTACCAATGCCCCTACCTCCCAATTGCAGTAGAAGAATAGAAGGTAAATCTACAGAGCCCCAAAATGGACATTAATTGAAGAGAAATGGGCTGAGTATTCAGAGAGAAACCCACAGAGTTGACGTCCCTACATTCCTCTGCACTATATGGCAAGGCAGGAAGGACACCACAGAACTTGCCATGTATGTGGAGCCAGCTTGACTCAGATATCAGGGGAGGGGTATAATCGTCTTCCTGGGTGGACTGAGCCCTAGGACATGACATAATGAGATTTCTGAAGAGAAAGCAGAACTTAATGCTCACAATAAGGGCTGTGCTTCACTCCAGTTGAATTACTCCTTCGTTCCATTCTGTACTTTCATGCTGAAGAAAAGAGCTACAAAAAAAAAAAAAAAAAAAACCCAGAAATCAAAGTATAGCTAAGAGAGAAGCAGGAATATTGGTGCCAAATAAGGTGAGGAAAGGGAAAGAACACTAGTAAGCTGTATAAAATAAATCAGAAACTGAGGGGGGAAACAGATGTGACTGAAAATCAAATTAATAGCTTTTAAGAAAGATGATGCAATTCCAGCTAATACTGAGGAAAGGGACAGAGAGATTAAAGCAATTAAAAAAGAGATGATAAATATGGGCCAGAGAGGAAGACCATTCAACATAAGGCTACTAGGCATTTCTGAAATCGAGCACTAACAAATGCAATAAAGGAAGAACTAAATCTATAAATAACATTTTTTTTAAAAGCAGGCCATATAGCAGGACAGTTTGGTAAAGACTGACTCATACTGAGACTTCTACTGGTTATTGAGCTTCAAGGATATTGAAATTAATTTCTGCTGGCATCAGGAAAAGGAAATCAAATCACCTACAAGAGAAAAATCAAGGTGACGCCAGACTTCTCCAGAGTAATATTTTGTGGCAGGAGAGAGTGAGGTAGGCTCTGTTAGAGTCTCAGAGAGAATGTGTGATGTAAGAAGCACAATCACAGCCACTCAAATGTTGTTCAAATACATAGAAAACTGGTGGACATTCTCAAACATGAACAAGTAAAGGAAATAAAATCCCAACAAACAATTATATAAAATAAATCCATTAATGAAATTAAAAAAGAAAAATAACAAGAAATGAATAAAGTAAAAGACACTAGAAGAACAAAATCATGGTAAAAGTAGAGAAAATGAGGGTATCAGTTTCACAGCTGCTAAAACAAATACCATTCAGTGGGTTAGTTTAACAACAGGAATTTATTGGCTTACAGTTTCAGAGGCTAAAAGACTTTCTTCCTCCTGGAGTGTATTTTCTGTGACTGAAATTCTTTGGGGTTCCTTGTCTTTTCTATCACCTGGATGGCACATGGTCATATCTTCTTTCTTTTCTGGGTTCCATTGACTTCTAGGTTCTGGCTGCCCCCTGCCCTGCTCCAGCAGCTTCTTCTCTGTGGCTTTCTTTATAAGGCCAGGAGTAATAGGATTAAGACCCATCCTGATTCGGTTGGCCCCACCTTAACTGAGAATAACTTCATCAAAAGCTCCGATTTACAATGGCCCCACACCACAGGACCAGGGGTTGGGAAGAGATCACACCTTTTGTGAGGCCATGATTCAATCCCCAAGAATGAGAAGCAGGGAACAGATTTAAATATAAAACTAAAAGTAAACAACGGGGGAATCATGGTGACAAAAGGAATAAATGTTATAAACTCTGACAAAATAAAAATTTTATGAATCACAAAAATGGAGAGGCGCTGGGCACCATGGGAGGAAGGGCATGCATGTCAATCTCCTCATATTTCATGGCTCTAAGTCTATTGATAAAGTTCAAAATCCAAAAAGCTATTCAGATTTTCACTCAAGTAGTCTCTTAATCCTTTTTTTTTTTTTTCCATTAATCTTAGAGCAGTGATTTGCAACCTTGTCCCATGGAATCATGTGAAAGCTTTAAAAAAAATTCCCCCTGAATCCTATCCCGGGAGATTCTGATTTAAACAGCCTGGGGTATAGTTGTGAGCATTTTAAAGACTCCTCAGCTGATCTTAATTTTCCATCAAGGTCTAAAATTCTGCCTTAGAGGAATATTCTAAGAACTGATCTCACTGGTGTTAATGGAATATTTATCTGTAGCTCAGAAATCCTTTCAGTTTTCAGGTTTTCTCCTATTAAAGTCAAGGACAATTAAATGTAATACAAGCTTCTGCATAGTAAGAATCCTTTCTTTGTATCTATATATGTTTCATCCATCCATCTCTTTGTATTTTAAGCTGGAGAGTTGAACATATGTGAAATAGTAATGCGGGATTTGGAAAAATTAATTTTTTATCTGCTTTGACTTCCCTTTTTGTTTGAAATCTGTGGAATGAATATGAATCTCATTTTTTAAACATTAAAATAATCATTCACAGGAATAAAATGTTAAAATAAAGCTTAAGAAAATGAATAGAAGTCAGGCAAGTAAAATTATAAAAATAAAACTGGAAATTCCATGCATATTTCTAGTTCATAGGACAGCTGATTTAATTCCCAAAAGTGGAAATAGACATTTCAGCTTGCCAGTACTTATTTTATATTTTACAGCAGATTGGCAAGTCTGTCTCTGTTATCCTTTCAGTGAACGGTAAGGGTGACAGGACAAACATTAAGTTTCCTCTGTCAGAGAATGAATAACATTGATTTCTCAGATGTGTGGACAGTAGACCCAAGAGTGCCAGTTAAAATAAGTTTCATAATCACTGGGAGAAAATCTAGAGAATATGTGCCATCTGATTTGAGAAAGAGAAAGGACTGCCATTGCCTGGAAGTCCTCAAATTTGTCCTTCAAATAACTGATTCATCCCTGCTTTCTCTCAAATTAAATGTGGTACACCTTCTGGAAAGAAAAATGAATCCATCTCATAGTACTGACCTAGATAAATGAAGTCAAATACACACATACACACACATCTACTTACATATACATGTATATTTATGTATATTATGCCCAAGCAAATAAGATCATTTAGTGTGGTTGTGAATGAAGAGATTGTCAAGAGATTTACCTATGGGTTATGGTTCCAAAAAGACAACACAGTGGAGAGATGATTTTACAGGCTAAATATCAGGGTATTTTAACCTTGGCACTATTGATATTTTGAGTCAGATAATTCTTTGTTGTGGGGAGGATGGGTGGTGGGGGCTGTCTTGAGCATTGTAGAATATTTAGCAGTACCCCGGATCTCTATCTACTAGAACCCAGGAGCAGCTCTTCCCTACCTCCACAGTTGTGACAACCAAAATATGTCACAGACAAATGTTCCCTGGGGGGCAAAATTATCCTCCAGTGAGAACCACTGGGACAAATTATAATATAGAAAATCTTAAAGGATACGAGGTGATTACTAGGAAGTTGGGAAGAATGAGAAAAAAAAATGGCAGACTTTCCAGAATCACACTAGAACTTGTGAGAAATTTAAGAAATTTTATTAACTTTTTATTTATTTTTCATGCTTTGCCCTTTGAGAGAAACTATAAAGACCCTGTGGGTACAGATAATTTTTTTAATATTATAAATATTTCCCACAGTTCTGGTCATATTGTACAGGATTAATAAAATTATATTGACTAAAGAGATAAGAAGATTAGTCAAATGTCACACCCAGCAAATTCTCCTGAGGAACCATGTCATGTAGACTTCCAGGAGATGAGACTCTCAAGATTTTACCCTTTCCATGTAATCCAAGGGAAGAGATTTTGCTAGGATTTAGTCAGATTTCAAGACATTAATTGAGCCAGAGCCAGTCCCTGTTGCATAAATAGTCACAGAAATGGATGTGTTTGCCCACGGGTGGTCCTTCCTCTCTTGCACTGACACTGCAGAAGTGGCACCTGCATCTCTGGCCGGGCCTGTTTTCTCTTCTGACCCATCATGCTTTCTGCAGTGGAGAGATGAGCGTTTGTGCTTAGAAAGATGGAAAATATCCCTCAGGTCACGTTCTGCAATCCAGTTTAGCAGAGTACCCTACACTGGAGTCCAGATGTGAGCTGAGCCAACAGTGGAAGTACTTCCCTAGTTGCTAGCGCCCTTTATGTGTATCCTTCTCTCAGAAAATTCATGATGATTGGTGACACAGTTTGGTGTAGGATTCTGGTATATCTATGACCCTTGCCAAAATGCCATCCTAATACCATTGTAAACATCCCAGAGTCTCCCTTTAACCCCAATGCATAGCAAGGGTGAGGGAGAATTCATTGGATACTAGGTTGAGATGACACTGACATGTTTATTGCAAAACAGATGTGCCATCTTTTGAGTTTGGTAACATATAAGCAAACTGAGAATAAACTAGATTCTTTCAAGGAGAAGACAACATAATCCAAACTTCATTGGAAAAATGAGGCCAAGAGGCTCAACCTAGCACCCCATCAACTATTCTTTGTGCGATGTGTTCTCGAGGAAAAGGCACTGCCCCTGGAGGCAAAGATGACCCAAACTGACTTCAACGATGTAGACAG
Source organism: Tolypeutes matacus (assembly GCA_026826555.1). NCBI lineage: Eukaryota > Metazoa > Chordata > Mammalia > Cingulata > Chlamyphoridae > Tolypeutes > Tolypeutes matacus. Next base: position 12,548,639 of record JAKSZT010054478.1, read on the forward strand.
AGCAAGCCAGAGAAAAAAAACTAAACTTGCAGATAGCCTTTCTCAATTGTAGTTTATGCAGTGATTTTGCCAGGCACACTCACCCAGACCTTCACAAAGACTCACACAGGTAAGAAGGAAGGAGGCAGGAGTGCTTCCAAGAGCAGTGAAGAACACTCTCAGCCTGTCTGCCACCCGCAAACAGACCCAGATGGAAGGCTGCTGGGAATTAAGGCTTTCTCCCCATTTCCCTTTCCAACTTTACTCATGCTCCTTTTGGTTTCCTTTGCTTCCTTTCCACAAAGTCTGAGGTCAAGCTCCTTTTTTTCAGATCCCTTCTCACCTTCATGCTCTCAGTTCTGATTGTAGAACTAGGTTCTGGCCAAGGAATGCTACCCTGTGTCAAAGTGAAACTGCAAAGATGCCTGAACGCTAATCCCTGGCAAGCTAACTCAGTTGAAACTCGCAATTATCCTTTGCCAAACTTTGAAGATAGTTTCTATTAGTTTATTCCATTTTATTTACTCTTAACTTACTGCTATCAGTTTTAGGGTATGATTTTATTTTGCTTTTGCTCTGTTGACAGCCAATCAAGTGGAGAAAAATGCAAAGCTGATGGCTTATGAAATGTTCTGTCTTACTAAAACAAATGCTTTCAATCTTTTAAAGGCTTTTTATAGCTTCTTCATTGCATAAACAATTTAAAGGAAATAGAGTGCTTTTGATTGCCCACATTGGCTTTTTAAAATGTCTTATTAATTAAAACATGTAAATGGTAATATAATCATAGGCTGAAAGATCCAGTCTTGCTTAGATGACATATTTGTGCTACTTGTCTCTGGGAAATTTCAAGTAAGGATTCTCCCTGAACCCAAGGTTAAGTTTCTAAGGACAGATCTGAAAAGAATCCTAAAAGTGAGGCCAAACTGGCAACTGGATATCTGAACAGGGAAATCTGAAAACTTGCAAACTCACTTCTCTATCATCTTCCTTTTCATTTGGGAGCCATCATCTGCCCCCATTAAGACTGTGTGATTCACCAATTTCTGCTGAGTTAAATGTAAGTTGACACTATCTTTATGAGGAAGGAGGAAAAAAGACCAAAAAAAAAGGTATGTTAGGGTGGAATTACCTAGGATTCTTTCCTGACTCCTGAAAATAAAATGTTTTTCTGCAAAGACTTTGGATGAATAACTCATGTCTTAATAAACAGAAAAATTTGTCCTTAAGAAAGAGGGTTGAGTAAGAAAGAAAAATATTGTCGTCCAGCAAATGCCCTCGTGGTCAGTAGGCTAATTGTGGTTCCTTGGCTTTATAGCTATTCCTATGGAAAAGAATACTTTCTGATTTCTTTGGAATTTAAGGTAGCTCTGTGTGTTTCATTTTCCTCTTGCAAATCTTTTCTTTTTCTGGCATTATTGTATGTGCTTGGACCAGACTATAGGAGACCCAAAATATTACGTGAAAGAAGACATTCCGAATATAGGCCAGCAATTGGAGAGTAAAGTGTTAATAGTTACCTTGTGCAGGGATTTTTAGGTGGAAGGAGAGGATACAAAGGCCTCTATGCTTTGTGAAGCTGCCTAAACCAGCCCTAGTGTGTAGAAAGCTAAACAGCCATAGTTGTTTACATGTTTAAATGTTGAATCTCTTTTTAGCATGTTGGATCCATGCCTCTAGTGTTAAAACAGGCATTGCCCTCAAAACCGTTCATGCACTTAGTACCTGAACATATAAATACCATAAAACATATACAGAACATCCAGGATTCAGTTCCCTGCATGGCTGATATGGTCCAAAATGATACAGGGACCGTATGTTGCTGCACTAAATAAATAGCCTAGAGGAATGGCGTGACCAGTATGGTTCAGAAGGATGTAGGAAATCCTACGTATTTGTTTCCCATATTCTTATTTTTAACTTTATGGTATCCTTGTGATTAACACTCTGAATGCAAGAATGTTCTATTCATTTCTCTGAATAAAATTTCAAGGGGAGAAAATCATGACAAAATTGACTGGCAAATGCCTTTGATTCCCCAAGAGAAGGTAGAACTTTGATGGGCTCAGTCTGTTCTTGCTCCCTTTCCCTTAACCCAAATATTCCTGCCCTAACTCAGACACATGCACTGGACCTCAGGGTAATAGTCCTTATCTTAGCACTTTAGAGTTGGTGATTATCCATGAAAAAATAAGCATTCCTGGACACTCAGCACTCAGTCTGGTTATATAGACTAGAAGTAGGCAATGGTGAGGGATATTTAGTGAAATCTTTGGCCTGGACCTCTTCCTGAGGTCCTGATGAGAAATGTGGATTTGTTATGGGGAACTGACTTTACACAACTTGGAGCTCGGCGAGCAATCCCTGTAAGGCTGTTGTCCCTGGGTCGGATGCTCCAGCTTGAAGTTGGGCAGGCAGTCCTGAAGGGATGATGGGTGCCAAGTGGGGGATCTAGAGGGCAAACTGAAACCCATAAGCCTGAGCCGGGCATCTTGAGGAGGGACTTAAACCCATGTCAGTTCTTGTTGCTTCTGATCTTGGTGGTGAAGTTATCCTACAGAAGCCAGGACCCTTCACTGAGGAGATAAACACACACACCTAGTCCAGGAGTTGAAGAAGCCAAAGAAAGATCCATGGAAAGGGAGAGAAGCTGCAGGTCCAGCTGTTGCTTCATGCCAACCAGGTGAATCAACAAATCAGCAACAACGTATGTGAGCTATAAAGTGGCTGCTTCTGGGGGGTGGGTGGATGAGGAAGGGCTGGTTCAAATCCCCAGGGCATGTAACTGTGAATCTTGACATTCCATGGGTTAGGAGAGGGGGGTATCATGGGCCCTGGGGGGCTGGGGAGAAGGGAACAGTCAAGATCTAATGGGTTGTTTGGTGGTCATGGGGAAGGTTTTTCATTACCTTTCAATAATGGACACAGGACATGGTAAATATCATCAAAATTATTAAACTGTATCATCTAAATTGTAAAAAAAAAATAAAGTGGCTGCTACTTCGCTTCTGCCTTCCAAATTTCCCAAGATTCTCCCTGTGGTTCACCTTAACTGGAGACATACAAGAAAGTAGGCTTGCAAGATAAAATACAAGATGCCAAGTTAAATTTGCATTTCAGATAAACAGCAATTCAAGTGTACATCCTAGATATCGCACAGGACATACTAAGACTAAAAAAAATAATTTATCTAAAATTCAAATTTTACTGGGTATCTTGCATTTTTGTTTGCTAAATATGGCTACTCTACAAGAAAGGAAATTCTGGGAAATGTAGATCAGCCTAGCCACCTGACACATTACATCCCATTATATCATGAATTAGGAGATTCATAAATTGAGATTATATTGGCCACAGGTGCTCAACTCTGGCTCCTTCAGCTCTGCCAGGGCATAAAGTAGAATATAATAAAACATGCCTGCCTAGGGGCTGCCCCTTGAGAAGGAGTTATTGACAGGGAAACCTTTCATCAATGTTTAGTGTACACAGGTACAGTAAACATGAGACACATGACCAATAAAATTCCTAGAGTTTAAGAGTGTTTCTCCTTAAAAGTTTAGTGCTCACCCAGGGAGTACACCACAACTAGCAGTGGAACTTTTTCAAAAGTATAGGTACCTGAGCCTAACCCCCATACCTACTGAATCAGAATCTCCAGACTTGAGAATGAAGTCTGTGTTTTTTCAAAACCAAACAGGTGATCACATGTGCACTCTTAGCTAAGAACCTCTGCCTTAGAAAAACAATTAAAAGTTCATAAGTGCTGCAGCCCTAATGGTTCATTTTAGCTTGCTATATTATCTATTTTCCCTTAGCCTTGTAAAAAATCCCTGATAAGACTAATGTTAGATATACCTGATCAGGTACTGAAAACCCATATCTGGAAAAATACAGTTGGTATGACCTATAGACTGTGGTTAACAGCAATACTGTAATATTTTTGTATCAATGCCAAAGATGTACTGTTATAATAATGGGGTTTATGGAAAAAATATGCCAAATGTCCACTATGGACCATGGTTGGTGGTAATAGTCTGATGATAGTATGTCATAATCTGTAACAAATATTCTACCATGGTGTGGTGTGTTGGTAAAGGGGTGCTGTATGGGAATTCTAGACATGTGCATGATTGTTTTGTAAGTTCACAACCTCTGTAATAAAAACATATTTTAAAAAATAATAGGGTGGGTTGGGGGGAAATACACCAAATGTAAGATATGGATTATAGATAGTAGTAATATATATATATATATATATATATATATATTTTAGTAGTAATATTTTGATGATGCTCTTGCATAGTTTATAACAAACATTTCACAACAACATAAGGTGTTGGTGGAGGGGTGATGTATGGGACCCTGTATGACGTTATGCATGTTTATTTTGTAAGTTCACAATGTTTCACATACACTTATTGTTTATGTATGTTCATGCATGAATGATATATGTCAATTTTTAAATCCCATACCAGTGCATTGTGCCTCTGACTAGTGGTAAGCTTGGCTCTCATGTTCTCCAGGTTTGCTCTCCAGGGTGGCTGATGTGTCTAATTAGACACCTTTTGTACTCCGGCACACTGAGCAAACCTCTGCTATCACCTTTATCGATATGCTGTCACAGCTCTACCTGCTTCCCTCTCCCCTGAGTGGTTGTGAGTCTCTGTGGTATTCTTCTCTGCACCTCTAACAGAAGTCATAAGATAACTGAAAGTTCTCATCATAAATCGAATGGGTAAAAAATGTGTGTACATTCCCCTTCTGCTCCTTCTATTAGCCCTTTCTCAGTCTTCATGAAGACTTTAATTACAACTCACATTTATTATAAACTAGGCTCTGCCATACGCTCTTGCCATATCTAATTTAATCTCTAAGATATTCCTATGAACATATGGCTAAGAAAACAGATGCACACCTAGAGTAAAGTGCAGGGTCTTCACCACACGGCTTTTAGCAAAGGAGCCAGGATTGAATCCATAGTCCTCCTAACTGCCAGGCTAGTGCAGTTCACTTGAGAGTCCTGGACAGGCCAGGACTTCACTAGGTCACATTCTTAAGACTTCAGTAAGAGTGAATTTATTAGAATAAAACCTGGTGCCATTTTAACATTCTACTTTCTTTCCCTGGGTGAACAGTGAACTATGTTCACTGTCAATCATAGCATGTTTGTTGATCTAACTATGCCCTCCATGGTATAACAAGGAAAAGGATCTATAATTCACATTCCACAGAGTGTGTCATAAATCAGATCCCTGGATCCTATGTGTTCCAATGCACATAGAGATGAATGATCTATCCAAGGTCACATGGTTAGAGTGTGGCAGATCGGGAACGAAGATCCACGCCCTAATTCAGTCAAGTGCTTGCCACATTTTACCCACATCTTTTACCGAGGGCCACTAACCCCTTTGTGTGTGATGACTTGGTCACAATTTGGTTTAAGAATGGACAAGGCAGAGTGCCAGGCCAACTCTAAAAGACCCTCACACCCTCCTTCCAGTGCCTTCCCTGTCTTCCCTGAAATGATGTCTTCTTTTCACTCTCCATTTTAGAACCTATAGTCTCAGGAGGTAAGTACAGAAAAGCCCCATCGATAAGCCTGAAGATGACTGAAGATGAAGGAAACCACCAGGAATAGGATGCCAGACGGCCAGGAAGTAGAGAAGTGGAAAGGTGTGGCCTTCCTGGGGGTAAGCCAGCAGAATGTTTCTAGGATCTTCCTTAGGAGCACCAATATGGTGCTGCTGGCCTGGCAGACTCAATCAGGGAACACTGTGAGATAGGGGACTCAGCCCAGACAAAATCCCAAGAAGCAAAACACATTCAGAAGTTATGCCTTTGACTTTCCTTACTAATGGTTGTGTCTGTCTTTCCTTCAAAAAGCAATAGCCACACCAAGATAACCTCAGAGATGGGGAATGTTAAACAGAAAATAAGGCCATGAAAACCAACCAGTGTGATGGGCTGTGGAAAGAGGTCCTTTAAGCGAATAAGCAAGAAGAGTCCTGATTCCCTGCCATAAACAAATTAAAGAACATTAAACACGCATATGCCCTTTAAAGAGCCAAAAGGAATGAAGCACATTTATTTACTCAGTGTTATTTAGCCAGGTTGGAAAACAAAGCCCTGAAATTAATGCCAAGATAACAGAGAGGGGAGCAGGACTTTTCCCTCTAATAATTTTCTTACTATCTATCCATCTTAGACCAACAAACATGCTATGATTGACAGGTTAAGATGTTTAGGTTAGTTTGAGCTCACATAAACCAATTTAAGTTTTCTAGGATGAGAGAACACTGTAAAACTAAAAAATCTCTCTCCATCTTCCCACTTTCCAACCATCCTCCTGTTTGCCCTCCCATTCTTTTTGGGAAGGAAGTCCATAAAAGATTTTGGTCATTATCAGGGCTACTGCTAAGCTGGTGGGCCCGTCACGGGTGAGACTTGAACAAATTACTGCTTTGAAATGAAAAGAGAGGAAAATGCCCAAGGAAATCCAATCAGCTTCAGCATATATAACAGGAGGGGGGAAAAGGTTAATTCTGAAAAAGGTCACTACGACCGCTTTGCCCTCTCTTACAAACTCTGGTCCACCATGGTCCTTGAGCCTTTGCTGGGGGGATTCAGGTTAATGGACGAGGAGATCCTTGAGAGGATCCCAGACCTGCCAGATTAATCCACAGTGGGATGAGAAGAAGATCGCTGGCTTAAAACAAAACAAAACAAAAACCCAGACTCCATCTGGATAGGCAGAGGGGACAATAAACAGCTCTAGAGAGAATTCTTTTTGGAAATAGGAAAGGGAGTTTGGTTGGTGGACAGATAGCATCTGCGTGGGGTGGAGAAGGAGGGTTTTAAAGTCGTGGTGTGCAGTGAGTGGGTAAGACACACCAGTTTTGACAGATATCAATAAAGATAACAATGTCTTTTCAATGAGTGTCAGGTTTGGACTGGTGTTTATTTGCATGTGACACTATGTGGAAACAGAAGAGGAGGTGCCCAGATTTGTGTGGATTACATGTATTTATATTTAATGGTCTGCTTCAAATGATCACTTAGTTTATCACTCATTCCCTGTCCACACTTAATGGCACACTTTAGCTAGAAAAAAAAAAATGCATTGTGAGTTGACTCATAAGCTGACTACATGAAAACTCCGGTATCAAATAATTCAAAAGGCCAAGTGTTTTATAATAGAAAAAACACTGGTATAGAAAGCTCAGGTCCTTGAGTTTACTACTGCAATAAAATGGGAGGTATCATGCCTTTATTCATTCAGCACCATGGCAATAAGAGATAATTGGAAAACAGCAGGGAGCAAAAGAGACACAAGTCCCTTCCTTTGTGGAGCTAAATTTCTTGTAGGGAGAGACAGAAACAAATACGTATATACATAAACAAATAAGTATAACATATAGTATATCATTTGGAGGTAAGCGCTATGAAAAACATAATATAATAAAGCAACAAAGAGGTGTAGGAACTGCATAGCATAGAGACAGGGTTTGTAATTTAAACAGAACAGCCAAGGAAGACCTCAGTAATTTGAGCAAAGACATGAAACAGATGAGGGTGTGAACCCTGTGAATATCTGAGGGAAAAACATTCCAGGCAGGAAGAACCACAGGTGCAAAGGCCCTGAGGCAGAAGCTTAGCAAGTATTCTCAAGGGACATACAATTTATAAAGTATTATATGATTTTCAAAGTTTTGTTTCTTCATGTATTCTCAAGTGAGATTATAATATCGACTTCATTGAGCATTGTGAATGAGTTAGAAATAATGTATGAAAAGTGCTGGGTACAAAATAGTAACTAATTAATATGAGTAAGTGAATAATATTCTTCTTGCCATGGTGCTGATTTATTTGTCGAGCGATGTGTGCTGCCTTGTGTAGTCAGATAATAGAACAGGCAATAGGGTAGTCTAGCCTAGTGGCAAAAAGCCACATTGGGGATGGGGGTGGATCCAAATCCCAATTCTCTTGCTTACATACAAGACATATAAAGTTAAGTATGTTACTCAACAACTCTAAGCCTCTGTTTCATAATCTGTTAAACAGAGAAGACAATATGTATCCCCTAAGGCTGTTGGGAGAGTTAAATAAAACACTGAGAATAAAAGCAACAGTAACAGCTGAAATGTATTAAGTGCTCACCATGTGCCAGGCACCGTACAAAGCTGCTTCCCATTTCCCCGAATGATCTCATTCTACCCTCGTAAGACTGGTAAGTAATATTAGTATACCCATTTTACAGATGTAAAGACTTAAGGTTTCGTTAACGTGCCCATGGATTCATAACGAGAAAGTTGTTAAGTCAGGATTTGAGTCCAGCAGTCAAAGGACAGACTCTACGCTGTTGACAACCATATTCAAACTTCCCTCACGCTGTGCCTGACCGTAATTGAGGCTCAGTGATGGCAGCAGTTGTTACTGCTGTTTGTATTTTGTTGTTATGCCACTCGGAAGAAGCAACTCCTTTGGAAGGAGACGAAACACAAAGTCAAACTCCTCCTCCTGGCAGGGGTAGAGAAGGATACTCCCGTCACCAAAGCTAAACAATGAAAATATCTGCCAACCAGACACCGGTTTGCAATAGTTAAAGGAATGAGACACAGGTGTGAGTCATGGGATGAAAACCAGGGAAGATGCACCACTTCACTCTCCTCTCAGATATTCTAAAATGGGGAACACCAAGTCTTAGAAAAGTCTTGGTTTTCTGAACACCCCAACGGACATCTACGCTGTCCCAGTCCTCCTCCCCAGAATGTGGACTAAAGCATAACCCAAGCCAGCAGTGGCATTCCCCCCAATCCCTGGATCACCGCTGCTGCCCTACCAACTCCCCTCGCCCCCATCACCGCCCCCCCATTATGTGCTTGCTGCCTGTCTTCTCTTTCATCGCTCAAGTAAGTTTGCACAGATGGTTTTCTGAGTTGACTTATTTTTAAACAACTTACACTACAAAGTTGATTCTTCTCTTCTCCTGCCAACCCTAAGCAGGACTGCTTCTGTGTGCTGCTCTCGTAACTCTCATCCAAAGTGGATCTTCCTACGTGCCACACACACGTGCACACGCTTACACCAGCGTCTTCACAAACCTGGCAGATGGCTACTCTTTCAGGGGATCAGTCATAGCCCATATTTTGACCCTTATAAAGAAGTATCATCCAAGTACTTAAAAAATTCCCAGATTCTTCAAAAGGAAGAGATTCATACTCTTCCCATAGCAGAGTTAATTTGTAGCAGAACCTCACAATTTATAAATAAATCCTGTGTATTTCTTAACTTACAAAATATAAGTAAATCCTAATGAATTTTCTAATACAAAAAAAAAAAAAACTATGTGGAGTGTAGTAGTAGAAGAGAGGGTTGTGCCATTGGACAAAGCAAAATGTATTTTCTACCATATGGAGCAATTTTCTACCATATGGAGAGATTCCCAGGACTGCTCAACCTATTTTATCATGGGTTTCCCAGTCTCACTGGACTTCTAGACCAATAAATATTCAATTCATTTTAACTAGTGCTTATTAAGCATATTATTAGCACATACCTGCACAAATACACACTCCCAGCTCCAGGCAAAGCTGTCAGGGAAGATACCCAACGTCCAAACTCCAGGTTTACCTCCCATTCTCTAATGTCACTTTTATTCCCCCTCCTTAAAGGCAGATAAACTTCCTGGTAAAAATATCCCTTCTTGTAACAGGAAAGCATGTCTTTCTGTTTTCACCTTAGCTGCAAATATCTCTGTGTTCCCATATTATTAACCAAAAAGAGAACGAGAGATGATAAAGGATCCCCTCAACTAAACCAAATCCAAAGCATTTGAAATGCAGCAGACCCCAAGAAAGAACTGCAGAGATACCTGGATTGGACATCACCATGCTCAAGCCACTCTTAGACACGTGGCCTTTGGGACCCACTGAACTCCCAGCAGCTTCCAACTCCATCCTGTTCCCTCTTCCATGTACATGCTTTGATTTCTATTTCATTTTAGTTTCCCCTCTTATATTCATCTTGCAAAGCAAGCATTGCTAGTCCCTCCTCCCATCCAACCTTTGCAAATTTTTGTGGGCAAGTTTATAAAGAGTTAACCAAGTACCAAAGCAAATGCAGTGGGGACTCCTCAATGTGATACCTTTATTCAAATAGAATTTTCCTTCTCCGGGGTGGAGTTCCTGCCAAACATCCCTTTCCCCTCATTTCCCTCCTACTTAAGAAAGGTGAGAAATGGAAAGAAAAGTAGAAGAGGAGTATTTAACAGTGTCAGAAGCATAGACACATTACCCCTTCTTGGTCCCGAGGCTTTCTAAACGGAGTTAATGCCACGGGGAATGTTTTCTCTTACCCAGTCTCCTTTCGTCTTCTTGCTGAGTGTGTTGAGCGAGGCAGTGAACTGTGGTTTTCTGAGCCAGGCCAAGGCAAGCAAGCTGGATGCCACTTGGAGTGCTGAAAGGCCCCCGGGTCACTTCATGGTATGCAATGAATCAGAAACTTACCAGGATATCAATTCATGTTCTGGACATATTAAAATGCACAAGCAAATCCTATTGTGATTCTTAAAATGTCTGTGTCTACAGCTTATGTGTGGTCAGGATATTCAGATGAATGCTAACCTATTACAAATAATTTCAACAGGGTCATGTTTAGATTTAATCCTTCTTAGATTCAATCCTCACTTAGGAGGATTTTCTTCCAGAAAAAATATCTGTTTATTTAGAGATAACTCTCCTAAATCTGTTTTGCTGCTGCTATGTTGTTGTGTGAGCATTGTATTTATGTTTAGGGATGGATGGTAAAGAGGGCGGGTAGCCAAATGAAAATAGCACAAGACACAGCTAGACTCTCAAATTCTAGGCAAATATTTCCAGGATCTTGAGTGATTCCTTTAACTCTCCCAGGTTACTTTTCCCTTATTGTAACATGAAGAAGAAGAAGAAAATAACCTCAACTGCCTTCCAAAGCCAATGACAGGATAAAAAGTTCATTGCAGGAAGGTCCTAGAAAGACAGACACCATAGAGACATTTATCAACTAAGAGTAGAGGTGCTTTGGTTTCATCCAGCAGAACCAACAAATCTTTCAACTCTGAGTACAGAAGACTTGCTTTTCCATCTTTAACGAGGCAAAGCTATGTACTGGCTTTAGTCATTGAAATCTTTCTTTTTCCCCTTTGAAAAGGTTCCTTTTGGTGAAATGGATGGGAGGAATCTTTTGGCAAAAAGCAAGGCATAAGTGCTTAGCATGAAATAATTTCATGAGGAACGCTCTCTTAGAGAAAAATGGGACCTAAGATATATTTTAGAGGACAGACCCTCTTTTTATTGCTGTACTGCAACTCTTAGTGATTACAAAAAGGGTCCAATTTTCCATTATAAGAAAAGTCTTCAATTTACTAGTTCAAATTTTGGTGGGCATAAAAGTAACCTCAACATTTTGAAGGAATCCTTTCTACCATCAGATCTGATTTAGGCAGTTACATCTTACATTCCACACCCTGCCCTAAGCACAATACCTGGTGCGGTTAATGATTTCCCACTTAATAACTACTTGTGCATGTGATTGAGTGGGTAAATTGTTAGAAAGCAGCATTGCATGATTGTGGAGAGTATAGGCTTTGAATCCTGAACACTGACCTGGTAGAGTCTTGACTTCACAAATTACTAGGTATACGACCTGCATAAAATTACCAAATCTCTTATAGACTCAGTCTTGCCATCTATAAAATAGGGTGACAACAGTAGTGAGGCTTCAAGGAGCTGCTTCTTTGCATGCAATGCACCAATGAACACATAGTAAGTCTTGAATAAGTTATAGCTCTGATTATTAGATTATGTCTACAAACTTATCAGAAGTAGTAACACTTTTTTTTTTTCCACTTCTCTGTATATCCACTGAAGAAGAGAAATAACTCACTTCTCAAATGGGTGCTCTTTTTATCCCCCACCAAGCAAAGGAATGGCAGGAAAGGCAAAATGGCATAAGACAAAGTGATCAGCATGATGCACACATAGTTGTAGCTTTCCTTGGAGGTGCTTGAGGGGACTTTGGGGGAAACTAAGTCATGGGGAACCTCAAATGTGACTCTGAAACAATGAGGAGGAAATGGGCTTATTTTTCTTATATTGAACGTTGAAATACATGAATGCTCAATTCAAGGGATGAAAAATCATGAGCCAATGAGAACAGAAAAGAGAAGAGAAAAGAGAAGAGAAGTAAAGGGAAGACAAAGCATGAGAAAAAAGCTAAGAGCTACATCCCTATACAAAAATATTAGCACTTTGTTTTGTTTTAACTAAAAATTACTGTTCAACAAAAAAGGAAGAAACTTCCACTAAGAAATATGCTTGAATTTCTGTCTTAATCGTCTCCATGATTGTTCCTTTCTAACTCAGGTTTTACTGCCCTGTCCCAAATGAGTTCCAGAAGACCATTCTAAAAAGTGACATCACATCATGTCCCTCATCTGCTCCAAACTCTCTGATGTCTTCACATCCAACTCAGAATAAACCCCACGGTCCTTGCAATGCCCTACAGGCCCTAGGTCTTTTGGCTGCCTTGACCTCTCCACCCTTCTCCCACTACCCTCCCGTGTTCTCATTCTGCTTCAGCCATACAGGCTTCCTCACTGTGCCCCCAGCCTAGGAGCTGCTGTCCCTTCCACCCAACATTCTTCTCCCAGTTGATCATGGGCCCATCTCCTTTACCTCCCTCAGGTCTCTTGCTCATTTGCTCACTTGCTTGCTTATCAAAATATCCTTCCTAAACCAACCCCCCCCCCCATCAGCCTCTATCTCTTTATCAACTCCATATTTCGACCTAGTACCTATGGGCGCCTATTTGTTATACATACAATATTTGCTTTTCTACGTGTCTTTACTTCCTGTCTCTCCCAGTCTGTAGAAACAACAGGGACAGCCTACTGTTTATCGTAGTTAAGTGTAAAGCCTCAGCAAAGGATTGGCTCATAACCAGTACTCAACGGAATATATGAATGGATGGAAAGAAGGAAGAAAGGGAAAGGGGAGAGAGAGAATCATTCATTACCAGTGGATCAGCTTCACCTAGACACAGGCTCAGTTCTCCTCTTCTCACAAATACGGCCCCTCTGGCAGATGTGAGGTGCTCAGCCTTTCACTGAACAAGTTCGGGCAGCAAGAGCACCAAGGGCTCCACAATGGCTCAAATGCAGCAGTCTCCATAGGGCAACGGGGAAAAGCAGAAAAGCGTCAAGGGGGTTATTAAATTTTACCCAGAAAGTCATCGGCACAGTCCAGGATTATCTTGCCCATTGGTTAACCCTACTCCAGTGTTTCTCGACTTTTTAATAATAGCTACCTGTTATTTAACCACAGCTGTGTTAAACTCTCTACCAAAACACTTTAGATGTAATAATCTCACTTAATCTTTGCAACAATTCTGAGAAGTAGGTGTTATAATACCAAATTGTACAGGTGGCAGAAAAGACTTGGGTTAAGTGGCTTGCTTAATTTCACACCACTAGTATGCAACACAGCCAGGTTGAGAGAAGAGGCTTTTGGACTCCAAATACCACAAAAACTCCAAATATCTCCACTCTCTGCTGCCTTCCAACTGCCCAGACCCCACCCCCACAGCTGTCTTCCAAAGACTTGGAGCCCCATAATGATAAAAACAAAAACCACTTTTCCTGAGATGGTCATGGATATAATGTCATGAATTCTATTGTTAACTTTGAAATGTATAGCAAGTGTTAAGGACAAAGAAAAAATGCAGTTATATTATAAGGAATACCTTTTCTTGCTATTGTTAAAACACAAATTAAAAATATAATTCATCAGTAGATTAAAATTGCAATAATCCTATTGAGATCTCAGTCTGCAGGCAGGGCACCTGTAAAAGACAAATGATAAAGTAAAAGCAAACATGTTATTATCTCATCAATAGTGGGAACTTTAGCAAATGCCAGAGCCTCTAGTTCAGGCAGGAGATGTGGGAATTGAGGGATAGAGAATTCTCCCTCATTTCATATGCTACATAGAGGATATCTGAGTCTTAGGTTGATAATACACAATAGTCAAAAACTGCTAAGACCTCCCGCCATCATTATTCAATCAACTACTCTAATTATCTATTCTAAGCATGATAAAATATACCGGCCACTTTGTCTTAAAACAAAGAGAAAAAAATCACAATGAATTTAAGGAAACCAAACTAATGGAAGACATAGAAGGGAAAGGAAAAGAAAGAATGGTAATGATATAGTCCCTCTTAGAATGACTATGTATTCTGGCTTCTCTCTCTTTCTTTCCCTTGATTTGGCAGTGGGAGGAAACTGTTCGTATGCTAAGAATCTAGCACTTAATGTAATGTGAACTAATGCTCCAGAGAAGTGTGGGTTTCCTTTTCCTTGTAATATTAGGAGAAGGTGGAAGGGATGGGAGAGTAGAGGGTGAGATAGAATTTGCATTCCCTTACAGGTTTAGATAAGTTTTATAGAACATGTGCTTTGGGTAGACCTAATGGAAGGTGCTTGAACGTACATTATTTCATTCAATTTTCACAGCGACCCTCTGACAAAAATAATAATAATAATAATAACCCTTTACCATTAAAGAAACTGAGGCTCAGAGGAATTAAGTGATTTATCCAAGGTCACATTGCCCATTGCCCCTTAAGTGGCAGAAGTGTTTGGGTTAGTTCTATGGCTTTTCCTGCTACTTCCTATTGCCTCAAATGGATATAGCACCTTACTTCTTAGGCAAATTTCCCTGAGTCTTTGACATTCTCGAATACATTGCAAGGTTACCAAACTCCCAAAGCTTGCAAAGGACAAAATATAGTAGGCAGTTTTTCCTTATTATAGCATCCTTTAAAGAAACAGACAAGCAAACAAACAAAAAAGCCATGAACCATTTTGAGGGTCTTCTCAGCTTTTAAGACAGACCAGACCCCCTTCTAATTGGCCACGTCCTCTCTGTTCACTAGAGAGCTCCAAATTGGATTAATACCTTATCTGATCTGTAAGTACTTTTCTGTCTTTGAAAGCAACCCAGGGTTTTTCCAGCTTAAATACTGCCAATCTTTTGGTGAAGTCAAAGTAGTAATTTTCTTACTGTTAGTAGCTCCACTGGGTTAGCTCAGATTAGGAAAAAATTATCACCTTGTTTTTAAAGAACTCTAATTTCACAGGGACTATTGTTATGCTACTTTCAGACCTCTGTCCTCTGGGGTCATGGAATACAGTAGCTGCATGGAAGCAATGGATTAGAAGAGAAAGATGAGACCTCCCTCCTCTTCCTCCTCATTATTATCTCCAAAGATCTCTGAGCCCTTGCCAAATATGTGAGTGAGACTTCACATGGGTTTTCAAGGCAGGTTCAGTGTTTGCTTAGGTTATATGGTAACCTTATCTGTTTGACTTCATAAGCCCATTGGAGTTCAGGTTGATTTTAGGTTTCTGACGTTGACTTGGTAATTTCTAATAGATGTCAAATACTGCAAAGGTTCAGATGTGGAGCCAAACATATTTGGGCTTCATGTTTTTGGAAAGCTGGAGCTGACTCTCTTGAGAGATTTCCAGTAGGGAGGGGCAAATGCCTTTTTGCCAAGTTTAGATCCCATTCCAAATCTAAGGGGGTTAGAACTCAGGCTTGGCTTGAATCTTCTGGAAGTTGAGGGGGGAGTTGTTGTGTTTTACTTTCCTCTAATTTAGCAAAAGTCTTAGCTTTCAGAATTATTCCCCGAGGGAAATGGGCATAGATATTCAGTGGCTCTGAGAAAACTACTTTTACATGATTGAATGTGATTTTTAATAATGGTTTTGATCCCACTCAGCCAAATGCATCTGCAGCATTTCCTAATTTTCATTGCACTAGTGTGATCAATAGAGATCTAGTCATTGGTGAAGTCACTTCTGAATGTGCCTTAGAAAATAATTTCTTCTCCCTCTTAAAGGCAGGGGTAACTCACTGCTCCAGGACAAATGATTTGTGTCCAAAGTTCCTAACATCCAAGAAAGCTAAGTTGTTACCAGGTTCCAGGTGAATTGCATAAATGCAATTTTGTCTACACCCCATTATCCTTCTGTTTATGGAAATGTTGCCATAGCCAGTGAGACTACGTTAATGGAATGAGTGGGAAAGCAGGGAGTGGCACACACAGACAGGGGGCCTGAAATCAAGAGACCAGGTTTAAAATCCCACTTCGGCCACTCGCTCACTGTGGTCTATCATTGGCAAGTTATTTAATCGCCAATCTCGTCTGTAATAGAGGAAAACCAATACCTGTTTTATTTACCTTGAGGGAAGGTAATATTTACAAAAGTCCTCCATAAAATAAATAACACAAATAGACAGAATTCTAGGAACTGTAAGAAAGTGCTTATCCTAAATTTTGTAATCTGCCGCCATTTTAGAGCATATGAAATAGGATCTACTAAGATAATCCAATGCCATTACAGGCCTATAACATGATGCAATTTTTAAGGAACAAAATAACTGATGACTGTGGAAAGCTGAACAAACATCTCCTTCCCAAGTCTAACTCCCTGAGTTTCTTCCCCAAAACGATCTCCTTTATAACAGAGTCTGGAAAAGAGCAACAATAATGACTGTCACAGAGTGGCATTGAGCAAGGTCTCACTCTTCTTATTTGGGACCAGTTAAGATTCATGTAGTCCCAACCCTGAAGGGATTTAGCCCCAGCATTTCATAAAGCTGAAGTAATCCATCATCCAAAAGGGCAAAGAGGCAAGTTTTCTGAGCACTTTTCTTCAAACTCCATCAGCAGATATAAGCTCACGTAATTTCCCCTCCCCAATCCTTCCCTTCTTTATGAAGTGAGACTATTGTGGGTAACTGTGGTCCCGTAATGCATTTTTGGCTGATCAAGGCAATACCATGGCTTTAGAAACTCTCTTTAGCAGAAGCTGGCCAGCGTTCTATTGTTTGCATCTGGGACATGGCCAGTAGAATTCGGACATCTGCCCATTGTGTTAGCTCCTTGGGCGCCAGTGGGCTGCAGCTCTTTATTCCACTGGGAATTATGCCTCTATTCCTTGAAAAAGGGAATGACTCACCAACAGCCCTCTATCACATCTGACATTTGGAAGACGAAAAGCTCTTTTGAGTTCCAAGTTTAATTTTGTGGGTGAGTTTCTTATTCTGACTAAGCTTATCCATAAAAGTATTGTCTGACCAAGCTCAGGCTTGGGCATCCCACTGGAGTTGTTGTTGGGTGGGAAATTTGGGACTCCCATTTCTAGACATGCTTAGGATTGTGCCAAGCTAAATGGTCAGCTCACTCTGGCCTCACAACCAAAGGATAAAAAGGAAAAAATGGGGCTACAAGAGGCAGTGGGGCAATGCTAGGGTAATACAAGGCATCAGCAAATTTCTCAGTCCTCTTGGCAACTTTGCTTTTTTCCAATCCCTTTTTTCAAAATCCTATTGCAACTAATCCCTATCCCTTTGAACATTTCTATAAACGCTTCTATTCCATTCCCTAGCTCTGTCATTGACTATTTATAGTACATTGGACAAGTTAGTTAACTTAAGGCTCAATTTCTTTGCCTCAAAAATGAGAAATATATTAGCATTTCCCTCAGAGGATGGTGAGGATTAAAGTGCTCGAAACAGGAGCCTGGTAGTAAGTGCTCAGTAAATGTCAGGGATAAAGATGATGGCAGTGGTGTCGATAGAGTTTAGCCCCGTGTTTAGCATGTAACTATGACCTTGACAAGTGATGAGAATTATTTTTGAAATTATTGCTGTTTTATCTATTCTAAGGAAAGGGTGAGAAAAGTCCAGCTGTCTTCTTTGTTAAGGTCTATTTATAGAATACTCCTCATTAAGGTCAACATATGTCCTTAGCCAGACCTAAAACTGAGGGTTGATCTTGAAATGCCATCATCTCTGTTGTTCCTTGACCTTGCTCCCCAGTACTCACTGACCAGCTTCTGGGTTCTCTAAGGGAGTCCACCCCGGCTTCATGGCTAACAATAGCTGATAATTTCCAGGAAAACAAAGAGCGGGATATTGGGATCTTTTTGGCCTGTGCATCAAAGAACAGCTGGATCTAATTCAGAGCCTTAACTGAAAAAAGAAAGAAAAATGGGCGCCCCATCCACTGGTCATTTGTCAGCAGTTACAGGCTGCTGGGTCTGAGTCTCTGCCACCTGCAGGAACAGATTCAAAATGGTTCATCTTCCACAAATGTTAGGCAAGGCCGCAGTGAGAAACCAATCCTATCAGGAATTGGCAGCAAAATTTGGGCTTTGGAGTCTGAGAGTTCTAGGTTCAAATCTTGAACATTTCATGCACACTTTAAAATATTTTCTGAGCTCTAGCTTCCTCACTTTACATAAAGATGGTGTGGGGGATGAGAATACTTGGGAGGGCTGCTCTGAGACTGAATGAGCCCCGGTTTGGTCAAAGGCAGCCTGTGGCACTTAGTAAGCTTTCAGCATGTGTTGGTATCCTCCCTTCTGCTCAGAGCTTTCCCGAGGAGTAAATGTTTGTAGAGGGAGTTCAGTGATACCAACTATACAAAAAGAGCTCCATAAATGTTATTTCCCAAAAAAGCAGCAAGAAGTTCTGAGTCCTGTGCTCAATGGGAGTGGTACTGGCACCCCTCATGCTAAGTACCAAAGTCAGCTGGGGAAGCAGAAAGTAGTAAGACAAGCACCAGGGCTGAGCTTCCTGGAAGCCCATTACTTCTCTGCCTCAGCCTGCATATTACTCCCCCAGCCTGCTTACTGCTTCAGCTTCTCCTTGCCTTTCTACCATCAACAGCTCTCTCGCCTGCCCCTGAATATCCCAGAGAAGGCCTTCCCTACCCCTCTAGGGAGTCTCCAATACAGCCCAGATGCTCTCAAAGATTAGAAAAGGCTTTTATGTCTGGTCTAAAAAAATGTCTTGTCCTTTGTCTCAGGCCATTATTCCTTCTCCTACCAAATTTGGAGGATATGATTTCCCATTCTTCATTTATAGTATTTTGCTGAGGGTATTTGTAGATCGTCAGCCTATATTTCAAATCTCCTGCTTGATTACACCATATAAATTCAGTTTCTATTTATAAACTGAAATGATGACTATAAGAATATGAATTAAATATATTTCTAGTTTTGGAGATGAACAAAACTCATTTTTCTAAGTTAATATCTCTTTGGATGAAGCATTATTGTCCAGCTATAAATTAGTCAAAGATGGAATTTTAGCACTGCAGGGACTGCCTCATTTTGAAGGCAGGCAAGGTAAAGACTTTGCTTCAGGAGATATTTTTTTCTAGTAGCAGAGTCAAGACTTATACCCAGATGGCCTTGTTCTCAGACCAGTTGTCTTTTCACTATCTCACAATACCTGATTGGTTGAGTGACTCAAATTAAACTCTTCAGCATCCTGTGAAATTCTTCTGGAATATGGGCCCTAGCGAGGATCTCCCGCCTTCCTGCACACACTGCTCAGTTTAGTGTCTCTAGACTGCTTTTCATTCCTTCCAACATGCCCAGGCCACATTTTCTCCCTCCCTGATATGGCCTGCTTCACTTGTCTACCTGTGACATCAACTTATCCTCTAATGTCTGACTCATAGGTCGCCTTGCTTCTGTACTTTTCTCCAACTCCTTCAGGAAAATCCATTGCATCTTCACTTACGTTCTAATAAAATCTCGTATATGCTTCATTTATAGAACATGTTACATTAAAGTATAGCCATTTGTTTATCTTTGTCTTCCCAATAGACTCTGAATTGTTCAAACTTAGGAATTCTATTTTATTCATCTGTGTATCTGAAAGTCTCCACAAAAGTCTGACATATGGTAAGACTTAAAAAATGTTTGGTTTTGGTTTTGCAGATGATAGCTTCCATGTTATATTAGGTGAATAATAATGCATAATAATGCATAATAATAATGGAGTATAACTATTCAATTCTGATGAATATCTGGGTAGCTTGGGTTGCTAGGAACTAGAAATGCTGAAAATAATAATAATAAATGGCAAACTTTCCCTGAAAGACTGAGAAACTTCACTCAAAGAGATTCACAGAAAACTCATGGTATGACAGCACTGAGCAGAATTTCCAGTAGCTTAATATGTTAATCTGAAAAAAAATCCAGACTTTTCCACCCCTGTCAAAAATAGCATATAAATAAAAATTTATGGTGGTACATATTTCAATGTTTAAATATCCCAAAAGATAAAAATTGAATTGTAGCAAAATAAAAACTTAGTGTTTGGAAAAGTAGAATTGTTCTTCTATTCCACAAACCTCCACTGACTTAAAATTGAATCTTTTATCCCTCAATGATGATTGTCTCCAACTATAATCAAAATACCCCAATAGCTCTTATAATAGAATTTTTAAAGGATTCTAGACTTAAACTCTGCTCCCATCCTCGGAGATATCATGGATTTTCTCAACTATGGTGTTTATTCTTGATTGTTTTCTACTTGATTTGGTTCTTCAGCAGAAACTGATGGGAATTCAAACATGTGACTTGTGGCTTGGACCCTGGGGAACAGTGATGTTGTATGACCCAAACTGCCCTCGAACACCACTTCTCTATGAAAATTCTTCCGTACAGGACACTGGGAGTCGTGCCCCGCCCCTCCCCTCTATAAGCCTTTCCCCCATCTCCTTAGGAGGAAAGGGCTATGATTTCAGTTGTATTCCATTTCCAACTTAGTTTGCCCTGAGATACTATCAGGTTGGTATTTGGAGCCCTGTTTGGTTATTTTTGGCACCTGGACATCATAGTTTATACCAATCAGGATACAAGATGCTTTAATGTGAAGAAATAAAATAAGCAAATAAATAAAAATTTAAAAAATAGAAAAATAATGTGAAGAAATGATGTAATACGAGAGCTGAAAACCAAAAATATGTTCTAATGCATGGAATGCACCTCACTCTGTAGAGTGATAAGGGAAGTAAGAGAGGCTTCGAGTGTACATGTTGACTCGCAATCTGACCACAAATGTCATCCACACAAACCAGAAAAAGATAAAGCAGAATAGGATCCCTAAGTGTTGAAAGGAGCTCCAGTTAAAAGCTGCAAAGGTAAATGTTATTTAACATCTCTGCCACTGTTTAGATTTTGTGAAGTTCCGTGTATACTTTTCTTACCTTAGAACAGCGGTTCTTAACCAGGGGTCCACTCGTGGAAAGATTTCAGGGGGTCTGTGAGCTTGAATTGAAAAAAAAATCAGCTTATTATCTTTATTTTTTCTGACCTCTAACTGAAAGTTAGCATTTCCTTCACCTATGAATATAGGTAATAAATAAATTACAGTAGTATTCATTTCACCTGACTGACAAAGGGGTCCATGGAACAAAAAAGGTTAAAAACCCCTGCCTTAGACAGTGAGGAGAAGGAAAAGAAACAGCAGCTTGTGTGTGGAATTACTCCATAGATCACAGTAGTGACTCTTCACTTAAAACAGAAGTCAATGCCATATCGATGATACCTAGTGTTAGATGTGGGCCGTGTGTTTATTTCAGTTGTATGAAGAACTTCAGATTCCTTGATACTGATTACCAATTTCTGGCCAGAAAGTCTCCTTTATTCAAACTTAGCTAATCTAATTTTCAGGGTTTTTTTTTAAACGTTTGTCTTCAACATCTCCCTCACCATTACCAAAACAGGGTATTCTTTTCTTTTCTCTTCTATTCTTTTCTTTGTTTTATTTCCTTTCTTTCCTCTTCTCTTTTATGCTTTTCTTTTGTTTGTTTGTATTCTCCTTAGGTTTCTATCTGGAACAATGATAAGTAATGATAAATAATGACCTATATTATTTACCGTTGAATGGCCCAGTGGAGAGTTCAGAGACCAAAATCAAGAGAGCAAACTATTAAGTCGACTCCTGGCGAAAGTGGAGCAGCACCTGCAAAGAAGCAGTTTAGCATCTGAAAAACTGAGCTGCTCCTCAGCTCTTCACTTAATCTCTTTATGACTCAGCATCCTCATCTCTAAGGCAAGAATGATAAAAATCGAGTACTTCAGTTTGTGGTAGTTAGCTCACTGTGTGACAGACGATAGCATATTTGCATATTATTTTGTATTTTTCTGTTATATATTTAAATATAAATATATTTTGCTATGAGGATGTAGATACACTTATATATTTATACATATTTAGGGGCATATTTGCTGTGTATGTAATAGTTACGCCTTAGTGTGTTCTACAACTATTTTTGAGCTCCAATTTTGCATTAGGAAATGAATTAGAACAAACTAGGAAATTAGCAGAGAACGAAATACAAATGAACTTCTTTTCCTGTAAGTTGTAAACTGCAGGGAAGAAGTTTAATTCAATAGGAAATTCCAGAACAGTTCGTTGATGAGATGGACTAGTTTTTCGTGGGCAGTCCTGGTTTATACATATTGTCTCCACATAATTATCAACAGCTTCCCCTTTCCCAAAATGTCTTGGTTTGGCCAATTAGATGGTCTTACCAAGCACAGTAGAGGGAATGCTTAATCAAGGGCATGCAATCCATATAAAAAGGTGGTGTGGAAAAGCTTCCCAGGGGAAGTAATATTTAGGCTGATAGCTGAGGGATGATGAAAATTAGCTGGGTGAAGAATGTACTGAAGCCTGGAAAGAAGCACTTATTCCCAAAGGACAGCCTAGTGAGTACAAAGATAAACGCAAGGGAGCTCAGGAGAATTGGCGCAAAATTCATAGAATCATGTCGTCCAAGGGAGAAAATTTAAAGATATGATACTAGATAAGGTCGGGGATGACACTAGATACCAGATATGAGGGGCCAGAGAGTTTTGACCAATTTACATGAGGAGCAATAAAAAAGCAAGGAAGGTGTTTGATCTAATGGAAAGTATGCAATGGCAGAATGTGCTTGGAACATGGCGGAGCTGTGGATCTAAAGAATAAAGACCTTATTTTACTTGGAAGCCCTTGGTGAACTCTTGTTTTTAAGACAAACTAATATTTTTTTTCATGGCATCCCCTTTCAGACCATGAATGTGATACAGCTAATAACCCCAAAGCATCCACAGCTAATAACCCCAAAGCATTTTACTGCTGAGTTTACATTTCAGAAGAACAATTCCAGTACAATCATTGCATGCACAGGTTGTTGGTTATGCCCAGTTTACAGCCCATTTTCAAAGCTCATTTTCTACTTTGTGTTCAAGGCTGAGTTTGTAGAGATTTATGTGGAGATTTCTTATTTTTCTTGAAAAATATAAAATTTTTCGCCAGAGTATTTTTCTCACTCAGTGAGGCAATGCTGAGCCTCCTTACTATTATTCTCCTCTTGGGTTTTTCTATCTGCATTCCAATCTTTATCATTTTATATAAGAAAGGAGGGGGTGGTTGTGAATAGAGGAATGAGTTCCTGACATGCCCTAAAAGAGGAATAGAAACGGAACGCAGCCCTTGGAAATCAGTAGAAAGTGAGGAAGAAACTGGTGACTCCATGAGAGAAAACGGTCTGTAGTAAGGTAAGGAACCAATTTTTAAAGGATTCAATTTCTCCAAATCTCCTGCTCCTAAGACTTGCCTGTTGTGGAGTCACGGATAGGGCATGGGGAGTTGTCCACTGGGATGAAAGTAACTCAAGGTTGGGAAAGAAATCTTATTTAAGAAAGATTCTGATCCTGCTCAAGGATGCATCAGATATCCAAAGAGGAAAGTGGCATGGAGGGGACCCAGTTTACAAAGGAGGAGTTTTGTGAAGAGAGAGATATGGGGAATGAGAAAGCAGTTGTAGAATTGTATAGAACTTGGGAGATAAGCTCTCTGGGGTCCACTCAGGTTCTTCCACTGACATGCTGTGTGATCTTGGACAAGCTTCTTAAATTTCTATGGGCCTCAATTTCCTGAATTGTAAATCGGCTGTAATAATACCTACCTCATAGGGTTGGTTTTAGGATTAAATATATTAAGATTTTTTTAATTACTGAGAGTAATGCTGGCACAGAGTAAGTACTTATTAACAACAATTTAAATTTTACAAATAGTTACTCATAAATTATAATGTAATCTACTTTAAAAACTCTATAAATTCAAAGTTCTCATATCTATGAAAGGATTTGGTCCCTGGCTATATCATTCTGTCTACTTTAAATCTTCTTAAAACCAAGCCACATTAATGACTCCTGTCACAAAAACTACAAATCCAAAATTTATCAGGGAATCAAAAAAGAACATTAAAAAAAAAAAAATTATCAGGGGGAAAAAATCACATTATTCTTTCTAAGACTTCATCAAAATCCATACCCAATACCACAAGTCCCTCAGTGATATGAGTATTTGCCCAAGTGATGACAGGAAGGCAAAGAAGCCATGATGGTGGTAGACACAGCTGAGCAAGGTCAGAGTTTACTATCTTTAAATCTCTTTGTCTCAGTTTTGGAAAGAAGAAAAGGACCTAACTTCCAGACAGCCATGAAAACAAAATAAACAGGCATGTAAATGAGATGTGTTTTGGATGTGGGTTTGTATATATTGGCAAAGAGAGCAGTCAAACTTATGACTCTACTTTCTTATTCTTTTTTCTCCCTTCTGTCCCTCTCAGTGCCAAAGAAGTTATTTTCAAAAGCATGGGTTCATGTTTTTGATCATAATGTTATGGCAAAAGGGGAGATGAACTTTACATTTAGCTAGTAGTTGTTATACAATCAGCAAGCTCCAAATGGCAGCATTTCATATTCGGTCACCAATAATTTGGATATTACATAATTTTTCATTTCCTCTCACAATTAAACAGCTCTTACCAAGCCTGAACATGCTGAGATAGCCAGTCATTTATTCCTTAATTCATTAACAGAATATTCATTGTCTACCAAACTCTGCTAAAGCATCTTGCAAGACCCAGTCTGGTACAGAAGAATACGCAGATTTGTGAGCACACTAAATCTTTACTAAAGCTAACAGGGATTAATCCAACTTTGGGAACCAGTTTAAAAAGGAAGCAACAGTTGGAGGTGCTTCTAAGTAGATGAGAGAGCCTACGGAAGCAGCCTGGTAAGATTCACTCAGACTTGCCCAGAAGACCTGGGTTTTAACGCAATCCATGCCATGAACCAGCGGTGTGTGGGATCCCATGATTCCTGTGGTAGCCTGGTTCTTCAGCATTGCAGTTCTCATTTTGATCATTCTGTGGGGTTTTCAAGTCTGGGCCAATTTTCCTAGAGGAATGATACATTCCTGGCAAACAAAAACAGCAGAAATGCTTATTTTGCATGTTTTATATCCTAAAGTTCTTCCTGGGGGAAAAGGAAAAAACAGTAAATTACAATATTTTTTCAGCCCTTACCTAAAAGACCAGCAAAAGCATTGTCAATATTGAGCCGAAATTTTTAACAGAAAAGTAAAAAAATTTAGTAAATATTCCAAATACCTTTTCTTTCTGTTGAATTGAACAACTTGGAAAATCTCCATGCCACTTACTGAATTTCTCTATTTTCTTTGGATAGCTAGTGATGGGTGATCTAAAATTGTCCATTGCCATATATTTATATAAAATATATAACAAGGAAAAAGAATTTGTGCTCACAGAGATTTCTTGGATCTTTGTCGCTCAGTTTTTGTTGTAAAGTGACCTTACCTTTTCTATTCTCAAATCTTTGATCCAATAGTGTCAGTCTTCATTATTAAGAACTGTTTCTAACAAAATTGCCGTCAAGCTAGACTTGATCCATCCAAAAGAAACAAATAATCTTTATTTCTCTTAAGGGGCCGTGTGGTGATGGGATGTATCATATTGCTGTAGAAGGAGAGTAAAATTTAAGTTGTGCAAATGTTTAATGTTTAAACTTTTTCTTTCTTTGTATCAACAGAAAGACTAAGTAAAAGTTAAGTCAAGTCTTAACCTGCATTAGAGTAATTAATGCTGGCTGCTCAAATAAACAAGCTCTGAATATCAGAGGCTTAGCCCGTCAAAGATTTATTTCTCACACATGCTATGTCCACTGTAGCTGGCCCTGGGCAGCTTTCCTCCAAGTGACTCAGGGCTCCAGATGTCCTCTATCTTGTGGCCCTGTCGTCTTGGAGCCATTTGCTTCCAAATGCACAGATGGTGGCAAGAGAGAGAACAAATCCTAGTTCACATGGACCAGTCTTGAAGACAGGAATAGATATTTGCGTTGGTTTAAATGACACTTGACTGGCCAGAGGCCATGGCCTCTGAGACTTGCTGGCTTGAGGATTTTATCTACAAACAAACTGTTGCACAATTGCTAAATCTTTATAAATCACATCTCTCCTCTACAAGGAGAAAGAATTAGACAAGTGGGCAGGCCAACAATACAACTGCAAAAGCTTGATATATTGGTGAATAATTAGTATAAATCATCTGGAGAAAAAGAAGCAATCACATTTTTAACAAATAATAAAGCAGTCTCTCTTTAAATGTCTTCCCCCCACTCTCCAAGCAACAAGATAAATGAATGTGTGCAGCTTTGCTAAGTGGTCCTTCCAAAATAATTAAGTGATAGGATTTTAATCATCTCTGATGATTGGCTCTCACAATGTATTAGACTGATTTTAGCAAAGTGAACTTATCTTTCCCCATCTCCCTGGAAATACTTACACATGACAAGTGATGTGAAACCTACTCAGGGCAATATTTAAAATACTTAATAGCGATTGAACCCAGTTGTCAGCCAATCAGAACAGATACTGACCGCAGAGTAGAGTTCCAGAACCTCCTATTGCAATGGGCATTGAGCTTTCATGTCTGGACCATGAGTGGAACAGGGGTTTGAGGCAGGAGCCACTGGTCAGGGTGTTTGTGGGAAGGGGCAATTGGGGGTACAGGCAGTAGGCATTTACTAATACAGATGTTTTTCCAATATTTTATTAGTGGGAACCATCATAGTGGCGCCCACCAGGTGAAGCATATTCAACTGAATATACTCCTGGAGATAATCTAGTTTCATATTTTCCATACCGCCAGGGATTACACTTTGGTATCTGAGGTTATTTCCTGTAGGTTTTAGCTTCTGATGAAATTTTTAGTATTCTTTATAAAATTTATCATATTCTTATAAAATTTTGTGCCCTAATTCCCTTTTTGTGTTTGCCTATTAAATCATTGAACCAGTATTTTATTGTTTACTATTACGAGTCCTTACGGAATTACTTGTAAGGGACAGATAGTTGGATTTTGCTTTGGAATCCAGTGCATTTATAATTCATTTGATCTTATATCTGTCATTTAACCCCAGGTTCTTTTTTTTTCCCTTTTGATGGTTTCATTAGTATCTCTGACCTCTGAAGTCATCTTATTTTCCCTACCTACCAATTCATCACAAGCAAGCCAACACACAGATACTTTATATCCACTCAGGTCTTCCAGGTAGCAGACACCAAGATGGAATTAGCTGTGCAATAGCTTTGTTGGATGAAAGACAAAAGGGAGGTGAAGCAGGGGAGGCCTTCTACCACAGGTCAGGAGAACAGGAAAGGGGGAGGGAGGACTGGGCGGAAGAGCCAAGAGGAGTCCTGACCTGGGCAGAAGTAGGCCAGCTCTAGTGTTCCTCACAGGCTCAGTAACTGGGTGAGAGTAGTCCAGGCAAAACTGTCTCGTGTGAATGCTGTGGCACATCCCAAAGTCACACGGGAATGCACACAACAATTCCCACAATTTGTTAGACACAAGTTAATTATTGTAGTTATTTAAAGTATAGATTTTGTATTTTGTTTATTTCATACATATATAAACCCATGTATATGTACTAATATGTACATGTATATAGTTATTCACAGATCATTCGATAAGAATTTACTGAATTCCCACTCTAATCTGTATTAGATGCTAAAAGCACCTGCTTTCAATTCTCAATTTCAGCCTTCATACTAAGATTTCCCATCAACTTTATTTATTTCTATTATTTCTAGACTAATTCTAAGAAGTTATATATAAAAAATGTACACAAAAAGTTCATATTTTCTGCCTTTTGCTCATCTGTGAAAATCTTTCTGCTGCTTTTGCTTTTGAAAAACTATTTGGCAGATTATGGAATATTTGAATATTACCTTTTATCCCTCAAACCTCTGTAAGAATTCCAAAAGTATCCCCTAGCATGAAGCATTACTAAGGAGAAAGGACCTACTTGTGTTCCTTTGTATATATTCGAAGTTTTCTGCTTGGACATTGAGAGAATATTTTTTAATCCTTGAAATACAAACATTTTGTCAGTATCTACATTTAGGTGTGCGCCCTCTTTTTGTGTGTTTTTCAAATTAATCTTACCTGGAAATTTAATAGGTTCATTATTTATAGATTTGAGCCATTCTTTTAAAACAGAAATTATTTTTTTCTACTATGTTTCCAATAATCATTTCTATACCTCTTTTTGTTTTGTTTCCTTTGCCTAGATACAAACCCATCAGTTCTGTCTATTACTTTTTGCCTTGAACATATAGGCTAAAAAATTCCAAGAGCTATTTTTCTAGACACACTACTAAACTCTACTTTCAAAGCATCATCTTGTAATTTGTTACCCCATTCCTTTACTTATATTCCCTACCCCTTCTCAAGCACTCATCTGGGAAACAAAAAGAAGTCTCTTAATCATCTGCATTTTATTAAGTGTCTAAAACACTACAGGGGAAAGCCAATTCTCTGTTTTCCCAACATTTCAGCTGAGTACCAGAATTTGGGGCCAAATAAATTACAGCAAACCATTTTCTAATATATATATATATATTTTAAAAATGCCTCAGGAGTTCTATAATGTCCTAAACAGAGCAAACAAACCTTGGGTGTTTTAGAGTCCTTATTCAAGACTCTCCCACTATAAACCAAGTGAAACTCAATTTATCTAAAAAAAAAAAAAAAAAAAAAGAAAAGAAATGAACGAATGAGTCAACATGGATGTAATTTGAACTTTACAGTTCCAGGGAGTTTCCCCATTTCCAACCTGAGACTTAAACCACTAAGCTATCTCCTCTAGTGGCTTTATTGGCTGCTTTTATTTCCTTGGTTAAAAATGTCTGAGTCACCATAAACCAAACATTGAAAGAATCTTGACTTTTTCAAAAGGCATTAAGACTGCACTGATTGATTTGGTGGGATGTTAGGAATCCTGTTATGTTCTCGGAAAATTTTGAAGGACTTATATTTGACCCTGGGGATACTAAAGGAGGACATGACAAAGGCATTATCTTCAACCTTTCAGCATGAAAACCTTCCCCATCACGCTTCATCCCTTCCCATATGGCCCTTCCTGCCTGTTTCTGCGAGTGAGCATGCATCAAGACCTCTGAAAAACTGAACAAAACAGTTAAGGCTTTACTTATAGCATATCTAACCAGTGCAGAAAACAATGGGACCAACATTTCCTGTATTGAGGATAATATTCCCTCCTTTGTTCATTCGTGTATTCATCAAACATTCTCTGAGTGCTTGCTGTGTCTACTCATTATCCCAAATGCTCGTGATACAAAGGTGAAGGGACCTGGTGCCTGTGGTGATAATAATGAAGAGCAGGAGGAAAATGACGAGAGAAGTATTTTATCCCCATTTTACAGATGAGGAAACTGAGGCATTGAGAGGTAAAGGAACATGCCCAAGCTCATAACATTTTTAATTAGCAGACTCAAAATTCTAAGGTTTCAGGCAGGCTTCATAGTGCATGATCACAATTTCTACATTCTACTGTCTCAATATAGGACCACAGCAGTAATACTCAATATAGCTGGGGTCATGGCCACAGCCATGATCCAAAACCACACTACAGAAAGTGATAGTTGTATTCAACACCTGTGGAAGGGGAAAGGCAGCACGACTAAAGCCTCACCCTGACTCCCAAGGAGCACACAGGCTGGGGAGACACGCACACCATCATACACAATCTTATAGCAGAAGCTCAGTGTCCATACAATCTGGTTCACTGGAATGGTCCCTGGTCATTTACAGTTACTATCACAATGTGTAATCACTAATAGCGCCTATTCTCACTCTCTGAAATACCTCCGTTTGGGCAGTAAATTATACAGTCACCCTAGTAATAAGCATGGCACATTCAAAGTATTGGGGGGGGGCAGATGTAGCCCAGTGGTTGAGTGCCTGCTTCCCATGTTCCAGGTCCCAGGTTTAGTGCCCAGTACCTCCTACAAAACAAAACATACAAACAATAAACAAAACCCAATTCTTATTGAGGGGCGATGTAGCGCAGTGGTTGAGTGCCTGCTTCCCATGAGGTCCTGGGTTCAATTCCCAGTACAAAAAAGAAAGAAAGTATTATGGATGGGAAGACAATGAGACAACAGATGAATTTTCCTGGGGAAGTGGGTTGTGGCACTCTAAATGAATGTGTTTCATTTACGGTTTGTAAGAAATCACTGTTTTGCATTTAACCAGCTAGCCAAATTACCCTGTGTTAATGTTCTGGCAGGCAGAGGAATGTTCATAGAAGAAATTGTCATAAAACTTGTCTAATGTATGAATTTTTTGTTCCAAATGAACAACTCTTAAAAAAAAAAAGACATTTCTGAGCACCTACTCATTCCAGGCACTGCACTCAAAGTACATGGTGTTTCAGACCAGGCTGTAAACACCTCACAGGGAGGAGCAAAACACACAAATATATGCTACAGCACATTTAATACAAAGACAAGGTATGTATGCAGTGCTAAGTGAGAAGAGGCACAACTTAATCCAAAAGGTACTTAACCCAAGAGGTACTTATCCAAATTCAAGGAAGTCTCATGGAGGAAACAACTGAGCTGAATCTTGAAGGATCAATAAGAACTGAGAGAAGAAAAGACAGATTAAAAAGTGAGAAAAGTTAAAAATCAGAATGGGATCCAAGACAGAGAAAACAGTCACATCATAACCATCAGCAAAAATTTTGCTCCTCTCTGGAGGCAAACAGTAACCCCTGCAAATATCAGGATGAGATGAAGCTAGAACAAGATAACTGCGGAAGTCTAAACTAAGAATTCCCAGGCATGCGAATATTCTCGCTGTCCTGATTTTGTGATAATCAGGGTAGGCTAAACATTCGCTGTATTAGAAACCATACTTGTGTCCCCAGACCTAGTTTTTCTCCCTAGGTCTGGTTTTAGAATGCTGGTGCTAAACTAAGCCTGATTTATTATATGACCATCCTGTATGGGAAATGACTGTAACTCCAGGTATCTTTGGTGAACCTTAAGAGATATAGCAGGGGGAAGATGTGGCTTGGGTGGTTGGGTGTCCGCTTCCCATGTGGGGGGACCTGAGTTTGATCCCCGGGATCTCCTGGTAAAATAAAGAAAAATATAGAAGGTGCGCAGGTGCACTGTCAGGCCCCGCGAGCGGGTGATCCCCCAGGCCTTGCAAGCCTGTGAGCTGTCAGGCCCCACTGAACCAAGCAGCAAGATGAAGACATAACAGGAGAGAGACGCAGGGGAGAGCCAAGACAAGATGCACCGAAAAAACAGGAACTGAGGTGGTGCAGGTAGCAGAACGCCTCTCTCCCACATCAGAGGTTCCCAGGATCCAATCCAGGTGAAGACAGGAGGAGAAGGATGGGGGGGAGCAGGAAACAGACACAGAGAATTGCCCAATGAATGGACACAAAAACAGCAAAATCAGGGGCGGGAGGAGCTAAAATGGATAAAAAGTAAATATATATATATTTTTAATGTAAAGATATTTTTAAAATGTATGTATGTACATATGTTAATGTATGTACATTAACAAAAAAGAGAGAGAGAGAGAAAAAAGAATTCCCAGGCAAACATCTCTCAAGCAAACCAAGTTATAAGGGGAGCCACTCACTAACCAAATAGCATCTATTTGATTAATTAAATCATCTTCTCCCAATTTGGGGAGTTGTCTCTTTATATCCTAAAGCTTGTGGCTTCAATCTCATTAATTTAAATGGTATATTAAAATGTGCCTGATGCCACGGTTTCTGGGGTCAACCTGACAACTGGGAGAAAATGTGAACAATTGTTCAATTGGATGTTGTAAATCCATGGAATAGAATGATCTTTCCATATTTCTTTCCCCATTTTTACTGTATCAAGTAACATGTTGCTAATAATTTACCGAATTTGCTGATTTCTGTTCTATTCTATTCTAGCCTCTCCTATCTTATCATCACAAAATCATTTTTAACTATGGAAATTGCTTGGCAATGATTTGTTCTTAGTAAGGCCATGTTGATGAGGACCCTTTCTGCAATGCTCGCAGGCCTCCTGCTGGACAGTGAGGCAGCAGACCTCCTGTCTTCATTGCAGTTTTGTGCCACTCCAGTGTTTTACATGAAGCCCAATAGTCTTTTGGAAATACCTCAAGAGTTAGAGATGGAAAATGAGGGGATGGTGATGGGATGGTAGAGAAACTGGGATTCTGCTTCACTGACTTTTGCTTCTAACAGGACAGTTTCCTTTTATCCGTTTTGTTAACACTGAAATTTCACATAACATATCAATTTTTAAAAATTCTGCTTACCAAAAAAATGCAGATCAAGGACCACCATCTCCTAGTGATGTTTTCTCAACAAGCCTGCCCCTGACAATGGTGCTATCCTTTAATTCAATTCTACCTTCTAGTGAAGTCATTTTACGATGCTTTTTTAAGTATTCTAAATTCTATTTAAGTTGTGTTTGTGTATTTTTAAACTTTATCTCGCTGGAGTTTATCTCACTGGACTTGACTAATTTTCCCTCAATACATTCTTTTCCATTTTTTAAAAACTTATGGATGTATATCATTCATACATAAACATACATAAACAATAAGTGTATAGTAATAGTTGTGAACTTACAAAACAAACATACACAACATCATACAGGGCTTTCATACCTCACCCTACTATCAATACCTTCTATTGTTGTGAAACATTTTTAACTAATTATTAAAGAGCATCCGCAAAATATTACTACTAACCAAAGTATTCTTCCCCCAACCCACCCTGTTATTATTATTATATCATTTTTACACGAACCTACATAAGCACTAAGTGCATAGTGAAAGCTGTGCGCTTACAAAGCAAATACACATAACATCATACAGGGGTCCCACACATCAACCCTCCACCAACACCTTGCACTGTGAGACATTTGTTACAAATGCTGAAAGAATATTGCCAAAATCTTACTAACTATAGCCCGTATCTTACATTTGGTGTATTTTCCCCTCAACCCGCCCTATTATTAATTTTTAAACATATTTTTTTACAGAAGTTGTAAACTTAGAAAACAATCATGCACATGTGCAGAATTCCCAAAAAACACCCCTCTATCAGCATACCCCACCATGGTAGAACATTTGTTACAGATTATGAGATAATATCAGATTATTACCAGGTCCACAACATACATTTGGCACACTTTTTCCGTACTCCCCCATTATCAACACAGTACACATCTTTGGCATAGATGCACGAATATTACATTATCACTGTTAACCACAGTCCATAGGTCACTCCAGTTGTATTTTTCCCATGCTCCTCCACATTCCCACCACCCTGCAATAGTGATGTGCATCTGCTCTAGCTCACAAAGGACACTCTTGCATCTGTACCATCAACCACAATTCTCATCCACCTCTAGGTTTACTGTGCTATTCAGTCTCTACATTATTCTCTAGCTTTCTGTCAATTGGTATTCACATCCCTAGACTACAATTTTTTGCCACATTCCCATTAATAAACCAGCTGTTACTCACTATAATGTTTTACTATCCACTCTGTACATTTCCACACTTTTAAAGTAAAGCTAATTAAAACTTCTACATACATTACACATCAGTAGTCCATCTCCTCTTATCTCCTTTAAGAATCCACCACTTACCACTAGGTCTTGAAGATATTTTCCTACATTTTCTTCTAGAAGCTTTATTGTCCTTGCTTTTATATTCAGATTTTTGATCCATGTTGAATTAATATTTTTATAAGGTGTGACATAGGGGTCCTCTTTCCTTCTTTTGGCTATGGATATCCAGTTCTCTCAGCACCATTTGTTGAATGGACTGTTCTGCCTGAGTTGGATGGGTTTGACAGGCTAGTCAAAAATCATTTGACCATAGATATGAAGGTCTGTTTCTGAACCATCAATTCAGTTCCATTGGTCTATGTGTCTGACTTTATGCCAGTACCATGCTGTTTTTACCACTGTAGCTAGGTAATATGATTTAAAGTCCTGGAAATGAGAGTCCTCCAACTTTGCTATTCAGGAGTCCTTACCCTTCCAAATAAGTTTGATAATCATGTTTTCCATTTATTTCAAAAGTGCTGGTGGAATTTTTATCAGGATTGCATTGAATCTATATATAAATACAAGTAGAATTGACATCTTAATGATATTTAGTCTTCCAATCCATGAGAATGGAATGTTCTTCCAATTATTTAGGTGTTTTTTTGTTTGTTTGTTTTTTGTTTTTTAACAATGAGTTGTAGTTTTCTGAATACAAGTGCTTTACATTATTGGTTAAGTTTATTCTTGAATACTTGGATTTTATTTGTCATATTTTATTTTCACCACTCTTTTGACACTTTTACTTTTATTGATATAATCTTCACTTCTAGAGTCTCTTCCAGGCTTCTCTCTCCTATCTTTTTTTTTTTTTTTTTTCAGGCTGTAGCATAGCCTTTAGTATTTCCTTGCAAAGTTGGTCTCTTGGTTATAAACTCTCTCGGTTTCTGTTTATCTGTGAATATTCTAAACTCACCCTCATTTTTGAAAGACAATCTTGCTGGATATAAGATTCTTGGCTGGAAGTTTTACTCTTGTAGTACCTTAAATATAACATAACACTGTCTCTTGCCTCCATGGTTTCTGATGAGAAATTGGCCCTTAATCTTATTGAGTGTCCCTTATATTTATGCTTTGTTTTTCTCTTGCTGCTCTCAGAATTCCCTCTTTGTCTTTGGCATTTGACATTCTGATTAGTATGTGTCTCGGAGTTGATCTATTTGGATTTATTCAGATGGGAGTACGTTGTGCTCCTTGGACATGGATATCTATGTCCTTCAATAGGATTGAGAAATTTTCTACCATAATTTCTTCAAATATTTCTTCTGCCCTTTTCCCTTCTCTTCTCCTTCTGGGACACCCATGATATGTATGTTTGTACATCTCTGGCTCTCATTTAGTTCCCTGAGACCCTGTTCACTTTTTTCCATTCTTTTTTCATCCATTCTTTTGTTTGTTCACTTTCAGGGGCCATTTCTTCAAGCTCACCAATCCTTTCTTTTGCCTCCTCAAATCTGCTATATTATATGATTACAGTGTATTTTTAATTTCATTTATTGTATCTTTTATTCCCATGAGATCTGCTATTTTTCTATGTATGCTTTCAACTCTTTTTTGTGCTTATCCAATGTCTTCTTAATATCCTTAATCTCTTTAGCCATCTCATGGAATTCATTAAGGAGATTTTTTTTAACATCTATGATTAGCTGTCTCAACACTTTTATGTCATCTGGAGGCTTATCTTGTTCCTTTAACTGGGCAACATCTTCCTGTTTCTTGGTGTGGATTGTAATTTTTTGTTGGTGTCTTGGCATCTGCCTTACTAGAGTATTTATTCTGGGTGCAGTTTTTCTCTTTAGTTTAGGGATTTCTTGCCCTTTCTCCCTTGCTGTTTGTGTAGTAAGAGCCAAGGATGTAGTTGGTACTGTAAGCTGTGGAGGCTCAAGCTGCCCCATTGCCCCAGGGACCGATGAAGCTTCTCCCAACTTTCTCCTTTGCCACGGGTAGGGACAGAGCCACAGGTGTGTAGAATATAATCCAGGTCAAGCAGGCCTAGACTGTAATTGCCCAGAGAGACTGATGAAGCTTCACACCCCTTTCTCCCCTGCTGGGGCGGGGATGGAGCTGCAGGTGTGGGCAGCAGTCTATGCAATGCAGGTCCAGATGACTGCAGTTGCCCCGGTAGACTTCCAGCTATTCAGTCTGTGCCAGCCGAATATACCTGCAGTTACCTGGAGAGGCTGGGGCAGGGCCCACACGCTTCCTTCCTGCTAGAGGTGGAGCTGAAACCTAGGCTAGGACTGCAGGCCAATCTGGGTTAAAGAAACTGATCTCTACCCTCACTGTGATTTTCAGTCAGCCCGGCTTTCCCTCATGCTGGGAGTGGAGTCAAAATGGCGGCTACCGGCCTCTTTCCGACTTGGACAGGCTCAAACTTTAGCTATTCTTATGGTTTTACTTTAGCCAACCAAATTTACTAATCAGTAGCTGAAGTCAGGGGCCAACAGTCTTTTCCTCCCCTGCTTTTGGGAAATGGAGCTTCCAACTCCAGCCACAAAATGGCTCCTGAGGCGGCTTGTGCTGCCAAAGTAGGATGATCACAGGCCTCTGCGGTGTGGCCTGTAGCTTCCCAGAGAGGCTGGCGCAGCTCCCCCCAGCTTCCTCCCTGCCCGAGGTGGGCCTGGGGCTTAGGCTAGAGCTGCAATCTGACCTGGATGGAAAGAAGCTGGTCCCTACCAGCACAGTGATTTTCAGTCGGCGCCGCTTCCCCTCATGTAAGGCGCGGAGTTAAGATGGTGGCTATCAGCCTCTTTTTGATTTGGACAGTTTCAAACTTAGCTGTTCTTAGGATTATATTTTAGGCCACCGAATTTACTAATCAGTAGCCAAAGTTGGTGCCCAACTGTCTCTTACAACCCTGTTTTGGAAAGTGGAGTTTCCAATTCCATCTGCAGAATAGCTCCCGAGGCGGCTTGTGCCTCCAGTGGAGGATGAGCACTGCCCTCCGTGGCGTGGAGGGCTCTACTTACCAATCTTCTCTGCAGATGGGCAGTCTCCTCCTTCCATTCTTTCAAAGATGTTGCAGGATGCACTTCTGGTCTCCTCGAGACCCAACCAGGTGCTTTGGATAGCTCTGGGTGGTTACTAACCACCCTGTAGCACAAGCTGACTCTAGGAACACCTTTCTCTGCCGCCATCTTGCTAGTTGTGTGTCCCCCCTTCCCCAATACATTTTATATCCATTTCTTTATGCTTAATGGTTACAAAGAAATATTCGTCTGCAAAATATAAGTAACACAATAACTAATTTAAGAAAGAATATGTTAAGGTAAATGGGAGAATAAGTCCAAGCTTTAGGCTGAGAGTCAGGAGATCCTGCTTCCTCTTTTGCCTCCTTCACTGAAAACCTGAGCAAGATTATGAAATAAAGGATTTGAATGACTTCCCTAAATTTCATTCCAGTCCTAAAATTCTGTGATCTAAGATTGGGCTGCAAATATGGCTTCCTGTTTGGTTGGATGTTGGGGGAGCCATCAACCGCATGAGGTTTCACGTTCTGGAAAGCATGAAAATATACTCTATGAATTACATTGTCTTTCTCTGCTTCTTTCCATTAAAAGAGTGGAGAGAAAAGTAAGGGGATCGGAGTTCTAGAAATTCCAGGCTCTGAGAACACAGAGGAGAGGGCAGAAGAGGAGACTGATGCTTATAGACCACCTACTTGAGGTAGAGTCCATCCTAGGAAGGGTATTTTCTCATATTTTATCCCATCCAATTCTCATGGCAATATCCCAAGGTAGATGTTATTTTGTACCATTTAGTGATGA
The DNA here is from genome assembly GCA_026826555.1 of Tolypeutes matacus. Classification (NCBI taxonomy): domain Eukaryota; kingdom Metazoa; phylum Chordata; class Mammalia; order Cingulata; family Chlamyphoridae; genus Tolypeutes; species Tolypeutes matacus. The sequence goes on from JAKSZT010054478.1 coordinate 12,586,095, forward strand.
GGAACTTCAGGATTAGAGACAAATGGTAAGTTTGCTCCAGGCTACACAGTTCGTACAAGACTGAGCTATAATTAGGAGAGGCCTGTGTGATTCCAGAGCCTATAATATGATATATCATGCTCATTTTTTATTAAATGTGAGCAAGTGGGTCGGTTGCTGTTATTAGAAATATGGATAGAAACCCTATAAGTATTGATACCTGGTAAAGCTGTAATGTGTTAAAGCTCATTTAAAAAAAAAATTTTTTTTTTTACTTGTGCTGTAATGATTCATGGTGAGGCGAATAAAACACTTTGCTTAAACTGTAGGAAAATCCGTCTTCATTAATTAAGAATAATGACTAAGGTATCTATCTAGGTATATCAGGATTTCTTTAAATCTTGACTTAATTGTATATTATTTTAAAATATGTAGTGATTCATTATACTGAATACAAGTTTATGCTGAATTGTTTGTTCAAGGTTTATTATTTTATTTAGAAATAAGTGCTGGACTGGGAATGTGCTAATATTTCTCTTGTTCTACCTTAACCATGGGAAGCTTGATGGCTAGAGGGAGAAGGCGGAGCCACGTACCTGATAATAGCATATCTTAAAATAGCCAAAATACTTGAAAGGGAACAAGTGACCTCTTGACACTGGCCATGCAAACTAATCCCTGTAAAATGAGAGAAAATGGCAAAAGCACATTATGATATCCAATCTCCAAAAAGCTTCAGCTGATCATTAAAATTCTGCTAGGAGGAATTCATTTCCAGGAAAACCATCTCCCTTTTCCACACTTGAACAGCTCTCTGTAATTTCATTTGGGGAGAGAAGAGTGGAAGGGAATGTGGAGCATGGGAAGAGGAGGTTGCCCTTGAGATGTTACCAGGAAGGAAAGTCAGACACCTAAGAGACAGATGCCCAAAGCCCAGCTGACTCTTCCTACCGTCGCTGCTGTGCCTAATTCACGGGCCCCCAGTGGGAACAGGAAAGGCTTTCCTGACCTCGTTGGCCTCCCCAATTACAATCGCCCACAGAACTCGAGAGATGGTAAGAGCCTCCAACTGCAGCATCTTTAAAAGTTTTGACAGCTCAATTCTATCTAATACCAATGAGAAATCAAGCCAATTTCCAATGACTGTGATTTTAAGGGAGGTAAAGGTGGAATGCCACAGGAGAAAACGTGTAGTCTTTAGGGACTCCCCACCCTCCAGATCTTGAGTGAAGGGTTTGCGAAGAGATTAGATGGCAAAGAAGATCCAGACCCAAATCCCACAACTATATATGTTTTCCTGGTCTTTTTTTGTTGTGGTTGTTCTCCCAGTATCAATAAATAATACTAGAAACTTAAAATGAAATAAAGATAGTTCTGAGTATAAAGTTCTCTGCCAGAATTATACAATGAGCCAAGAGACCCTCAATGGGAGATGCGGGTGCTGAGTGGATCCCAGAAACAGGACAGGGAAATAATAAGACACTGAAGTTTGTTTTGGTTTTTTCTTTCTTTCTGTAAAACAGGACACGAGTGATATGGAGATATATGACCCTACGAAATTTTATTTTCAAAACGAGACAGAAGCCAGCTCCAGTTCCCTGAGGAGAGCCCTGCTTCCCAGCACTGGGCATGCAGCAGAAGCCCTGGCATTTCCTCTTTAGCAGGGAGTCCCGCCAGCACAACAATCAAGCTGTGATTGGGAGCTGAGCGCAGTAGTTAATTAAGGCTGCATCTTTTATTCTCCAGGGCAATTCAGCACAACTTGAATGAGCCCCAGAGCCAGTCTGTGGTGGGAATGTCTCCCTGGACAGTGGGAGAACCCAGTCCCAAGGGCTGGCTCATCAGCATGACAATAGCGCCCAGGATGCACTTGGACTGATGTAATGGCCAGAGTTAGGGAGGGGGGATGAAAGCCTTGTTGCAGAAGCCTGGAGCGTTTGCAGCTGACTGGGACTATTTCTGTGCATGAAATTCCTTCCCTCTTTCTTTCTTTCTTTTATAAGAGATGTTTGCTAATTGGTAGAGCTCAGAAAACAATATACCATTAAGAATCCCTTCCCTTCCTCCCACCCCCTACTCCCATTTAAAAAAAAAAAAAAACCTGCTTTTTTGCTTCACTGGCAATCTCAACTTTTGTTCCGTGGTTTGCATGAAGTCTTCATTTTTCTTTCTCTTTAACATGGAACTTATAAACAACAATTTACTAAAAGAGACTCTGCAACTGATTCTTCTGTACCAAGGCTTCCCTCGCGCACGCTCCCCCTTCGAGAATCTTGGCTGTGGTCCTCTATAACTCATGCATTTGCCGTGTACATTATAGATTGATAATACAAAACATTTTGGAAAAGTGAGTCATGGAAAGTTAGCCTGATTTTGTTGTTTTGTTTTGTTTTTTAATCACAAGAACCTGTTTAAAAGTTTGAGCAATTGAATCATTTAATTTGACAGGGTAATAGACAAAATGGAGGCAGTGGGGGAAGTGCCAGTTGAGAGTCTGCTATGGATGTTGTTTGGCTTTGCCACCAACTCAGTAAGTGACATGGGCAAGATACTGACTTTGCCTGTGTCCCAAGCACTCATCTGTTCTAGTCAGGGGAAGGCGGAGGACTCACTGATTTCCAAGTGTCCTCCTGTGCTCGCACTTTATGACTGATTGAGATGGGTCATATTTTATCTTGACACAGAATATAAGCTCTGATATGCCAGAAAGTGGGTGGTATGTTAGTTCTCTAAAAGCACAAGATGTCCAAATTCCATCTAGACATTTGAAATTAGCACCCTTAATTATTTTGGATGATATTTCTAAATGAAGCAGAACACAAGAGATACTGTGTGCTGATTCCCATGCATTCCACTTCAGGACTCATCTGTGTGGCTGGCGGCTGATTAACAGAAATCAGAGCAGCGCCAATATAGGAAAATGTTCTTTCCTTTCCAGAGCATCAGGATCCGGAGAGTGAGACAGCTCTGTTCTCGGGCCCCCAGCCGTCTCCTGCTCTGCCAAGCCTGCACTTGGAGCACCACTGGGGAGCCTTGTAAGTCTTTTTTCAGGGTTTCACCTGAGCAGCTGGAAGAGCCTCTGGATACATTTCTGTCCACGCTCTAACGTCACCTTTCACCCACAGCCTTTCCATTCTACATTTTGTGTGCCAGTCTTGCCATACTGGGGCACCCTGAGCTCAAACCTGTCCCTCAATCTTGCATGGATTAAATGCATGTCACAGAGCAGTAAGAGTTGCTGCCTGGCTCAGGATTTCCTCAAGTCAAAAAAAAATTTTTATACAGTCTAGCATTCTGGGTTTATTCTTGAAATCACAATCTGTATCACTCCAGGTTCTGTCCTATCACGTCCAACAAATTATTCCAGCTGATGATAATAAGGAACATGGCATCATCCTTCCCCAAGGACTCATTTCATTTGTATAGAGACCAGAACCATACAGGGTTTGGGGGCTCTATAGGGAGCCTGTGAGCCCCCCGATGTTAACACTCTTTCAATATGTGTGCTTATTACCAGCAGTGTTCAGTGTCCAACACTTTCATTAGGCTAACAAAGCAGGTAAAGAATCATTGTCTTAAAATAAGCAAGCTGAAGGTGGAACCCACAGACTGTGAAGGCAAAGAGACCCTAGGGCCAAGTTGACTGGCCATCTCTTTCTTTGGCTATTGAAATAAGCCCTGACACATTCTCTCAAGACGTTCCTCTAAAATTCCTGTAAATTGTCTGCCGATTCTGACTTCAGTTCTTCATCATACTACTTTCTGAGGTTTAATTGAAGGAAAACAAAATAACAGAACTAACAGAAGCTGTATAACCTACAGCTCCTTAAATAAAGTGTAACACCCCAGACACAAAAAAATGATTTTTGTGATGGGGTTATTTCAGGTGAACTCCATGCCTGACCCTATCCTGTCTTCTTCCAAAGCAGCAGAATTCCAGCAGATTCCCATTCTCCCTTCAGCAAAGATCCTGGCCACAGTATCCAAATTGAAGAGCCTCTTTGAACTTGGTAGGGGTCCATTTTATTATCATTATTATAAAACTTTAGAGAAGAATTCAGCTGGCTTGATATTTTTCTCAGGCCCAAATATGAGGTTGAAAAAGGATACAAGACCAGTGTCTTTTTAAAGGTGCCAGATTTGTCATCGGAATTTGTCTTGGCGAGGAAACACACGCGCGCTCACACACATACACACACGCACGCATGCAGACACCCGCGATTGTGTTCTCAAAAGAGAAGGAGCCTGTCCCTATAGTGTAGACTGCTTGCAGCTGGGATCACAGTATCTTGGTGGAGGGAAGACTGCACATCCCCTCCCCCCGAAGCAGCCAAAGAAATCTTTGTCCAGCCCAGGTGTTGGCTGTGTCCTCTTCACTAACATCCTGTCTTGAATTATTCAGGCTAATTCATTATGTATCCCACACAGACACAATTAAATCGTTACTTTCCTGTCAAAAGAGCAGCAGAGCCTCCGGGAGGGACGGTGCTGCGGGACAGTAGCGCCCCTCCCTCCCGGGTCGCCAGCCCCTCCCTCCCGGGTCGCCAGCCGCCTGGCGGAGCTGGTGTGAAGGCGAATGGTTGGCGAAGCAGCGCTGGGCTGGGGGGGGGCTCTGCTCTGAAGACAGAATCCCACCGCCCTGCCCAAAGATGCGGCTGCAAAAGCAACTTCCATATGTGTTTCCAAGGTTGGAGGTGGAGGGTGACGGGGAGATAGGGGGACTGGGGGACTACGAGAGCGCAGAGCAATTGAAATTTAGTTCAGGGGTGTGCAAAAGTTCCCAGAGGCCTTCAAACCTGCCTAGAACCTGCCCAGGTCAGACACCTCCTGGATTTTTCCTAATATTTTATTGGTATGATGATGGTACATTTGGAGCCATCCGAGGGGGCTATGGATGAAGCGTCCAGGGACATCTGCCAAAGAGACTTTGGGGAAGTCGGCAAACTCTCAGTCGTGTATCATTCCGAGAACGAAACATGAGATGATAATTATAAGACCCTTTAAAAAATAATAAAAAGATAAGAATACCACAATACTATTCCTTCCCCCGGGTCTCGGCCTGTACAGAGTGCCTTATACAGAAAGAACCCTTGCCAAAAGTTTCAGGATATCTCCTAGAAAATTAAACTGTAAAATTATACCCGGATTAGGTGAGTGGGGGTGGGGAGGGAAGGGGAGGCAGATCTTCTTTCCCTTTGTGTATCCTCTGGCTCTGCTTCCCTGGGACCAGGTGACTGGAGTCTCTGTGCTAGAGCGCTTTGACCAAGTCCACGTGCAAATGGAATCAGCTGTTTCCCAGTCCACTTCTGTTGAGCACTGACCGAAGGCAATTTGGTTATAATTCTTAGGTTCTTTGCAGTAGAGAAGGGTAGACCCTGAGAAGTTCTAGGAGGGAGAGGTTTACATATTCCCCCCTCAAACTCACTAAGCAGTAAAATTAAGTCTCAGGCCAAATTCTATCTCACGCACACAGATTTAAATTTATTAACAAGTTGGCATGACAAAGTTCACAGCAACTGCTCTGTGGGCTCCTTTAAGAGGATGGGACCACGGTCTTCTATGAAAGGTTTTTTCAAGGTAGCCCTGATGACAGTCCCCGGCCAGAGATCAGTTACTCTTACAGTCACTCCCAAGGAGCAGTAATCCCCTGAAACTAAAATCTCCAGCAGGAAGATTTTGCCCCCCAGGGGACTTGTGAAACAGTCTGGAGTCATTTTTGGCTGTCAAAACTGGAAAGTGTAGCTGCTACTGGCATCTAGCGAGTAAGGTCCAAGGATGCTGCCACAAAGAATTATCCAACCCCAAATGTCAATAGTGATGAGGTGGAGAAACCCTGCTCAAAGCCAATGACCAGACGAGGGCCTTCTAGGTGTCACTCTTTGGCTGTCAACCCCCTTGTAAGGGCCTTGCTGGATTCCTAGGTCCTCTACGTGGAAGGGTGGAGAAGGTTTTTAATTGTATTAGTCAACCCACATCTCTCAAATGTTCCTTCCTAACACTCCACATGCTGATTAGCAAACTGCTAATTTATAGACTGGCAATTAGCAAAACGTCTAACGTGGAGCAGAGGTTTGTGTGACAGACTTGCTTATAATATCCACATCTGGAATTTGGTTTTCCTAATACATTCCTAGCCAATCACCCCTCAGTTGAGGCTCTCTGACTAAAACGATAATAGTAACTAGGATGCAAATTCAGCCTAACACACACATAATATCATAACCTGTGCTGAAATATTCTATATTACGTTACAGATGTCTCATGGCAGGCACTCTGTAAATGTGTGCTGCATAACCAAAGAATGGATGAGGACTCAAGCTCACATGACCCAAGTGCCTAGTTTACAGTTGCACGATTAGTTTGTGGCAAAGCAGAGACAAATTCAGACAGATCGACTCTAAGAGGGGTCCCTGAGGCATGTCCCTGGATGCAGATAAGACCTAATAAATCCCTAAAAGTTACTTACTGTGAGAATATAACTTTGGGTTGACCTTTTGTTTATACTCCAGCGAGTTTAAAGTCCTTTCCCTGAAAATTATGAGCAACTCTCAATTGCTGGAATGAATTATTTACAGACAAATGAAATCTCCAGCTAAAACAAAGCCTTATTTTATACAATGATTTCAACAGCTTTCCCCTTCAAACTATCGCAAAAGCTTCTAAATGATAGTTTATGTCCCTGCACTCTCTTTTTTCACTTTTTATCTTTAATATAGGTGCCAACAAATGGCATTTTCGGCAAAAAAATGACAGAGGAAGGAGATGGGTACAGACTCCTGAAAAAGCACAAGCTTCGTTATCTCTGCACATGTATGAGGAAAAGGCAGGGGGTGGAGGACATGTATTTTAGGTCGTGGTTGGAGAAATTCCCTGGATGGAGAAATGACAGGCCAGATTGATTAAGGGGCATCTCTTACAGTTCTCCCTGATTTTGTCGTGCTTTGGTAGGTCCAGGGTTAGGGAACCAGATGCTGCTAGGGGTGGTGATAGTATTCAGAGCACCCGAGGCAGGGGAAAGCATCAGCTAGGGTGACCCTATCATGCGACCTTATCGAAATAAGACATTTTTGAGAGTGAAAAGATGCTGTTTATAATTATGCTGGAACAACAGGAGTGAAACAGGCCAACTGGGATTCATGGTCACTCTACAGTTCCTGCAAGGCTGTGAGAGAGAGGATTCTCCTGAAAATAAGTGAAAGCCTGGAAAATGAAGGGCAGAGGCAGGTTTAAAGTCAGAGATAGAGCCAAAGGCAGACAAGGGAGCTGCAGAGAACTGTAGGCAGAAACGCCACTCATATCCAACATCTGCCTTGGATTGGTCTAAATGGGCTAGGAGAAGACAGACACCAGCGTCCATGAGGTTGCAGATGAATGAATGGCCCTGATATCAGTCCCCATCCCCATCCTTCCCTACCTTTGTTTTTAATCATTTGCTTTCATTCTTTGCCTCTGATGACTACAGTAACTAGAAAAGAAAGGACATGTTGATTGTGAAGAAAGAAGGGAGCTAAATCGATCGATAGGAAAGCAATGTCTGCAATTGAGTCTTACAAGAATTAAATAAATTGGATTGCATCCAACCAGGGCTTCATAGACCTTAGAGGGAGGGAGCTGAACCCAGGGGCTGTGTTGGAGCCAGGCAGTTGTCACGCTGGATTCTACTCCACCTTGGCATGGCGTCCTGCAGGCAGTAGCCTGAGGTGACTTTAAATGCCATCTCTGGACCCAGAATGTCTTGGTCAAAAATCCTCGCTCTGCCACTTTACCAACTCTGTGACATTAGACACAGGAATATATGCTCCATGAGGCCAGGGGGTTGTAAATGTTTGTCCATGAAGGAATCCAAAGTGCTTAAATCATACCTGGCAAATCACAGGTCAGCCACAGAAAAATCTGTTAAATCCGTTAAATGACTAGTTTGGCAAGTTAATTTTGTCTTTCAGTTCTACATCCATACATCCACCTGTTCAAAGGAGTAAATGTTTCAGTACATGACAACCTCTTAGAAAAAGCATCTGGTCCAATGTTCACACGAGAACATGACGCTGCCACCATTATCGACACAATATATGAGAGGAGGAAGATTGGAGAAATAGATGTGGCTCTTTCCCCAGGTGGTATTTTCCTCATCAGGAGTAATCAAGGCACAAGCAAATCCAGAGAGATCGTTTCACTGGAAAGCAGCAGCTAAAACAAGGAATTCTTCGATTTCAAGCGCTTGTTAGAGACATGAGCATTTACTGACGAAAATTAGATGTACCCACACCCTGGGGGCTGAGGATGAGGGAGAAGGCTGTTTAAATGTCTAAAATGGAAAGGTGGTGGCTTTCTTTGAAGCCAAGCCCAGGGCCCTGTAGCACCTGAGGAATTTAAAATATTGTCTTGATCTCATATTCTTGGCAAAGTCCTTTTTCAAAGGAAAATTTTCGGTTTACATTGAAACACCCAAAATGAGCCCAGGACACCTGTTAGCTATGAGTGGCAGCACTTAAAGTACCTGGCATACAGTCTCCCTTTTGGTCTTCATTCTGGTCAGGCAAAATCAAACATTCAGCTTTCACTTTTGTATGACGTATCATCCTACATACACCTCTCAACACATGTCCATTAGCTGTAAATGGTCCCAAATGTGGACCTTTCTGAAGTGATAACAGCAGAGCTATTAAAACAGTGACAGATCCTGAAAATATCTGCTACCCCCACCCCTCCTTCCATTCCCCTCTTCTACCCCATTTCCTACCATCTTGAATAACTTAGCTTCTTATGCATGTTGGTAAGATTAACACTGATTTCTCTTGACTTATTTACCTTGCATATCAAACAAAGAATAAATAAGCTAGTTGAAAGATAGCAGATAAAAATTAATTATTACAAAGGTGCTAATCATATTTTATTACCTTCCCTTTCCAAAATAATGCTCATGGCGATTAGAATCTAGATGCAAAATTAGTCCAAGCAAAACAACAATAATAAAAGGCCATATGCTAGTGACACTCAGTGTGCTTTAGAGTATAGAATGTTAAAACTAGAACAGATATTGGAATACAACATGGTTCAACCCCTTTTCATCCATGTATCCATTGACATGTTCATTCAATGCCTACTGAGAGAGCCATTTATGATAATGCTTCCTAGCATAAAACTAAGCATAACATAAACCTGACCTCAGGAATGCACTGACTATGGCAGGGGATGACAAACTTCTTCTGCAAAGGGCCAGATAGTAAATAGCATGAGCCTTACTGGCTCTATGGTCTTTGTCAAAATTACTCACCTCTGCCATTGTAGTGCAAAAGCAGCCATAGACAATCTGTAAAGAAACAAGCACGGTTGTGTTCCAATACAATTTTATTTTATTTATGGCAACTGAAATTTGAATTTTATATAATTTTCGCATGCTACAAAATCTTCTTTCTTTTGACTTTTTACACTATTTAAAAATGTAAAAAACATTCCAAAGTCACAGGCTGAACAAAAACAGGCTATAGGAGTCATTTGATCTGTGGGCTCTAATTTGCCCACCCTTGGTCTAGAGAGAAGAAGAGCTAAGAAATCGAAACTTGTTCATCAGTGATGTGAATAATGTAAACCAAGGTTGTGATGAGATGTCATTATGGACTAGCAGTTTTTACTGAGAGTGGACCAATAAATGAGGATGACCCTCTGCTTAGCTCTCTTTGATTCCTTAAATTACACTTGCAGCATCTCAGTTACAGGTAGAAGAACCCTGCTGCAGACCCCTTCTTCTGCCCCATATCCAAGTGAGATCTTTGTCCACCAGCCCATGGGTCTAAGATCATCAGCTGCTTATGGACACTTACCTCAAGGCAGATAAACCTGGAAGAGTTTAATAATACCTGACATTGTAATGAATTGAAAACGTAGGGAATATAATATGGATAAAAACTTTCACTAGCCTGGGGATCTTGGTATTCCAGAATTTTCATTCTGATCAAGAAGTCAAATTGCTTGGAAAAATATCCCATGATTGATTGGCCCTATGATAGGGTGATGTGTATTCAAATGAGGGACATAAAGAATGAGAATGCCTACTCAGGAGGGAGTGGGTGTAGGGATTTGAGCAGAGGGGATAAGGTTTGAAGTATGTCCCAGGAGGAGACATTTGATGTGTGTTTGAAGGATCAGAAGGAACTGTCTTTGGTATTTTGGGCAGTCACAGCAGCCTGGTGATTTGGGGGTAATATCAGATAGTTCAGCCTGTCTGGAATTATAGAACAAGGAATCTGGACCATGGGTTTCAAACAGAAGAATGTTTTAAAAAATGGTTAACTTTGGCCACAAGATGGAGAATGGAATCGAGTGAGAATCAGAGAGACATTAACTTACTTGCAGTCAGAATTAATTAGGGGGGGGGGGAAACTGGGAACAAAAAGGGAAAAAAAAAGACTGGAAACCAGACCCTCTGATGACCAATATGTTTGCCAAGATCCACCTCTTCTTTTTAGCAACTCATAGGCAATACATTTGATTTAAGGAATTGACTGTGGAACAAAACAAAGGAGAGTAATCTGCCTGGGGAACAGACCCACTCCCTCCACTTCTAAATGTCAGAAAAATTAGAGCAGTCTAGAAATATTGTTCACCTTAGTCACTTTCATTATTCTTCGTTCCTATCATGAATTGTGGTTCTGTCTTTGCTGGCTGGATGGAGGGTATCTTAGTCTCCTAGGGCTGCCATAACAAGTCACCAAAACCTTTTTGACTTAAAACAACAGAAATTTATTCTCTGGAGACCAGAAGTCTGAAATGAAGGTGTTGGCAGGGCCATGCTCCTTGAAACCTTTAAGAATCCTTCCTGGCCTCTTCCTAGCTTCTTGTGGCTGCTGGCAAGCCCTGGCTTTCCTAAGCTCACAGCTGCATACTTCAGTGTCTGTTTCCATCATTACATGGGGATCTCTTGTGTGTTGGTTTCTCTTCTCTTCTTGTAGGGACACTATTCATATTGGATAAGGGCCCATTCTACTCCAGTTTGGCCTCATCTTAACTAATCACGTCTTTGAAGACCCTATTTCCAAATATGGTCATGTTCAGGGGACGGGAGATAAGTATTTGAATGTATCTTTTTGGGGAACACAATTTAAGCCCTATCAAAGGGTATTAAAAGTGGAAAAGGAGATAGAGCATTTAGTGTACACTTATCACTTATACTTTATATTTTCATCTCATGGAATCTTCAAAATAAAGGTAAGGTAACTGTTTGAAATCATTCAACTCCATCTCCATCATTCCACCAGGTCTGGCTGGCTTTGCAGATGTTGAGGGGAGAGAACTGGTAGCTGGATGCAGGGCTCCTGTATCAGAAAGCAAGTATATCAGGACGTGTAAATGGAAACAGAAATTTGAAAGTCTGCAGGAAGGAAGAATGGATCCAAACCCATATATTCTCCAAATAAAAACAATAAAAGAGGAAAATGTTACCCAAGGGACAAGTTAGAAAACATTGCTGTATTTTTTATTAATCTGTGATATACCATGTAAGCAGAAGCAGTGTTCTCTCCAGCTTTAAGACAAGTCCCCTAGCGCTCCACCCTTACTAAATTGATGCCTCTAAGCTCATTGGAATCCACCGCTAGGCTTTTGATAAGAAGCTAAAAGGATAATTGGAAAGTTGAGATTAATCCCTAGAAGGTCTTGATCCCACTATTCAGGAAAGGACTAGCATATCTTCCAGCATTTGCCAGAAATCCACTGCTGGAACTTTGGGCATTGGTAGGTTACTCTGGCTTAAAAGACCATGAATATCACAGAAAAGTTATTTTATTCCTATTTTACAGACTGCTCAGAGCCACACTACTATTAAGTGGCAAAGCTAACATTCTATCCCAGATCTGCTCGGCTCCAAATACCATACTCTCTTCATTTTGCTGCACTGCATGCAGGTCAACCAAAGTACAGGATATTCTGGGCAGTGTCCTGAACATTCTTACTGTTACTATTTTTGTGTGATTATTTTTATGGAATAGAGCTGAGAAGGAAAGCCCTACCAGGTAATGGAAGAAGCTGCTGCTTCACATCAGCTGCTTACTCCATCATTCTTTACCTCACTCAGCCCAGAGAAGAGGTGGGAACACCAGTGAAGACTGCATCTGGGTGCCTACTCATGCCAGAATGCCCCGCGGGGAAGGGCTGGCTTGCAAGCAACTTCCACCTTGCTTTTTCCTCCTCCACTCGCCCTGAGGGCACCTCAGCCCCCTTCCTCAGACCTGATGGAGCCTGAGGATTTCAAATGAGCCATAGAAGGAAGGCACATTATTTAGAAAATGGGAAACAGAGAAACGGTGGATTCTGACCAGAAGGCAACTCCTCCAGTGTAGTGTGTTCAAAAAAAAGGAAGAACAATGGGGAAGTCAGAGTAAGGGTGGAAGAACCCAGAGATAATGGAAAAAGTCAAAACTCAGAGAGGTTTAGGGATTATCAAGAATTTTCTGTCACTGGTCATGTGTGACTTAGCCAGGGACAGGGAAGGGCCTGAGAATCTGAAATTATTTTCACTCCTGTCTGAACCTTTGTTTCTGCTAGACTTTACCGCGTCCCGGAGACACGGGAGCGTGAACTAATCGACATGAAATTACTTACGATAATAGTTTCCAGAGCGATTACATTACTTTTGGATTCTAAACACAGGTTTTGTTTCTAAAAGAAACTATATCATTGTTTGTTTCTAATACTTGATTAGAAAAAAAATACTTGTCTGGAGTTTTCTCCTTGGAAGGCGGCAGTAGCAGTATTATTTTTCCTAAATAAAAAGCATCCAAAGGGCCATTTAGCATAAATGGCCATTTATGCCATTTATTGTGCATAAATTTGGCCATAATTCCGTAGTTCCCACATCTCAGTGTGAAAAAAGAATGTATTAGTTTACATATAATAATGTAGTTTATTTCAGATATCTTTTACACTGATTACTTATATTCTGACATCAAAATAAGATATTCTATCTGAAGGACATTTAGAAAATACAAGTAAATTATCAAAACATAATTACTCAAGTCATATATAAGTACAGCTAAAACATTGGTTCATTTCCCTCCTTTTTTTTCCTTCTTCCCTCCCCCTCCTTCTCTCTTTCTCTCTCTCTCTCTCTCTCTGTACATACACACACACACACACAAAATTTTTTGTGTACCATTTTTACTTAAAATGTTAAGGGTTTCATTGCTATTTTCATGACTAAACAAGAATTCATTGTATATTCTCATGTAAGTGAGCATCATTGAACATACTTGCTTCCTGCATCTGTTACGTATTCTTTGATACAGGGTCCTAGATGTACAGTGCTGAGTTAGCACATATTTTACACTCTCAAGACAGAATAGGAGAGAATTGGCCTCCCAGCAGCACGAAGTGTTAACTATTTTTCTAATCTTGTTCGTTTTGTTTTTTCCAAAGGAGATGGAGTTTTTAGTAGTGCTTTCCCCTATGTCAATTTACAGCGTGTATCTAAGGTAATTACCCAAATTTCAGCCAAGCCCTGCTATAAATCAGCTATAAACTTGACTGTATGCATGGCACAAATGCAATGACTTCTGGTCTGAGTTATAGCCTAAGGTGGGTCCATTAACAAAGAGGCAAACAAATAAAAGAACAAATAAGTATAAAACAAGCCTTAGGGGAGAAGTCAAAGGACAGATAAAGAGTACAGTTTTAGATATTGCAATTATCTAAAAGATACAAGGAGAGACAGCCTAATCTACCAATATGAAGAAAGACCAATATCCCCAAGCCAATATGAATAATAATAGTTAACAATGAGAAAATTGCTAATTTCCTATACATTAATAGTGCTTAAAGCTGAATGGTGAGATTTTGGTCATTTAAAATTTTTCCTTTCTTATTTTGCTTCTGTACATGTATTTTTTTTAACAAATCAATTTTATTGATACATATTAATAAAGCATACAATTCATCCAAAGTGTATAATCAGTGGCATTTGGTGTAATCACACAGTTGTGCATTCATCACTTTTCATTATTAGAACATCTTCATTATTTCAATAACAATAATAAACAAAAAGCAGACAAACAAACAAGAAAATTCTTCACCTCTCAAACTCTCTATAATTCCCCTGCTGTACCTAGCTGCTATTTCTGGCTATTCTTGCACAATTATATATTTATCAAGCGGTTTTATTGAGATATATTCACATACCATACAATCTATCTAAAGTGTATAATCAATGGCTTTTAGTATAATCACAATGTTGTGTACATGTATTTTTTAATCCTGTGTGCACCAAATGTACGTTTGCATAACTAAATATAGAGGGTAAGATAATAAGGCTCCTATTTGTTATATCTACTTAGACGTTTTACACCGTGTTAATAGTTTTCCATCTGTTTCTAATCCTTACAGCAGTCCCATGAGATATGTATTGTCCTCAGAGAAATTAAGGAACAGGCCCAAGGAAACAGGCTACTCTGCTGGATTATGCAAATAGTCCAATTCTGCATATCTCCATGTATCCGAACCCTTTGTATTGTGACTTTGCAGCTTCTCTCAACAGGAAGTAGAGTTTATTTCCCTGCCTCTTAAATCCGAGCTGGTCTTGTGACTTTCTTTGGCCAAGAGAACATGCCATTTGTGAGATTGTGGCAGGTCTGCTCTTAGGCTTCAGGACCCTTAGCACATCTCTACTCTCTCTTTTGTGGCTCCTCTGCTACCATGTCAGCAAGACCAAGCTAGAATGTGGAATGGTGAGAGAGAGTGGGCTGGCCACCTTCATCACCCCACACAACTGCTTCCAGTCAGTGGTCTTCCTGGACCACCCTTGCCCACCTACAAGCTGACAGTAGACTCTTGGGCGAGCCCAACTGAGATCTGCTAAATTGGCCAAAGTCAGCAGAACTGCCCAGCCCAAGTGGTCCATAAAAGCCACTTAAATTGAGGAGGATTGTTATTCATCACCAGCTAACTGATACAATAGAAAGTAGAGTAGCTGAGATTTGAACCTAGATATGGTCGCACTCATGTGTCTTCAAAGCTGCTTCTGTTTCTGTTTCTGTTGTGCAGTTAGTGATTTTACCTAGGCTTTCCATGGAATTCTTTTTCCCGGTTTCCCATCCCCCAAGTGCTTTTAAAAGGAAAGCTTTTCCTGGTTTTTACTCTATCTCCTCAAGACCTAGTTTGGGTCACTATTTAAATCTGCAGACTCCTCCAGGGTTTTCTAGTGTTTTGTTTTGTTTTGTTTTGTTTTGTTTTGTTTTTGAATAATTTGTCAATAGGATTGAGTTGATAAAACACATGGGCTGCATACCTTGTTCCACTAATAAAATTAGAAGAAACATAAGACTATTATATTGTATGCCACCTTCATGTATTTTATCTGATTTTCTATTTATAAACCTATGAGTTTAAAAAATGTATCATTTTATCAAACTTACAGGTAAAACAAACAAAACAAAACTGGAGACGGGAGGTAGATGGAGGGCACTTGCCTGGACTCAAGCAGCAAGCTCAGCCTGACCTCCTCACCAGACCATGAAATCTAGATCCTGACCCAGAATTATTTAATCCAGCTGTGAATCTTACAAATTCATTTCACATGCTGACTTTCTAGTTAAAAATAACAATTCATTTCCCATCGCTTTTCAAACACCGCTGGTTTAACCAAGCTTCTTCATTGTCCCCAGAAAAAGCAAAGGAACCTTCAGCCCCCAAAGAATGTAACCTGCATGAAGGCAAGGCTCTGATCTGCTCTCTGCCACGGGACCCCTGGCTCACAGGGGGCACCTAATGTGGAATGAGCAACCAAGATAGTGAGCATGTATGTGCTAAGCACTGAAAAAAATCTGCATTTAATCCTCACACAATCTTATTTCTTGCAAATTTCCCCATGTTACAGATGAAGCACGCAGGTAACAAGTGACAGTTTAGAATACAAGATTGTTAAGGTCAAGAAGCCTGAATTTTTTCTAACTGTCCTTCTGTCTTCTCAAAGTAACAGATAGAAGTGTGGAGATATGCTTACCCGCCAGACAGCGTTTGGGTCTCATTTCTATGAAAATGGCCCCAAGCAGCTATCTCTAACTGATTCTGATGACTAAAATGAGGAAGCAGGCTTCAACTGAAGCACAATAATTTAAAAGGTACATTTGGATTGCTAATTTTGAACCAGGTATACTACAAAGTAAAATGGAATTTTCTGATTTATTATTTGATTCAATAAGGAATCACATTGCCTACGGGACTGCACCAGGGACTCCATGATCCTTCCATATCATGCCATAGCATGACTATAAGGGTCAGATAATTCTCCTTTTGCCTTCTGGTTTGCTCTCCATCCAGGCCTTTCCTAACATAGCGTGAACACAAAGGTCAATTTCCTGCAGTCAATTTGAAAAAGGCCAACTCTCAATTAACTTTGCAGAAGGGGTCAGAGGTGATGTGGAGAAAGAAAATCCACGTAATGCAAAACACCCATTGCAGCTCTGAGCTCTAACAACCACTGCTTCCCAAACACTGACCAGAGCTACTAACCGGTAATAACCAGACTTAAACTTCATTGTTCAAAATCGCATCGTTCCTCTGCCCATCTCTGATCAAGAGAAAAAAAAAAAAAAAAAAAAAAAAAAAGAGTTGCAAGACTAGCAACTGGAAGGAGAAGGAAAAAGCAGAGAAAAGGACATCTGCATAATATGCAACCTGAATATTATTACTGTAATAATTATTGCTATTTAGAATTTATTAGATTATTTCCTCCAACCTCTAATAAACATGCACCTTTCCCAATAATCTTTAATTGCCCTCCCCCCCTTGTCAATGAACCAACACTTCATATGCCAAGCAGAGGACTCGACTGACTGTTGAAAGGTCATCCTACCCGCCCCCCCCCCCCGCCCCATACACACACACACTGTGGGGCAGCCCCCTAAATGCAAACCAGATAGGGCCCTTCAATGGAGAGGCTCTCATGGGCTACCAAAATTAAACCCCAAATGCTTACTGAGCCCTAACTGTTGGCTTGGGGCAAAATCAGGAACTTTTCAGTATGCCACTGCCCTAGGGAATATTCATTCAATCTTCTTGAGTTAGGGACACCGGCTGGGACTGGGGGGTGGGGGGGGGATCGGTCAGTAAAAGGCACCATTCCACCTTTGATACAAATCACTGTAATCAAAACCATATTCAGACAGCTCAGTCTTAAGTCCAAACTCCCTCTGAGACGCTATAAACATTGGCAGACAATGCATGTAATTAAGGTGGAATATGTACTCATAAAATGTTTGCTTCCATCTGCTAGTTGTTTTAGCAAATGTTAGAAGATTTCTTGCGGTCAGCCCAGAGAACAACAGGAAGGATTCCGAAATCCCCACATGATCAGAAGCATGGCACGGTTAGGGAGCTGGAGTGTGCAGCCTCTGGAAGCAAAGAAAGATGGAGATTAGAGTATGTTTCCCAGCCTTATTTGTCCCAAAGCAGCCTAGTCGCAACTGCGACTCGATCAAGCCCTCCCCTTCTGACTATAAAGAAACACTGAGAGACTGTTAGCATTGTTGTCTTTCAATACCAAAGGGGGAAGTGGGCTAGAGAAAGTAAGAGTGTTCTGGCACCAGAATAATTTCTCCATTACCTCAATTAGTTCAAATGATGTGGAAAAGTTCTGTCTGGAGAAATCAAGCTAAACGTAAAATCACCGAAACGCCGGTGCTGGTGGCGGTAGGTGTTGATACAGGCATTAGTCAGCAATACTGATGGCAGTGAAGTCACTCGATAGTGCTGTCGCTGGGACCTGGGCAGAGAAATAAACTCATTAGATCACTCCCTTTAGTGAAGCATGTGGTTTTCAATGTGGCACCGCCGCAACCTGGCACCCGCCAGAAGATTTAGCTGTCTGCCCTTGGAAGGCACAATTTACTAAGGTGTCTGGTAAAGAAATCTGGATAAGTACCATTATTATTTTCTACAGAAACATAAATAAGTCCCCTTTCTTAAGAGCTACATTTGCCATTAGTTATGAGATGCGAGATTTTCTTTAGGGAGGTAGCTAGTTCTGTCTGGCTGCAGAGCATAGAACTGAGACGAAAAGGAAGACACTGTAGGGAGCTATTTGGGTTCAGCACAGGTAAGAATGTCTAACACTTGAAGCTGGCCATAAAGATAATAACTCCCGTCTGTGAGGTCGATCTTAAGCTCCCCATTGGGTGTTCAATTAAAGGCCAGGTCACCAACCTGCCAGGGATGGTCGAAGGAGGATTCCTGCTCTACATGGATCATTAAATGATCTAAAATTTCCTCTCAAGTTAAGGTCCAGTTAGCAGAAGGAGTTGAGAGAAGAAAAGAAAACAGAGATTTCTTTTTCCCTCATGCTGTATCCACATATTTATTGACCTTCTTCCCTCCAGAGACATAAGAAAAAAAAAAAACCCTACAGACTCTCAAATGATTTCCTCTCATCTGTAGAGTTGCGTTAACCTAATAAGTACTCTTCGGTGTTTGGAAGAATTGTTGACAATTGAGATGCTCTGTGCTGTGTTGATCAACTTTCTCTCTCCCAAGTTAACTATAGCCTTCTTCAAGCCCTTATTCTGATAAAAGTTTGATGGGAACAACATGTGGATAGATGGGTGGGTGGGTGGGTGGGTGGATGGATGGATGGATGGGCGGGCGGACAGGCAGTCAGATTCATGTATTGCCCACCTCCTGTTTGGTCAATGACTCATTAATATCCTCAACAAAACCACATGTGGTTATTATACCCATGTTATATAACTGAGCTAAATGAGTCTCAGAGACACTGAGTAACGCCCCAAATCACACAGCGAGAAAGTAACAGAACATTAAGATCCCAAATGAATAGAATCCTGGTTCCATCCACTCCCTCACACTGTCTCTCCAAGCTCAAGTGAGGGAGCCGGCTTCCCTGCTTTGGTCTTGAATATTAAGCCCATTGTCAAGAAGGGATAGAGACTCCTGCTTCTTAATACACTAGTGTGTAAGATTGTAACTAATAAATGGTTGATTGGTTAAATAACAGGATAATTAAAAATATCTCCTTAAAATAATTTTCCCTTTTCCTAACATGATATGGTATATACCAACCTAACATACTGACAAAGTTGGAATTTTGCACCCCAATAGGAATAGCTCCAATGTAATAGCCCAATAGCCTGAGCCAGCCCCCGTCAGCCCAGTTGCTGAAAACTAGAAGAGCAGTTGATGATGGCATGTGCCCTGAGGGCACGCTGTTAATAGAGCCCTGTTGAGAATTATTCGTCAGTATGTCAGATCCTCAAAACCTAGAATCAGCTTCTTCTTTTTTTAAGATAGATGAGAATGACAGAAAGTGTTTCTCCTCCACTTGGGTATTTCAGCAACATGGGCATGTTTTTGAAAATGTCATTTGAATTTTCTAGCTCCTGAAAAGAGACTGGCTTTTATAGTTTGACACAGACTAGGTCCCCGATTTAGATTCCTAGGCTGCTTAAAGCAAATACCATGAAAGAGTATGGCTTAAACAAAATGGGAATTTATTCACTCATGCTTAGAGTCTGGGAAAATGTTCAAACTGAGGCATCATCAAGGCAATGTTTTTTTCCCAAAGACCAGCTGAGGTGATCCTTAACTCCTCTGTCCCGTGGCTACGCACTTGGCAGCATCTGCTGGTCTCTTCCTTCTCCTCGGGGTTTTGTGGCTTGCAGCTTCTTGCTTCCAGGTCTCTCTCTCTCTCTCTCTCTCTCTCTCTCTCTCTCTCTCTGTGTTCATTCTGTTTATAAAGGACTACTTAACACCCATCCTGAATGGGGTAGGTGATACCTTAACTGAAGCAGCCTCATCAAGAGCTCCTACTTACAATGGGTTTATGTCCACTGGAATGGACTAACTTTAGAACATGTGTTTTTCTGGGGTGCATTCAGGTTCAAACCGCCACAGTCCTCATGCAGGAATCCACATTAAAAAGAGTTGCTCATCCACATTTTTCCCTCTGATATTCTTCACAATGCTATCTTTCAGTTACAAGGGGCAAGCATTTAAGAATAATAACAAAAATTAAGTAATCATTCTATTGTACATCACTGCATAGGAAATTCCATATACCCATCAGGAGAAGCAGATCAGAATTAAAAACGTGATTATCTCTATCAATATTGGGACAGGAATTGCACATGAGGCTCTTTTTCTATATTCTACCATTCAATTTCTCTCCCAAAAGTGATTTTGAGAGCATCACAAGATCTTAAGCTCTATATATGTTGGTCCCATCATCCTTATGTGTTGTAAGCAAGAACCATGTCGACTACCATGAAGTATAGCATAATGAGCAAGAGCTTCAGCTCTATAAATGAATAATAAATAATGCAAACACTGATTTTACATCAATGTGATCTTGGGCAAGTTATTTAAACTCTCTGGCATCTAAAATGGGTGTAATAATAACAGTACATAATTCATTAGGTTCGTACATATTTCATGGGAGAAATAAATATGATAGTTATTTAAAAACACCCTGCTCAAAAATTATAAAGCACCCAGCTCAATGCCTGGCACTAAGGGAGAATTTGTAAATGTGAGCTATTAGTTAAGATTATGTTCTCTTCCACAAAGAGTTTTGCTGAGCACTCAGTAGAAACTCAATATAAAAGAAAGTGGTAATTTGCAATGTGAGGGAGAGAGACAAGAATCACAAATTGGACTACATTGTAGGTTAACTCCGGCAGTCTAAAATTATTATTTTATATTTTAAAAGTGTCTGTGTTGTTACCCAATTCTTTCACTGCTCTCCTGTTCCCCCATTTTATACTTTGCCCAAGGCATCAGTTAGTGTTCCTAAAATATTAGACTCTTATAAGTATTCAGAAGCCCCGGGAGAAATGGAATACATTTACAGACCCATAAACATCTAAATTAGTGCTATAAATGGGAAATATAGTCTATAGTTGGAGAGTGCCCAATACATAATATGTTGTGGCATAGAAGAAACTTCCTTTTTGGTGGCTGGAAAATCTATTTGCTTTAAGTATTCAATTTTAAAATGGATAATAAAAATAAATAATAGGCATGCTTCAGCTTAAATTGCACCTTTCACAGGAGATCTCAAAGAGTATTTCAACTGTTAATTTATGACCCCTGGGGAAATGTAGGTGGCAAGTAATATCTTTCTTCCTCAAATGAAGAATCAAACCTGGAGAGGCCCAAGTCACTTGTCCAAGGATGCACTGCAATCCCCAGCTTCATTCAAACCATCTCAAGAAAAGAAAGTGTGGAGATACACCCTTTAAATGATGAAAATCTGTATTATTTTGCTATAAAATGTATGATGAGTCCTAACTTGGGTTGTATAGCTGCCATACACCTAACACTCATTGCAAATGAGTTTATCAGTTGTCTATTCCCACATATATGAAAAACAAATTACCACCAAATCTTAGTAGCTTACGAAGGTAAGTATTCTTGTTCACGTCTCTGTACATGTGCTAGGTGTTGGCTGTCCAGGTCAGGCTCAACTGGGCAGCCTAAGGTACAGGTTGAGTCTGGATCTGCTCCCTGTGCCTCTTGTCCTACTTGCTTCAGAGGTGTGGCGCCAAGGCAAGCTCATCTAATGGCAATGGCAGAGGTGTAAAAGACCAAACCCAGCCATGGAAGTGAATCACATCCTTCTACTAATCCTATAAGGAAGGAAGCAAATGGCTGAACCCAAAGTTGAGGGGTGGAGATGTACACTCCACCCACCATGAAGCCAAAAAGTCCTATGGCCAAACCTAAAATCAATGAGGTGAGAAGCACACTTCCCCAAGGAAGTGGGGAGAAGGGAGTGAATACTTTTAAACAATATTCTAATCTATCTTGATCAGCACTGTATCATTATTAATATTTCAGACGTTTTTATATGTGCTAATATTTGAACCTGTGGCTGTTTCACATGTTTCTGAAACTTCTACTCCAGCATTGGTTTCATTAAGGCTTAGAAGGTAATCTCTGAGTATTTGTATATCAGTGGCAGGTATAAGTCAAGTATTACATTATTCAAGTCTCTGCCTTGTTCCATGTAAACCAGTTTTTTAATTCATACCATTTTGTAGAACAGAACTCAGACCTATGCAAGACCTGAGTAATGCTATCATAGTACAAGTAGGCATCATTTATTGAATGCTTACTCTGTGCCAGGTATGTAGTAAACTCTTGATAAACATGATCTACCTTGGTTTCATTGGACTCTCACAACAAGTTCGTAAAGCATAATCCCCATTTCACAAATGAATTATCGGAAACGTTAGTAATATGACTGAGATTCAAACCAAATATGTTTGACTCCGAAAGCCCATACTGGAAACCAGCACGATATGGGGAGATGAAGTCTAAGACTGGTGCAGTCTAAAGTGACAGTAGAGAGAGTGGAGCTCTTGCATGTAGCTACAGTGGGAAGAAGAGGGGGTTGGGGGGGCACACTTGGTTCTGAACAACAGACCTGCTTCTGTGCTACTGTGTGATTTGGGGCAAATTACTTAAACTCACTGAGCCTCTTTTATCTCATCTGTAAAACGAGAGGATGATAGCATCTTCATTGAGTTAGAGTGAAATTTAAATAAGATAATACATACCTCTTGTCACTTATTAGACTCTCCATGATACTAGATGAAAGATACCAATTAGAGAGATTTAAGAGGAAATCTCTTAATAAGGAAATTCTTCTAACTAATTTAGTTGAAATTGTATATGGTACATCAATAACTTGCACTCATGGGTCAATTCACAGACATTCTTTAGTTCCTGGAATTCCCCAGGAACTAGAAATGAATGACACATATAAAAGGCCCAGTGGAATATCTTAAGCTTATCAGCGTTCATGCCAGATGAGATACCAGTAAGTAAGATAGCTCCCCAAACTCTTAGAAGACTCAAAAACTCCAGGATGCCACCTCAGGCTCCTTTCTCGTTTGCAGCATCCTGGCCTAAATCGACACTCCACCTAAAGTTACCTTACACCACCTTTATACTCCTCCGCCAATACTGAATTGGTTTCTGAACTTAGATTTAAAATTCTAGCTTGAGTATGAGACACACACTCTACTCTTTTTAACCTTGAGCACGGCAAAGGAAAAAGTAAAGAACTTGAACTCCAGTGTAATATGAATTTGCTAGGCAGCACTGAGATTTAAGGCATTCCATTATGTGTAGTGGACGTCATCTTCATCCG
This sequence comes from Tolypeutes matacus, assembly GCA_026826555.1. Lineage (NCBI taxonomy): Eukaryota > Metazoa > Chordata > Mammalia > Cingulata > Chlamyphoridae > Tolypeutes > Tolypeutes matacus. The sequence continues at coordinate 12,609,226 of JAKSZT010054478.1, forward strand.
AGGCAACAAGTGACATGAGGAAGAGCTCATTGCGTGACAAGTCCCCATGGATAGTCTGGCCACAGAAGGCCAGAAGGAAAACTGGCTGGCCCTTTGACATTTTGCTTTGAAGTCCAGCTTTCTCTCCAAGGCAGCTGAACCTTCCCTGGATCACTGTCAACCCCCTGCCTCCAAGATCTATCTGAATCACTCTTCTCTCTGGTGAAATGCGTGGGTTCCTGCCGGGAGGAGAGTGGCTCCCCCTGGTTCGGGAGTATTTCTTCATGCTATATATGTCACAGTTTTCCATGCCTTTAACAAGATTCAATTAAAAATTAATCAGTCCAGCATGGCAATTTGAGAGGCAACTGTTTCTTTTCCTGACTACATGGCCATGGGCTAAAAGCACACCCACTACGTAAATTAATCACCTAATTGAGAGTTTTCCATACCCGGCCACTCGCTCTTCCAGGAGCTCCAGCAATAGGCTGCCTGACCGCAATAATTACACAGCTCTAGTGTCCACTCTGTGGATTTCTCCTCTATTTTCCCTTCCAACTCCCTTTAGAAAAATGGAAAGTGGCCATATAGGCTGTTTACATGGGTCCTCTCCAATGACCACAATGCTTTATCTTCAAAAGATAAAACAGCACTCATGAGGAAATATTGGAAACAATGGGAAAAGTTAATCTTTCCAACATGGTTTGTAATAGCAAAAACAAAACAAAACAAAATGGTTACAACCTAATGGCAGCACTGGATAAGCGAAACAGAGCATTATACCTCGATTTAATATGTAGCGGTGCAGTTGTAAAAAGAAATGAACATATTTATGTATACAGCTATAGAATGCTCTCCAGGATGTATATTATTAGGGGAAGAAAGAGAAAGCAAGGCATAGAACACTACATGAAATATGTGATATTTGAAATATGAAATATTTGGTAAAAATATGTAAACACGATGACAACCATGTACCCGCATTTACAATTACATTAGCATCAAAAAGACTATTCATCTTTAATAGACAACAGGATTATCTCTGTAAATGTAACCAAATTCTTCACAACAATAAGTGTAGTTTCCATACAACTGATTTTTTATCCTTAGTCATGAAGTTCATAATACTCATCATTTTAATTTCTCTGGGATTACTTGTAGAGTATAAGGAGCAGTGCCAATCAATAATACTCTTTCAAAAAGTTTGTTCATCAAAGAGGTGAATGTATAAGGAAATATAGAAGACTTTATGGATTCTAGTTACAACATAACTACCACATTAGTACCCTACTTCCAATTACTAAAGGGTTTCTGGCTATACAAAAAGCGCATAAAAGCATGTCTCTTCATCCCATGAAATGCATTTCTAGTAGATAACTTTGCTTTTAATAGCCTCACCTTAACCTTTAACAGAACAAGCATTTTTAGCAATACAAACAAAGAGCAGCAACACTGTACTTAGTCTCACTATGGTTAGCCAAATGAAGCTTATACACTTCAGTGATATCCAGGCCAGTTTTTAATTTATCTCATTTAGAATTCAGTGCTCACACATAAGATTATTTACACAGCTTTTGCTGGTATATTATAGATGGCATTGTAATGGTCTCCCCAACTACCTACTAATTGTAACAGTCCCTTAGCTTTATTAGCTGTTTCCAGGCACAGCATCTCCCTAGGGAGAAGAGCTCAAAGCAAGCAGGAAGCTACAGCTTCTTCGTGTCCATTCCATGAAAGCTCAAGAGGACTCCCAACGACCTCTGACCTTTCCTTCCCGGTTGACGGTTGACGCTGCCTTCGGCACTCTTTCCCATGCAGAAAGAATGACAGCCTACTTTTCCCTCTCGCCTCCTCCCTCCCTGCGCAGCCTCACCTGTGATCACCCAGGGTAGGAAGAGACGAAAGCCCTCCCCAGCTCTGATAACAGGGTTGCATGGACTGTAATTACAGGCTTTCGCTTCCCAGCTATCCAAATGACACAATCACAATCAAGATTGAAACTCCTCAGTCAGATGGAATCAATTACTGGGCAAAATTGGGAGGTTAATTTCCCCCAGAATGAGACATGCCTTTTAGCTTTGCCATCCCTTTCACTCCAGCTGGTGGCTTATTCAGCTGCATTGTTCTCTGGCCATATGAGCAAAGTGCCATTAAGAAGGATTTTCAAAAGAGTTGATTTGAAAAGGAAACTCCCTCAGCTCCCAAACTCAATATGTCCTGAATAGAAGGACTGTTATTAACTAAGCAGCATGGATGGCTAGTCACTAGAATTTCAATTTGATGGGCATGGGATTAATCCAATAGGAAGAAGTGAAATTTGCCAGGGCAGTGCCATTCCCTTCTTTAAGTTCCCTGGATCTACTGTAGCATGACCAGCCCTGAAGGAGCTTTCCTTTTTGGAAACTACTGTGAAAAAAAACCCAGCTTCCTTATGAGAACACTCCCCTGAAAAATACAAAGCATCTCTTTAAAAACAAAAAAGAACAAACAGTATCCATATTCTCTAAGTGAATTTGCCTCTTCTGAATGGTTTAGTAGCAGTGTTAAAATAACTTCCATTTAATAGGAGATACCAGTAGCAATACTAATGTTAATAATAGTGACTAAAATTTATTCAGGCACATCAGGCAATTCAAAATATTATCTACTTGGTATCTCAGTTAATCCCCTCAAAACGATTCTGAGCCGAGACACTGAGAAGTTGGGGATCTTGCTCGTGTTTGTCTGACTCATAGGAGAGGCAGAACATGAACCCAGGCAGTCTAAATCCAGAGTCTACAATTTAGATCACTCCGATATATGAATATCATCATCTCCCCCACTGGGAAACTCCATGAGAGGGACACTCACTGCTTTGTAGGTGAGGAATTTGAATCTTGGAGGTGAGGATTAATTTGTTCAAGTTTAGAAACCTCATAATGAAGCTTCAATTCCAGAGCAGATCTGTAAGACTTGAAACCTGAGCATATCCGTGAAAACTCTACAACGGCTTTGCAAAGAGCCACTATTGCGAGGTCTTGGGTGATCTTAGCTAAAATCATTGGTAGCAATTCACAATTCTAACAGTGTTTGTGTTATTCTGTTAGTCCTCTTCAGGAGTACTGGCCAGTCAAAATTTGCAAGATTTATATGAGTCCTATAAAAATACTCAACACTTATGTATTCCAAATCCTATTTAGCTGTTTCTCTAATACCATCTCTTTTAAGAGATTACTCCATAAGGTCATTTCACATACCCATATTATAGATCAGGAAACTCTGAGAGTTTGAATAACTTACATGAAGATCTTTGGAATTCAAGTTTAGTACCATTTCTACTCCTGAAAGCCAAACAGCCCTATGATATCTGACATTAAAAGGCAGCTACTTCACCATTGCTCCTCAGTCTCTGAATCAGGGAAATGAACCAGCATCTTCTCCTTGTACACCACTTATTAGCAATATAGAGCTTGGTGGTTTCCTTCAGTCATTTGGTGAATATTTATTGAATTTCTACTACATGTAGCAAAGTCGCAGACACTACCGGTTCTTAGAACAGGAGACACAATGCCCTTGCACCTGAGAGCCTTATAGTCTACTGATAAAAGGAGCAAGAGCCTTTGCAAATGGCTTTTACCCTTCCCACACACCCGGTCCATTATGTAATGTGGTTGAAAATTGGATTTAACAGCAAATAAATTAGTGTTTCCTGGGTAGAAGTAAAACATGCTAGATTATTTTTCTTTCCCTAAGGATACCATGATGATAAAGGCATTTATGAATATATGAGCATAACCAAGTAGTTAAAAAAAAAATTGAAATGGAAAAAAATACAGGCAATTTTTCTTTCTTTATTTTGGGGGGGAGGGGGGCAGTGCTGGTAATCAATTACAGCTGGACCCTGTAGTTCAAATGCATGCTGCTGTGTGTAGATCTTTAAACTTACAAAGAAAGATTACTGCAAAGAAGCATGAAGAAGAGAGAATGACAGCTATGACTGATTTAAAAAATAGTTTCAAATGAAACTTAGAAACCTCTGAAATTAAAAAAAAGAATAAGAAACCAGAATTTTCCCTATAAGAATTTGATTCCCATGCCTGATTTTCCTGATCGCAGATTTTGTAAAATGAGGCTCACCCCTATTTTAGAGAGCTCTGGGTGACACCAGCAGATACTCTGTTCTCAGGAGACACTCAGAAACAATGACTTCAACTTTTGTGTAAGCCAACAGGAAGGCACACACACACACTTCTTACACCCCTTAATTTTTCTTTTTAGATCAACACAATGCGACTCCTAGATTCAGAAGAGGTTAAGATGGCACATGGCTGTGGGTCTCATCTGAGTGGTGTCCATTCCATTATTTCTTCTCCCCTCCCCCCCCCCCACTCCTGGCTTTTCTTCTCATAAACCCTGTTTCCTTCCTGGCCACAGGTAGCCTCTGATAAGGGCTGGGATGCCAGCCCAGGCTGCACGAGTCTGGCCTCTCCCCAGGACAGTACCTCTAGTGTAGGTGCAGGAGCAGAGCTCGCAAAAGGGGCTTTCTCATTATTATTATTTTGTGGTCAAAAGGTTGCATACACTATTTTTTTTTGCTGCTGCAAAGGCTTAGAAAGGGTGGAAAGCAAAATATTTTGATAATTATTCAGGCCATCAGGTTACATAAGAGGCTCCATAGCTTTCTGCATCAAACTTGAGCAGTTGAAACCACAAATACTGTTTTTGCAGCCATAAAACATTCATGGCAAAAAAAAAAAGAAAAAGAAAAAGAAAAAAGAAAGAAAGAAAATGAGAGAGAAAATAATAAAATCCATTTTCCATTTGCTTGAAACTTATAAAATTTAATGTGGTGAAAAATGACAGTTTACTCCCCGTAGGAAACAGCTCAGAGCCATGTTTCATAGACGTGATGTGTAGACTATAATATACATTTGCTGCCAGTGAATAATGCAAGAAATTGCATTCTCAAAGAGAATGTTGCAAGGTAAAACGTCTAGGTGGCAAAGCAAATAAGGCTGTCATCTAACAGGAAGAGTTCTGCTTCTCTACCAAAATCACGAAGCTGCATTTATTCACTCATCAGTACTTGATCCCACACTCATGTGGCGAGAAACACATGAAGGTAGAGATAACGTGCTGACTGAAGCACATCAAACGTCCCCACCAAGACTTGAGATGTTTTGCTTTCAACAGTAGCTGAATGTGGCTATCAACATAGAAAACACTGAACGAATTGCTTTTTTCAAAGACATGGTGGCAAAAATTGTAACCTCCACACAATTTAGTATTCATATAGTATTTTTTTTTTTCTTTTTATGATATCTCACTAAGAGCAGAACCAAGGAATCCAATGTTAAGTAACAAAAATGTTAAGCTCCAGCTCTGTAGACAACTAGCAGAGTAGCTGTAGGCATGCCCTTTACCTCAACTGGCCTTGATTCCTTTCCTATAAAGTTAAGTTGGATTAGGCAACCTCCAAGCCCAACTCTAACTATTATTCGAGAGAATTTTAAAAATATTCTACATATACAAATCAATGGAGCATTGAAATGGGTAGCAACTGAAAACAAGAATCACTTTGCCCATATCTGAATAAGGTTGGATGTTACACATAATTTATGGAATTTCTGAGGCCCACTGTTGCTTTACTTATACTTTTAATGTTTGGCTGTTTGTATTAATTATCTACTGCCACAAAAATGTTGTCTACTTAACCACTCCAACACTCAGTGGGTTAAAACAATAAGCATTTATTATCACTTGAGAGTTTACATGTCAGCTGAGCACTTCTGCTGACACATAGAGGAGAATATTGATTACCATTTTAGAATTAATTTTGGTGATGTCTAAAGGAAGGAGATTTAACTTTATACTCAACATTTCTATAAACATTTCAAAACCCTCTAATCTCTCAAAAATATAAGATGAAGAAATATGTTAGAAATTTCTCATAAACCACAAAACATAATATGAAGAACTTAAAACCAAAATTATTGCCCCTCCTTGTTAGAATTTGACACATTTGATCATCATATACAATTGAAAATAACTCTGGAGAATATAAGTGATATTTTCTATTTGAGAACTAAAACTCGTAATTCTTGAAATACTAAGGAATGAGCAAATAACAAAATCTGAAAGATAACTAAATATAAGATGAGACACCCTGGACTAGGCTATGTCTTAAGTATTTTAAAAACTGGTCAATAACCAAGCCACGATTTTTGTGATTATTCATGGGTCTTAAGGATATTTCAAATTGGCAAAGCAGAGACAAGGTGCATATGTTTTTTTCTTAAAACTCTTTGTTATTTGTACAAAGCTATTTTGGTTGACTCCCACACAAATACAGTGAAGTAGAAGTTTGAGGTCACCACTTGATGTATCCAAAACACAAAGAAAACCCATGTGTTTCAATCATACAGCAATTTGGGGTGAATGTGGTTTTTGGCCAGCATTTTCCAGAAAACCACTTAATCCCACAAGTTTCTTCTGAATCTAGAGACACAACCAGAATCCCAGCTAACTGGCTTTATTCAGTCTGGAGACAGACCGGTCCAGGATATGCACTCAATATTTTTCTGATCTCTAAGAGATCACATAGCGTTGGGAGGCTGCACAGAAGAGGAAGTACTCAATACCTTTCAAATTCCACGAGGACAAGAAATCACAGGCTGAATCAGTGCAACTGCTCACTACTGTCAGTGCACCCTTGACCTTTTCCCAAGGCCCTAGTTTCATGTCAACATACCTCTATAACATTCTGGAACCAGGGTCCCCGGGTTCATATTCAGATTCCACTACTTACTAGTGGTGGGATCCTGAATGAGTCACTTAGAGATTTCTGCCTCAGTTTCCTACGCATAACAAGGATAACAGTATAAATTTCATAGTGTTCTTGCAAGCAGGAAATGAGGTGACACATGTGAAGTTGCTTGCCATAGTAACTGGGACATGCTAAGACTTCAGTCAACAACCTTGGACATGGATATTGTTATTGTTTTATCATCCTCCTCCTCATTAGTTATATGTAACCAATTGCATATAAAGAAGTTTGACCATAAATCTGATAGGAACCTTGCTTACACCTAAAATGCTTATTACTAAACAAGGAATATCTGAGAACTGCCTCCATAATGCTCATCCATGGCAAGTCACTAAAGGGGACTGAGAATCCATCTTTCAGTCAGGCTTTTCTTGTCCTCTGAAAGCGCCATTCAACCCTGGACTTAGCAGCAGCACCAGGCTTGACAGTGAGGGAATTAAGGAAGAAGTAGTCGTGTCCCCTGCTCCAGAATGACCCATCTCCCCGGGAGGAGACAGCCATGTTCACAAATAATTATCATGCCTGAATGCATTGCATTAGTACACAGTAAGTGGCAGGGAGACAAAGAGGAAGTGAACTTAAATTATGCCTGAAGGAGTTGGAGAAGGCTTCACATGAGAAGCGACATTTGGCCCCAGACTTGGAAGATGAGTAGAAGTCCATTTAAGAGCGAAAAGGAAAAAAGGACTCACAGAGAGAGTGGAAGATATCAAGCTCTTGGCATATGATGAGAAGGTAGTTAGAAGCAGCTGAAACTAGGCCTATTTTGCAGGGTTCAAACAAGCAAGTTTGGAGCGGTAATTACCAGAATATTTTCCTCCCCCATCATTCAGAAAATTAAAATTAAAATGAATTAAAACATAGATCACTTAGAGATGCCCATTCAAACCTAAGACTGAGCACATGACAAAAAAATACAATATGTGCTTAGATAAAAGTGCATTATATTTGTTTGGGAAAAGTCTGTCTGTGAATGCCTTCTTTCCCAGATCAGAATCTTTCTTTTAATGGACCAAAGGAAACGAAATAATATTTATTGTGTCCCTTGCATTTGCTCTTTACGAAAATGGCATTAGCCTCATATGGAAACACTTTGACGGGCCCCTGAAAATAATTCCTTAACCACAAACATGTCTACTACTTGTCTGATCTCAAATTGCTACAAGTGAGTATCAGAATTTCAGGTCAGGTTGAAGGATATGACAGACACTATCAGTCCATTAAATACGAATGATATATGAGGTAGAGGGCGGAGGTGTTGGGGCAGAAGGAAAGACTGCCAGGGAAGCCTCAGTCCAGCTTCCGCAGAGTGTCTGCTTTGCTAGGAACTTTCCAGTCCCACCTGAAGACATTTACCAGCAGTGTCTCGGCACAAATGAAAGAAGGAACAATGGAAGGTCTCTCTGTGTTCATCATCCAGATACCATCTCAGAACCTCAGGAGGGCACAATTATTGGAAGCAAAATAGCACAGATAGGATTTCACATCCGCACTTTGGATTTGGGAATAACAAAGATACAAGGACACAAACAACCTCTCTTGCCCGCACCCACCCTACCCCTCTTCACCCCCTGCATCCACTCCCTTGATGCTCTTTTGCTTCCAACTTCTAATTGGCAGACACTCGATCCGCGTGGCCATTTCATTTTCAGCGCTCACAAGGCCATCTGAGACTGACTGATACGTGTGGGAAAGTGGCAGCCATGTTGCTTGCACCTGTTTCGGGGAGCTGCCCGGTGCCCCTCCCTTCCTGCCGTCCCCATTGTGTGCCACCTTATTCTGTTTCAGGAGAGGCAAAAAGAAGTCAAAGGAGCTGGCATTCAACATGAACTCATATGAAAAGGAGGCCAGAAAGCTTTCTTGGACCTCTTTGCCTCCAAAGCCTGCCCAGTGGCCTATTTCCGTAGTAAGTGTAGCAATTCCATCTCTCTTCAGAGCTACAGCGTGTAAGAATCAAGACGACACAACCATTTATTTGCATGGCCCATTGAGCATTGCTGGTGTGAATCAGCTCTGCACACACACACATTCACACATACACACACAACCTAATACAAAACGACTCATATTTTGTATCCCCCCAAGTAAACTGTATCCATTGCTTTTGTGAAAGTAAATAGATTTGAGATCAAAGGCCCCAGGGTCTTTTAACTTCCAAAAGAATAGACTGCAAGAGCAATAAACTTTCACAGCAACTTGTTTGGAATGTAGACTGAAATTTAATAACTCTATATACAGATCATAATGACAGCGATGATGAATAAACTCAGCTTCAAGCAAAGGGCAGAAGAAGTATCTACTATTTTGAGCAACTGTGCAGCAATGAAACAAGGCCAAATTTTAAAGTTTGATGGCAAAACTGTTTGGTTGGTGTCCATTACCATGTGGATACTAAAATGTTAAACTATAACCACTCAGTGGTAGTAATAATACATCATAAGACCTGGAAATGGAAAAGACCCATTAAATCATCAAGTAATGCCTTTGCCAGCACAGGATGCAGTTCCCAGAGAATATTCTTTAAAGCACCCCTTGGGATGAACTCAAAAGACCAAGTCATTTTATCCATCTCAGAAGAGTGCAATCTGTCTATCTACAGTATCCAATTGCTGTTATGAAATTAAACTTTGGCCCTAAAAGCATTGTTCCATACCAAATGAGTCCTGGGTACCAGGTTTTCATTAAGGACCAGTCAGAGCCCTTGGAAGAGGCAGGAAAGGTCATTTTATCCATTCCCCTACCTCCAGGCAGGTCTTGTGTGAAATGACACCAGCCTGGCTCTTATTATAAAATTCCCAAAGCAGGAAGTTCTATGGCCCCTGTTGCAATAGTGCTTTCCCATGACACATAACCCTCATGGTTAGAGAGTGTTTTCTATAGTCTAGACAAAATCCCTCCCACTGCAATTTAAAAACATGCTCCCACAGTAGCAGAGAACTATTTATCATCGTCATTGCGTTTTGTGCACCTGAAGAGAGGAGAGCAATTTAATAGTGCTTCCTCTATACTGCATTTTGTTTCATAGTCCTAATTTGAGCTAGGATTTTTATATCACAGTTTATCAAAACAAAAAGTGAAATGAGCTTCTGAAAGGCAAGAGTTGTTCTTTTCTTTTTTGCTCTTTATGGACTTATTTTTTTTTTTTTTTAAGATTTTATTTATTTATTCATTTATCCCCCCCTTGCTGCTTGTGCTCGCTGGGTCAGCTAACCACGCCGTGCGGGCGGGCTTGCCTTCATCAGGAGGCCCCGGGAACCGAACCCGGGGCCTCCCATATGGTAAACGGGAGCCCTACTGATTGAGCCACAGCCGCTTCCCTCTTTTTTTTTGATTAGGTATAAATACACCACTGAAAATAGAATAGCACTTTCCTAACTAAGGTATTATTTTAAATGAGACACAAGCTGGCCTAAAGATCCATTTCATTATTCATTTCGTTATTTCGTTGTCATTATTGGAAAGAATAATAAAAGAATTTACTAAATAAAGATGCAAAAACAGGAATTAAAAACCTTAAAATATCCAACATAAAATCTGCTAATTACACATCATAATTATCTATTCTTCTGTTACTTAAAGTAGGTAAGAGGGAAGGACCTCCTATTGACAATCTCCAAGAACCCGAAGTTACTACAAGTAATTTAAAAATATGCAACCGCATACCTCTGTAAATTATAATTTGTTTTTTATGAACTTTACATGGTTTGTTCCAAATTCATTCATAGTAATGAAGCCTTCCAATAAGGAACCTGGAAATGCATAACCTGCATTTCCTTATTCAACTTCTTACTCAACTTCTAATCAACTGATGAGAAAACAGGTATTAACAAAATGCTTTGAGGAAAGAAATCAGGATCGATTACTTTCATGACATTGTTTTGCCAGTTTTTTGAGAAAGTAAAGTTTACAAAAACAATTCTATAATAAAATACTTGTTTTCACATTAACATTTACAAAAAATTCTAAGATGTATTAACGTAGGTAAAATGAAACAATAGAAAAAAAATTATAATTTAATCATTTACTTTTCATGTTCATTTCAAATTTAGGTCAAAACATGTAAACACTATATTCTAAAGGGTGACACAGTGAGCAAGTAACTCAAAATATTGACATTTTCTCATCTTTTCCTTTACTCTTTCTTCATTTAAGAGAGAGAAAAGAGAGAAGAAAGAGCATTTCTTGAAGTTTGCAAAGATAGTATTCCAGTGAATAAAGTAGGCAAACTAGAATTTCTTCATAAAGATTCTTAGATTCAATTTCTTCATAAGATTCAATAATCTTCACAAGAATTTTCTTTTACATCTAATAATGCAGTGCTCCTCTGATCTCACAATACCTGTATCTGGGCCCAGAGCTTGGTCCTCACATAAAACTTTACGAGAAACCTTTCAATTCCAGTCTTTGCCTCCAAAGAGTCACTCACCTTTTGTGAATTTCTAAACTTTGCCAGGGTTATTGAGAAAATACTCACTTGTCTATATCCACAATAACAGTTAACATTTTATTGAGTGCTTATCATAAGCTAAACACTCTGGCTGCATTATACTATCTGATTTCCATAATACCCCTGTGAAGTAGGCATACTCATGGTTTCCTTTTAACAGATGAGATTCACTGAGGCTGAATACCCAGCAAGAAGGAGCCTAGCCAGAATTTAAACCAAATAGTTTGTCTGCAGAGCCTCGGATTATACTCTATGCCAGGCTTTGCAAACCAATCTTTTTAAGCACCACCCTTCACTATCATTCTTCCTCCCTTTATCCAACATATTCAACAGCTTGGAATCATTAGGGTAAAAAAACACACACACATAAAAGAAAATCAAACAGATCTGATATATTTTTTTTAATGGCATTTTAAAATTAGCTCCTTTCAATTTCATGATCCATAATCATGAGAGTGAAATTGATCCCTCAGTTAAATTTGTTTTTCTCTGTTTTATAAGCCGAAAGACACCCAGATTGCCTTGCTAATTTTGATCTAATCATCATCCTGCAACTTTAGCATTGGGTCACAGTTTTAGAAAAGCAGATCTTAGAAAAGCAGATGAGAATGTCTCACCTCCTATCTTTTTATTAGAAAGAGTAACAGCAGCAGCAGCATTTAAATATGTCAAGGGCACTTCTAGGAAAATGTCCCCATCATTTATCCCCCCAAAAGACCAAATTTAAGTACAGAAAGGAAAAAAAAGAAAGACAGTCAGAAAAGAATTACAGTCATGCCATTTTCCATAAAAACGATTTCTTATTTTAATTAAAGATCTTGTTTCTTGTTTTCAGTTACCTATCATTTCATGTAAACTGTAAGCAGAGCAACTCCATAATAGTGAATTTTTCCCTTTGGTGTCTGGCTGAATATTGAAAAGTAGAATTTATGCATTTACTTTAGATTAAACGCACACACATATTAGATATGATTAGCTACATTTTTTGACACAGGAAGTAACTATTTGATACAACCTCCAGTTTTAGCTGACTTAAGAGAGTTTGTCTTCCTCTGTGGTCAGGAGCTCATTGCTAAGTGCCTAAGTTCCAAAGCGCTGGTTTGTACTACTGAATTCAAAAGAAAACAGATAATCAACTGAGGACAGAGAGAAATGTCCCCATCCCCGCCCCTTCCAGATCTCCTTGTCAAAGGATGATTGATATGTGTGGAACAGCCCTTCAAATGCCAGCCACTGCCTGAGGCACTTCCTATAATCAAAGCACACGCCCACCCAGAGCTAATTAGACATTAGATTAGTGTCAACTGATTGATTTAAAGCAGCCGTCCCTCCTTCCTCCCCCTCCCATCTCCCAGCTTGGTGAGGATAGAGCTGGGCTTCCAAAATGGCTCTCTCGACAGACAGACAAATTATTCATGGAGGCCCCAGCATGGAAAGCTAGCTACGGCGCAATGTGGCTAAAACAACCAGAAGAACATTTCTGGAAGGAAATAGAGAGGGGAGAGAGAGAAAGAGGAAGAGAGAGAGTATCAATCATGTTCCCAGAGCCATGGAACCCCTCCGTCCAGTTTGTAGAGTTAAGTTAGAGGGAGTGTTTGTGATATTTGAAAGAAAATTATTTGTAATTTAACCTAGGACAGTTCTGAGTACATTTGGCTATGATTTAGATACCACTTTTCAAAGTCTTTTCTCTGCTTTCCCTGCCCCATCGCCCCCCTTCCTTTATAAATATATGAGCTGGGAACATTCAAAGTTGTCTTAATGGATTAAACAGAGACAAGATTGCAAAGAGCAAATGAAAAGGGAAACAGTTAAGCTGTTGGAACTGGTATTAGGCAGAGAGAAATAAAAAGGACTTTGCTTTTCACAGGATAAGGGATATTTCAGAAAGCACCAGGCCTTTACAGAACGCAGACATGCGTGCCTACAAGATGCTATGAGTGACCTCACGACTTCTAAGCCACTGCAGAGTTCAGCTGCTTGTTCATCGGGTAGAGGAGCCCAAAGAGTTGCATGTCAACTAAAAGTGAGCCCAATCCCAGAAGAGACCACCAGAGCAGGAGGGCAGACAGGGGCCGGTTTTAGACTTTTCATTTGCAGATTAAAGAACTTTTCCATTTGTCACGGCCTGCTACTACTGCACTCTGGAGTCAGGGCTGATCCAACACAAATACACTTCTGGAATTATTTCAGTGGATATGGGACCCTGTGAAGTGCTATAACTGCAGCAGAAATATATACGAAAGACAGTTCTAGCCATGGAGCTCAAATATCCTTTGTATCAGGCCACTTTCTTACATCTCACGGTTAGCAGAGGGCTGGAGAAAAGGAAGAGGGACTAGCTACTGATGTGCAGTGGGCACAAGGGTGAGAAAAGTGGTAGCCAACCCTTTGAACTGACTTCCCCACTACTTACTATGGCCGATATTTTTAGCATTCTTTATGGTTTTCAAGGCTGTTATGTATTAACTCATCTGATTTCCCACAAAATCCCTGGAAGATAAATGAGAGATGTGTCATGACAAAATTCCAGGTTTGATATTTTGCCCATTGTGGATGAAATGACTGAGGACAGTATTTTTTGCCCAGATGGTGAAACAAGTCAACGAGGCTACCCCAGATCTGCGAGCTTCTGATATCTACTTGTTGGCTTTAACGGTATGCTCTCCGACCTCCCACTGCTTTCTAACCCTCTGTCTTAACAGCATTTCATGTATACATTCAGCTTTAGTTTTGTTTGTCTTTTTAACCTTAGATACCCAGTCCATTTGCAACCAGTCTAAGATTTGGGGAGCTATCCCTGTTAGCTCAGTCAATGAGGCAGACCACAAACCAGAAATCTAGGCAGTTTAGGAAGGATCTAAGGAATCGAAAGGAGGAAATACTGAACACTGGATTACACGCAGGAGTCATCACTCAGATTTTTATTTCATGCATGACCTAAAGACCTAAACCAGCTTCTGACTGATTCCCATCAAAGCAGCAAAGAGGCAGGGAACTAGCACTGAAAACTTAGGAAGGCACTCTAAAATAGTTTGTGAAAACTATTAACAAACTATGAATAGTTTCTGGAGACCAAATGCATTGGGCACCGGAGCAGAATTGAATTATTGTTTTACTTTACTTGTGTATGCGTCTTAGTGCCAGAATGACAGCTTTCAAGGACTACTCAGGTTGAAATATGAATCCACAAAGGCCAAGAGCAGGTAAAGTCTGGGCAATTCCATCCACTTCAGTCTCCCTTTGGCTTCCCTGTCTCCCTGTGGAGACAGCAATTCAGAGAGCAGAACTGGGGAGCCAAGAGGAGTGAGGCATAAAGGAGAGTCCTCCAAATGCCGATTCGGCGAATTTTAACTTTTTCAGCTATAAACCTTTCAATACCTCAAAATAAATCCTTCAATTTTATATGAGATTTCAGTCTCTGCAGCTGTAGATTTATGCAGTGTGCTGAGGCCAGGCCAGGAGAAGAGAACATAAACGATGTGACAGATAGTGTAAGGATGTTATTCAGCTTCTCACTTCAGCATTGCACGCTTAGGAACTTTCCAAATGGCAGGCATAACCCCTCTCATTAATTAGCTGCTAAAGCAGCAGGTCATCTGCCATGGATGTGTGTCTCCCACTGCTGCCCTCCTCTAGAGAGATGCGGAAGACAGAACACTTCCTCCACTCTGGTCAGGATCAGGGACGCTCAGACAGGCAAATCACTCCAGGCATCACTGTTGCAGATTACTCTTTTGACTGCAGGCCTGCCCTCTTTGTATGCCAGGTTGTATTCATGGACTGCTAGCAGAAAATGGAGTACTAAAATATAATGTGCTTCAGGAGCCAGCTCTCTTGACTAGGAAATTATTTAAACCATATCAACAGCATAAACAGCCAGTAGGTTCTGACAACAAGGCCATTCACTGCACCATCTTTACTGATGTGGTTATGAGAAATTAATATTCTCTGAAAATTATTATGATTGTGTCTCTGTCTAGTTTTCTTATAAATATCTTATTTTATCCTCATAAAGCAGAGCAAAGTAGACATTACCCACTGCATTTTACAGAGGAAGAATCTAAGGATCAGAGAGGTTAAATATCTTCCCTGAAGGGAATTCAGGTAGACACCTAAGGAGTGACCCTGTATCCTATCGTTTATCCCCGTTGCATGATTGACTTAAAGAAGCACAACATAGCAAACTATAAATAATAAATAGAACAGTATTCTCTAGCTAAATGCATTGGGAGAGAATGATCAAAACCATGGAGACTTCAGCATTTGAATCACAAAAGTGTTTAAGTTTGAGGAGGTCCCATTTATCCATGTTTTCTTTCATTGCTCTTGCTTTCAGAGTAAGGTTTAAGAATCCACCACCAGGTCTTGATGGGATTTCCCTATATTTTCTTCTAGGAGCTTTATGGTTCCAGCTTTTTTATTTAGGTACTTGATCCATTTTGAGTAATTTTTGTATAAGGTATGAGATAGGGGTCTTCTTTCTTTCTTTTGGCTATGGATATCCAGTTCTCCCAGCACCACTTGTTGAAAAGACTGTTCTTCCCCAGCTGGGTAAGTTTGACGGCCTTGTCAAAAATCACTTGACCATAGTTGTGAGGGTCTGTTTCTGAACCATCAATTCAGTTCCATTGGTCTATGTGTCTATTTTTATGCCAGTACCATGCTGTTTTTACCACTGTAGCCAGCTAATGTGATGTAAAATCTGGAAGTGAGAGTCCTCCAACTTCTCTTTTCCTTTTTAAGGTGCTCCTGGATATTCGGGCCCCTTACCCTTCCAAAGAAACTTGATAATTGTGTTTTCCATTTCTTTAAAAAATGCAGGTGGAATTTTTATTGGAATTGCATTGAATATTTATATCAATATGAGTAGAATTGTCATCTTACCTATATTTAGTCTTCCAACCATGAGCACGGAATGTTCTTCCAATTATTGAGGTCTTTTTAAAATTTCTTTTAGCAATGCTTTGTAGTTTTCTGAATAAAAATGTTTTTTGCCCTTGCTTAAGTTTATTCCTAAATATTTGATTCTTTTAGCCACAATTGTAAATGGAATTTTTTTCCTGGCTTCCTCCTCAGATTGTACATTACTAGTGTACAGAAACACCACTGATTTTTGCATATTAATCTTGTATCTTGCCACTTTGTTGAAATCATTTATTAGCTCTAGCAGCTTTGTTGTAGATATTTTGGTATTTCTATGTATAAGATCATAGGATCTGTGAACAGTGAAAGATTTACTTCTTTTCTGATTTGGATGCCTTTTATTTCTTTTTCTTGCCTGATTGCTCTAGCTAGAACCTCTAGCAATATGTTGAACAATAGTGGTGACAGTGGGCAACCTTGTCTTGTTTCTGATCTCAAAGGGAAAGCTTTCAGTTTTTCACCATTGAATACAATGTTAACTGTGGGTTTTTCATATATGGCCTTTATCATGTTGAGAAACGTTCCTTCAATTTATATTTTTTGTAGTATTGTCAAATGCCTTTTCTGCATCAATCAATAGAATCATGTGGTTTTCTTCTTTGATTTATTAATGTGGTATGTTACCCTGATTGATTTTCTTGTGTTGAACCACCTTGCATGACTAGTATAAAACCCACTTGATCATGATGAATAATTCTTTTAATGTATTGTTGGATTCAACTAGCAAGTATTTTGTAGAGGATTTTTACATCTATATTCATTAGGGAAATGGGTCTGTAATTTTCTTTTTTTGTAATATCTTTACCTGGCTTGAGTATTAGGGTGATATTGTCTTCATAGAATGAGTTTGGAAGTGTTCCTTCAGGTTCAGTTTTTTGGAAGGGTTTGAGTAAGATTGGTATAAAATCTTTGAATGCTTGGTAGAATTCACCTATGAAACCATCAGGTTCTAGGCTTTTCATTTTGGGGAGTTGTTTGATGACTGTTTCAATCTCTTGTGATTGGTTTGTTGAGGTTTTCTATTTCTTCTAGGATCAGTGTAGGTTATTCATATGTTCCTAGGAATTTTTTCCATTTTGTCTACATTGTTTGGTTTGTTGGCATACAATTATTCATAGTATCCTCTTATGATCTCTTTTGTTTCTGTGTGGTCACTAGGAATGCCCCCATTTTCATTTTTTATTTCATTTATTTGTATCTTCTCTCTTTTTTTCTTTATCAGTCTAGCTAAGGGATTGCCGATTTTGTTAATCTTCTCAAAGAACCAACTCCAACTTTTGGTTTTGTTAATTCCCTCTGTTTTTTTTTGTTTTCAATTTCATTTATTTCTGCTCTGATCTTTGTTATTTCATTTCTTTTACTTGCTTTGGGAGTAGTTTGCTGTTTTTTTCTAGTTCCTGCAGCAGTGTAGTTAGGTCACTGATTTTAGCTCATTCTTCTTTTTTAATGTAAGCATTAAGGATTATAAACTTCCCTTTCAGCACTGCCTTTGCTGCACCCCATAGGTTCGGATATGTGTTCTTGTTTTCATTCATCTCGAGATATTTATTGATTTCTCTTACAATTTCTTCTTTGACCCACTGATTATTTAAGAGTGTGTTGTTTAATCTCCATATATTTGTGAATTTTCCCTTTTTTCACCTCTTGTTGATTTCCAACTTTATTCCCTTATGATCAGAGAAAGTGCTTTGTATAATTTCAATCTTGTTGAATTTATTGAGATTTGCCTTGTGACCCAACATATGGTCTATCCTGGAGAAAGATCCATGAGGTCTTGAGAAAAATGTATATCCTGCTGTTTGGGGATCAATATTCTGTATTTGTCTATTAGGTTTAATCCATTTATCATATTATTCTATCTCTCTGTTTCTTTATTGATACTCCGCCCAGATGTTCTAGCCAATGCTGAAAGTAATGTATTGAAGTCTTCAACTATTATTGTAGAGACATCTATTTCTCCCTTCAGTTTTGCCAGTGTTTGCCTCCTGTAATTTAGGGCATCCTGGTTGGGTGCACTTACGATTTTTATTTCTTCCTGGTGAATTTCCCATTTTATTAATATATAATGCCCTTCATTGTCTCTAATAACAATTTTGCTTTTAAAGTCTATTTCATCTGATGTAAGTATAGCTACGCCAGCTTTTTTTTGGTTACTGCATGTGTGGAATATCATTTTCCAACCTTTCACTTTCAAGCTATTGGTATCCTTGGATATAAGGTGACTCTCTTATAGACCACATATAGATGGCTCATATTTTCTTATCCTTTCAATCATTCTGTGTCTTTTGATTGGGGAGTTTAATCCATTAACATTCAATGTTATTATTGTTAAGGCAATCCTTACTTCCCTACTTGACCTTTGGGTTTATGTCATATTTTCTTTTCACCACTCTTTTTACACTTTTAATTACTTTTACTGATATACTCTTCATTTCTAGACTCTCTTCCAAGCCTCTCTCTCCTGTTTTTTCTTTTCAGACTGTTACACTCCTTTTACTATTTCCTGCAAATCCAGTCTCTTGGTTACAAGCTCTCTCAGTTTCTGTTTTTCTGTGAATATTCTAAACTTGCCCTCATTTTTGAAATATAATCTTGCCAGACATAAGATTCTTGGTTGGCAGTTTTTCTCTTGCAGTATCTTAAATATATCACACCTTTGCCTTCTTGCCTCCATGGTTTCTGATAAGAAATTGGCACTTAATCTTATTGGGTATCCCTTGTATATATATTATGCACCACTTTTCTCTTGAGCTCTCAGAATTCTCTCTTTAGCATTTGACATTCTGATTACTATGTATCTTTTTCTTTTTTGTAAAACATTTTATAGTTTTCTTACTAAATGCCTATTATAGCATGTTGCTTTTATTTATTTATTTTTAAGATTTATTATTTATTTTTATTTTTCCTTATTTACCTCTCCTCCCCCAGATGGTTCTCTCTTCTGTCTGCTTATTGTTTGCTGAACTTCTCCAGGAGGCACTGGAAATTGAACCCAGGACCTCCCACATGAGAGGCGAGTGCCCAATGGCCTGAGCCACAGTTGCTCCCCACGGGCTCTAGAATCTGATGGCTTGTGGCATCTACTCATTGTGCTTGTCTTTTTTTAGGAGGCACTAGGACCCAAACTGGAACCTCCCATGTGGTAGGCAGGCACCCAACTGGTCAAGTCACATCTTAATATCCTTAATCTCTTCAGCCATCTCATCGAATTTATCAAGGAGATTTGTCTGAACATCTATGATTAGTTGTCTCAATTCCTTAATGTCATCTGGAGGCTTATCTTGTTCCTTTCACCAGGCCATATTTTCTTGTTTCTTGGTGTGGACTATAATTTTTTGTTGGTGTCCTGGCATCTGGCTTACTAGATGTATTATTCTGGGTGCAGTTTCTCTCTTTAGTTTAGGTTTTTTTTTTTTTTTTTGCCCTTTCTCTAGTTGCCTGGAGAGACTGATGAAGCTTCATGCCCCTTCCACCCCTGCCATTTGGGTCCAAACTGACTGCAGTTGCCCAGGTAGACTGATGTAGCACCAGCCCACCTACTCCTCTGCCAGGGGTGGGGATGGACCCTTCAGAATGCCCAAGAATCTGATCCATGTGGCCCGAAAATGCATGCAGTTGTCCTGAGAGGCTGAGGCAGTACTGTCACTTCTGCCCTTTACGGGGTGGGGGTGGAACCACAGGCACCCAACAATTCATCTGTGTGGGCCAAAGTTGTTTGTTATTGTCCGGAAAGGCTGAGGAAACACCAGCCCCCTCCTATCCTATGGGAGATGGGGGTAGGAATGGAATCAAAGGTGCTCAAAAAACCAGTCCATGTGGACTGGAAGCACCTGCAGTTTTACAGAGAAGCTAGGGAAACATGCCCCCTTCTTGTCCTTTCAGGGGTGGGGATAGAGCCACAGGTGTCCAATTACCCAGTCTGTGCAGGCTGAAAGCATTCGCAGTTACCCAGAGAGGCTGAAGAAACACTAGCTCCCCTCCTATCCTATGGGGGGAGGGTGGAGAGAGCAGGGATGGACTCAAAGGTGCTCAACAAACCAGTCTGCGCAGGCCAAAAGCACCTCCAGTTGCCCAGAGAGGCTGAGAAAACACAGCTCCTCTCCTAACCTATTGTGGGGCAGGGATAGAGAGCAGCTGGCTAACTATTCAGTTTGTATCAGCCAAAAGCACCTACAGTTGCCCAGAAAGGCTGGTGTAGTCCACCAGCTTCTTCCCTGCTGGAGGTGGGGCTGGAGCCTAGACTAGGGCTGCAGTCTGATCTGGGTGGAAAGAAGCCCGTCCCTGCTCTCACCGTTCCCCTCAAGCAGTGACAGAGTTAAAATGCCTGCTACCAGCCTCTTTCTGACTTCAACAAGTTCAAACGTCTGCTATTCTTTGGATTATACTTCAACCAGCTGAATTTACTAGTCAGTAGCTGAAATCAGTACCCAACCATCTCTTCCACCCCTGTTTTTTGGGAAATGGAGCTTCCAACTCCAGCCACAGAATAGTTCCTGAGGCGGCTTGCACCTCCAGTGGAGGATGGACACCACCCTCCAGGGCGTGGGGTCCTCAACTCACGAATCTTCTCTGCAGATGGGCAGTCTCCTCCTTCCATTCTTTCAAGGATGTTGCAGGAGGCTCTTTTGGTCTCCTGGAGCCCCCAAACAAGTGCTCTAGATAGCTCTGGGTGATTACCAACTGCCCTGTAGGAAGAGCTGAGTCTTGGAATGCCTTACTCGGCTGCCATCTTCAAGACCATGATTTTTTATGTAACTTTAATTTTATCAAAGTTTTTCATGTGTGATTTCTGCTTCTGGACAAAATGGAGAAAAATGGAACCAGATTACCCTCTTGCCCAAAGAAAAAAAGGACTTCACCTTTGTCTTTAGATTTACAGTCTAATGCTTACTCAGCCATTTTACAAAATTTTTTGAACATGGGACAGATATAGGAATAAATTGTTTTAAAGACATTGGACATTAAGCAATGGAGGCCAGTGATTCCTGAATGATGGGAACCCAAGTAGAGTAGGCCTGGTAATTGACCCAGCTTACTACCTGCAGGGATTTCAAAGGTAGGGTTCAGGGAGGGGGACCCAGGGCAAGGGGAATTGGGAAACAGAACTGAGAGGAGGCATCTAGAGTTTGCAGGGAAAAGTTCTGGAGAAGGGAGAACTTCACAGAGAGAGAGAAAGAACTCCAGAGATCTCCAGTCTACAGCTTCACACTGATCAGTGCATGACCTTAAAAACTGCCCCTACGTGAGGAAAGAAACATGTACAGGATTAGAAAGAAAATCCTTTGGAGTTCACCTAGAGCTAGGAAAAATTCCTTGAGTACTCAGGTGGCAAAGTTTGGCCCTAGATTAAATGCTGCTCTGTCCTTACCTAACAAAGCTTCAAAGTGTGACCCTAAAGGGTCAAACTATTTCCAAATAACTTGACTGTGTCTCAGAACACACACACACACACACACAAACCTTTCCAAGAACCCGATATTTATGTGGACCTACTCTTTTTATGTGGGAGGAATATTGTTTCTTATTTCCCTAGTGATGTTAATTCTAGCTTTTGCGATTTTCTCCTGCTCCCTGCAACGTTTCAGTTTCTCCCTATTACTTCACCTCTCTCTCCCTCTCACTATCCTTCCTCTGTCTTTCATATTGGAGTCTTTCATGGAATGCCTGGAGGTCCTTGACTAACAATTCCTGTATCTTTGTACAAAGCTTACCAGAAGATGGGCTTCTCTGTAGAATTATTGGGAGAAGCTTCATCATTTTGTTAGGAAAACCCCCAAGTATCAGTATATCTTGATCTTTCTATACAGCTGTTTATTTTTCCAAGGATGAATCATCTAATGTCTTTCCTCAGGATGGTAGAGGGGGGTTGGCATGCAGATACTTTACTTGGCTTCCAGCATTCTAGTCATGGGTCATTGTTCAATATATGAGCCTTCCCTTGGTCCCATGTATTCCATATGGGACTAACCATAACTCGGTTAGCTCTTGGTACTCTCTGTTGGGGAGGTAGAAGAGTAGAAACTTGGTGATAGATGTGGAAAGCCATATTTAGTTTTTTATACCCTATCCTTCATTTCTGGCTTCATTGGTACTGAATGTCTGAGTTTTACTTTGTTTCATTAGCACACATCAGCTTATTTTTAATTAGCATCTCCATTTACAAACCCACAGGGATTAGCTCCCTGCAGTCTATAGAGTCATTTACCAAAATTGTTATCCCCTTCCCATTATCTAACTTTTGAAAAAATTGTCCTTTGTTTTCTCCTTTCCTGTTGTTTTTATGTCATGGATTTAAACTTTTATTGAAATTATTTTACTGCCATGGTAGTAGGATTTTTGATAGGAAAAGAGAAGCACATATATGTTATATTATATGTGTTCAAACACATGTTGAAATAATGAAAGAGAATGAGTAACTTTCAATAGAGTAGGCTGAAATAGTCCTTCGAATGAGAGAGAAAAAAGTATAAAACATTCAGTCATTTCTTGCTCAAGAAGTTTACAAAAGGCTTTATAGAAGAGTATGTATTAATAGCCATTAATCCCATAAAAGGTGGCTTATCATCTTTAGACACCATGGAAATTCAAATTAAAGCCATAATGAAATACTGCCACACACCTGCTAAAATGGCTAAACTTAAAAAGACTGACAATACCAAATGCTGCAAAGATGTGAAGCAACTGGAACTCTCATACATTGCTGGTAGAAGTGTAGAGCCTCTTTGCAAAACAGAAAATCAGTTTCTTATGAACTTTAAACATATACCTCCTCTTTGACCCAACAGTTCTATTCCTAGGTTATTATCTAAAATACAGTAAGTTAAAACATAAGGCCATTAAAAGTTTCATAACTGAATATTATCAGCTTTTTTCTTAATGGCCCTAAGCTAGACACAAACCAAATGTCCATCAATAGGTTAATTGGATAAAATAATAATTATGTATCCATACAATGAAATACTACTCAGGACTTTAAAGTGCGCATACTAATGACTCACACAATAAGGATGGATATGCTAAGTGAAAGGAATAGGGCACAAAAGAGAACATACTATATGATTCCATTTAGATGAAACTTTAAATTAAGAAAAACTAATCTACAATATAGAAGTCAGATCAATAATTGCTTGGAACAGGAGACAGGAAACTGTGAAGGAGCATGAAGTTAATTTTCTGGGGAAAAGGAAAATGTTCAATATCAGTTCTGGGTGATAGTTACATGAGTGAATATATTTTTCAAAACTCATCATCAGACTCTCTCTATAAGATAACACCGATCTGCTTTGCTAAGCTTACAATACTTTTTTTTTTTTTTTTTTTTTAAAGATTTTTTTAAATTTTTATTTATTCATTTATTCCCCCCTTGCTGCTTGTGCTGGCTAGGTCAGCTAACCACGCCGTGTGGGCGGGCTTGCCTTCACCAGGAGGCCCCGGGAACCGAACCATATGGTAAACGGGAGCCCTACTGATTGAGCCACAGCCGCTTCCCAGCTTACAATACTTTTTAAATGTTTAATTGCAAGTCATCTCTACCACTGATCCCTTCAAAAACAAACTTTTGTTTTGTTTGGAAAAACCGATTTTAAAAATCCAATGGGGGGGGCGGGAAACAGGAGTGCTTTATTGTATGTAAGTACAACAATGTTTATTAAAAACCATTCACATTAATACTCCTCTCCAACTGAGAGATTAGAATTCTAAGGGAGACTAGAAAAGCTTTAGTGTCCAAATAAAGGTCACTCACCTGTCACAGGAATGAGATTAGGGTCCTTCAATGAGCCACAATGGTAGGAATTAGCAAAGTCAGGCCAAGTACATTCCCAAGTTGACATCTAAAGTTAGGAGACCAGGCAGCCAGCTTGATCAAACATGAAGCCTGCACATCAAAAAGACATTAGGGTGAGAAACCCAGGAGATACCTCTCTGCCGTTGGACTAAAAGCAGAAACATCATTGGTATTTCTTATTGGAAGAAGAGACCATACCATGATTGTATCTAAAAACACAAACGTGGTAATGCTAAAGAATCTTATCACCAGCAGAGAATGCCAAAGACCAAGATTATCTTACTATATTATTAGTGTCTCCTTTGCTATGTGACTCTGATTGCAAGTTACCCCTGTTTGCACAGACTGTTTGTTTCTTCCCAAAGAAGAAACTACACTGGACTATTTCTTTGCTACAAGACCATTTAAGGTAGACACCAAAAAATCATTATTATTAGAACAGTGGGAGTATACAGAAAGTTTGGCAATGAATTCCTGGAGTTGTATGTTATGTTAAATGATGTGCTATTATAGGGAGTAGTATATGAGTCTACAGAATTATCGATAATCAGTCCAACCCTTTTCTTTTGCTCTGGATTCCTTTCAAAGGAAAGATTTTTTTTTTCTTTTAAAGGACATGAATCATTAACATGTTACTATACCAGGCATAGATCTGGCAACTTAAAGGAAATTTTCAGTGGAAAGGCACACAATCCAAGTAGCTATCATAATTCCCTGTATCAGTCTAATTAATTTGTGGTATATTTCAAGCTGAAACGAAAGTCCAGGAATGCCTAGCTGTCAAAACCTAGCCAGAGGATTCTATGAAACCTTTCCCTCTGTCATTCCAATGAAGAGACTACAGGATATATCTGAGCCCTAAGGGTCTTGGCAGTCAGAAGAGGTGGCAGTGAAGCTCTGCCAGAGCTTCTCTCAGTGTAGAAAATCACAACAGCTACGGGGAAGGATCCTTGAGAAACCAACAGTCAGACTGTAAATATCTGATAAAAGCAAAATTCAAAAAGGATCCTGAGGATAAGTTTTATTGTCTGAATCAACAGATAGATAATGCAGAAAACCTGCCACGTTCTTTAATAACCTCTTGAGTGTATGTAGCTCATTTTTTTGTCTGCAAGTTCAATATCACCGCTCAGTCCAAAAGCTGTACCCTGGAAGGATCCTCTGACAACCAGGAAGCATCTATCCAATGACCTTTCTGTCTTCATTACTCCCCAAACACTCTTCTGTCATGCTTATCCCACCAGATTAGATTCCTTGCAAATGGCCATCAGTTTACATTATACCTGAGCTCACTCTATTAGTGAATTACAGATCTGAATTACAGATGGTTTCTGCTGTGTAACAAATCATTTCTGGCCCAAGGCTGAAGTAAAAAAGATGGAAACCCAAATGGCATGTTTAGTAAGGATGCTGAGAAGTATAACCCCAGCCCCAATACCTGAAAAATCCCTATAAATCTATTTCTGATGTCTGAAATTCTATCACTGCAAGTTTATATCTTTGGTTTAAGGTAGAAAAATCTACTAAGATGGGAAGAGTGCACGGGCAGATAATTAAATCATCAACCACTTACTTATCCTATCCTGAATTTTCCCAAGGGAATAAAGGTCCAGCAGATATTTATATAAGAAGATGAAAATATAAACCCCAAGCTCTGACTAAGTAGAAGTAAGCTGAGTGGGATTCAGGCACTGAAGACCTTGGAAGACGAAAAAGCACATGAAGAAAACTAAAAGGAGAAATCAATGACTACCCAAGATATAGTTTACATATTTCACAATTTTACACATTTTCAGACCCAGGGAAAAGTCCATAGTCACTACTGCCAGGGGAACGAAAGCCTTAGGTTGCCTATTCCTCAAACTGCTTTCATCAAACGACCAAGGTAAGTCAATAAAAAGTTGGCACAGTCCCTCTGGGAGGGGTATGATGTGGGAGCTTTAGGCCATGATGTCAGGCAGATGTGGGATGACCTCCAATGTTAGAGAAAGTGTTCTTGCCCTGGATGTACGGGTTGGGAAAGGTGGGTCTTCCAAGTTTCATCTAGGAGTCTGTGGTGAAGAACTTATGATTTATTGGGAAAAAAACTAGAAGAATCACAGTGAAAAAATGATATGGCATTTCAAAACAAATAAATGAAACAATTGCCCATCTGAATTGGGGCACCTACCAAATGCCAGATGCGGTGCTAGTTCCTACCCTGAGTAAATTCACAGCCTGGAGACTGACAGGTAAACAAACAAGAAAACCTGTGAGAAGCACTCTAAGGGAAAATGTTAGATGTTGTGGGCTGAATTGTGTCACCCAAAAAGATATGTTCTAGTCCTAATTTGGGTTCCAGGAATGTGACCTTCTTAGGAAATAGGGTCATTGCATATGTGATTATTTAAGATGAGACCACGCTGGACTAGGGTGGGTCCTAATCCAGTATGACTGGCATTCGTATAAAAAGAGGACATTTAGACACAGAGACACGGACAGACAGACCACAGGGGAGAATGCCACGTGACAGCAGAGGCAGAGTTTGAAGTGCTGCCCCTGAAAGCCAAAGAACACCAAGGATTGTCAGCAGATAGCAGAATTGCTAGAAGCAAGGAAGCATTCTTCCCTACAGGTTTCAGAGGGAGCATGGCCCTGCTGACACCTTGATGTTGGACTTCTGGCTTTCAGACCTGTGAGAGAATCAATTTCTGTTGTTTTAAGCCACCAGGTTTGCGGTACTTTGTTATGGAAGCCCTAGGAAACTAAGCCATTGGTGAATCCAGAAGACGGTCCCAAAGGCACTCCTATAAAAGGCTCGTCAGCGCAAGGTGAGAGCTGAGGCAGGTCTGGAGGAGAGTGAGGGGCTGCAGAGGGAGCAGCAGCTTAACACACAATAGAAATGTTGGAAGCTCATGGAGGGTGGAGTGTGTAACGAGAGAGGGGTGAGGTTGGGAAGGCAGAGGCCAGGTCCCAAACGGTCTTCCTTATATGTCTTGCTGAGAAATCCAAGTAGCATGGATCTGTTTGTATTTACATCCCCACCTAATTCCAGAAAAGATTTAAAATGGCTTTTGCTAAAGAGCTTGGATTGTGTATGATGAATGCAGTTGAATGCAATTGAAGGATTTTAAGCAGGCAATGCCATGTTCAGGCATGCATTTAGAAAGGTTACCCAGGCGACAAGGAAAATAAATGGGAAGGTGTGTGGGGAAAGGAGTGAGACTTAAGGCAGTTAAAACAGAATAGAGACAATTAAAATAATCCAAGGAAAAATCAAGTGGGTTCTGAACTTAGGTAGTGGACACTGGGAATGGAGAGGAAGGACTAAATCTGAGATGTGTTTAAGAGGGAGAAAAGACAGGCTCTGTGGACTGACTGAATCTGGAGGTTAGAGGAGAAGGAAAATGTGGGGGAATGACACAGGCTTTGGCTTGAATCGTTGAGAGAATGGTTGTGCCGATTACAGAGAAAAGGCCTGTGCAGATAGGAGAAGATGCTTTGGAGGGGACACGATACATTCAGTTCTGGACATGAAGCAATAGATAGGCATGTGTGCTTCTGCAAATTGGATGTGAATCAAAGAAACAATATTAAAGGTTTACCCTTATGGAAAGTTAATATTTTCCTTCCAACATTTTCAATAGATGCATAGAATCAATACCCAGATGGAAATTTTAAGCTATAAACATATACACAGTTAAGCATGGCTTTCTAACTGCATTAAAACATATATACAGCAGTTAAAAGTGTTTTAATTTCCTAGCTACTGAAATATCATATAATGGGTTGACTTAACAGGGATTTATTGGCTCATGGTTTCAGAGGCTACAAGACTTGCTTCTTCCCTGGGTTGTTTCTTCTTCTGGCTGGGGTTCCTGGTTTTTCTGCCACACAGCAATGCACCTGGTAGCATCTTCTCCTTTCTCCTCCTGGTTCTGTTAACTTCTGGTTTCTCTCTCCATATGACTTTCACTCTGCTTATAAAGGACTCCAGTAATCCAGATGAAAGCCAAACCTGATTCAGTTGGTCTAGACATTAAATGAGGTAACATCTTGAAGACATCTCATTTACGACGGGTCCATACTCAACAGAATGAAGACAAAGACCAAGAACATGTCCAAACTTGGATACGCAATTCAGTCTCCCACAAAGGGTTTATTCTAAAAATGTTAGGATGGTTTAAAATTAAGATATCTTTTAATGTCATTAAGTCCATAGAGAAAACAAAATAAACAAAAAACTTGAAAAGATAATCTTGAAAGATAACCAAAAACATTTGATAAAAAGTAACATAAAATCTTGATTTTTGAAAGTAACTTAGAAATGGAAGGATACTTACTTAACTTGAAAAATGATTATCTTTCCCAAACCAATAGTTACCATCAACCAGATTGGCTAAAGGAATATCCATGAAAGTTGGGGACAAGAAAAGCATGCCACCATTAATTTAACAAATAACATTCTAGATAAATCAAATCTAAGGTATAAATATTTAAAACAAGGAAACAAAACTATGATGTTGTAGATGTCATGATTAGTCACACACAAAAAAAACATAAAAATGAGTCATAATGAACTAATTAAAACAGTAAAAGATTTTAAGAAAATTAGCATTTCAGATAAGCATACAGAATTAGTAGCCTTTCTATAACTGTACTGCAATAATGTATTTAGAACAATAGCAATAGTAATTTAGGAAAAAATGTAATATCATGTGAAATCTGTATTTTATTCAGCTTTCTCTCTCTATTTTGAATCATAAACACAAGGAATATAGCAAAGATACATCCTGTTGGTTTTAGGAGGCATTCATTAATTCATTTAATGTATTCATAAATGTATCCAACCATTGTGGCTGGGCTTGGGTATTGCTCAGCTGCTATGATGGGCACTGGGGGAATCATGGTGAGTCCCTGTCATCATGGAGGAAGTACAGGGTGCTATGACAACAGGTAAGGCTGGATATAAATTAGTCTAGCAGGTTAGGTTCCCTAGATTCAAGGGATGCATAGGGGCCATATCAATCCATAAGGAGGTAAGAATATTGCAGATGGAGGAAACGGCATGTGCAAAGACTTTGGCAGAGAAGAGTCTTGTACTTTAAGAGAATCAAAAGGCAGATAGGGCTAGAGTTAAGTGAAAAGGGAAGTGACCTAGGAACCACATTAGGGAGAAAGAAAAAGGCCATGTCAGCAGGACAGAAGAACAGAAGAGGTCCCTGTAGGGAACAGGGGCTGTTTATTGTGAGGACAATGAGAAACAACAAAAGGGTTTGAGCAGAAGAGAAAGAGAGAAATTAAGATGTTAAGAGATATTTGGGGCATTTGTCCATGGTCCATGATGGACCCAACCCAAATGGTTCCCAGTTTTTCATCTGCACTGCTAAGACAGTTGTTGGATGGCAAGCACGTGGTCTTTGGCAAGCTGAAGGAGGGCATGGATATGACAGAAGCCATGGAGCACTTTGGGTCCAGGAACGGCAAGATCAGCAAGATCACCACTGCCAACTGTGGACAAGTCTAATAAATTAGATCTGTGTTTCGTCTTACCTTTCCTTCTGTGGCTCAGGAAAGCACCCGATGGGTCTGCTCTCAGTATCCTGTCATCTCTGGGCTCTTGCTGCAGTGCCCTGGTTCCACATCTTCCTCCCCTTCCAAGTATAGCTGGATGGCAGTTAAAGTTATGCTCATAAAATAAAAACCTGAAACAACAACAAAAATTGGGGAGGCAGCATCTACAATGCTGGCAACTGTTTGGGGTGGTGGGAAGGTGGTGCCATTTTCTGAGCTAATGAGCATTAGGGATGAGCTCCTGGAGGAGGATCAGGCTCCCAAGGAAAAATCAGCACAACACCATTTCTGGGGAAAACGAACCTTTAGCTCTGACTGCTGGAGTCCAAACCCCACGCCAAGCCCTTGGATGAGTATATTAAACTACCCTGACGTTTGGTTTCTTCATCTATAAAATGGAGCTGAGAAGAGCTCCTAACCTGTGACGACCATCTGAAATCACTCCCGTGGCCTTTAGCAGAACCCCGGGCACATGGCTAGCCTGAGACAGCCGTTCTTTATCATTGTGCTCAGTTTTACTTAATCCCACATTAACTGACTCCAATGTGCCCGAAAATGCCCTGGATGGGATTGTTAAAAGATATTTGGGATAAATGTCTGGACCTCGAGAAAGTGATCCAAGCTGGAACTATAGATTTGGGAATCATATGTCAAATTCCATGGAATTAGAAGCATTGCAAATAGTGAGGAAAGGAGAGATTTCTGAATAAATGGTTTTGTGGTCACTGGCCGGACATAAGAGATAGAAAATAAAGTTAGACCCTTCCCACAATCCGAACATAAATTTAAAAGGATTAAGTGCTTAAACAATAAAAGATTATGGAAGTGTTAAAATATTATCTTCAGATTAAAAAGTTCTAAGTCCAAAACAAAAAGCAGTAGCTATCAAAGAAAATATAGGTAAATTTGAATGCATTGACATTTTAAAACATTTAAGATATTTTTAAAAATTATAGATAAAATTTAAAACAAGGACATATTTGAAAAACTGTTTGCAGTATATATAACACAGGAAGAAATGTATAAAGGACATTGATAACTCACCAAGTACAAGGCAAACAATTGGATTGAAAAGTAGATAAGTCTTATGATCAGGCAATTAACAAAAGAAGAGATATAAATTAAGTCAACATTAGATACTATTTGTCCATCAGAGTGCAGTTGTGTGTACTGCCGATTTTCCTCTGTCTGTGAGGGCAGGGGTGACTACACTGACAAAGAATCTTCATTAAATTAAAAAGTGTGGAGAAAATAAGTTTTGTGTTTTTTAATAGGAGAATGTAGAAACATCTGAAGCGCAGATGCACTAATGAAAATGCTGGTGAATGGGAAGTAGAAAGACTGACCTGTGGTGGGGGATGAAGAGGGGGAGAATCCACTTGAGAATGGGAGCGGGGAAGGGTTCAGAGAACAAGAACATGTGCAAGGACCAGAAGCCCTGAAATACCAGTTCAGCTTCCCCCACTAGTTAACTGTGGGGGCAAGTCAGTTAAGCCCCCAAGTTTTTATTTCTTTTCTAAAAAATACAAGGATCAGATTAGATGGCTTTCAAAGATATTTTTCTAGTTCTAAAACTCTGCTGATCTAAAAACCGTTCAGACATTCCTTCACATGCTCTGACTACCAGAAGCTCCACCTTCTTTTAATAAATTCTATTTACTTGCAGGTGGTTGGACTATTAAGAAAAGCAAATTGTTTAAATAGCATCTGACTTTTTGACTGGGTTGACTCCTAATGGGCCATATATATTTTTTTCTAGGTAGTGATTTTTCAGGTACATCAATCAAGTAGCCAGTATTTATTGCGCGGAGCTAATTAACTTTCAAAATGACATTTTCATTTGTAGCAATTGGTTGAGACTTGAACCCAGATCCCATCAATGAGAAGCAGCTGCACTAATAACCAAAGTCCCAATGGGCTCCCTAATTCTCCCCGCTTACTCTCACCATAAATGTGTGATTAATCGCAGGTTTATGGGAGTTCCAGTTACTGTGAAAACAAATCATTACCAGAAACTGGCATTCCCAATTTACTATTTATTTTATTTTTATTACTTATACCCCATTCTCCATATTTTCCATATGTTTTGGGTCCTTCTCGTTCATTCAGGACCTTGTGGAAAGCTCCGCTAATGTCCGTCTCCTAATGGGCCTTGGTAAACAGGAAGATTTCATTGTTTTCTTTTCACTTTTCCATTTCAAGTGTTGCACAAATATGACTTCGAAGAAGGGGTGGGGAACATGGCAGTTTACAGCAACACGGAGTGAGGACAAAGATAAGTGGTCTCTCTGCATTCAAGTTAGCACTGCCATCACGAAACCTCACCCACCCAGAAGATTCAGGGTTGAGAGGGGTTAGGAAGTTGGAAGCAGGCAATTAACAAAAGAAGAGATATAAATTAAGTCAACTGAGAATGGCTTATCTTTACCAAATCCTCAGGAAAGTTATATAAGAAAGGTTATGTAAGGAAATCTAGAGAAACAATTTAAGCTCTTGCCTCTTGTTGCCAAGCACGCGCACACCAAAAAATGGCTGGATGCATATTACCACGTTTGGAGAGTAGTTAAGGGATATTCTGACGAAATTTATGTTGGGACCCCTAAGGCACATATAAGGCAGTGATGGTCATTGTCCAAAGCAAAGAAAACTGCCCTGGGAATTTAACTAAAAGACACATGCTTTACTAAGATGTTGGGGAGAGAGAACAATCAGTGCAGTCAAGTACAAGCCCCCAAGTCTTAAATTATGGGAGTGCAGCCTCTGTGGCTGGCCTTCAATGCACAACTGAACTGCCTCTCAATTCTGCAACTCCGCGTAGACAAGTGTTTCTGGTTTAGTGGCAGCAGGAATTAATTTATTTAACAATGGTTAATAAGACTCTCAAGCAATATCAGGTAGGCCCGCTAGTGTGGATGTATGTGCGTGTGCGTGTTTATCAGTATGTGTGAGTGTGGATATGTTTGTGAGTACAGTTGTGCAACTTACCCCTTTGACTTCCCGGTCTCCCAAGTCCTTCAGCTTCCTGAGTCACCTTTTCTGTGAATATTTACATAAATTACTTCCGACTGCTATCTTCTGTACATTGGCAAAGCAAGGACCGTGAGGCTTTACAATCATGTGGAATTTCTAAATGGACTTACACTTCTCATAGTCACTTCTTCCTCCAAATTTCTGCTCAGGATGAACTGTCCCTCTCTTTCGTTCTCATCTCGTGTGGGTGTTCTCTTTTCCCAACCTAATACAAGCCTGGAAACACATTCCCCTTGCCAGAGCCAGTTCTGTATAATCAGCGCATACAGAAGTTTGAAATTAAATAAGGGGACGGTGTAATTTCATTTCAGGGTATCACAGGAACCAGCTCAGCACACACCTGCATTAAAATTCCATTGGCCGATCCCCCATCAGGAAAATTCTCTCTAGCTGTCTCTTTGCCTTGTGCCTCCGCCCACTGCTCTGTTTTTTGACTTCTTCCATTCTCTCATGGCCAGCCTCCCACTACCTCCTCCCCATGACAATTTCTTATGTGATGATTTCTTAAGCAAATATTGGGGCCTTCCATGACCTCCCTCAAAGTTTCTGGTCAACCTTAGCCGGTCCCCAAACTCGCTGAGGCTGCTCTATTAAAGAAAGGTGGTTTCCCTTTTTACCGTGATCAAATCTGTGGGCATACCAAGCCTTCCCCACCAGTCTTTGCAGGTAAAAAGCAATAACAGGAAACGTTATCTCCACAATATGACTAATACGAGCCTCCTTGGAAGGCGGAACTGGCTACAGTTAAGTCCATTTTGTGTTTGGTGGTTTGTTTTGTTTTTAATAGTGTATTTTGCTTGCCACCTAACCCCACTCTCACAAGCACACTATTGTGCAGTCTCTCTCTTTCACACACACACAGGCACATACACATACACTCTCTTTGAAACACATGCCACACTTGGAAACACTAGAAGTCAATGAACTAGTCAATTAATCCTTACTCTTTTCATGTCTACGGTCTGGGGCAAGAGAAAGCAGGGAAGAAGCAAGTCTCAGAAAGCAAGTAACCAGAAGGCAAAAAGAGGAAGCAGGTAACCAGGAGGAAGAAGAAAAGAAAAATTTGAGTAGTGTGATAGTGTTTTTTTGTAGAGGTTCAGGGAAGCAGTGAACAAGTGAGATCTCTGGCCTCACCCCTAGCATGGGAGCAAAATGCTGACATAGACCCACCTACTCAGCAGACATGTCCTTGGAAGACGTCATTCAGGCTCACACATTTGGTGTCATATATAACAGCTGCTCCCTCTTATCCTGCAAAGAATGACGACCAAAAGGAAGTGAGCGTATTGGGATACAAAACAAAACACACACACACCACCGCCAGCTCAACTTTCCCAGAAATTTCTTTTTCTTTGTAACTTTATTAAGAAGTTGTAAGAAATTTAAGCTGAATATACATTAACAGGGGACAGCTTTATTTTTCATGTTTTCCAGCTCATTTGGGCACAAGGTATCTCAGAGAGCGGGGCTGTGCAGAGGAGATTCATACCATAAAGAGCAGAGCCCGATATCCAGGGAGGAGAAGGAAGCAGCCTCCCCAGGACGCCTGTTCTTTTCACACTCCCGGCCTTGTAATTTGCCCTTCTGAGGTTTCGCGCAGTAACCAAAGCTGCCAAAGCCGGGGTGTTAAGAATAACCAAGCCTCAGCCCCTCTCAGGGCTGCCCCCTGGGCACTCGGGAGAGCCCACACAGCCCTCCCCCTGAGTCACCAGCCGCCCGCTTTAAGACCCTGGCTCTGGAGAGGGCTGTGCCCACAAACACATCTTTCTCTGTGTGCGACACAGCCTCTGCCAACTTGTGGTGAGGCGGCCGATGCCAAAGGTAACCAATTAGAGGAGCCCCCACCCTGGGGCTGACCGAGTCTGTGCATCTGCGCATGGGAGTGTGTTCCTGGGGGCCATTAGAGCCCAGGTGAGGCCACTCAGGCTCCCCAGGGCATCTGCAAAGGACATCCTCGGGCTGGCGTTTACCTGTGGTGGGCACTCTCCACCCCTCTGCCCAATCCTGACTAACTGTTTCTTTCAGCCCAAGGTCTGTGTTCAGCAAGAAGAGGCTTTTTTGGGACACCCACTCTCCTCACCATAAAATGTCTTTAATCTGTTTGATACCACAGCCTCCATGGAAACTGGGGTAAAAAGAGAAAATGAGTGAGTAGAAACAAATAAAAATCCAAATTAAGAAATAACTTGAAAACTGCCCCCAAATGTGGTGGCAAAGTTTATTCAAGTTCATCCCTCTGGAATACCTATCACTTCAGTTTCCTCGTCCCCCTGACCCTTTCATTATCTCTCACCTGGATTCTTGTGACTGATCACTCTCTCTTCCAAATCGCCAAGCTGTCTCTGTGAAAACAAATCTCTCACGATGTGTCTTGCCTTTATCGGCTCTCTATTTTCAAACATGTGCCCTTTACACACATCAGAACCCCAGCGTTTTCCCACCCATGCGCCTCGAGTGCATTTGTGTCGTTGGACCATTGCATACTGCATTACTTCATCTGGAATTTTCTTCCCCGTCTCCAGGATTGGCAAAATCCTACTCCTCTGAAAGCCTTGGTCATCTGCTTTGTGAGGCGTTCCCAAACCCTGCAAACTAGAGCTACCTCTCTTTCTGCACTGACTCATCCTTTCCGCTCACCTCTATTAAAATATGTATCCCGTGGTAAAGAATTCACATCCCTAGTCCATAGCTTGACTCCTGTGATACAAATTAAGCTCAACAAGAGCATAGACCGTATTTTCAGGCCCTAATATAAGGTATACTATGTAAAAGGTGTTCAAAAATATTTGGTAAATGTATGATGAAAAGATTGAATATATAAGTGAACAAATGACTCATTCAGAGGCACAAATGGAGAGCACATTTGGTGCAGATAACATAAGTAGAGCTAACCCACGTTGGTCTGTGCATTTGCATACACACGGAGAAGGACACAATTCAGGTAAAACCTAATACACATCATGCATCAAATCCAATACTTTATGTTTTCTTTGGGTACATACAGGTCATTCTCCAACTTGCTTTATTTAATGGACAATAAACCCCAAAAGCCTTTCGGAGTCAGAATATACATCTCTATATATTGGTTTGTGGTTGCTCCTATTGTTTTTGTTTTGTTTTGTTTTAAATTATTACTTTGGAGTCCATAGATAGAAAAGACCAGTTTATTTAGCTATGCTCCCTGGCTGAAAGATGTTTTAGTTACTTCTATTTTTTTTTTTTTTTCACTGTTAAGGACAATTGCTGCTCTGAAATCACTGTACATATGTATGAGTGGTTTTTTAAGGATAGCACCTAGGAAGAAGCACTAGGTCAGAGCGGATGCACATTTCAAATGTTGATTGCACAGAATTCAAATGTTAAATTCTACAAAATTTCCCCAATTTTTCTGATTCCCTACAAATTGGTTTACAAATGTAGCTATTTCTCCAAATTCGCTCTGACACTTAATATTTTCCAACCATTATTTTACCAGCTAGAGGGGTGAAAAATACTATCTCACTGTGTATCTATATATAATTATTTTCTTCATACTTCCTTGATTATTGAGATTGAGCTGACTTTCCAATTTTTTTCTCTTTCATACAAAATGTACTGAATTATAATCATAATGGTGAAATTTTGAATGCTGAGTGATTGTTGAATTCCTGGAGAAATCTCCCTGATCATCATGTATTTTTCTTTTAACAAAGTACTGAATTCATTTTGCTAATTTTTTATTTTTAATTTTACTATTTCTGTTCACTAGCAACATTGGTCTATAATTTTATTCTCTTATTCTGCCTTTTCCATTTTCTGTATTAGGAAAATGCTTCCATGTAAAACAGATAGATTGACTTTTTATCTTTTCTTTGTAAAGCTACAGAGGCCATTTTAATCATATAATAATTACCTATTCCTTGAACATTTTGTAAAACCTATCCGTAAAACTCCCTAGAATTAAAGGCATTTGGAATCGAGGGATTGTGGATTGTCTAGTTTTCCCTTCTTTCCTAGCAGCACTGGTACTTGATAATACTAAATGAATGCTTGAATAAAGAGAAGACAAAACAAATTAAAAAAAAAAAAAAAGGCATTTGGGGGAGGTAAAACTTTACTGCTATTTCAATTTCAGTTTTGTTTACCATTCTCCTTGTAATAATTCTGATAACATTTTCTAGAGCATTTATTTCATAGTTTCAAAAGTTGATTATTAAATATCCATTTTTATAATGTTTTAGTCCCCTTGTCTCTCTTTCTTCTTGGTTATATAATTTTGACATCTCTTGTTTTCTCAAGATTTGTCAATGCTATTAATCTTTTCTAAGAACCTGATGAATTTATTTGTCAACTCTAGTATGTGATTTTCAGTATTGTTTTGCCATTTCATGACATGATTTGGGTTTATCAATCCCTTTTACATATTTGCACTTATTTTTTTTTGTTCTTATTCTAATGTCTTTATTTGAAAGCTTAGTTCATGTATTTTCAAAACTTCTTGTTTAAATAAATATATTAAATATCACATTTTCCTCTTGTTCTAGTTTGCTAAAGGTTGCCAATGCAAAATACCAGAAATGGGTTGGCTTTTATAATGGAAATTTATTTGGAATAAAACCTACAGTTCTGGGACTGTGAAAATGTCCAAATCAAGGCATCATCAGAGATGCCCAAGGCATCATCACTTTCTCCCTGAGATCAGCTGTGGGTGGTCAGGTATATGGCCCATCTCTCCCCTCCCCTCTACTCATCTATTTCAGCCTTTCGGGGGCCCCTTTCCATCCCTCTGTGCTCAGCTGATTCCAGTCTCCAGCCTCTGGGACCTTTCTCTCAGGAGCTCAGGGTTTCTCTGTCCTTCTGCAGCTACAGGTGATCCTGGAGTCCTCTCTCACATGGAAGAGTAAAATGGCAGCTCTTTCTATGTGTGTCTCTGCTTTTTGCCCTCTGTTTATATAAGACTCCAATAAAATTATTAGGGCCTACCCTGGGCCCCACAATCTAATCAAAGGCCCTTAACTGAAGCAATCTAATCAAAAGTGACTTAATCAAAAGATCCCTTAAATGGATCTAACAGAAAGGTCCCACATACAATAGGCACAGGAATGGGTTAGCTTAAGAACATAATTTTCTGGGATCCACAAAAGACTCAAACCAACACATTCCACCCTCTGGACTCCCAAAATGCATGTTCTTTCCATTTGCAAAATACGTTCATTATGTCACAATCTTTCAAAAGTTTTAAATCATTTCAGTAGCAATGCTAAATACAAAATCTCATAAAAATCAGTTATACTCATTCAGTCTGTCTTGGGACAAAATCCCCCTCCAGCAGTAGCCCTGTGAAACTTACAAAACAAGTTATCTGCTTCCAATATACAAAGATGGGACAGTCATGGAACAAACATTTCTATTACCGTAGGGAGAAATTGGAAGGAAAAGAGGAATCACAGGTCCCAAACAGTTCCAAAAACCTACAGGACATACTCCATTAAATTTCAAAGCCTGAGAGTCATCTATAGAACGATGGTTTCTTCTCCTTGGGGCTTGGAGAGGGAGTTGCACACTTGTCAAGGGCTTTCCCAGGGCCCATCTTCACAGCTCCACCCTCACTGAGCATCTGGGTGGCAGCTGAGCTCTAGGCCTCACCCTCCAAGAACACGGGGGTGATGGCCACATGCTCCCCAATCTCTAGAGCACAGATTCAACCCTTTTAGCACAGTGGTGTGGTGGCCACACCTCTGAATATTAGCTACCTTCCCACAAGTTTTGTCTTGTATTTCCTTCTGCCATTTGTGGTGATTAGAGGTATAAACCCAGAAAAAACATGCTCTTAAACTTAATCCCTTCCCGTGTGTGTGGAGCCATCGTAAATAAGATCTCTTCAAGATGTTACTTCAGTTAAAGTGTGGTCCAAATGAATCAGATTGCACTTTAATCTGGTTTACTAGAATCCTTTATAATCAGAGTAAGAAATTCAGGCACAAAAGCCAAAGGGGCAGCCAGAAGATGAAAATCAGTAGAACCTGGAAGAGAAGGAGAGGCCAGGAGAGGCCGCCATGTGCATT
Organism: Tolypeutes matacus; assembly: GCA_026826555.1. Lineage (NCBI taxonomy): Eukaryota > Metazoa > Chordata > Mammalia > Cingulata > Chlamyphoridae > Tolypeutes > Tolypeutes matacus. Next base: position 12,647,796 of record JAKSZT010054478.1, read on the forward strand.
GCCATGTGACAGAGGAGCCAAGGACCAAGGAGAACCAGCAGCCAGTCTCAGAACGACAGTCTTCAGGAACAAAGCATGGCCTTGATGACAGACTTGATTTTGGACTACTCCTGTCCTCAAAACCATGAGTCAATAAATTCTCATTGTTTAAGCCAACCCATGGTATTTGCTTTAGCAACAAAGAAACTAAAACACCATTCATTTAAAAGTAATTTGACATTTTTCTTATTTAGAAATGTGGTTTTAAATGACTGGGTACTTTTTATTGTTGGTAGTGATGGTGGGTTGGATTTTTGTTTGTTTGTTTTGTTTTGTTTGTTATGCTTGTTTGTTGTTTGGTTTTGCTTATTGTTGTTACTTTATAATTATATTGCAATGTGATGTGGTCAGGAAACAGTATCAGTGTTTATAAATTTGTTGAGATTTTTTTGTGACCTAGAAGATGAGCAATCTTTTGTATTTGAAAAAAGCATGTATTCTCTGTTAGCTACACTCCCTAATATATTTTATATATTTTCTCTCTTCATTTCAATGTTATATGTTCAAATTCTAGTTTTCTATTGGTTACACTGTAGTTTTATACATGCATACTTAAATATCTATTCTAACAACACCAATATCCAGATTCTTCCTCCACAAAAAGACAAGCTTTTTTATCCTTCTATTCCACCTCACAAAATTCCTCACTGATATCTTTTTGAAAGTTAGTTCAAGATTTTTTACAATTAATGCTTACTAAACTAACATTAGATTTTTCTAATATATTTGTTCACCTTTGTTTCTTGCATTTCATTATTTCCTCTTGGATTCCCCTTTCTTGTTGCTGGTATATCAATTCTTGTAATTTTTTCAGAATCTTTCCAGGAGTTAAACTGTCTCTTTACTCAGGTGGAAAAAATACTGTCTTCTTTCCAAACTTATGCTTGAATAATAGCACTAGATAAAGAATTATAGGCTAAAACAAATTTTCTTTCAACATTTTGATATTTGCTCACTATATTCTTATATCCAATGTTGATGGTAATAATTCATGTCAATCTGACTCTCCTTCTATTATAGATCATCTTTATTTTTTTCTACTTTGATGGCTTTTAGGAGTTTTCTCTTGATTCTTGATGTTCTAACTATTTACAACATTATGTCTAGATGAAATTGTAAAGGTTGATAAATGAGCAAAATTTTTCTTAATGTTTGCATGTTTTATGTTAGTCATCTGAATGACTAAATATTTATTATATTTTAATTTAGGTATAATGTAAAAAGATGCAGAATAACCAAGTTCCAATTCCAGCTCTGCACTAATGGGCATGTGACCATCATCTGGTTTAAAACCTCTCTGGGCATCACTTTCCACATATGTGAAATGAGGGGGTTATAAAAAGGATCCCCAAGATCCTTTTCAGTCATAAAATGGTGTACTAGGAATTCTGACTCTGTAGGGTTTTTAAGAACTTTCAGGCATTCTTTCTTCTTTCTCAAGACATCAAACCTAAACTATCCCAATGATACTGCTACTTGTTAGAGCTCTTTCACTTAAATGACGTCTAGAAGTCTAACATCTCTTAATCCCCTTCCCTTGCATCCCTTTTCCCTGCAGCAACATTTTTTGGAAAGTACCGCATTAAAACTAAGGAGATTACATAGGTATAAGAATAATGCTAATTGCTTCTTTTGCCCTTTGAGCTGAGGGAGAAGGGACAGTGTAGCAGTTAGTGAATTAATAAAGGGGCCTATATGAAATGCTTTATATATTACAACTTTTGCCAAAAGGATACTTAAACGTTCACAAAGGGAATTCTAGAAAGCCAAAAGATTTCTCCCTCCCAAAAGGCATAGAGGCCCTCTGAATTAAAGCTTCCGACCTCGAGTGCCAGGCTGCCCCTGATTAAAAACAAATGGCACATGTGCTATGGAGCATGCGTCCACCTGATTTATGGCTTGGAAAATTAAGTTACTATTACTTATGGGGTTTGGAAGCAAAGGCCCAGTGCAATAGCTAATTGAGAGTAGTGAAGGGGTATATACTGAAATTGGAAAAATATATTTTTGAGAATGGCTGAGTGAAGACATCCGGGTATGTAATTAAATGGCCTTAAACACACACACACACTCCCAACAACCTCTTGTATAAATGATCAAACAATTGCAATGTGTTGGTTTTATTAACTGGTCTTCTGCCATTAGCTCCATCAAGCTGGGCACTGAGTTGACCTTCATTGTTGACTGGCTATAGTAAACATTAAAATTTTCATTATGGCATGTCTTATAATAATGATGTATTAGTTAGAAGAAGATGTATTTTGTAGTTCTTTGATAACTGAAAACAATTTGAAATGTAAGCACTTACCAGGTTTTGATAAGCTACATAGATGTCTTCTAAGTTCTTTATAATCATAAAGGTATATTTTGATGACTTTTCTGACAATTCTTATTTAAATTTCAGAAGGAATTTTATTTTCGTAGGAGTTAGGGTCCAGGAAGTTCTGCTTATAAAAGGTCAAATGCTGGAAGACATGGTAGGGGTTATGAAACATAGCACCCTTGCCAGGAGCTCTCATTCCAGCATAAATCCTCTTTCCAAGCAGCTCAAAACACTGCAGGGTAAGAAACTAAGAAATTATTTATTTCTTGGAGTTAGGCTATGAATATATAAGTCATAAAATTGATGACATATGTACAGCTATTTTATTTTTTATTGTACAATCCAAGATTCCAGGTTGCTTGATAATAACTGCTAAATATTTTTTAAATCGAAGTGTGATCCTGTCTAATAATAATAAAGACTATTTCATCACCATTGAACTTGGTTACTGAGGATATATGTATATACTTATTCAAATACAATGAAGAGCTATTTTACTGCCAGCAGTGCTGAGTTTGCGGAATCCTGGTCTAGAGAGACTTTTAACTATTCAGAATGCAGTTCATTACCTCAATAAGTGTTACTTCACAGACATGTAAAGCAAATTGGAGTGTTTACTATTTATTACTCTAAGACACCATCTATAAAAATCAATTAACACATAATTTTTTTCAGGAGCACATTTATTGTTTAAAATGAGATAGAGCTGTATAGATTTCAATCAAACAACAAAAAGAAAAGCCAGTGATTACACCATCTGGAGGAGAAGTGCCTGCCTAGCATGGCACTTTGCTCGCAATAGGGACTCAATAAGTAACCTACTGAAGAATTTTTTTTTAATTAGTTATTTAAAATATATGATGATAAGCCTTCTCTAGAATTTTTATAATTTGTTTCTAATACAGACCGAAAATGTCCAACAGGAAGAAAAACTTTCCTAAAGAAACTAAATCCTCATCATTCATTCAATTAAAATACTATTAATAAAAAACTGGTTTTAAGGTGTGGACTTGGTTGAAATAGAAGCTAGTTCCATGGCACTTTTAGTCACAGAGTTACTTCTTTGGTGAGCTACAACTACTGTTTCTAAACTGGAAATATTTGGGGGACCTTCAGGGGAGTGCCCCACTACGGCTTTCTCGGGTCCCCAAGCCCCAAGCAAGTTTTTCCTCAGGACCCACTTTTCTCTCTCAATCACTAGTAAGAATAAAGTCTCCACTTCAGCACACAGCCCGAGGTAACAAAGATGTTTCACGCCCGCTAATTAGGGGATGGCAGGCACCCCATCTGACCCCTGTGATGAAAAGCACATGGTTAATGAATTGTTTGGTCACACTTCCTGCCATTCGGATTCAGAAATGCTCACACATCAACTGCCCATCCATGGTTCCCTAACCTTTTGGGATTTCTGGTCACGAATTTTAAGGAGGGCAGGGAAGAAGGGGAAGCCAGAGAAACTGCTGTGATGGAGAGAAAGAGGTCCAGAGAGAGAGATCAAGAAAGAGATTGTCTCTGGAATAGAAGTTTTCAGACTTTCACTGAAGTCTCTTTCTCTCACACACATGAACATAAAAACTGAACTGTTATTAAGCAATGAAATATTTCATATATCTAGATGTGTATAAATATATGTTTAAACTGTGTTTCACACTCTCCTGGTTGCTTTGCTTAAATCATTGATTCCAGACTAGCATAATTTTTATTATAAAGGATAAAATGTATACGAAATAAGAGAATTAAAATTTCAGATAATAAGGTTTGAAATGGAAGTTAAAGATGTTGTAAAAAAAGAAGTTCTTTTTTTCTATATTATAACTCCTTATCAATGACATAGCTTAATAAAGGTATACAGACTAACATTTCTTTCCATGGGCAATAATATTAGCAATATTTTTTTTCTGGCAGAATTATCTGTATTTGGGAACAAATTAATGACTGCCTGAGGAAAGTTAAGAGTAAGCCAAAGATGAAAAAAATAACTGCATGATGAAAAATGCATCACACAAACTTAGGGAATTTTTTAGGAGATTTCACAAAAACAACTAAGCTTAACTTCACCTGTAAACCATGACATGGAGTGCTGAGAAGTTTCAATTTATTCATTATTTATAAAAGAATGAATAAATAAAATAAATTATGCTTTGAAGGGAGATGTTAAATTGGATGAAAACAAATCCCAAAACATCCAACCTAATATCTGCTTGTTTCAGCCAGTTGAACCATCAGAAATTGCTGAGTCTATAGGTCGACATTAAAAAGTAAATTTATATGGTTTTTCTTGTAGCATCATATGTAAAAGAAAATTACTTAGAAATTTTTAAAAATATTTCCCCTTATTTCCTAAATTATCAGTGAGAGAATCTTCAATGTTAAATCCTTATCTTCCCCTACCATCAGTGTAGATTGACATCTTTTTAATAATTTCTGCATTGCTAAGCATTTAACATGGATTTCATTTCAAGAAAGAACCAGTCATTTTTGGGTCAGTTGGGATCACATGGAGAGTGGGGCTGGGATCTCCGACACCATAAATGGACAAAGGAGTGGGCTCAGAGCAAAGGGAAATCAGCAACAGCCAGAACTCACATAAAACTCACATAGCCAGGCTCTGTTCTCCTTTATCGACATATATTTACTCATTTAAATCTCACCACAACCCAATGAGTGACATCATTATTGGCCTCGTTTTACAAATGTAGAAATGTTTGCAAGGACCTGTTAAGTAACTTGCCACGGTCACAAAATCGTGGATGTTAAACAGGATTCACACCTAAGCAATCCAGCTTCAAAGTCCACGAACTTAACCTGGGTGGGGTAATGCTCCCCAAATGGCAGCCCGTCCTTCCATATATTTCCTTTTTTCTGGCTTACATTCCCTTGTGGCATGGTCGCCCTCCTGGTGAGTATATCTGCATGGGCTCATGTGTCCACAGTTTGTCTTCTCATGCCAGAATGTAAGGTTCCCCACAGCATGAACCATGTCTATTTTATACATTAAAACGTCCTCTGGGTCTAACATAGGAGATGCTAAATAAAAACTTGTTGGAATAAATTATTGCATGAATGAATGAATGCCAGTGTACCCCACTCTAAGAAGCAAAGGAAGTTTCAGTGCGATAACTCATCAAATCTCGGATGAAGTTCTCAATCAAAGGAAAGACAGAACATGTAGGGTTGGAGGGCAAGCCTGAGGACATTTCCCAGGGGTAGCCTTGGGAGTGGGCCGAGGAGGGCACATTTTATGTCCAGCCAGGTGGAGAACACAGAGTGCCATTTTTGTCTGTGTGAGCGGTCCTTGCCGCCACTGCCACCACCGCGAGGACAGCCTGGCCTCTGAGCCGCTTTCCAGTAGAGCTGATGGGCCAACTCATTCACACTCAACCGTGGATGCGCTTCCGCATGACTGACCAGGATTCAGGTTTTGTCCTCTGACTCCACAGCAAAAACGTTTTCCCATGAAATACAAATGGCCCAGGCAAGGAGTGAACCATGTCTGGGTGCTCGTTATGACCCAAAAGGGTCCAAACTAGCCAAAAGGGGAAGAGGGGAAGACATGCTGGAGAGTTTTCACCATGCAGGGAGGAGAGAGAAACAGGTGGGAGCTTGTATAATTGGATGCGAATTGTCCACACAAACTTAAATGCGAGCTATTTAAACACATTTACACTTTTCTGGATAATGGTTCCCATTGTTTATTAAAGTTGCAGAGACAGCAAAGAAAACCAGCGTTAGGCAAAATAGGATGAAGGGCATTTCCCTTGTCCATTTTTTACATGAAGTGAAACATAAGTGAGCACAGTCTAAAGAGCCACAGTTAGTACAAAGTGGGACGAAGCATGGGAGGTTTTCTCACTGACTGCCGACTCCAGCGCAGACTCAGATGTACGCATGCCTACAGATGTTTATGTGGGGGGGGGGGGATCAGAATGTGGGTGTCGGTGCCCATTTCCACACAGGCTTCTAACAGCAAGAGGAGGGATATTATAGTTGGAGAGTTACTTATCCCTCTCTTGGTTCAGAGGAAGGAAACCTCGCCGTGTGTGTGTCCACATCAAGCTGCATTAGAAGTTGGGTCTCTGTGCGGTTTCTTAACCCTCCCCCTGTCCCAGAGGGAACGTGATGCTGGGAATGAGCCCAGGGGACAGCAGAGTCTCAGGTTCATTCCGCGCTCTTGCCCTCCCACCTCTCAGCAAATAGCCACTGAGCCCCTTTTAGATACCAGTCAAGCCCGCCCCACTCACCTAGGATACAAAGATGACTTGGAAAGGGTCCCTGCATCATAAGTTTACTGTAAAGAAACTTTTCACAAAATGGGAGAAGACAGACTAGTTAAGAATTATGACTAAGGTCACTAACTATTGCAATTAAAATACTACAAGTGAGCATGGGAGCCCAGAGGGAAGGGCAAGGAAGCCTGGGTGGAGGTTGGAAGCTGGGGGCCTTAGAGCCAGAGGGGAAATGAAACTGTCCCTTTGAGGCTCGATATAATAGGGAAGACTTTTAGACAGGTTGCCAAGTCTACATATGGCCACAGTCGCTGCCCTGCCCAATCTGTTCCATCTGAATGTGTCATTGCTGGTGAAGAGTGACCTCAGAGGGAACTGCCTGAGCTCACAAGAGATTGAAGAAGTTACGCCTGTGAGGGTGGACTCTTGATCAGGTAGGTAGGATAGCAAAGCATCTAGGAAATAGCATAGAGACCTAAAAACGAGCAGCAATCGGTGACATCACAAGGAATTCAGTACTTCTGAGGAGGGAAGGTGGAAAGCATCACAAAGGACCACTAAAAATTCAAAGTGACTCTTGAAAATTAATCATATTGGTTTTGCTGCTTCATGCTCATTGGTAATAGATCTCAAACAGGCTTTTTTTTCCCCCATATTTTTAACACAGGGTCTAGATTAGGGTTGTCAGATAAAATATAGGACACCCAGTTAAACTTGAACTTCAGATGAACAATGAACTTTTTTTTTAGTATAACTATGTCCCAAATATTGCATGGGACATACTTACATTTTTACAAAATGGCTTTTTATCTGAAATTCAATTTTTTCTCCATTTTTTTAAATTGTGGCTACATATATATATATATGGCAAAATTTCCCATGTTAACCATTTTAAGTGTACACTTCTGTGGTAGTAATTAGTCAAACGTTGCACTACTATCATGGCCATCCATTACCAAGACCTTTTCATGACCCCAAACGGAAACTCTGTACCCATTAAGGGAAAGCTCCCCATTCTCCCCCTCCTCCTTCCCAGCCCCTGCTAACCTCTAATCTACTTTTTGTCTCTCTGAATTTGCTTATTCTAGATGTGAAATTCAAATTTAACTAGATGCCCTGTGTTTTTACTTGCTAATCTAGGAATCCTAGCCTTCATTACTAATAGCCTTCCTTTTCCATCCTGTAACTTGCCAATTTGACATTCAGACTCATTCAAAAAGCCTTGAGGAGTTCTGGTGAGGGCACAATAACTTCTTTTAACCCACAGATCTCATCCTGTTTAGTCTGTCACCCGCTTTCCACTCTGATATCACCCCTTCTTTTCACTCCACTCCTTATCCTTGGGGCCACTCTGCTAGCCATCCTGACACTGGGTGGGGAGGCAAGTGGGTGGCTGGACAGGTGGCCCTGGGAAATTGGAAGCTGAGTGGGAGAGAGTAGGAAGGTAGAGAGAGAATAAATTGTCAACAAAGTGTCAACAGCCTGCTAGTGGAAGGTCAACAACGACAATGACTGCGTCACTTTAATACAAAGGAGAAGTGTGTGCCCTGGACCATACACATGCCAGCCTCGCTCAGATCTGTCAAGGCTCCCATACAACCAAAAGCTGGCAGGGCAACCCATTGACACCATTCAATTACAGCACACATGAGGTAGCTACTCTGGACATATTTTGGCCAAGTACAAACTACAGTATTCCTCACAGGCATCTATTACAAACTTCAGAACCCTTAGCTGCCAGGGTTGCAAGCAGTTGACACCTTTGCAACAAAAGTTTCCATCCTTTCTAATCCAACCACTGATCCCTGAATTAGCGTCACAGGAGTCTTCAGAATAGAGGGAGAAGGAGTCCTGAGCTCACCAGAGGCATTCCGACCCCATCTTCCAACAGAGAATTAAAATTTTAATCTGATTTGACACAGTTATTTGGGGAATCCGCAGACTTGTCATGAGGCAGATGATTAAAGCGGAACTAAGGGATTTGAGTCTGTCTTTTGTGAAGAAAATTAAAAAAGAAGCTAGAGGAATTTTAGGGCTGCTTTGTTTCTCTTTTTACATATCCCACATAGGGAAATTGCTCTCTAGAAGGATGGCAATGTACGTGGTTCAAATCGCCGGGCTGGACATGGGGGTGGGGTGGGGAGTAGATGATAAAAGATCCTTTCTCTCAAGTTGTTAGTGAGTAGACGGCACATATTTTTTGTGTTTTTTTTTTTTCCTTTTGTCACTGGCCAACTTGACTAAAGGACTTACAGAAAATGGTGAAATGGAATAATTTACTTTCTTTTACCCAGATCCATTAAAAGCAATAATTAAACTTTGGTGAAAAGGGCAAGAGCTTTAGGGATGCACCACCAGCAAACACTGTGCATGTTTGTGATTCGTGTTGAAATCCACATGATCTAAGATGGTTTCTACTTCTTTAATTATAGAAACAGCTTGTGCTGATCAATCTCTAAAAGGCCGATTCAGACGGCATCTTGTCTGCCAGCTTCAGGAGCAGTCTGCTCCTGGGAGGAGAGGGGACACGTGTCTGTCTGTGAGCCACTCTGTGTTTTCAGCTCCTCTTCCTTTGCCTTTACACATTCTCCCAGATTCCCTCTTTTTTCCCTTAGGTGCTTCAGGATGATAATTGAATAAGATCAAGATCCTTACTCAGATAAGTACAGGATTCACCTTTGGCATCTGAATATTTTTTCTGCCCGGAGCCCAAGCAGATACCAAATGTTTAAGGACCAAAGAATAGCAATCATTCCTCCCACCAGCCAGCCACACTAGGAAACCAGAACGCTGTGTGTGAGGGACGACTGATCTCATCTGGGAAGCCAGCAGAGGGCTTTCTTCTTAGGCAAGAGTCAGTAATGTCATGAAACTCAAGCAGCACATGGGACAGGGAGGGGGAGGCATGCCCTGAAATCCTGAAATTGCAGATGAGCTTTTTATAGGAGCCCTCCCACTCTTTGTCTGAGAACCCCATTATGTCCCCTGCCAAAGAGACACCTCAGACCAACAGAGAAGTGCTGTTCTACCCTGGGTACAGAGACTTCCAGGCCAGACCTGCCACCAACTTGGATTGTGACCTTGGGCAAATCACATAAACTCTTGGGACTCTAAGTCACCATCTATAAAACAGGAATAATGCCTTCTGCACCTCCCAACCCCACAGAGTTGTTTTAAGGGCAGAATGTTGAGATCATCTCATTTAAAAGCACCCAAGAGTAAAAACAATGCAATTTAGGCATTATTATCATAATTATTGTCATTATTCTTATAACAGTATCAATACCCATTTATTGTGCCAATGCACAGCTATCATGTAGTTCCCACCCAATACCCCGCCCCACATACCCCATCTTGTAATGTACCAGGCATGTTCCCACCTTAAGGCCCTTCGCTGACTGTTCCCTCTGCCCTATAACCTCCTGGCTACCTTCTTCACCTCCATCCAGAGCTGCCCAAATGCTGTCTTCTTGATGACACTTGCTCTGACTATCCTATTTAAATTTCAACCCACCCCACCACCCCCAGCATTTCTGATACTCCAGATGCTGCTACACATTTTCCATAGAATTTACTGCTCTCAACACACTATAAAATCTTAATATAAATGTAATCATAGTTACATATTAAATTGATATAATTAAACCTATCATTTACTATGTTTATGATCTATTGCCTGTCTCCACTTCACAAGGACAGAAACATTTGTCTCTTTTGCTTATTAAAATATACCAAGCATACTTAAGACTGTGCCTAGCACAAAGCAGACATCCAGTGAATACTCATTAAATTAGGTAAGTAATTAAAAAATAAACCTGTGGGAATTCAATGCATTTCGGCTATATAAGCTCTATGTTCTTCAGTCCAGAATTGAAAGCCATCCACCATATAGTGTAATCTAACTTTCAGGTTTTATCTTCCTCTTTCCTTTTATTGTTTCCCCTTTTTAATATATACACATTCCAGCTAATCTGGATTGCCCACAGTTGTCCCAAATACTCCACAGAATTATATAAATTCTGCATAACTTCATCATCCTGTATTTTTTCCTTAGATTGTTCCCCAAATGTTTTCATTTCAAATCTTATTTATCCTTCAAGTCCAAATGATTTTTCTTCTGAGAAGCCTTTCTAGATTTCCAAAGTAGGACATAACCTTACCTTCCTCTTAACTCAGTTAGCATGCAATTTATGCCTCTAGTAAGACCCTTTTATTTCACGTAGCACTAAAGTCATTTGAGTGCCTACCCGCAAGCTCCCACAATGAACTTACAACATGGTCAAGGAGCTGGGAGCTGGGAGTTCCTTTAGGACAGATGTTTCTGTCTTCTCCACATTTGTAGCCCCCATGCAATCAAGCACAGTTTTGTACCTAATTGCTTTCAAAAACTATTGAGTAAACAGCATTTCCCAATGTGTATGTATTGGGAGTTGGGGGTGGAAATTACATGGTAGCTGTGCATTGGAAAAATAAATGAGTATTGATACATTATGAAAATAATGACAACAATTATAATATCAATGCCCAGAAGCTGGTGGGTTGTCTTGGCTCCCTCATGCCCTGCTTTCAGGGCCATCTGAAAAATCTACAAGATGTCCTTGAGTTCTTCTCAACTTAGTTCCCTATTCATTTCCTTCCCTCCAGATTTGAACCCCTAAGAGTCTTTCCCAGTTGAAGAGCTATTTGCTTTTTCTATCACTTTTTGAAATGAGAATAAACTAAGTCTTTGGCAATCACTGTGCACCCTTGTAGCTTTCAAGGTGGATAAGTCTTGCTCACATCAAAGAAACAGGGTGTGGTTAAAACTTAGGGAAATTTTTTCCTTGAACAGTCTGACAGCTAACTACCTAAGGACTAGTTAGCAACTATCTATTATGTTTTCAGTACTTGTTGACTTGGAAGCACATGATGTCCTTGACAGCCTGTGCTTCCAACTGTAGGATTTCTAAAGTTCTTTCCAAACACTTGAGTTGTATATTTCAGTCAAAATGTAAAATACCATTACCTAATATAGAATTCCAACTTGGGAAATCATTAGTTGAAAGAACTCTAGAAGCTTGTGTTAGGAGATTAACATTATAAATGTTATGATCCTGAAAACCCAGAGAGTTCTTAATTTTCTAGAAATAGCTGACTTTTATAGTACATGTTAAAGATCTAATATGTAGAAGTTCTCTCCTCAATTAAGTTCTTAAGTTGACCTTGATGAGCAATGTCCAAAAAACAAATTAAACAAAATAAGATCTGCTGTAACTCTTAAGAATAAGAGGCAGTGTTTTCAGGAAATGAGGACCAGGTTAGGCCAGGAAGTTTAAATTCTAACCCTGTACGAATTGGGGTGATTAACATATCATTTTTAATGTTCAAAAATTTAATCTGTAAGAAGAAAGGCCAAATTAAATCATAACCATCCTTGAGGTAGGGCCTGAATTATGACCTTCGGTGAACTCAAATTTTACTATGAATTTGGATTATATTCCATAACCTTTCTTCAGTTCATGGAAATCCCATTGGCGATTTCTTGAGTACTCAGATTGGAGAGAGAACAAAAAGCCAGGAACACATAGCTCTGTACAATGACCAGCAAAATGGTCTCAGGATGCACCATTTCTATGAGGAACCACAATTGTGTACAAGGTACTCTGATCATCCCAATGTCTTCCATCCCTGAAGCAGAGACACTTAGACCATCCATCAGAAGGTGCTATGACAATGACAGTGAACACACACAAGACATTGTGATGGCAAAGGATGTCAGTAGAGCAAATGTACGCCTGTGGGTCACACTATGTCACCCCCCAGCTATCTTGAGAGGAATAACATATAAACTACAATAATCATGCAGATGCTTTTGAAACCATAAACACAGTGAAAATGAAGTAAAGGGAATTGACTACTGTTTCACAAGATGGGACATCTGTTCTGCATTGTTGAAGCATTCTTGTCCTAACAAACCCAATTTTCTATGAAGTTATTCAAAATAAAGAAATCTCCTGAGTACCTCCTCAGTAAATGCCACAAACTGCTGACGTAGGCATTGCCTAACAGCTTCTAGAAAAACCTGTCAGCTTCCATTCACGATGGGTTGAGAATCCACAGGCTGTAGACAGATGACCACATCACCCAAGCAACCTGTCCATGAGGAAAAAAACCAAAACCTAGACAGATCATAATGAAGTCTGTTAGTTTAGGAAATTTTTTCTGAGTGCAGTATTTTCTTTTTTGTTTTTAATTCCACTTGGCCAACCTCATCAAGCTCTAGGTATGCAAAGCAAATTGAGTAATTAAGAGTTGCCCCACAAAAGTTTTCAAATACATGGAAAATCAAAACTATCATTAAGTTTATAGCAATCAAATCTTGCTGGCTGGTAAACTCCAACAGAGGATCATGCCCAGGGCAATAGAAATAATAGTAATAATCATGTACAACCCCAGGCAACCAATAATTTATGTTATATCTCTATATATTGACCTTTTTTTTTGACATTTCTTATGAACAGAATTATACAATATGCACTATTCCACACATGACTTTTGCATGTATCATTATTTTGTTCCTTTTTATTGCCAATTTTACGGGATGCTCCACGTTTTGTTTATTCATTTACCAATTGATGGACATTTGGATTATCTCCACTTTTGGCTATTATGAATATGGCTGTCATGAATATTCATGTGTAAGTCTTTGTGTGGACGTATGTTTTCAATTCTCTTGTGTAAATACCTGGGAATGAAATTACTGAGTCACATGGTAAATTTATGTTTAACTTTGTAAGTAACTGTCAAACTATTTTTCCAAGCTGGGTGAACCATTTTACATTCCCAGCAGCAATGAATGAGGCTTCCAGCTTCTCCGCACCCTCACCAACACTGATATTATCTGTCTGTATTATATTTGCAAGGGTTTTTATTTTATTCGAGGAGTTGTAGGCTTAGAGAAAAATCATGCAGAAAATACAGTTACCTTATAATCTCTCACACATACAATTTTCCCTATTATTTATATTTTGCATTTCTGTGGCATCTTTGTTACAATTGATGAAAAAATAATGTTACAATTATATTTTTAAATATAGTCTATAGTTTACATAAGGGCTCAGGAGTTTTGAAACTCAGAACTCCTTTGGGTCCACATATATCTGGATATTCTTCATGGATAAGTATAATCAGCAAAAATAAATGTTATTGATAAATTACTATAAGTTTGTATTGACTTGTAGACCTATTTGATATTCAGTAATAATTTCCTCTATTGCATCACAAGTCCACAAATTCAACCTGTGACTTGCATCACCATTTGAAAACAAGCTATTGTTCATCTATCTGCCTCAATATTTAGTCATCTGCAGTATTACCTAGTATGAAATATGTTCGGTTGCGCCCAAGAAAATCCAGAAGTAGTGAAAGAAGAAATGACAAACCAGAGTTTTTCAACAGACACAACAAAATCATGTAACCTGATGTTTTTAAAAAGGAAATGGAAAAAGCTCAAAACCATAGCAGCAAAATCTAGGCTGCCTAGCCCAACTTCACTCTCAATTTACCAGTTACCAGTGGCTCCACCGGAATAAAAAGATTAGTCATTACTGAGTGGAAATTTTGTTGAAGGAAAAATAAATACACTTATGGAATCTTGTGTCCAGACCATAAATTACTTTACAAGTGACAATTAATTAGGATAAATAACACATGCATAAGGGAGTTCTACTTCATCTTGTAGCAAAGCTTTATTAAATCTAGTTATTTCTTAAGGATGTAACATTCAGGGGAAAGTACTGGGACCCTGGAGAGTTTTTAAAACAAAGACTACTTATACACTCTGGGGGAAAAACTTTTGCTTAAGCCACTTAGAAACGCAGCAGAATTAATCTAATGGATTTGCCATATGTAGTCAAAAGTGCATCCTCTTTGGCGACATGGATTAAGTGTAACACTTCCCCCTTGATTTTAGGACATTTATTGGTACTTTTGCCACCCTATAATCTCCAACGTCCACCAACATAGAGTGGCAATAATGGTGGACTCTTTAGTTTGAAGTTCATCCAACAAACGTTTTTTGAATACCAAGTATATTCCAGGCATTGCACCTCCTAGAATTTTAAGTATGAGTATTTTCTATAGTTGTGTCATAGCACTGAGGTTGCTGGCAGTGGGTGGTAACAGGGTTGGGTGTAGGAGGTAGTAAAACTAAAAGATAAAATAGGAAATTAAATCATGGGACCTTTGTAAAATAAGATGAACTCCCAATCCCTAGTTTTGTGACATCATCAGTCACTCCACTAAACACTTCGTTGATGTTGGGATGTTCTCTTCTCCCCAAATCCAGACCTGTTCCAGGTATGGCCAATTCCCAAGCCATCAGGCCAAGTGCTATTTCCAGCTCCAACGGCTCCCTTGTTTTGGGAATTCAGCCCAGACAGGAAACCAACCGGTCTGGGAAGATTCAGTTAGATCCCAAAATCACATGCACATGTAGGTGCAAGCCCTTCGAGGCAGTAAGGGACGCTTCAGTCAATCGCCATGTACCACTCAAGAAGGGAACAAGCCCGGCCATTGTTTCTCCAGATGATCAACACCATTTAGTAAAGAGAGATGCATATAAGCGCATGTGTTCATGTGAGCGTATGAGGGGAGGCTCTAAAAGCTATGCCACAAATCCTGCTGTTCTTCTCCGTGCAGATCCTCCATGGATTGCCATAGGGGCTTTGAGGAGAGCTTAGAAATAGCTGTTTTAGGAGCATGTTTGTAGACTGATAAAAACTCATGGACAGAGTTTTGTTCTAGGATAGGAGAACCTCTTTGATGAGCTCTTGACTTCATTATCTTCTGTTATGAGGGAAAGAGCTTACTTGAGGCTCAAGTTAAATATATCCATCTGGCATGTCTGGTCCTCTTTGCTCACAGTGGCTCTGGAGATAGAAAAGGAGAGAGTGAGAGGAGTAGGACTCATCAGATCACCCAAAAGTATATGTGATATTTGGGACATACTTATACTAAGAAACTATTCCTTGTTTACCTGAAATCCAAATTTAAGGGTCTGCTGTACTTTTACTTGGCAGTCCTACTACTGATGTGTATTGCTCACTCATCCTCATGCTTTAAGCTCTTCATAGGCACTGCTTATCTGCTTGATCTTTATATAACCACAGGGTCTAGTCCTGGCTGGACTGAGTAGATAATCTAAGAATGCTCATTGGATGAATGATTGATGTAACCTAAATCTTTATTTCTTACAAGTCCTATATTTTATGTAAAAAAAAACCCTCAAATTGTAGTTTACTGGGGAAATAAATGACACAGAACTTTCAGTTGCATGTGTTAAAATCAGACTATTTAATACAGTAGTTTTTTTCAAGGTTGGCAGGTCAGTACCTGAAGTGAAATGAATTATTCTCCTGGAGTAGGAACCCAGAAGTTTCATGGAACAATGAATAGCTAAAATGTGTTGAATGGTAACTATGTGCCAGTATATATTTATATCAACATTTAAGTTCTCACAAAACCCTAAAAGGTAGGAGTCTAGCCCTGTTTCACAAAAGAGGAAAGTCAACCACAGAGAAGTTAGGTAATTTTCCCAACATCACACAGCTATTTAGTAGAAGACCTAGAATTTGAACCCAGACAGTCTGGCTCCAAAGCTGGTCATAACTATTCTGCTACAAAGCATCTCAAATATAATGATACTATGTAATCAACTAGGCCAACTCCACTGCTTTTGCTTCAGGAAATAAGTGAGCTCTTTGTGATCTTCTATGACTCAGCCCCCTTCCTCTAATAGATAATACTATACTTAAACAGACACTGTCAGTGGAGGCCCCTCCTTCCACAACATCATACCCTGGCTTTCCAAAAGACAGCAACATCCAGAGAGGAAAGTCTCAGTGTGAATTACCTCCCAGATTTAAGAGCTTTGGCAGTAAACCCTCCCTCCCTCAGAAGAGAGGACAGAGTAGAAAGTAGGAGCAATTAATACAGTATAAGAAGGCTTCTTTTTCAAACTTTTGAGTTTTGGGCAGGGAGGGTGGTTATCAGGGTATTTAGGTCTCTCAGAGACTGTAAGATCATATCTGGTAGGTAATCAGAAACCCAGAAATCTGGACATAATTCTTTTTATTAGAGATGACTCAGGTTATTTTAAGTGACTCATAGCATCTATGTTTTGGGCAAAATAGTATTTTTAGAAAGTGCACTAAATGCGTTTTATGTTGAAAACTATAAAAGTAATGGGCATCATGCTATTTTATTTGCATTTGATAGATATGTAATGTGTCTTTGCTATACAGTTTAAATCTAATATTAGGGTGATGACAAGTTGAGAAGACTTGACCCACAGAACTGGAATTGGAAATTATTAACTGGGAAAATTGAATTTGGCTTGAATGATGACTGGAAGGAGCAGAGGTGGGGTTGAATTAGCATTTTGGAAAGCCAATTCATCTGCTGTAATAAGCCAGTTTCATGGGGGAAAATGTAGTAAGGTATGAGATCTTTTGGTTAGAAAGAAGGAGAAGCTACTATAAAAGGCTGCATGGTTTAACATCAAGAGACATTTCCAGAGAAGGTTGCTCACACTTCTTCCCAAAATATTTTTTTTCAGAACCATTTTTAAAGAAAACTAAATAATTCGCCACCTATAATGATTTGGGTAAAATTCCCACTAGTCAGAAGGATGCTTTATTTTCCAAGAGTCTTTGAATTTCGTATCAAAGGGATTTCAGTTTACCATACAGGGCATGAAGTTTCGAAAATGCAACTCAAGTGTTTCCTTAGGGAAAAAAAAAAATGGTCATGATAATGACTGTTTATTAGTTTCTGGTCCATCATCTATACCCGCAATAACCCACTAGAATTTGTTGCCCTGGGACTTAGGAAACACAGCGGAGGGATCTACTATGCAGAAACATTGAAAAGCTTTGGAAATAGTTTCAAAACAGACTACCAAAGGCCTCAAACCACGCTGCTCTTGATAGCTTTACTATTGCCAGGATCAAGAGATGCCTGTTCTATTTCCCCACTGCCACTCTGCCTATAGAGTCTTCTCACAGCGAGGTCCAGCAGATGCGAGCAAACCTAGACTCGGCCCCGTCCGCTATGTAGCCCAGGTGTGTAGACGTCTGTGAGTCAGCCAGATCTGCTGATCCCTTGCATCTCATCAGGATGCAAATCCTCAGACGGGCACACTCAGCTTGTCTCCTGGCCTGGCTGGGGCAGGGTAAAGTGCTGGACAGCACACAGGTCAAGCTCAGATCGTGACAATGCAGGATTTCTGTGCCTTTGCCACCCCGTTTGAGGTGAGGAGACCCTTTGGTAACCTAATTGAAGCAGATTTGACTAGGGGATGACACCCTTTATGTCTTGGATCTGATGTACTCTCAAGTCAAAATGATCACCTCCTTAAGAAATGTCAAGAAAATTTTACCCAGGTATCACTCATAGGGGGAGGGAGGAGTGGTAAATGGGAGAGGGTGGTGGATGGAAGGAGAAATAGGAGAGAAAAACGTGAGAGCCGGAGAGAAGTTCACAGAAGCCCTGGTCTCTTCGAGGCTCTGCACCTGTGCCAGAGCACGCAGAAGCTCTGTTTCATTAAGAGCAGGGGTTGGGCAAGGTTCCCTCCTGCTCGCTGGACCAACACGCTTTTCTGTCATAGCTACCATAGGGAAGGAAGGCGAAAGCTTCTCTGGCATCACAATTTAGACGAATTTACACTTCATTGTGCAAGATTAGTGTGTGTTCTACTTTGCTCAGTTCCAATCTGTTCTGGCCACATAACTGTTTTTTGTTTTCTTTTCTTTTCTTTTTTCATCCTTTTTCCTCATTTTGGTATGAACAGGGAGGAAAAGAGAGACGAGAGAAAGAAGGCAAGAGAGAACGAACACAGGCTCCTACAGACAATAATTCTGCTTGCCTCCCGTTGAACTTGGTACATTTCCTATATGTGTACAATGATTTGGAATTTGACTTTGGAATTCTTGATTCACTGTGGTTTCAGATATAATGGGAAAATAAGGGAGGGCCCGACCTGACTTAATTTTTAAAAAATAATTTTTAAAAACTTATAAAAGGCTGAATTCAGCACAAACAGGACTATTTTGGTTACCATCCACAAAATAAACCCTTGTTTCCTAAATGCCAATTGACCTCACTTCAGTGTTGTATCCATCAGATTATCCAATGTCTTGAACCTCAAAAAGAATATTAACAGAATATTGCAGAATAGATCGATTAGAGACAACAGTGATGCCTCTGAAGTGCCTTAAGATCCCATGATCAGATGATTCATGGCATAACCCTCTTTTACATTTATCAGTGCTTTTGCCAGTGAGACAAAATAATCCCTATTTCAGGATGACTCTGCTGTATCAAGATGCAAACCAGAGAAAAAGAAAAATAGCAAACCTGGAAAATATAAATCTCATCTGGGCAGTTGGCATTAGAAAAGATTGTAATATTTAACAACAAAAAAAAATCTAAATAAATAAAGCAGGCTATAAGACTTAAGCTGAAACCAGAAACAATTGCCCAAGGGTCTTATCAGGTATGATCCGAGCCCTGAGATGGAGGTAGAGTGAGTGAAGTAAGCGAGCTATAAAATCAGATTCTCAGAGCATACAAAGCCACCCTTCTCAAGTTCTTATTCATTTGGAAAGGGTCTGCTGCATTTGGGATTATTTGACTTTTTAAAAAATGGTGACTATTATCTACATTTTACTTAAAAGTATAGAGAGATATGTATACATCTATAGCTCTACAAATACACATTCCAAATAAATTAGGAAATGATGTAATTAGTTTAACATGGTGGTTGCAATCATTTGACCCAAAAAAAATAAAAGGAAGAAAGCTCTAACTGCCTGTTTCTGGCTCTTTAACAGGGAATTTAAAAGACTCAATGCAAGTTTGCTCTGTTAATGCCTTCTGCTTTTGGAAATTGACCTCCATCCTGATCGTCCATCCATCCTGATAAAAAATGACTGAAATTGATTTGTCTTAGTGTCTGAATTGGAGAACAAATCAGAAAAGTTTTGGATACTCTCTGCCATTGGTGATACACAGACAAAAAAATAAATCAGAGGGATTAAAAGAAAAGAAAAGAAAAGAAAATTACAGTGTTATACAAGAAAAAGGTGATGTATTTCCACCAGTCACCAAGATATTTCCAACCTGATCGTGTCACTAACCATCATACAATGGGTGTGGCATAAATAAAAAATGTAAGCCATTTTACCCGATGAATGTCCCATATCCTAGACCACATCCAACCTATGTGCAGTGCATAGGGTACTTCTTAAGGGAGATGCAAGAACTCCTAAGCTCTCTTCCACTTGCATCAAACTGAACCCTAAATCCTTTTCTGAAGAACTAATTTGAGAGAGCACCCTGAAGTCTCAGGAAAATATCAAGAGGATGTAGAAGTTATACATTGTTTTTTTTCCTCAATGTGTTTAATTGTATGATAGTTATAAAAACTTTTCTGCACCCATATTCACATTAGTAATTACGAAACAGTGATTCCAAAAGAAATGGCACTTAATTGATATCAATCAGTCAATGAGAGAAGTGTGAAGTTTTATTTTGATTGGATTTCTCAGTGACCCCACAACTCAATGGCATGATGAGATGCCTACACACACACACCCCAACTAACCCAACACTGTTGTATGCTGAAATAGAACAAGACAGAATAAATTCTAAACCAGCTATTTCCTGGGTGTTAACCCTTCTGAGTCCTGTGCTGGCTCCTAGGGAAAAGCTGGTGAACGAGACAGATGCGTTCATTGGTTTTATGGATTTTACATTTAGAAGGTGAGAGAGGCAGTGTATTAGTCAGCCAAAAGGGTGCTAATGTGAAATACCAAAACTGGGTTGGTCTTTATAAAGGGTATTTATTTGGGGTAGAAGTCCACAGATACCAGGCCATAAAGCATTAAGTTTCTTCTCTCACCAAAGTCCATTGTCACGTGTTGGAGCAAGACAGCTGCCGACTTTGCCAGGGTTCAGGCTTCTGGGGTTCCTCTCTTCCCGGAGCTGCATTTCTCTCTGGGCTTAGCTCTTCTGGTTCCTCCACAAGGTCAGCTGTATCAGGCGAACGGCTCACTTCTCTTCTTCTGGGGCCTTTTCTCCAACATCAAAACTCCTTCTCAAAAACTGCCTCCTGTGTCCTTTGCCTTGTCTTTTATATTCGATTCCCCCACCCACCAAGGGGTGGGGCTCAGCGCCCTACTGACGTGGCCCAGTCAACACCCTAATCATAACTTAATCATGCCCAGATTAACAGATCAGTTTACAAGCATGATCCAATTATATTTTTGGAATTCATAATTACATCAAATTGCCCAGATGGCTACATTCCTCCCTCTGAATTCCAAAAATACATTACAATATTTTTAAAAAACTTAAATCAGTAACAATTCAAGTACAAAATCATATCGTAATCAGTTTAAAGAAATACACTTTGTCTTCAGGCAAAATCCCGTCTACTGTAGACCTCTGAAACTTACAAAACCATTTAACTGCTTCCAATACACAAATGGAAAGACAAAGGATAAACATTTTCAATATCATAAGGAGAAATTGGGATGTTAAACATGAGTCATGGGTCCTCTACAGTTCAGTAAACCTGCAGGGCATCCTCCATTGGATTTCAAAGTCTGAGAGTCATTCTTAAGAACATGGTTTCTTCTCCTTGGGGCCACATGGGAACCCACCCTTTCCACAGGCTTGCCCAATGGCCATTTTCTTGGTTCCACCCTCATCAAGCATCTGGGTGTCGACCAAGCTCCAGACCTCACCCTTCAAGAGTGTTGGGGTGATTGCCACACCTTACCCAACCTTTGGGTTAGAGTCTTAGCCCCCCCTAGTACAGTGAGGTGAAGACAACATTCCCCCTAATCTTTGGCATACAGGTTCAACCCTCTCAGAGCAACCAGATGACCACCTTGCCTTCCCTAACCTTTGGCATACAGGTTCAACCCTCTCAGAACAATGGGTTGACCACCTGGCCTTCTCTAATCCATGGGGGACAGGTACACCCCTCTCAGACCTATGGGGTGTTGACCTTAACTGCCCTAATCTTTGAGGAATGTGCTCCACCCTCCCTGCACCCTGGGGTCGCAAAACTCTCCCAGAACATCGGGTGGGGACATCCACCCTCTTCAACTGCTGGGGAAAACTCATCCTTTCTGTACATATGGGGGGGGGGGCTCCTCTCTTGGCCCAAGGAGATGTCTTAATTCCAGATCTCTGTTTCCATGGTTTTCTTCTTAAAGCTCTTTCTCCTTCGATCTTTCTTTTCCATGACCTCATTTGTCCAAGCTAGCAGTGGTTTTGTTCATACAACTCTCTCAAAAACTTTGTGGTTTAGCATGCAGGAAGCAGGGGTCCAAGCCATCAAACAGCAAGACTTTCCACAAGTCTTTCTGAGATAACTGCATCTTCAATTCTGATTTACAAACATCAAAACTGCTTCTCAAAAACTGCCTGTGTCCTTTACCTTGCCTTTTATATTCGATTCCCCCACCCACCAAGGGGTGGGGCTCAATGCCCTACTGATGTGGCCCAGTCAATGCCCTAATCATAACTTAATCATGCCCAGATTAACAGATCAGTTTACAAGCATGATGCAATTATATTTTTGGAATTCATAATTACATCAAATTGCCCAGCTGGCTATAGGCAGTAAGCAAATAATCACTCAAATTGTGATAAGCACAATAGAAGGAAAGTCCTGGGTGTTATGAGAGCATAGAGCAGAGAGACCTAATTTAGAAAAGGTAGGGAAAGTAGACCTTTCAACAAATGTCTCAATATGTTGCTGCAAAAATCTAATTTCCACTGTGGACTCAAAATCTTATAGAAGGAGCATAAAGGACAATCTCAATGTATGGGGGGAGTGGAGGTTGAGTGATTTATTAGATTTTTAATTTTTGTCTTGTTTAGAAAAAACATATTTTTCTCTAGGTAAATGGGATGCAGATATGAGTCTTTAAGAAAGCAGAGTCCACAAGAGTAAGCAGGTAGTCAAATTGAGGAATCTACCGTAAAGCAATAGAGTAATTGAAGTTGAACTTCGGCCACCAAGTGAGAAGAATTCCCCCTGCTTATATCATGATGATGGGACATCAGGTGACAGAGAATGAACCTGATCAGGAAGCCCAGTGCTGGAGGCAAATGTTTTCCATCTTTATTGCAGTTCTCAGGATCTCACGCCCTGTTTTCTCCCAGACTCATCTGTAGTCAGACTAAGTCTGTCTATTCCTTCCTGCTCTGGATTTCTGTGCAAAGCTGGGAACTGTAGCTCCTTGATGCATCATAGGTCTACTATGAATGACCTTGTGCAAGAGGGACCCAGCTGCTGGTGTTGGGGACATTATCATAATTATTGACAAAGGCTATTTTGCACTGTGAATTTCCAAATGCAGAAAAAAATGTACTCTCTTCCTATCTTATCAGTAAGAGAACCAAGACTATTACTCAGGCTTCCTGATTCTTTGCCCAGAACGCTTCCCAATGTCTTTATTTTTATTTCTGTGGGTAGCAGAGGAAGATGCGTATTTTCTTTTCCAAATTCGAGGTTTGCAAAATATTATGTGCCGCTGTTTAAATTGCAGTGTCACTTTATATAATATATTTGTATTTTTAAAAATTGACCGAGTTAAATGACGGGTAAAATATGTGGTATGGCATCAAACAATTACCTTGTGGGTTTGAATGCATTTCCAGTATGCTCGATCACAGAATTTCCTGTGAGAATCAGGAAAATGGTAGTTGCATCTACCATTAAAAGTGTCATCATAAACATATTCAAAATGCATTTGTCCGATGGGAAACTATTTAAACTATTAGCTAAATGCTTCATTGGACTGGTCTTAGGACAGAAAATATAGAATCACAAATTGCAGAATTGGAAATGTCATTCAGTCCAACCCCTTATCAGGTGCTTACATGCTCCTGTGTTGGGAGTCTCACCATCTGCTGCACAGCTTCTTAGGCATCTTTGAATTTTAAATGCTGCCTTTGAGAGAGCATCAAGAAAGAAAATAAAGCATCTCCACCATTAACGCTGAGATTAGACAAGTTACCAAATATACAGTGGAGCATTTTACCAGGATACTCAACGAGAGGACTCCTCCTTTAAATAAATAGAATATTGCTGTATGGAAGAGCAGTTCCAATATAGCTCTAGCACCCCAAGTCATTAGTTTAGCAAATATTTATTGAGCATTTATTGCATCCCAAACACTGGTCCAGGCCCTGGGGATAAAGCCATGACTAAAACGGACTAGGTTCTGGGAGCTTGTAATAGAACAGCTTGAACACGAAGAGCTGGTATAAGAAGAAGTGATCATGACAGCAAGCAAGGCTACATGGCAAGTTTTGTTCTAAATGTTCTGTGTGTGTTCATGACTGAATCCTCACAACGGCTCTATGTGGAAGGTACTTTTATTACCACACATCTCCCCATATATGAGAAGACTGAGGCATTTTCCCCAAAGTCACATGGCTCCTGCATGATGGAGCTAGATTGCTCACCCAGGGACCCTGGCTTCCAAGTTCCTGTCTTAGCCACCATTGTCAGGTGTCTCTTAGTAAAATGTCCATGTGAGTGAGTATGTGCTTATTTGATCATGGGGGAAATACCTATGTTATGGGGTGGATATCAAATTCAATTTTGGGGGCATAATCTGTGAAGGCTTCCTGCAGAAAGTGACCCTAAGCTGAGGAATAATGGGCAAACAGAAAACAGAGGGAGTGGAAGGAAGCAATTCCATGAAAGGGGACAGCAGTTTCCCAGGCCCAGAGGAGTAAGAGAGCTTGACTTGTGCAAAGACCAAACGGACAGGAGACAGAAATGAGGCTGGCAAAGCCAGAAAGTGACACAACCGAGACAAACACAGTTTTTATTGTAGTAGTTATTGCTTGGATCATTCCTTCATTTGTGAATTAATTTGTTCTGTTCAACAATTATTTATTTCCTCCAATGTCTCAAGCATCCTGTAGGGGCTTGGTGTCCAGTGCTTGTGTCCTCCGTGCTCTGGCCGGGTGGGGGAGGTGGAGGACCAGGCCATGAACACGCAAGCATTGGAAATGCTTTGAAGATGGAAGACCCTATTGTAAATGTGCTGTTTCTTCCTAAATTAATGTATAATTAATGTATATAATTAATGTTAGACTAATCAAAATACCAAAAGTATATTTTGAAACTTGAAAGAATGATTCTAAAGTTTATCTGGGAAAAAAATGTGCAAAGAATAATGAGCAAATCTCTAGGAAAAAATACGAGACATTTGGGGAGAGAATGATCAGATAATAAAAGGTATCATTAAGCTACAACAACTTTAAAAAGTGGTTCTGGTGCATGATAATTGTCCACTCCAAGCAGGCAGTATGCAGTTAATGTTAAAAAAAAAAAAAAAATCACCCATCATTGGTGAAAACAGAATGCCATCTTAATCTGTATTTTGTTAATTACTATTAAGATTGGACATTTCTCATATATTTGCTGGCCATTTGCGTTTTTCTTTTTGTGAGTTGCATATAGTGATGCGTTTTTCCTATATTTCTGTAATTTAAGGCTTAAATCATAGATCTGTTTGAGATCTTTATGTATGCCAATGAACCCATGCATTCGTTTTAACCTATTAGCATGCCTGTAGGCTCACCCTCTAAGCTTGATGCACGCACACTTGTACATATGCATGCTCACTTGCTTATCTACACCACCATTCCTTCTCTCTCCACAATGAAAACCAAGAAGGTGGGGCAACAGGATCTGTCAAAACATTACCATGGCACACTGCTTGGGACTCTTCATCAGCCAGGTCATGAACTACAGGAGTGACATCCAGGCAACATAGCTTTCTTTTATGGAAACCTCATACAACCTGAAAGAGACATCAGATGTAGAACACTTGGAAAACGTGTGTCAATCTGAAGAAAAATTTGTAAATAAAGAATATTTGCAAATATAATACACCCTCCTTCTGCTACCCATCTTTGACTATTTAAAAATGGAACAGTGTACTTTATTTCTCTTGAGTATTCCCATATAGCTTCAATGATATCTTAGAGTAGACATATAGCTAAGAGGGTAGACTGACTCTCCATGTGTCTAATATCTGAGAAAATAAGCAAAGCAGTCTCCTAGCAATGTGTTCATTCACAACACTAAATCCAGTGTCTGTAACTCTCCCTTTCTCAGAGGTGATTGACTTCTATCCTCAAAGCTTCTTCCAGAATTGGGTGCCCACTGGAATCCTCGATTATGACGTATAGCATATTTATCTAATGAAATATGAGCTGTGGGTACAAGGAGCAATGCCTTGCCACAGACACCCCATCCATCTCGTGAAAATAATCAATCTCAGAAAATAAAAAATCCAGGGAAAAGTTAAAATTGGGTACATACCAAGGATTAACAAGAGGTTAAGGGCAGAACTGCAGCTATTTTATTGACTTGGAATGAGTGCCTGGGGAAGGGATTTGGTCATTGGTCTCAGAATGCATTTGTCATACAAAGACTGAGGCAGCTCTCTGTACAGTCCCCAGGCAAGTTCTTTAGAACTGTCCTTCAGTTGGAAAATGACAAGTTTGTCACTAGTGGCTGCTTGTTCCTGTTTCTGTACAAACTAACGTTGCAGTTTAGTCAGCCCCCGAGAGGACCTTGGTGCTGTCCACCATCCCGTGGTCACACACTGTACCCTTATCCTTGGCTAAAAACAGAATTGATAATAAGTATAGCAGCAATGGTAATAGTATGTGCCATTCACTGGGTGCCTATTATGTGCCAGGAACTTTCTTTTAGAGAGATGTTCCAGATTAAAAAATATATACGTATCATTTAGTCCTCATAAGAACCATTTGAGGACATTATTACTCCTAGTTTACGGACTCATGTGTAAGCCAAGACTCAGAGAAGATAAGTCACTAGAAAATTATGGAAACCAAGATTTGACCCCAAGCCTCCAATGCTGCACTGCTCCATTAGAAAGTCAAGCAGGATGGTGTGTTTGTACCAGTTCAGTCCAACTGAAAAACCAAGAGATATCCACTCCCATCCCCTGCTCTGCAGTGAATTGACTCGTAATGCCAGACTCAGATTGATAGGACTGTAGACAAGGTGGGGAGAAGTGCCTCTCTCAGGAGGGCACACACACATGGCCATGGCCGTCCCTTCTTCTGGCAAGGCTGCTTACAGCATTTACCTTTCTATCCTCTCTGCGTCAAGCACTGCCTGAGACACCATGCATGCCTGATGCCTCTCAGTTTAGCTCTAGACACATTTATTTCTGAAGAAAATAGTCAGGTTCAGGTAAAAAAACAAAGTATGAGAGAAAGAAAAAAGTGGGACAAGCTTGAACGGAAAGTATGAGGTTGCAGTGGGCTCCCCAAATTCCATCCTGGATAAAAGTGTACACTCTAGAGTCAGTTAGACTTAAGTATGAATCCAGATTCTGTGACTTGGATTTTTCTCATATATAAAATAAGGATAAAAATAGACCCTTTTGCATAGGGTTTTCCCAGGATTTAATGAGATAAAGCAGGTGAAAGAACTTTCAGTATAGTGCAGTTGTTATCATGATCGTTACTATTATTGTTGTTGTTGTTGTTATTATAGTCTCTCTCTGAGCATCTATGACACTTTTATTTGTGCAGAGTTGGCAGGCCAGACTTAGAGTAAATGAGGGAGGATGAGCTTTTCTGCCTGCTTTCTAAATATTTTACCAATCTTGCTAAGTTTTAGATGTGGCCAGTAACAAGTGGACTTATTTTCAACACTTCCCTGTCTAAAGTAGAGGCAGGAAGACTGGAATCCTGAAGATCTGGCTATTCTCAAGCACATTTAAAAACAAAAGTCATGAGGAAGCGGATGTGGCTCAAGCAGTTGGGTGCCCACCTACCGCACGGGAGGTCCTGGGTTCAGATCCCAGTTACTCCTAAAGAAGATCAGCAAGACAGCAAGCTAGACGTGATGGGCTAGCACGCCGAGCTGACGCAACAAGATGATACAACTAGGAGACACAATGAGAGACACAACAAGCAGGGAGCGGATGTGGCTCAAGCGATTGGGCACCTCCCCCTCACATGAGATATCCCCAGCTCCATTCACAATGCCTCCTAAAAAAAAGAAAAAAAGAAGAAGACTAGTAGACATAGAGAGCACACAATGAACAGGCACACAGAGCAGACAGCAAGCACAAAAACAACGAGGGGGGGGGAGAAAGAAAGATAGAAAATAAATCTTACATAAAATAAATAAAAGCCACGAGCAACTCCTCACCCAGTGCATCAGCCACCCACATCCAGCTATCTCATGGATATGCAACAGTGCCATCTCTTTAAAAAGGCTCTTTTCTTTTCTCTGTATAAAATGTTGGGTTGCCTTAGTGTTTTCATGTAGTTTTCTTTGAAGCCAGTTACCATATTGTCGAAGAAAAGTTGGGGTAAAAAAATTAGGCTTGCAAAACGTGGTTCTTAAGAACCAGAGCTGCAAGTAAAAGGATTTAATTTGGAGTAACAATGAGGAACTTACACAAGAGTCAGAGGGGAAAGATTTGGAAAAGAAGCCGGTGGAGTGAGCAAAGAAAATGGATGACAGTCTCTGAAATCCTGTGTTGGATTCTCTGTGTTCAGTCATCCTGTTCAAACAGGCATTCTACCTTGATGTGGAATTTAATCACAGTATTTTAAAGTCATAGCAGAACCTGCTGATTATATTTGCAGAAGCCCAAGAGTCACCGCTATTGCATTCATATACCACAACAAGGTCTTTTAAAATGGCATTCGCAGAGATAGATGGCATAAACTATCACAAATGAAAATCTCAGCTCAGTAAAGACCTTGCAGAAACACAATCCAGATAAAATAAACCAATTACATTTCTTACCCTACCCAAAGAGACTTCTCCCTATACAGTCCCAAAGATGAAGCCGAAGTGTCAGCTTCAATGTTAGAATTTAATTCTGCGTTTCCTTCAGCGGATAACTAATTCCAAGGTTCAGCTTGCCCAAATTTTCTGTAGTTGAGTAGATTTTAGTGGTCTTTATGACATTACCTCAAATGCAAAAAGATTCACAATGCAAAACCAGAAAGTTTTCAAAAGAAAAAAAAAATCACTCCCAACTGCTTTATAATTTAGCTTTCACTAATGTAAAATTACATAAAGCCATATTTTCACATCTAAATTGTGCCAGGTTTCAGGCATGGGAGATTTCCTCTTCTTGTTTTTCAGACAGTGTATCATCAGTCAGGTATTTATTAAGCACTGGAATGAAGCATAGCAATGTGCAGAGGCAGTTGGGGAACACAGAGGAGACAGCTCCTTGCCCTCAGGGACCTTCCAGTTTAATTGGGAGCCTTTTGTTTCATCTATCATCATCATCCTCCACCTCCTCCTGCTCATTATTATTGTTATTTTTATCATTACAACTATCATCATCGTCATCATTTTAGATCCCTGTATAAACAGTTATTTGGCATGCAATGAAATAGAAGAACGTCATATTTCGACTCATCTCTGCTTTATAGGATGACTTTAACCACTGATCACCGGGACTTCCTATTGTATAAAATCTCCTTTATAGAAATTTGTCTATGTTTAGTTCGCAAAGCGAGAGACACAAATGCATGTGCAAAGGCAGCCGGAGTCAAGGAGAAATCAGTGAGCAAGGGCTCCTGAGCGGAAGATTCCTGAGCAATAGCGAGTTCTGAAAGGAGGTCATGGGCAGGGAGTGGTGGTGAGGAGAGGAAGGAGGCTTCGCTGCAAGTGAAGGAAGCAATGCATGCAAAGGCACAGAATCAGGGCTCACCAGGTGTGCGCGGCGCCTGGGAAGCCAATTGGGCTTGCAGCTCTCTTTGCTTTGGCGGAGAAGAAGTTGTGCGGAGACGCATTCAGAATGAACTTTAAAGTGTAGGAAACAGAAAGCGTTTTGTCCTCTTCGGAGAGTGTCCCATTTTCCACTCAGGCCCAATTTGCGTGCCACGGTCCAGACTCGGCCATCCCTCTTTCAATGGGTGCTTGTGTTCTTGCCAGGAAGGGCAGCCCTCGCTAAATGTTAGGGTTTGGAATGATCCTTCACAAGGATGGAAAACCGAGTTAATTCAATTAAGGCCCAGGGTCCTAGGCTTTGAACCAGCCACGGTCTCAATTTTATGAGAAGATGAAAAGTTAATTATTTGCCGAGTTTGAGAGAACTCTACTTTGAAAATCCCTTTCCAAAAGAGTAATTTCCACTTTAGCTTCCCTGTGGAAAATCAAGGCAGGCTGAACCAGGGTCATGAAGAGAATCTCGGGGGCGGAGTGCTGGGACGAGGGTCAGCCCCCCAGGACCGGCCCTGCCTCGGCCCACATGCGAAGGGCTTGAGGACAGCCGGAGGCCGCCGAAGCCCCCACAGGCTACTTTGATAAACAGCAGAGAAAAAAACAAACGGAATCATGAAATCAAGTTCCAGGGTGCTTTTTAGTGAGCAGGCTTGAGACTCATTTGATTGGGGACTTCCCTTTTAACTGGCAGCTTCAATGCTTCTAGTGTTATTGTATTTAACTTTAAAAAGTTTAACATTAAAAGTTATGTGTGTATGTATTTATAATGAGGGTAAAGCAATTCCCGTGCTATAGGAAGTAAAAAGTGGAAGCTTCTATCAGCCCAAGGCCCAGGTAATAGGTGAAGGACTTTGATGGCTACACTTCTAAAACCTTTCTAAGTCCTTATGCACTGATACACACACACATACATCAATATACCACGCAGAGATAAGCTCATATTAGACATAGTTATGCTACCGGCTTTGTTTATTTTTCACAACAATATAGCACAGGTTTACTTTCATGTAAGTCGGGATAGAATAAGGGTGAAACACATGGGTTGTGAAATAAAACTGTTGACAGAATTGAGAAATTTACCCAATCTCTTTAAGCCCAGTAAAAATATGATCAATCTGTGGGGTGGTTCTAAAGTATAACTGAAATCCTGAATGTGAAGGTCTTGGTCCCTAAACATAATAAAAGCTCAAGAAGTGTTAGCTATTGTCTAATCTCAATTAATGTAGATCTGTACTTTCCTCTCAATGGCAGCAAAATATTCTATGTTATTTATGGATGCACTATGATTTAGTACAGCATTTCCTTTCTGATGGGTGTTTAGATTGTTTCTAATTTCTCACTCTCATAAATGGATCTGTGATACATATTGTATATATGCAATTTTCTCAGCTTTAGGGTCAATGCAGAAAACTAGAAAAGCATATTTTCTGAAAATAAAAAACACCAACATCCCCTCCCACCCCCAAAAAGTTATATTAACCATACTAATAAGCATGTGTAAGTAATCCCAAGGAACATACTAGAAGTGCTACTATACGACTGAAGTCAAATTAAAGGAATATTTTAAAATCAACATACTCCTAGCAAGGATAGTGGACTTGAAGTGAGGAGAGCCTAGTTGTACCTCGAGTTTGTCCTCAACTCCAAACAAATGACATAAACTCTCTGGGCCTCAGTTGTATCTTTTGTATAAAGAAGAGGTCGAGTAAAATGAACTACAAGTTTCTTTCTGTGACTAGAGAATTTAGACTCTGTGTATCAACTTGGCGGGAAATCATAACATGGGTGTCGTGAGAAAGTGACATGTCCTAAAAGTACATTGAGCTACACCTAAAGAATATCATGATACTTCATGTCTTTGCATTCCATGCTAATGAAATGAGATGGAATGAAATGGAAAATGCAGCTTTTCCACTGTATCCCCAGGCTAAACTCTGGGCAATAAATGCTGCATCATATTACAGAGCACAGTACTGCCAGACACTAGTGAAAATGGAAGGTGCTTAGAAAAATCTAGCAAACAAGTGCGATTGAATCTTACTCTGTACAAGAAAACTTGCACAGAGCTGGGGGTGTAAAGGCACTTCAGGTGTGGGTTCTGCCTGAGCATTGTTATCATGTAGTGGGAGAGCAAAGGATACCATCAAAAGGTCTCAGAGATATAAAGTGACTATATATGACTGTACACCTTTCCTTGTTTCAAAAAGGATGTATGGCAATTTAGAAAATTGTATATAATGTGGAGAGATAATGCAATAACACAAGTTAGAGGAAAATGCAAGCAAAATTGCAAATCGGGGCACAAGCTGAAGGTGCAAAGGACATCAGTGCACCAGACTTATTCAGGAAAACACTCCATTTTGCATCTCCAGCTCCAAGCATTCTGACAGCACATGCAAAAAGCCGGGGGTAGACATGGAGGGAGAGCCATTACAATGTTGCCAGGGCCATAATTCTAACCACTAATGTGTGTACAGGCTCACCACGCAATGGTGCAGAGCTAAGAGTCAACCCCCAGCAGCCTATTTTCCAAAACGCTCAGTTCACTATACCCCTTTTCACATTAACTCTGGGTTGTGAAAGAAAGGGAGAGGTTTTTTTGGTTTTCTGTTTATTTTCTTTTCCTTCTACTTTCTTGAATGCTCCAGTTTCTTTGACATACTATGGAAAAATAGATATTTGTAATAAGAATATTAATTCCTTAATTACAAAAATAAATAGGGCAGAATATACTTAGGGCTTTTCAAGTAAACTCACCTCAGGGTAAAGGAAAGGGGTCACCTGTTGCCAAGGGATAGTCCGAGAAGGCTTCCTGGCAGCGGTAAACCTCAAAGGACAGGCAAAACTGGAGTAGAGAGGATGCGGGAAGCATCTCGGGAAACAGGAATCGTGGGTAGGATAGTATATTTTTCACTACCCATTTACAAAATCGAGCTACTGAATGATGATCACCTGAACATGCAGCTTGATTTCCATGCACCCCAGTGATACAGATCTTATTCTGTTGATAGACCTAAGGGGGAAAGGTAGTTAGCAGAGCCACACGTGTTCTTTACACATAATTTCAGACATCCACAAAGACTCTGAATTCCTTTCAGGAAGATGGTAACCACTGTGACCTTCGTGCTGGCTTCTTTTGGCCCTTCGTTTTTCTTCTCACTCTTCTATTCCTAAAGTCACAATCCACAACATGAGTTGACAATGACATAGCCAAGAAGGCCGGGAGGCCAGGAGTGTGAGAGAGAAAGAAGCAAGGCAATCGGCCTTTGAAGTGCTCTCCTTGGTAATTCCTACCATGATACTCCAGAGCAAAGATGCAACAAGCCACCATCATTAACAGACAGTGACAGATAGGAGAAAGGTCACCCAGCTGAAGCTACTGGCGCTTCTTTGTCTCTGAGAGTCCCAGGCAAGCAAGATGCTGTTAGCAGATATTTCCAGAAGATTCATTCACTTCGAAATCAGATCAGTGAAGGGTTGAGAATATCCTCTGGGAAATCTGGTCAGCCTTTAAGGAGAGGGTCCTAAATGCAGCCATTGATGCAGTGATTAAGGAGAATAATTATCTCTTCCCTTTATTCTGCCACAGAGAATTGCTAGAGGCCAAGAACCGATTAGTGCTGGCTAACAAACCCTGTTCAACCCCCACCTTCCTTCCCCCATGGTTCTCAAATGAAAATGGACAAAATATTTTTCAGCTGAACTAATTCATGAAGCTATAAAACTAGTGGCCTTGCTTTCGATTTGCCATTTGGGATTTAAAAGCTCAAGAATAAGAGATTAGACAGTGTCTTGGCTTTATATGCTGTTACTACAATTAAATAAACAGTGCCTTGTGTAAATTATTCTCCCCGATGCAGTCTACACCAATGCAAGAACCCAGGCGAGATTTTGAAAAATGTTTAGACTGATTTGGATGGACTAGCAATTGCTAATTTTTTAAAATAGCGAATACTCTCGACTCTTTCCTAAAAGCAAACACACACACACACACACACACATGCACACATATACACACCCCAAAACTCAGGGCTACAGTTTGAATCTATTGTGGAGGTTTGATCTTGCAAAAAGAAAATTCTGTTAGTCTTGCACGAAATTCCTTGTAAACATCCCCACGAGGCCGAGGCGACACAAAGACTAGACTAGGGATTCTGTGCCCTTTCCAAAACTGCAGGCGTGCACTGAGGGGCCAGGTCAGTGCTCATTTCTTTACGGGATCCCAGAGGGGAGCCCCCAAGTGGTGGCCCAGGAATCCTTGAAAGCACAACTGTGAATGTGACAAGAGGGCCACAGTTTACGCAGAGATAGAGAATCTTATTCCCTAGAAAAATCTACAAAACAACAAGACAGACAAAAAAAAACTAGAGAGCAGTGAAGTTCATATTTATAGAATATGAACTATAAATTCTTCTAAGGTTTCATCCAAGAAAGAGAAGAAAGTCAGAAAGTCAGAACTAAAAAAATAGCAGTGGGCGGGGGGGGGGTATGTAGGAAGATTTAAATTATTTTAATTAAAAATAGGGTGAGAGAAAAATTGTATCAAATCCTTAAAGGAGAAAACGCACTGATGCTCAGATCCGCCTGAGTGGCTTTGTGGTTACAGCAAGGGGGTTTAGGGGCCCTGAATGTAATTAGCTTAGCTCTTTTGAGAAGAGAACGGAAAACCATACATGCCACAGAGTATGTGAAAGTCCTGGGGAGCATCAAGAGAAAAGCAGTGGAGGAAAGCAGGTTCAGCGAGACCTGGGATAGTCCTGGCAATGAAGGGGAGTGAGGTGCACTCGATGAAAGTCCCAAACACAGCGGCAGGTGGAGAAGATGTTGACTTTATTTAGCATTAATTGCAGGAAAGGGTCTATAAAATGTGGTCCAAAATTATTAAGCCCCCAATGTTATGCCAGCATTATGCCATCCCCCAGCTCCAGGGCAGGTGTATTATTCCTAGTCCCCTGGATTAAAGTAAATCATTGCTTTTCCATGTATTCTGAATATTGCATTTCATTATTTTTTACTACCCTGTTTCTCTAGGTTTTGTGGCTTCATGGGCACTGCTCTGTATAAAGTCTTCAGGGGTCCCATATTGGGAGATGGAATGTCAGGGACAGAATGTCCTGCAACATTCCCCCTCCATCCTTAAATTTCTAGATGAACTTCCTTGGCATCTGTTTCTGGGAGCTTCTCAGAAGTGAAACATTTTTTTAGTGATAACTGCAGGTAAAGCTCTTTCATCCCACTGACTTGGGGACTCTCGATTAGAAGAGACTTACCTCAAGGCAATCATGCATGGCTATCTGGAGAAGCCCGGCCATGCTTACTTGAAGCCCAAAACTTTGTTCCAGAAGCCACAAAATGACATTAATTATTTCAGACCAAGGATGGATTATGTTCATCCCACAAAACCAAAATGAACCAAAGCCTACCTATCGTATATCCCATTTAAAATTAAATTGTCCAAATAACATTCTACAGTTGGCCCTCCCCTCTGCCCGTTAATACATTCATAAAGACCCAGGAAATGAGAGACTAAGACTGATAAACAACTTACTGCGGGGGTCTGGTAGGTATTTTCCTAAACTCTAAGATCTCATTGATGGGTTGAGAAAAATAAATCAATCAAAGACATCCCCATGAGTCACCACAAGCCACCAATATCCCATGGTCCCTAATGCAACTATCTGCCATCAGGTCTCAGAAAACTCATGGCAGCTAGAAAACCGAGCAGCTCCCCATATCCCCACATGCCCTTCCCCTTTCTCACTCCAGCCCCCAACCTTCAGTATCTTTTTGCCTTTAATTCCCAGAAATAAAAGAGGCCAGAGAGTGACCTGCAGCAGTTTCTCTGCTTCCTGGAGAAAATAGAAAGCTGCACGCTGGTCACAGTGCAGTCAGGACCTGTAGCTTAGCA
The DNA here is from genome assembly GCA_026826555.1 of Tolypeutes matacus. Classification (NCBI taxonomy): domain Eukaryota; kingdom Metazoa; phylum Chordata; class Mammalia; order Cingulata; family Chlamyphoridae; genus Tolypeutes; species Tolypeutes matacus. The sequence continues at coordinate 12,683,111 of JAKSZT010054478.1, forward strand.
CGGGTGCTAGTTTCCCAGGTTGCCATGGCAAATCCCACGCAGTGGCTTGGCTCAAACAGTAGGAAGATATTGGCTCACGGTTTTTGAGGCTGGTCTCCTGGTCAGCAGCATTCTGGCTGGTGGGCAATCCTTGGGTTCTTTGGCTTTCCTGTCACCTGGTGATGTCCTCTCTTTTCTCTTCTGGGTCCCTGTGGACTTCAGGCTTTCAGCTCTTCCCCACAGCTTTCTTTCCCTAGGTCTGACTTTCTTCTGCTTATCAACGACTCCATTAATCCAGTTAAGACCTCACCTCATTCAGTGGGCTGCACCTTAGCTAAAAATAACATCTTCAAGAGGTCCTATTTACCACGGGTTCTCACCCATAGGGATGGGAGTAAGATTATGAACCTGTTTTTCCCCTGGGAAACGTATTTCACAACGTGGCATGAATTTGAAATGCCACATAGTCAGGGAGAGGTGGGACAAGAGCCCATAGAACTTGAAATTCCTGCATCAGGGTTTCTCAGCCTTTTTTCAATATCTTCCCCAGCTAGAGAAACATTTTAGACTTTTTTTCCCTAATCTCTCCCTACCTATGAAATTTTATTGGTACAGATATGCAGTATATCCATTAAAGTTCTAAATGTATGTCTGTTCTTCATACATACAAGAATCATATTGTATTTTCCCTCCCAACAAAGAACCAATTTTTGACCCTTCAGTGGTGCTGAGCATCCATGTGCCAGCTAGCGAATGGCCATTAGATCCTGGGAATTAGGTTATATGTTTCAAGTGAATATTTTTCCCCTTCTAGGAAAGGGTTTCCCAGCCCCAGCACTACTGACATTTGAGGCCAGATAATTCTTTGTTGTCAAGCTAACTCTGCCCTGTGCACTGTGACGTGTTTACGGCACCCCTGGCCTCTACCAGGTGCCAGTAGCAATCTTCTGCCCCACCCCCAGTCATGATTACCAAGAATGTCTCCAGATATTTCCAAATGTCCCCTCAGGGGCACAGTCCCCCCAGGGTGAGAACTCCCGATCTCGAGGTTAGGGACAGAGCAGAGAGCGAGGCAGGCAAGGTCCTCGCCTAGGGTTTGCTCCTAAACAGTTGCTTAATCTTAAAAACTCTCCATCTCTTTTTCCTTATTTTTCAAAGAAAAAGATAAAATTAAATAATACTTAAGGTCTTCTCTAACTTTCTTATCTGATGGCAAGTGATTTGCTTTTAGTTCAACAGACCTGGGGTATTTGGAATGGCTTTTCTCCACACCCCCACTCCGCCCCGCCACATATACCGTTTATTGCTCTTTAAAACAAACGTCAAAAGCACTTATTAATATTTTTCCAAAATTGATCTGTGAATGACATTGTATAGAAAAAGAGTTACACAAATTTCATTTTCGTATAGTTTCTATTTCAGAGCAGGTAGTGCAGGTACAAGTTCCCTTGTAGAGGGAAGAGCAAAGCAACGTCCAGAATTGGATGGATGAATATAAAGCTATCAAAGAGTGCAATAAAATCACGTTGAGCCTTGTTCAATATTTGGTTTACATTGTTTATAACCAGTCTTTCTCTCTGTTTCTCTCTCCCTTTAAGGTAAACTAACTCTCTCTCTCTCTCTTTCTCTCATATATATAAAATGATGTTTTGTAACTCAAAACCCAGGTCTGAATTAAGTGATTGTAATAGTAAGAAAAACAAGAACTTATATTAGCATGGAACCTAAGGTCATACAAAGAACCTGATTCTCAGAAAATCTTATGATGTTAATAGGGAAAAGGTGTTGGTCCAAGTTAGGAGGTGATATACGGAAGTGAGGCTTAGAAAAACCAAATGAGGTGAAAGGAGTATGTTCATAGGTCTTTGAGGCAGGTTATGAAGGAGCCCTTTGGGTGATATTGAAAAATTTCCCAGCCAGTCTTGCTACTATCAAGTCCTGTTTGTCCAAGGTCACTGAAATATTCTCTGAGTGAGAAGAGGATTGAGGTCAGTACTGAAACCATTCATGTCCCTTCCACTTAGGATATCATGTGATATATTGAATGACAAGGGGTGACAACTAAGGGGATTCCTATATCTATGACCTTCGAAGGAGAATTCTACCTGTGTGAGAACTGACTTAATGAGAGCACCCAAACCGGGTCTAGGACCTGGACCTTGGACCTATGTGTATCTTAAAGTGCTGATAGACCACTCTAGTCTTAATTTTTCTGTTACAAGAAACCATCATCTGAGAGTATGAGTGAGCATTGGCTTTGGAAACCCTTAAATGACTAAGAAAGTATGTGAAAAATAAGGATGAAGCTTCTAATATTTTAAACTAAAACCTGTGTTCCTCTGATCACTGCTAGCCCCAGAGCCATCCAAAGAACTACCAATAAAGAAGCTCCTGCTTTCTTTTTCGGTATATCTGGAGAAAGGAGGTCGGCTACTCCTCCTCTTCTTGCCTAGCCTATTAGAACAAGCCAATTTTGAGGCCAAATCGATTTGAAGGGAGAGGGTTTTTAATTCATAGCTGTTATAACTTGCCTTCCCATTTCTAAGCTGTTTCAGCATTCAGGAAACTTATAAACATCATCTGCCGTCTTGCTCATAAACAAAGCTCTTTGGGGCCGGACCTCATTAAAAGACTGGAGGGAGCTCCTCAGTGTCATTTTCATACAGCCACCGGAATTTTTCCTCCCGCCCAAGGGGACCTGGTTAGCAACATCCCAGTGTTAGCAAATTCACATATTCCCTGTAGTGTAGCCAAGTGCCTACTGTGGTCAAACATCTGGAGACTGTTGCCAGAAATCCTAAATGGTTATTATTGTATATTAAACCATCTCTGGAGAAGAGTTAAAATAACTGGCTGAAGAATCAGGAACTTCTCCTAAAGAGTCATCCGCAGGGAAAGCCAAATAGCTCATAAAAGCTTACCCCAGTCTGTAAAACAGTGAAAGAGACACTTAGCATAGGGTGTTGTTTCCTTGGTTCTCTTTATTTTATGAGGTCTCAATAAGTTTCCTGGGGCTGCTGTAAAAAAGATTTCTTTGTAGTGGTTTGCTAAGTTATATCCTTCCCCTTTATCCCCCCACAGACACCCTCACACCCGCCGCCTCTCCAGTGACACCTCTCCTCCTTTTGTTCAGTTCACAAAAGTTTTCCCCCATCCTGTGCTAGTTTGGTCAAACAGACTTTTTTTGCACAAAATGTTTTTTTTCTCTCAAAGGCAATGTTTGCTCCTGACTAGGCTTAGTGCAGTTCAATCTGTAGGCACATCAAGGTTCTGTTTCCACTTTTATCTAAAATTGAAATATGCCAGTAATGCCTCGTCGTCCTCCGTGGTGGCCACTGGCACGTGCCACCCAGACCTCCCGTGAGGAAGAGAGAGCTTATTTCTGCAGTTGCTGGGAGTGTCGGATGGACCTCAGCTGTCAGCCTCCTTTAAGCACTGCTCCCGCTGAAGAAAGCTGTCTCCCCCCAGGCCACACTTTCTCCCAGGCAGCTCACATCCAACCACTTGAAAAGCGTGAGGTTTAAAGACCTTAACCCCCATCCTAACTAGGTAAGCTCCAGCGTGTCCTGTGGTGTCAGTTACTCATTGCAGCCCTGCTTTGCCCTCTGCCCAATCCTCCTTCCTGCCCTTCTCTTTCACAAGATGTTGATCCCAGTTGCTCTCTGTAATAACCATCCTGCATGCTAATCTCTGTCTCCATGTCTGCTTCCTAGAAAACCAGCCTCTGATAGCTGGGCTGAGAGAGCAGATGCTAAGGTGGGTGGCTATCCCAAGGTCAGGGCCCTCGGTGGAAAGAATATGACCTCAGCTCATGGGTTGGGGACATCTGGGATGATGGGACCTGCAAATCTTGAATCCCCAGATTCCCCTTAATCCTCTGAGCCTACAGAAAATATCCACCCTTCCTTGTGGGCCAATGCCTGCCTCTTAGTTGAAGGCAATGTGGAAGCCTCTTCCCTGCAAGAGAAGGTGCCTCTCCCTCAGGACCTGCCCCCGAATCCTGCCCAGCTGATAGCTATGATGAAGCCAGCCACCACGTAGCCAGGAAGGCTCTGGAACTGCTAAGGAAGGAAAGGAACCATATCCCAAAGGACTTTCAGGATCTGGCCAGCATTAACAGGAGTTGGGAGAGGACTCCTGGGACAAGGTCAGTAGGTTGCTAGACTAAGGGGGCAACACATCAATTTGTATAAAAGAGAATTTTATTGATATGGGTGTGCTCTTTCAGAAAGCATGATTTAACTTTCTGGCAAGGCCCTTAGAAGATGGTGTGAATATATTGCTAGCATGGACCCCAGATGCATGTAAAAAGTGCTGGCCCCCTTAAGGGAGGTAGAAAGGCCAGAACTGCCATGGCAGACATTGGAAGGAAGGATAAAAGTTCAAAGTTCAGAGATGCGGACATGTTAGAGTGGCTGAAACACACACCAGACAACTACACTCAATGGTACAGCCCAGGAGAGCCACCATTTTCCAAAGCAGTAAGGAAAGTGCTGGGTACCAGTCTAAGAACGTCGCTGGTGGCTCTGCTCTGCAGGATTGGATTGATGGCAGCACATGCCTTTATCAAACTGAGCTCACTGATTGCAACAGGATGATAGGACTCCAAACAATAGAGGCCAGGTGACAGGGCTCACCTGTCAGAAACCAGGTAGGTACAAGTATCATGATGCGTGGGAAGGTGAGAATGGCCCTGGCTCTGAAAAGACCAATGGGAATGGTTAAAAGGACATGGCAACCACGATGAGATATCACCTGACATTCACTAGGATGGCTATTTACTAAAAAAGAAAAGAAAAGAAAACAACTAGTGTTGGTGAGGCTGCAGAGAAATAGGAGCCCTCGTGCATTGTTGGTGGGAATGTAAAATCAGGCAGTCATTGTGTAAAACTGTTTGGTCGTTCCTCAAAAAGTTAAACCTGGAACTACTATATGATGCAACACTCCCATTTCTAGGGCTACACCAAAAGAACCAAAAACAGGGACTCAAACAGGTATTTGGACACCAAAGTTCATAGCCGCATTATTCACAATAGCCAAAAGGTAAAGGCAACCCAAGAGTCCATCAACAGATGAATGGTTAAACAAAATGCCATATAATACAATGTGATATTAGTCAGCCATTAAAAGGAGTGAACTTCTGATACAGGCTACAACAAGGAAGAACCTTGGAGACATCACATTGGGTGTAATAAGCCAGACACCAAAGGATTAATATTATATGATTTCACTTATACCTGAAACAAATAAATACATAGAGACAGAAAGTAGATTACAAGTTATCATGAGCTGGGGGTGGGGAGGGAGAAATGGGAAGTTATGGCTTAATGGGCACACAGTTTCTGTGGGGTGATGAAAAAGTGTCACTAATGGATGGTCAAGATGGAAAATACCACCGAATTGTAAAAATGAAAGTGGTTAAAATGAGGAATTTTGTGTTGTATATATGTTACCACAATAAAATTTTTTTTTAAAAAAAGAAAGAACAGAAAAGGATTGAGAAGCCAAAGGCATACTCAGCCTTTACAATCAAATGCATGATTAGGTAAAGGCAGTTGCCCCACTAAAATGCCACAACTCTTACCTAGTTTTTGGACTTGAGCCAATTTTGGCCTTTGAAAACTGGAGACTGAAGCAGAGGCGGGGTCTCCAGGAGGAAGGACCCTGCAACACCACTCCAAGGGTCTGCAGTAATGACCCCCTAGTTCTTCCCTAAAGGGCCTATAGCCATTTACCAAGGTAACAACTGCACACGCGGGGGAAAAGAAATAGCCACACCTTCTGAGGGTGGTTGGACGTAGGGTCTAAGTTAATACAGATGCCCAGATACCCAAAGCATAATCAAGGCCTTCCTGTTTGAATGGAGACACATCATTCTCTGTGCTTGGCACACAGACGGCCCACTGTGTCTTCAGTACTACCGATGGGCATTTCCCAGCCCCTGAACGTAGAAATGAACAAGATATGCTTGGTGCTTGGCACAATTTCCACAACAGGTCCTTGGCCTGTAGGGTAAGAGGAGAAGGGTAGGTAGAAGCCTCTGAAACTACCCCTCTCCTGAACAAGATAGTAAATAAAAATCAATATTTCATCTTGAAGGGGAATGACAGGAATAGTGACACTTTAAAGTATTAAGGCAGTGATCTGTAAACTACAGACTCTTCCAGCCTCCTACCTGTGAGCAGTCTGTGAGCAAAGAATAGTTTTTATATTTTTAAATGATTATATAAGTCACTACATAGTAGCCTTGATATATTTATTTATGTATCTATTTATTTATTTTAAATAAACTTTAGATTACATAAATGTTACATAAAAAATATAAGGGGATAAAGAGTACCAAAAAATAAATAAATAAATAAATAAAATAAAATAATATAGGGGATTCCCATAGGCCCCACTCCTTCTCCCTCCCACACTTTCCCACATTAACAACATCCTTCATTAGTGTGGTACATTTGTTACAACTGATGAACACATATTGAACCATTGTCACTAACTGTGGGTTATAGTTTACGATACAGTTTACACTCTGTTCCACACAATTTTGTAAGTTATGACAAAATATATAATGACCTGCATCCATCATTGCAACGTCATGCAGGACAATTCAAATGTCCTGAAAATACCTCCATATTATACCTATTTTTTGCTCTCCCTCCCCTCAGAGCCTCTGGTGGCCACTGCCTTTATATCAATGATACAAGTTCTTCCATTGCTGGAATAACAATAAGTCTATAGTAGAATAACAGTAAGTCCACTTTAGTCCATTGTTCATTCCCCAATCCTGAGGCTTTTGGGATGGTGATGCCTGCTCTGCCTCTAATTGAGAGGGGGCTCAGATCCCATGGGGCAGATGGATGGAATTCTTTTGCTTGCAGTTGCAGACTTTCACTGTTCCTTGATTTTTGCTTCTTGACCTTCAAAGCCTAAAATATTTTCTTTCTACCCATTCCAGAAAAAATTTTGCCAACCTCTTCATTAAAGAACGGTCCCATTATATCTCCTTTTTTTTTTTTTTGCTAGTCTGGCTCCTGAAAAATCAGGCAGATCCTGGAGGTCGACGGTGGACTACCACAAAATCAAACAAGTAGCCCCAATTGTAACTACTGTGCCAATCGTGTAGCTTCTTTGCTAGAGCCGATTAACAAGAGCTACATGATGTGGTATGTGCCCATTTTTCTGGGGAAAGTGTTCTTTTCCTGCCCTATCAGAAGAGAGGATTTGCAACAGTTTGTCTTCGAAAGGACAGCCAAATACATTAATAGTTTGCGCCAAGGCTAGGTTAACTCATCTTCTGTCATAATAAAGTCTGAAGGGATCTGGACGATGTGATCACACCACAGACCAACACACTAGTCCACTAGGTTGAAGACATTGTATTAGCCGGACAAGATGAACAAGAGATAACTAGCCCATTGGAAGCCTTGGTGAGACACATGTGCTGCAGAGCGTGGAAGATAAATTCTACAAAGATACAAGGCTCTGCCATGTCTGCAAGCATTTTAGGGGCCCTGTGGGCTGGGGCATGACAGGATATCCCATCTAAATTAAAAGACATATTCTTGCATCTTTCACTTTCCACTGCATAGAGAAAACATAACACCCAGTAGGCCCTTTGGTGCTCTGCAGGCAGCAGCTCAGGTACGCCAGTATATGCTCTCGCAGACACACTGGGTGCTACAAAATACTGTCATCTGTGATAAAAGTTCAAAGGCGAAAAGGGTTCTTCACAATATCCAGACAGAGCAATCATTCCTAGGCTTTGGCCATATAATCCAACAGATCCCTTGGCATTCTAAGTGTCAGTGGTGGAAAAAGTTGCTATGTGGAGTGTATGGCAAGCACCAAAGGGAAAAATCAAATCACAGGCTCCTAGAGTTCTGGAACAACACCAAGCCATCTACAGCTGATAATTGCACACCTTTTGGAAGCATCTCCTGACAGACTATTGGACCTTGGGAGAGATGGAGCACCTGGCCATTGAGCACCAAATTACTATGTCTCCAAAACTGAGCTGTCCAAGCATGAGCTGGATTTTGTCAGGCCTACCAAGTCATAAGATGTAGTGGGCCCAGCAGCAAGAAGCAATATATCCAGGATTAAGCACAAGCAATCTGGGTGAGGAGGTAACTAGACTACCATGACATCCACCCCTATTGCACTAGCACCTCTCCCTCAGCTTACACCCATGGCTGCATGGGGGATCCCTATGACCAACTGATGGAGGAGGAATAAGCCCAACTTTGTTTCATGAACAGGCTGTCTTAATAGGTGGGTGCAAGCCAAAAAATGGAGAGCAGCTGCACAACAGCCATACTCAGGAATGACATTGAAAGAGACTAGTTAGAGGAAGTCATTTGAAGACAGAGCTGTGGGTAGCATACCTGGTCATCCACTTTGCATGGAAACAGAAGCCACAAAAGGTTAGAATTTATAAAGACTTATGTGCAATAGAGAATGTTTTGATCAGCTGGCTTGGGTTCTGGAGAATACAACAATGGAAGATTGAGGAGAAGATGATCTGTAATAGATGCATGTGGATAGACCTATGGGAGTAGGAATGAAGTGTGAAGATCTAAATATCTCACCACAACACCCACCAGAGAGAATCCACTCTGAAAAGGTACTAAACAACCAGTAACAAAGTTTTGATTTTGATACCCTCTGTCACCAGCCACCCCAGTGGTGGCACAGTGAGCCCAAGAACAATGTAATCATGGTGGAAGGATAGCAGGCTATGCATGGGCCCAATGACCTGAGTTCCCAATTATCAAGGCTGATCTAGCTACCTCTGCTTTTGACCATCCAATATGCCAGCAATAGAGACCACTTTTGAGCCACCAATATGGCACTATCTGTCAAAGGGACTAATCAGCCACTAGGTGACAAATTGTCTATATTGGACACTTTCCAACTTAGAAGAAGGAGGAATTCATATTTTGGGTAAGGGTTTGGCTTTCCTGCTTTCATATCCTAAGCCAGCGCTGCTATCCAAAGGCTAGCAAAATGTTTAATACACACCAGTATGGGATTCCAGGTTTCCCACCCTATAGCAAAGGAGATGCGGGAATGGGCAAATAACTTCACCCAACTCTGAACAACTTTGAAGGGACATGTAAGTCCAGAGATGCCCATAGGATTAGCTGAGGCCATCGTTGGGGCAAAACAGCTCCTCCTTCTGTCCAATCCTCCTTTCTTCTCCTCCTTTCCACAGGTGTGGCTCACAGAGCCCTCCATATTAAATATTCCTTAGGCAAATGTCCTTCTCAGAGTCTTTTTCCTGGGGAACCCAACTGGTGACAACATCTTTCAGAGAAGCTGCTTTTATTTATCTCTAGTTATGAGACAAAGAAGTGAACGTACAGTAAGGCTGAATTAGGCATGAACTATCTAGTTGGAAAAATTCTATAATTATAGCAAGCTTTGCAATCTCTGCCAAGCAAAGAGTAGGTTCTCAGAAATAGGGGTTAATGTGATTATGGTATTGGTGATAATTATAACTTTGGGAGGTTGGAAGCTCTGGCCCTGCATCTGCTGTTAACCTACCCATGTCTTTCAGTCACTAACTTTATTATCTTACAATATAATGCCTTGGATTTAGAATACTGAACTTGATCAGAATATTGGCTCTGCCACCTTAATGGTTATGAAAACTTGAGCATGTTATTTCATATCTCTCTGAAATATGTCTATTTTCCTTTCTTAATGATCACTTTGTGTTAGATAATATCTAAAGGATCTTCCCTCTTGAATACTCTTTAGCCGTGCTGTTCAATACAGTCACATTTAAATTAAGATTAAATTAAATTTAAAATCCAGTTCTGCAGTTGCCTTGTCACATTTTAAGTATTCACTAGTCTTGTTTGGCTAGGGCCTACCATATTGGACAGCACAGATATAGAACATTTTCAACATCTCAGAAAGTTTCATTGGTCGGTGCTGCCCTAAAATACTATTATAACATATTCCAGTCATTTTAGGTTCAATACACACATAAATTATGCATATATAAATATAAATTTTATATCTATATGGAAATTTCATATATTTATATGAACTAACAGTATGAAATCAGTCTCGCAATAAGGGCTTAGTACTAGGAAATTTATAAATATTACCTCACTTAATTTCATTATCACAACTCTACGAAATTTATATCTTGGTTATACCATTTATAGACAAGGAACCTTCTTGGTTCTTAAAGTGATTAAGACGCTTCCTCTAGGTACAGCCAGGAAGCAGTGGAATCCTTAGCCTTGACCACTATGCCCTATTGTCATTCGATTTGCTTTATGGATATCAATGGAGATTATAATGTTATGGTTTTCTAAATTCCAACATGACAGATTCTCAGGGCCTGGAGGTCCAGCAGCTGGAAGCCATTCTACAGACCCTTGGAGGTGGAGGCTCACTTATTTTCCCTCTTGGTTCTCGGAATATCTTGTTGGAAATAAAGGGAACATTTAGTGCATTGCCTGGAAATTCATCCTTCCTCAGGCTTTCTAGTCATTTTTTTCTTTCATTTTTTTTGCCTTAAGCTGACATTTTGACCACTTTGTGCATCCCCTCTCCTAATCTTCAGGTATATCCTCCTTTGTTAGCATGTAACATATTTTTTCCTCTACTGCAGTCTAATTACAACATAGCTGTCTGGATGCTGTGCTATTCTATTAGACTCAACAGATCTGCTTTCATCCTACATGCCTCTTTTAAAGTATAAGTGCATGAGTACACATGTATGAATGAATGAACATTGACTCACTTTTAGGATTGGAGGTCATAAGATTTCCTTGACATGGGCAGGATGAGAACTAATTTTTCTGAAGGAAAAGAGGATATCCCAAGTAAAAGTTGTGAACTCTAAGTGACTGAATTTCAACTGTCTTTAAACATCATGGGCGATAAAATAGTACTGCATATTTTGAGGGACAATAATATTGCTTAAAAACAACCTGGCTTGCTATCAGAAAACCTGGATTTTGGTAGTACCTCTGCCATTCATAGCTGTAGAATTTTGAGTGAACACTTCAACAACTGAGTCTCATTTTCCTCATCTGAAAATGGTAACCACAATACCAGCCGTACCTACTGTAGTGTGTGTTGTCCAGGGACCAAGGCAATTATTCCCCTGCTGTAGGAAGTGCTGGTTGCTGATAGCTCATAGCTGAGTCCTATTCCATGGCTCAGACTTGGCCTAAAGGTGCTACCTTGCCCAAGGTTATACACCCTTCCCAAAAATAGCCCACATCTAGTGGTATACGAAGGTCCAGTTTCCTTACCTCAATTTTGTACATCTCTGAAGGGCCATCCCAGCTTCAGAGCTCCCCAGCTGAAGCTGAATTTGTAAGTATATTGTAATGCAATTTTCCCCCCTGCCCACTCCTCCTTTGCAAGTAGTGTCCTCCAAAGCTCTCTCCAGAAAATCACCTGTAAGTATCCAACTCAAAGTCACTTGGAGGCCTCCATTTTACAAGTAAGAGTTTTAGTCTCCTCACTCCCACCCCCCAAACTTCAAGATGAGCATACTATTAAAAACTGTATTTTTTAATGAGCAAACTCATGGACTTAATACCTAGACTATAAATCACCAGAGAATAAAAAGTGGTTAGAGAATGGAAAGCTGAGATTTAATCTGTGCAGAATTGGTAAAAAGTTGTTTGTAAATATTTGGAAATGAATAGAAATGGTGAAAACACATCATAGGATTTGTAATTAATAGCACTAACATAGGGGTATGACAGTGGTTTGTTATTGTTTTTTGTTTGTTTGTTTGTTTGTTTGTTTTTTAGAGTAATGAAAATGCTCTAATATTGATTGAAAGGATGAATGCACAACTCAGTGATTATACCAAATGACACTGATTATACACTTTAGATATATTATATGGTTTATGAACAAAAATAATAATAGGGTGGGTTGGGAGAAAAATACAAATACTAAGTAGCAATACTTAGATGATGCTCTTTCATAATCTGTTACAAATGTTTCACAACAATACAAGATATTTGTGGTGTGGTGATGTATGGGAGCCCTTTATGATGTTATGCGTGTTTGTTTTGTAAGTTCACAATTTTTACTATACACTTATTATTTATATATGTTCATGTATGAATGATATACTTCAATAAATTGTTTTTAAAATGAAAAAAAAAATGCTTTTTTTGTTTTGGTTTGGTTTGGTTTGGTTTTCCAATGAAGCATTTTTTTCTGGAATAGTCAAATTCAGAGCAAGCATTGAATGGTTTAACTCCATATTTGCCAATGAAATAATTGTAATCTGGATGAGACAATTGGAATATTTAGTTGCTTGTCAATTTTGGAGTTAACATAACATGGCCTGTTTTAGACTTTTAAAGCAATATGGTTAGAAAATTATTCACTTAATTTTACCCAAAATACCTCATGCTATCAGATTTACTACTCTTTCCTACTTCATGATGTCTTCCCCACACTCCCAGTCAAAATGAATCATTCTTCTCTTGCTGCTGCTGCTGTGTCCCTTGGTAAATGTGAAGCAGTTATTTGCATATTTGCACACATATGCCTTTCTTCCCAATGGACTGTGATGCCCCTGTAGGGCAGGGGCTATAAATTATTCATACCCCTTTCCCGTGCTAGAATTGCACTTAGTGAGCTGCCCACAAATGTTGGCTCAATGTCAACTCGAGTAGTATGTTTGTTGTAGTTTGTATGTATGTATAGGGCTAATTTTCCTCCATGTTCTCTGAAATCTGCAGAAAACCTGAGAGATTTAGGTGTGTGTGACAGTTTTAAGTTCTTCTATGAATCCCCAAAAACAGAAAAATTATGTTTTTGAACTACTCCCTTCCTGTGAGTGTGAGACTCTTTTAACTCAACTATGTCAGTGAGGCATGACTCAGGTTGAGTGTCCGCCCCCTTGCTGGGTCTGATATGAACAGAGACACAGAGAGAGAGACACACGGGGAAAAGGAGCTGCCATATTGATCCTGCCATGTGAGAGAGAGGACTGCAGGAAAACAGAGATGCCCCCGAGAGACTGAGAGAGGAGGCCCAGTAAGAGACAAGCCCTGCTGCCTGGTTGCCCACAGCTGAGCTCTGAGGGGAAGGCAGAGACCTTGGCAGACATTGGTGGCCATCTTGTTTTACCAAGTGGCAACATGCCCGGATCAACAGCAGCTGACTTTCGTGAGAAAGCATCTCCACTGATGCCTTGATTTGGACATTTCACAGCCTTGGAACCTAAGTGTTTACGCTAAAAAAAAATTTTTTTTTAAAAAGCCATTATAAAAGCCAACCCATTTCTGGTAGTTTGCATCAGCAGCCTTGTGGCTGAGACAGGTATGATATAAAAAAAAAAAAAAAGTTTTTAGGATTCTAAGGTTTGTTATATGTTAAAAATAGCTACTAGGGAAGGTTTTGAAATTTCTCACATTAGTCCCCCAGACATTACAGGATTCTTTAAACATAACACTTACCTAAAGTCAAAGGACTAATATTCACCCACTGAGGTTCCTGTCTAAAGTTGGCATATAGCAGACATCAGTCTTGTCCATCAATACCATCTTCTCCTCTATTTGGGAGACATTCCTTGGTGGCCCCTTAAAATTAGGCAGGGCCACACGATTACTAGCAAATAAGCTATGAGCAGAGGTGATGGCCGTGAATTTTGATATGTGTATTTGGATGAAAGACTTTTAGAGTTGGTAAGAGATTCTCCGTATTCTCTTTTTCTGCCATGATAAGGTGTCATCACCTTGATATTATCTGGAAGGCTGAGTCTGCTATGGAAGACAGCTCTGGACATAGCCCAGCAGATGCCCAAGACGTCTGCTGTGTCATGGCACTGAAATGGTAGTGGTGCCTGTTACCCCGGCATCACGTAGCCTACCCTAACTAATGCAAATGGACACATGGACAGAGAGGGTGTGTGCTTCTTAAGCTGGTCCACTAAATAGCTCAGCTAAAAATGCATAGATCGTGCTGGCACATGGCGAGTATTCAATAAATGTTAGATTTTAGATGTATCGTTTATAATGTTTCAGACCAACAGCAAAATGGAAAATCTAGCAAGAGAGGAGAAATCCTGTAAGAGTCTTCCTAAAACAAGTTGTAAATGTCTGTGCCACTTGGGCGACCCCTCTGCGAATGCACAACACGTGTCCTTTCATGGACTCTTACTCCTCAAGGCCATACTCTCAGAAATTTTATGGTTGCACAAAACCAGGAAAAAATATCCAGGCAAGGTTAGTGTCACCTCTTTTTAAAATACAGCCTTTGATTGATTTCTTATCTCTTTGAGAATATCTCAGAGTCACATGGATGAGTTGTGAGATACTCGTCTTTAAAGGATAGAGAAATTTCTCTAGCCTAAGGTAGAATCTGACTTCTAATGTGTCAGTCTTTGAAAGATTTAATACCATGAAGTTCTTTATACCTGAAGAAACTGCTGTGGAACCCTGTATATTTATCTGGATGTTCTAGAAGACAGGCAGTTTGGTGTACGCATAGACTACGGAGCCAGATGAGTCAGGTTTAAAGACCAGCCTGTCTACTTTCTAGACGCATGATCTCCAGCTGCTTAGTTAAGCCCTCAGAAGCTGTTTTGACATCTTTGAAATGGGAATACTTACATTTACCTAATAGGGCTTTTGTGAAAATTAAGTTGTTCGATACGTGTCAAGTGTTTAGAACAGTGCCTGGCACACAGAATGCCCTACATAAGAGTCGGCTAACTATTATAAGCAGGAGAAAACAGCTCTTCAAACACCTTCCAAACTTGAGGCTGGGGTGGAGAGGGCTGACTTGGAAGTAAAACCTGATTTTGAATCCTGGCTCAACATCTTATCAGCTGTGTGAAGTCCAGCTAGGCAAAGTCTCTGAGCCTTAATTCCTCCTCTATGAAGTACACATTATTTTGGGGAGGAACAGAGCAAAATAAAACGTGTAACTAATTTAGCACAGCAAATGCTCAATTTGTAATGATTCCTTCCCTTGAAGGGCCAGTCTTGTAAACCATGAGCAGAGACACAGAGGTGATGCATTCATCAGCTTTTTGTTACTTGCCACCAGGACCTTCCTCAAACTGCCTTTAGTCAAAATGAGGTCTTACCGGCTCACCTAACTGAAAAGTCCAGTAGTGGAACCAGCTTCAGATATACCAGAAATAAGTATCCAAGTGATGGCAAGTGGGATTTCCCTACCTTCCTGTTGGTTGTCTTTGCTTTTATCTCTGCTGACTTACTTCTCTGTGGTTGTGCTCAGAAATTCCAGGTATGCTAGTTTAAAAGCACATAGAGGATAAAAATTTCTTCCCAAGAGTTTCAGCAAAAAAATCCCAGGATTTACTCTCATTGAACTAACATGATCACATGCCCACCCATGAACCAATCACTAAGACCTATATATATATGCAAATAAGCCTGAGCCAGGCAGAGTGGGGTTTTCAGTTTCATTCCAAAATGTGGTAAGAAAGGGGGTAGTTTTACCAAAAGAAACTGCAGGCACTGTTATCCAAGGAAGGGAAAATGGGAGCTGAACAGGCAAATGGAGCCTAGTAAAAGGGCATGTGTAGAGTAAAGAGGAAAATAAAAGGAGTTACCTGGCCAAAGATTCTGAAAAGCCTGGATATTTGAAGTTGCAGCCAGATTTCCACATCTGAAATGTGGAAATCTTAGAACTGTGGGTCCAGGGGCAGGGAATGGATTTTCCACTGTTTAATGCAAAGTGTCTTGCCTGGGCCCTATTTATGAACAGCTAACCGAAGTTAGGTGTGGATTTGGTGGCCACAGAAAACATCCTTGTCCACCAGATTTTATGGAAATTAAACCTGTGACCCAAATGTCAGTAATAAGTAACTGGACTCTTGAGACAGCTGTTTGCTGTAGAAGCCAAATAAAAACAAATTCATCAGGATTCATTTGTCTACAAGTGACAGGAAATCCAAACTCAAATTGGCTTAAATAAAAAGGAAATTTATCCATTTCTTTAGCTAGAAATATGGGGATAGAGCAGGATCCAGGCAAGGTCAGGTGCATGGCTCAGTAACATCTTCAAGGACTCAGACTTTTAAAACTGCCTTTGCTCTCTTACCCTCAACATCAGCTCGGGTCTAAGACTGGGGGCCAGGAGAGGGCTGGACGTGTCAACTGGGGCTTTGTGCTCCTTATCTAGTCCAGCATGAGAGAGAAAATGTCTCTCTCCAAAGTGTGAAACATAAGTTTTTCCTTTTTGTCTGCCTGAATTAACTCAGGTCATGCAATATTTGGGACATATACTAAAAAATATTTATTATTTATCTGAAATTCAAATTTAACTGGGCATCCCTTTATTTTATCTGGCAACTCTAGTCCTGATTGACTCAGACTAATAAAAAAAAAAAAAAAATGTCCTCTGGAAGGAAGTGGGAGGACAGAGATACAAAATCAGGCCACTAGTCTGTTTCATTTTTAGAAAACAAGAAGGTAAACTGGATGTTAAAAATGTAAACATCAGTATCTGCTACACTGAATGTCAGTTAAGGGATTTGGGGACAGAAATTCCAAGATGACTTGTCTCATCCAACAGATAATCCCAAGGCTTAATACTTAACACTTAGTAAGTATCATGATTCAATCCAATTGCACAAATATTTATCTAATACTTATTATCAGCAAAGTACTAGTGAAGATTCTGGAGACCTATTGAGTTTCTGTCTCCAAGGTGCTTCCAATCTAACAGGAGGAATTGCTCAAGTTCAAGGAAGGTCTGGTCTCAGAAATATGTATCAAAGGAGAGTGGAAAAGAAGTGACTTTTCCACTGTCCCACTCCAGTGGGAGCTAAATCTAAAAAAAGATCTTAGAGATAATTTTTACAAAGAAATGTCAATCCAAATCAGAAATTCCACAAGTTATCCAGTAGAAAATGAAGGCAAAAAAGTTTTTGAGCCATCCTGTGGCATGAGCAAAGCTGTGTTTTGAGATAAATCAATCTGACGCAATGAGTAGAATGAACCAAAGTGATGACAGAGACTGGTTGGGAGATCATCAGTAAATGCCTAGGGTGGAGGTTTCCAACCCTAACAGATCTAACGTCCTTTTTGGTAACCTAGATTTTGTAAAAGCTCTTCCATCATCTTGTATACATAATTCCAGAAAAGTCAGTCTAGTGCCCTTAACTACAACATAAAAGAGAAATGAGGTAATTCTTTTATAATAAAATATATAGTCTAGTACTGGAGTTATCAAACTACAATACAAATACAGTCCTCCACTTGTTTTTATATGGCCCATGAGATAAGGATGATTTTTTTTTTCATTGTTAAATGGTTATATATAAAAAGTTCCTACAGAATATCCTTGAAACCCTCTTGGCCTGAAACCTAAAATATTCACTCTCTCTCTCCCTCTACAGAAAAAGTTTGCTGACCTCTGTTCTCAGGAATGGCTACATAATTTGTGGGACTCAGAGCAAAATGAAAATATTGAGCTATTTGTTCAAAAATTATTAAGAACTTTCAAGATGGTGACAACAGAGCAGGCAACCAAGAGCAGGGTCTGTGCCCATGAAGCTGGCCCTACCAGTTCTAATATATAACGCTCAGGTCCAATCCCAGTCCAAACATAATGAACTAGTCAGATGTGGGTGTCTGTGAATGCACCAGCTGCCAATGCAGACTGACACAGGCAGGCCCATGCACCCTGCACAAGCCTAGGTAGTAGTCCCAGTTCAAATGTGCATTATTGGCAACTCAAGCACCACGGTGGTGTTTCCATTTTTTGATAATATAACTTTCCAAAATGGCAAACAGCTCTTGGGGAACTTTCAAATAATGCAAAGTCTTTTCTTTCTTCAAATTACATGAATGTTACATTTCTGGAATATTCATGGAATAGTAAAACATAAAGGAATCTGTATATATGTGTGAGAGATGGCATTAGCTTCTAGGCTCAGTTCCTTGTTAGCAGGTTTTATATGGATGTCCAATGAGATACTTGAAAGTTTGTATGGGACAAAGGACAATTCTTTGCTCTGAAGCCATGGCCAAACACACAGCAGAATACTGGTCTACAAGTATTAAACACCAGTTGTCTCCACAGCCCACATCCCTATTGTGACATCCAAAATTGCACACAACCATTTTCCAACTACCCTTTAGGAGGTGGTAGTGTCCCAGTTGAGATCCACTTGTCCAGGGGAATCTAATAATAACCCAATCTTGGGTGATGAGGGTGAGATACTGTAGAAATGGAGTTTTAGGCTATTAACTATGGGTTGGAATTGGAAAAGCATGAAAGAGAAGGTGTACAGATGAAAAATGAGACACCGTGAGCTGGTGTAGCCCTTCTTTAAATTTACCAAATTAAAATTGGACATTTCATCACATTCTGTCTCTGCTTCATCCTTTTGAGGTAACTAAGACAAATGTTAATAATATCAGTAACTTAGATCATATAGTGTTAACTTTATTCAGCATTCTTTATTTTACATTTCACCGAAGACAGATTCAACATGAATAGGTATTATTAAATGCATTTAAATATTTTTATTAAAGATGTATATTCATTTTAAAGTGAACTGTTAACATGCATATATGCAAGACAGTTTGGGAATGTAGAAAATAACATTTTGAGACCAAAAAAGAGCAGGAAACTAGCCCAGGTTCTGAGGATACATAGATGGCATAATTGAGACTCAAATTCAGCTTTCATGATTTTTTAATTCAGTATTCATTCAGTTTTCTTCCCCTCATGGAGAAAACTAATTGGCCCAGCACCTATTTTGGATAGTCAGGCATTTCAACTCTCAAATTAAAAGAGCAAGGAGAAGACGGATTCACTTGGTGCCCATCTCTGATTGTGGGAGAAAGAGTAGTTGGCAAGAAGTTAATGCAGTGACTCCCCATGAAGAGAGTAGTCATATCCATACTCAGGCAAAGTCCACGGAAAACACTAAGAAATGAGACATTGGAGTGTTTTTAAAAATTATTATTGTTGAACCAGACCCAGAATCCCACTACCTTTACAGAGCTTATGGGTCTGGAACTTGGCAAGGGCCAAAATTAATGGTGTCATCACAAAGTTTATGTATATGTCAATTATATTATATAATTTCTCAAGCTATGCACCAGGAAGGTGGGGCTTATTTGGGTAACCACCTCAGCCCACCCATAAATAATCCGTGTTAATATTCTAGGAGAGGTTACATTCTGGACCAGTGTGCTGACATCTGGCTGATTCTGGCAGGATGCTTCATATGATCTAAACAGATGGTCTTTAATTAGTGGTGGGTCATCCCAGCAGAAGGCAGCTTGGGCAGGAATGGTTATTTGGACTATTTGCCTTATGCCTGGCTCCTAGAGCTCTTGGCATATTTTCAGAAATCCCCCTGCAGTTACTGCCAATAGGTCTGATGTCACTGGAGGGCAGCCTCTTGGGCTACTGTCGCCATTGTTGGGAGACCTCCTTGTAAGTCTCAGCAAAGATGGTTTGGCACAAACAGGCTGGGGAAATTTGGGAAATGGATGAGGGTGGAGAGAACCCATGGCATAAACTTGCCTTCAGGGGAGTTCCCTAGTGGAATCGCTGGGTTTTAGAGTAGCAATTGCTGCTTATTCTTTTAGAATTCAACATAATCTGGACCTTCAGCAGTGGGAAGAGATACGAACTAGAGAGTAAAGTTTTAGACTTGTTTCTTACTATATATGACTAAAATGGCAGAGGAAAATGCCCACAGGTCATTATAAAGAGCCAAGCTGCTGAAGGCTCACGAGTTCTATTGCCCAGATGGAAACAATCAGGCTTTTGTTTCAAGTATTTTAAAAAATGACTTATTTTAGGTACAGAAAGGAACACAACACCCAGAAAACAAGGTCTTCAACTCATGAGGTCCTAAAAGTCATGAAGACCTTTAAGCTCTAAGCAGAATGAGGCAAGCTCCTCTACCAAAATAATAAGAAAATAAAACAAAATAAAAAGTAAACAAAAATTTTAAATGGTGCCTGACTGTGTGGTGGGACCTCTGAAAATGGGGCATATTCTGTATGACAGTTCAGAGCTAGTTAGTTGTGGGTGAGAATCAGAGATGAGCTCTGCTATCCAGAGTAAAAACATGAAATGGTTTGTGCGAGCATTTAGTAATTTCCTGTTGGATTTTTCCAATGATGGCTTTGGAGTTGACTTTTCAAGGTTTGATGGTAGCAGGAATCATCCTCAGCCAACTCAACCATCCTCAAGCTGAGTAGAACCAACAGAGCAGTATGGATTACGATGTGTCTTCAGAACTTTGAGCAGATGCCTCCATTCACTGGTCTGGTCGTCAACACCTGGTTTGACAACTTTCAATACCTAACTTGTCAACTAAACTATCACTTAAGCCAAGGTTCACTCTAGTGCAGTTTGAAAGAGTTCATAATTGGCATGATTTCCTCCATCATACAGAAATCATAAAAGTTCAGGAGGGATATTAATACATGGGTTGGAGGCATGATCAGAGTGCCTGGATGGGAAAGCTCTCTTCCCTCAAGAAGGAAGTATCTTACACAAAGACCTAATCACAGTTTCATCCAAGATGAACTTTGAGGATGTCTGAGGTCAGATCTTCTTAGTTACAACGAGCTTTTGGCGGGCAGGGGGAGGGGTGCTCCTTGGGAAACATATATAACAAGAAGAATCTGATAAACAGAAAAACAAAAGTTTAGGTTTCCCTGAACATATGAAGAGTATCTCCAATCACATATATTACATGGGCTTAGAATATCAAGGACAGGAAAGATTGCAAAAACTTCTGATCTTAATTTCATGGTTTTAAGTTTCTTAGGGTTAAAAATTACAAAGATAACGTAGGTCAAGGTTCAGAATATGCTTAATTACCTGAGAGTCTTCATTATTCTTCATTGTTGGGATAGATTGAAAAGATCTCTGGAGATCCTGGTTTGCATTTTGTCTCAACAATTTATTGGCTATATGTCAAGCCAAACTCTCTGAGCCACTGAGTCGTCATCTGGAAAGTTGGAATCATGAATGTCTTTTATTGGTTCATTTATTTAATTGATATTTAGTGTGTGCCTGCTATATTTTGGGCATTGTTTCAGATGTTAGAGATACTGTAATAAACAACAACTACAAAAGACAAGAGCCTTACTTTCATGGAGATAAAATTCTAGTTGGGGACAAGATAATAAATATATGAATAAGTAAATACTAACATGCAGGTAGTGCTGGATGCTAAAAAGACAAATAGTGCAGAGGAGAAGGACAGAGTGAGTGATTAAGTGGTGAGTGCCATTTAGTTCATTTGGCCAAGCAAGATGCCTCTCCAATAAATTGAGTTCGAGCAAAGATCTGAATAGAGTAGTGGAGAAAGTCATGAGGATATCTGGGAGTAGAATATTCCAGGCAGAGGAAACTGCCAGAGCAAAGGCCCAGAAGCAACATTCGTGCTTGATGGGTGTGAAGAAATTCCAGAAGGTCAGTGTGTGGTTGGAGCAGCAGGAACTGGAGTCCAAGGGAATGGAAATGGGGTCAGTGTGGAGGCGGAGACCAGAGCACACAGGGCCTCACATATATTTTTCCTTTGTGATATTCCAGTGAGAAACTTTATTTCCACATGTTTGTCACCTGCAAAGCTCTGAAGCTAAGACAACAGCTAACATTTATTGAGTGCTCACTATGTGCCAGGCGTTTACTAAGTGCTTGCCTTGAGTTACATCATTTACTTTTCACTACAACCTTAAGAAGTAGGTTCTATTATTATCCCCTTTTACAAGTCAGGAAACTTAGACTTAAAGGTTAAATAACTTGCCAAAGTTGCCCTGCAAGTAAGTGCTGGAGACTCCAAAGTAAATAAGTATAAACCACAAAGGACTTAAATGACTCACCTTGTTGTTTGAAACCCCCTCCTCTGTGACGAAATCACAGTTGGGTTTTGCTTGGTTATACTCTTCTTAAGCTAGGGAGCAGGGTAGGGGGAAACCAAGGGAAAACCCCTTTGGAAGAGCCACTCTCTCTCTCTCTCTCTCTCTCTCTCTCCAGATACTCACTAGGCTTCTAACGCTTCCTTCTCAAAAAGCCTTTGCTCTTCGCTGGCCCCTGGGTATGTGTTTCCGTTCATTTCGAGACCATTCCGAGAGCTGAGAAGCCCTCTGTAGTCTCCTACAGTGTGGTTAGAGGTGGAGGCTCTGGATGGCAGTGCCAGGGGCCACACCTCTGTCAGGAACATGTGATTTAAAAAGAAAGAAAAAGGAGAGGGGGGGAAGAGCAAGGAAATAGCAATCCCACCCTGTTTTTCTTAAACACGTGTACATGCATACACACACACACACATGCACAAAGCCAGCAGATGTCCATCACTGAGGTCCTCTTGGGTTCTGATGGAAACATTTTCCACCTGGCTCAATTAGGCATTAACCACTCCTCATGCCCAACCTGAGACTTGGACCGTCGGTGGAGATATTTTTAACACCGTGACACAGAGGAGTGTGAGACACTTGGTTTTCTCAGTGGGTGGGTAGAGTGTTATTTCATGTTGTTCTTGTCACTCAGCCCAACATTACAAGTGCGTACTTTATTACTACACCGAGAATGCTCTGCAGCCTAACACAGCACAGTGTGTTCCCAGCGAGGGGAAGGGAACCTGGACAGGCACAGGGAAGGGGGGAGTGGAAAGCTGCTAGGGACACAGGGCACGCTCTTGGCTTCTCCCTCACGCATTCACTTCGTGGGTGACAGGGCAGAAAGTATCACAATTGTTGGGTTTCTATGCTTTGTATCCATCAGTTGCTGTCCTTGGAAAATGCTGGATAGTCAGATATTTAATGACACCTAACTCTTTCCTTGAATGACTAGTATTTTGCTTGTTCGCCTCCTTGTTCTTTTTTCTAATGGGAGGTTTTTTCTCAACATCCCCCATAAAATATACGGTGGAATTAGTTCTAAGTGTCCATGTCTCACCATGTCTAGTCGAGGGCTCTCGTTGTTTCCTTGGGACAGGTGGGATAATGATGTACCAAGGAGGTGAGGATGCAGGTAGAGAAAGGTGAAGGTAGAGGCTTTAAAAGCAAAGGAGAAACTGATTAGCAATCTCCTTTTTATTATTGCCTTGTACAGGCAATTCTAAACAATTTCATGGTAAAGGACTTCTCACCTGGGGAGATGCTCCTACTGCTACCACCATCTCCTAAACACCCCTCTGTGAGCCACTGAGTAAGACCGGGACAGAAGTTTGGGCTTGGGGAGAACTGAGCTTATCTCTACCTAAGTTGACTCCATACTTCTTTATTTTTTCATTGATATCAACCTCATTTTACCTACTCAGTATCCTCTGAGAAATGGGAGCTAAGAAATGCTTGCAGAAGCAGTGGGTAAAGGAGAAAGATTACAAAATGGATCTCAAGAGGGTATCCTTGATTATGTGTTTGCTTTCCCTCGGCTACCGCATTCAGTCTATTAGCAGAAAGATTCTGCAGCGTTCCCTCTAAACAATGCCAAATATTGTCCCATTTCCTTATATCCTATGCTCTTGGCCCAGGCCAAGTCATTGCCGTTACTGGTCTGAGACAGAGTTTGGGAAACTATAGCCCCAAATCCAAATCCATCCCACTATCTATTTAGGCATGTTGTTGAACGTGGCCACACCCATTCATTTACCTATTGCCTCTGGCTGCTTCCGCGCTGAGAGCAGAATCTTCTGCGCTGAGAGCAGGTTCTTGTGATAGAGCCTGTATGGCCCACAAAGGCTAAAACAATTATGAAAGAAAAATAATTTTCTTTATAGAAAAAGGTTACTGATCCTTACTCAAGAAATTGCAATAACTGCTAAACTGCACCCATTGCTTTTTCCATTGGTCTCTTACAGTCCATTCTCCACCCGGCAGCCAGCCTTATCTATAAACCGTAAATCATATCATGAGACCCTATGATAACCGTAACAATTAGAGTAAAACACAAACTTTCAGGCTTTCTGGGGCCAACAAGATGTTTGTTGTGGGGTGAATTGTGTCCCTCAAAACAGATTGTTGAAGTCCTAATCCCCACTACCTTTGGATGTGGTCTTATTTGGAAATAAGGCCATTATAGCTGGAATTAGGCAGGTAAAAATAAGGTCACACTGAAGCAGAGTGGGCCCTTAATCCAGTAAGACTGGGGTCCTTAGAAGAAGAGGAAGAGAGGCCCTGACAGACACAGGCAAGAAAGCAGAGATGGAAGCCCAGGGATTGCTGGAAAAACATCAAGGAAGAGGCAAGGAAGGATTCTTCCCCAAATCCTTCAAAAAGACCAGGACCCTGCCAGCACCTTTGTTTTAGACTTCTAGCCCCAGAACTGTAAGGTTTCTGTTGTTTTAAGTCATCTAGTTTGTGGTAACACAATTTATAATCTCATTTCTGTCTACCTTTATAACCCCTCTGTCTGCTTCAGGCACACTGGCCCTCCGGTGCCTTGGACTGGACACGCTCCCAACCACGTCATGACCTCTCCACTTGCCGTTTTCTCGGTGTGGAATGTTCTTCCCCTAGTTCATGAGAGCTGGTGCCTTCCTACCTTTCAAGTCTTTGCTTAAATTTCTCAGAGGGTCCCTCACTCACCACGTTTAACAACTAACACCTGGGAAGCGCTCCTGGCACATTCTCTCCCCACACCCTCCTTCATTTGCCTTCATAGCATTTCTCAGTTCCTGCCATTTACAAGTACTATAGACAGACTTGCTAATGGAGTCATCTGTGAAGCAGGAGGGAGAGAAAAGTTTCAAGGAGGACTTCATTATTGGGGAACTGAACAGCTGGAGAACACTCGTGCCACTTACTGAGATGGGAAAACTTGTCAGGGAGCATATTTTGGGAGTGGGGGAGAGAGAAGAATCAGGATTTCAATTTTGGACATGTTTCCCTTAACACATCTACAAGATGGCAGAGTGGAGATGCCTGGTAGTTAGTTGGATATAAGAGTTTGGAATCCAAAGAAGATAAAAATTCATGAGCTATCAACATATAGATAGTATTTAAAGCCTTGATCCCAGATGTGAGAGGCTAGGAAGTATAGAGATAGAAGGGCAGAGTCTGAGAGCTATAGGAAAAAGAGGAAGATGTAGAAAGAGAAGCCACTAAGGCAGCAGTAAAACCAGGAGAGTGCAACTGCCAAGTGAAGAAAGATTGCTGTATCAAATGCTGATTTACTCTCCAGCAAGGATTAAGAATTGCCCTTTGCTACTGGCTAAGGGCTAAGACAAGAGCAGAGTAATGGTGACAAAAGCTTGGGGGGAGAGGGTTCTGTTGAAGAAGTGGAGGCAGATGTATAGAAGACACTTCAAGGAGTTTTATTCTACGGGAAAAAAGAGAAATGAAGTAGCAGCTAGAAGAGGCTCTGAGGAAAGGAGGAGGTTGTTAGGATGAGAGGTATTCCAGTGTCTGGGAAAAAGACACTAGAAAGAAGGAATGATGCTGGAAGAAGAAAAGGAGATATTTGCTGAAGCAAAGTCCTTAAGTAGGCAGTTCGTGATGAGATGTGGTGCACCAGCAGCAGAGAATACTAAGCTGTGAGCACGGGTGTTTTGCTCATTGTAACAGAAGGGAAAGCAGACTAGATGGGGACTGAAGGAGGGGAGGTGACTCATTTATAGGTGGATGAGGAAGTTCTCTGCTGTCTGCCTCTGTTTTCTCAGTGAATAAAGGTGAGGTCATCAGCTGAGAGTGAGGAGGTGGGTGCAAGGAGAGAGAAGATGTGTGAGTGTGGTCCCAAGAGTAGGAGTGCGAACTGACCAGGAGGATGTGGTCGGATTGCCAGGCAGTGCCAAGGGCCCATGTGAAGTTTGTGATTTAAAAATTAGCATGTGACCATTAGGGAGCCCTGCTTTGTTTTTCTCCAGCCATATTCAAAGCCTCCACAGCAGGCTCAGAGTAAGTGGAGATCTGGGGTGGAACCAGGGTAAGAGATGTCCATTCATGACAGTTGGAGGGAGAAAGGGGCATGGAAGCTGAGCGTTTATGCAAGGCAGTGATTATAATGATGGGAAAGGTGAATTAAAGGCATGAAAGAGGTGAGGACAGTACCAAATGGAAAGGTCAGTGTGTTATGGATCTCAGTATACTCCAAAACTTGCTGAGGTTAGGGCAAGGAAAGCAGTGGGTGGGAAGATAGCAGATGACTATCAGAGAGCAGGGTCATTCAAAATGAGATTTGGGAGGAACAGCAGTGATTGATTCACAACTCCAAGCCATGATCAAATACAGGAGTGACCGAGGAATTACAGAGGACAAGATCATTGGATGAGAATCCGCCAAAAACTGAGAGATCTGAGTAGTGAAAGGACTATGTACGTGATTATTGAAACTACTGACGGTTAGGATCTAAGTAATGCTGATGGTGAAAGTGAGCCAGCCACAAGCCATCAAAAGATGAAAGGAAGATTAGAAGGGGTGGTTAGTGGAAGGTGGAGGGTGGAGAAGTGGTCTGAAGGAGTAAGGTAGCCATAACACAACCTCCTTTCATGCACTTGTGGTCCATTGAGAGAAGAGAAAAGTCACATCTAAAGAAGACTACGAGGGAAGCCATGACCTCAAGGAATGGCTAGTGGCAGTTGCAGGAGGCATTGGAAGGGAACAGTCTTAGAAACGAGTGAAGATAGGGGGGGGATTTTGATGAGTGATCTTGAGTTACAGGGCACGTGGAAGTTGAGGACTACGGGCAGGGGTCATTGGTTACATCAGAGGATAGTAGAGCTGTAAGAGGATAAAGGTATGTGTAATAGTTGTTGTTTCTGTAGGCATGGACTTCTGATGGAAAACTGGAATATAAATGCTTGATAGGATAAGCCCAGATGGTTTCTTGGGACAAAACAGACAACAAGTCTTCTTCTTGGGATGCCTTACAGGCCAAGATGTCACACAGGGAGTGGTGGTCCCACAGAGGCTGTGCCGCTCCTGATGGCCCCACGGTCTGCAGGCCTTCTTTACTGATAGCTGTGGGTGAGGCGGTGGCAGGCAGAAGAAGTGGATCTTATCTACTTATCTCCTTGTTCATTCTACACACCATACTTCAACTCCATTGGTCTTTCTCTGCCTCAAAAAAATAAATAAATAAAAAATTGCCTAGGTTAGTCCAGCTGTCTCTTTGCCTGGAAAACCTCTCTCAGAGCTTCTCATGGCTGGCTCCCTCTCAGAACGGAGAGCCCATCTCAGAGGTCATCTCCTTAGAGGGCGGTTCCTGACCATCACATCTAAAGTAACACCACCTCCTTCTCTGTTTCCTTCATCTTTTCGGAACAAGATACCAACTTTACATTTGTTTACTTGCTTAATATTGGTGTCTCCAACTACTATGAAAGCCTCACGAAACAAGAATATCGTGCCCCTGCTCACACTGACTCCCAGGTCCTAAACACTGATGACAACAGCAACAAAAGAGCAATAACAATAACCATTGTTTTCTGGATGAATAGATGCAAATGTATACAAAGCATAAGTCATTTAACCTCCTCCAGCTCCATTTATAAATTATTAAGACTTTGATCTAGGTATTATCGTTAAGGTCTTGTCCAATCTTATAATACTTGTTATATAACAGCTTGATATTATCAGAGAGACCCACAGGAATTTTAATGCACAACAAACACTCTCAAATCTCAAAGCCAAGAGAAGAAAAACTCATGTGTTATACCTTAAAAAAAAAAGAAAAAGAAAGTCTCCTTATCAGGTCAAGATAACTGATTTAATTTGTGCAAAGAATGGTTTTACTTACAGCTTTCCTTCCCTTTCCCATTAATCCTGTAAGCTGCAGCTAGACTACACGCTTGCAAGGTAAGGCCAGGGGACAAGATGTTGCCACAGCTGTGCTGACTCAGCTACCACCTTGGACCTTGGGGTGAGTTCCATTTTGGTTTGATTTTTCTTCGCGTGAACTTAGAGTATAATTTGGACTTTCTAAACTGCAGCAGTATTTCTGTTCTACAAAGAATCTCAAAGGCCTTTAGTAATTGGCCTTAGTCTGATGTTTGGTTAAGGAGTTGAGAAGAGCCGAGTTTGTCCATTCACTTCTCTCTTCAGCCATTATGAACTTAGTGCCTACTGTGGTCCCAGGTCTTGGCCTAAAGAGGAAGGAATTCATCTCCTTTTTCAAGCTCTAGCACATCGAATATTCCCTTCTAAACTCTGCTTAGCCTAAGGACACTTGGTGTTCCACCAGTGTATTCATTTAGTCTTTGACCAAAGGACGCACATGCCTACAGAGGTGGCTCTCGGGAGCAAAGGCACAGTTATGTGGCACAAGCCTTACCCTCCTTGACCGTGGTCTCGTGCTCCCTTCCACATTTTCCAGCCTTGTTTTCCCTTTTGTTTCATTACCAATAGATGGATCCTTTCTTTCACCCAAATGGTTTCAGCACAACTTGCCCACTTCCCTCCCCTTTCTCTTAATTCCAAAGCACAGGTCCAGAACCCTTTCCTAGGCAGCTTAATGTGCCTTTTGGGGCTGTAGGATCTTTATGAGGCTGAGAGATGGAAACCAGCAGCCTCAAGTCGCCGCTGCAGTGGGGAAAGAGGCAGGAAGAGCACTGGAGGCGAGGTCTGCCTTTTTTGATGACTGGGCTAAGGCTTCTTACATGAACTTTTGGTTTTATAGTTCTATAAAAGGCAGCTGACAAAAGAGATCCCGTTTTGGGAGGGTCCAGCTGGCCGGGCTGAGCTGGGGTGGGGCAGCCCCAACGCTTGAACGCCAGTGCTGATTTTCATCCATGATGTCAGAGAGGCGCTGGGATTCCCACTGAGCCAGAGGGTGGGAGAGCAGACAGCCCCAGCCGGCGCCCTGCCCGGTGCCAGCAGCTGCAAATGCTGCCTTCCTGGCGGCTCTGCAAGAGCCTTTTCCTCCTCGGAGACTCTAGGCAATGTTTGGAAGTTAGCTCCCTTGCTCGACTCGCTGCTGTCTGCTGGGGCAGGAGAGCCCTCACGCCTCCCTCCTCTGCTTCCTCCACAGCCTCCTTGGCCCAGCTCTCTGTTTCCTTTCGTTTCAGTGGTGGCTGCAGGAAGACTGAACTGGGCTGGCTGCTCAGAGGCCCACATCTTTTTCACAAACCTATAGTCCTGAGCCCTCAAGCTTCAGCCCCTACTCCTGCCTTCAGGGTGCCAGCCCCTGCTCCCTCCTCTGACCCAGAATTAGTCCCTGGGCTGCAAGGCAGCCAAAAAAGAAAGAGGGTTTGGGTGAGGGAGCGGGGGGAGGAAGGTGGGGAGTTGTTTTCAATTAAATCGAATCTGAAAAAAACACTCTTTTTTCCTTTTGGCTTCTTCACATCAAACTACTCCATTGCGTTGGCCCAAGCTCTGCAGTTAGTTGTGGAGAAAGCAGGTCTGCTCTCCAAGCCCTCAGGGGCTGGGGGTGAAGCAACTGCTCCTCCCTCAGCCCTGACTCAGAGGGGGTTCCTTCCTCCCCAGCCAGGAGCAGCCACTGCCCCATGGCAGGGAGGGGCTGGAGAAGGGAGGATGGAAAGGAGCCCAAGGGGCAGTGGCAGAAGGGTGCCGAGTGCTTGTTTTAGCATTCTCACAAGGTTTCAGAAGCAGAGGGTTTCTTGCCAGCCCACAGGTCCCAAGAGGGGTCTACTCTGTCTCTTCAGCTACTTCCTTTGGAGACTAATCAGATGGATCCCAGGAGTCCTGGCAGCCAGGCCAGAAGCCCTGCGAAACCCTAGGGGAGCCCTGCCCAGTGGTCTGAAGTCCTAAAACAATCAATCGCTACCAAAAGTTATCGTGCCATACAATTTAAATTCACTCCTGTATTTTCCTGGCTTTTCTTTGTGCTGTCCAGAGACCCATAGTTCCTGTACTCATGTACTCCTTCAACTGGCAAATATTATCTCCAAGGCCTACTTATTCTGCACTTACTACCGCATGGCAGAAAAAAGTCCAGCGAGATAACACAGTGTCTCGTGGACTAACAAAGTCTCTGGGGACCAAGGTTCTTTTAACAAAGTTGCCCTGGGGACAAAGGGTATTGAGGGTACAGTGTTCTCTGGACCACATGAGATTGGGCAGCAGGGGCAGCCCTCTGGCCCTTGTGGCTTGTTTCTCTGATGCACATGGTTCCTTCAAGACTGTCCCATCTCTCTACTAGGAAAGGACCAGACAGGAGATGAGCTTCAAGAACTCTCCCAAGGAGAATGGAAATGGGGCTGCTTCTACTCGAGAGTACTCAACCTGCCACTTCAGACACAATCTTATTCCTTCCTTCTTTCCTTTTTGATGTCTTCTAATCATTTATTATTCATTAAGCATTCATTGGGCCAGTGCTATTCTCCTTACGAGGCATTGCTGTGTATTAAATATGCAAATCAAACATGGCATGCAAAAAAAAAAAAAAAAATGAGTCACAACAAAGCCACCCATGAACTTGATAAAGGAGTTAGTGGGGGCAGTCATACTGTTGTGTTGGGGTGAAGGTACGTGTGGACCTCTCTCCTGTCTATCTTGGGGAGGTCCCAGACACTGCTTGATTAAATAACCCCCTTTTAAAGCATTTTTTTCATTTCCTTATCTCCCCTTATAATAGCCCTAGAAAGTAGGGTCAGGGGAATCATGCCCATTACACAGAAGAAGAAACTGTGACTGGAAGTTGTTAAGTAACTGGGTTTTGTGTGTGTGTGTGTGTGTGTTTGTGTGTGTGTGTGTCTGAATATTTAGTTACTGGCAGCATAAGAACCTGATTCCAGGACTTAACGCTAAGATCTCAAGACTCCAGCAGGTGCACCAGACCAGGTAGATCTTGCTACATCAAAGGATGCTTAGTTTCCTTCCTTTTTTTTTTTTTCTTGCTTAATACCTTTGATAGAGATAAAACTTAAAAGAACATTCTAGTTGCCCCATACCTTAATGATGCCTGGATTAAAAGCCAAATAGATGGCAGCATGGGCAGGACTCACCCAACATGGCTGGCTTGGAAGATGGAGGAGGGCGCCATGAGCCAAAGAAAATGGGTAGCCTCTAGAAGCTGGAAAAGGCAAAGAAATGGATCTCCTGGAGACTCTAGAAAGGACCCAAGCCCTGATGAAACCTTGGGTGAGACCTGTTTTTAAGATTTCTGATCCCCAGAATTGTGAGATAAATTAGGGGTGTTTTAAGCCACTGAATTTGTGAGAATCACAGACATCAGCCATAGAAAACTAATACAGGCTTTTTTCCCAGCCTGCATAACCCTGGATAAGTTTGCAGTGGTCATGTACAGAGAGTATCTCTGGTTCATTATGTCATGTCCATCAATTACCAAGCAAAGAAAAGAGCTGTGAGGACTTCAAGAATTTCTCTGATTACCTAACTGCCTTCAGGCCACTTAGAGTCTCTGGTGGCCACAGAGCACCAAGTGTGGTGAATCTGGTCCTCTGTCCTTCCCTCTGTCCTTTTTAACAATGGTTTCCTACCGAGGCCTACCCTGGGTCACAGGGCCAGCCTGCAGTACATAGACAGGGTAACAGCTCTGCAGCACAAGGGAGCTCCGAGCCCATGCTTATTGGCAAAATGTGGCTTCAACGTGCCAGCTCTAGAAAAAGCCCAGGCTCCCTGAGGAGGTCAGGACCACAAGCATCAAATGGGGAGGTTTGGTTGGACCTGCACAAGTCTGTCATGCCAAGATGTCTCTTCTGGCCTGCCTGAGAACAGAGGGTAACTCCTGATGCAATGCTGACTTTGATATCAAGTAGAGGCTGTGGGTGATTCTGGCTCTACCTCTGAAATGTGCAGGGGAAAACCCAGTGGAGGATGCAGGAAACTCCAGGCTCTTTGCAAGAGCCTTTTCCTCCTTGGAAATATTCAATTTCATAATGTAATAGACAGATGAAGATGGCAGTTGTCCTTGTTCTCAGCATGACATAAAAAAAGAGATCAAAACCTGAGTCTGAGTCCCTTCTCCCCAAGTCCCCTAAACCTCCCTATACCTCATCTTCCTCTTTTGAAAAAGGGAGATGATGATAGCAGCCTCGTGGTGTGGTTTGCCAGATTAAATGAGTCAATGATTGGAAAATGACTAGCACATCATAGACCATCAATAAATATTAATTTCTTTCCATCACCTCTTCTTGTCCACATCAGATTAAGCTATATTATCCAAATGGGTCCTGACCTCTCAACTGGGATCTAGCCTTCTGCCTTCAAGAAGGACCATAATTAAATAGTTTCTAAAAATGGCAGAAACTCCTATTTTAAAAAAACTACAGTGGGAGATAATGATGCTACAGTTCCCCTTAGCCCGGATTTCCTTCCGTCTTTTTCAAGCTCACTTGCTTACATTCTGTCCTCAGCAGTAGCAACACAAACTGATTCCTGCCTCCTGCTTATGAATAATTCAACTTTTGCAGTTTATTGAGGCAGTTCCCACCGTGTCACATGGATGGCATTTCGGAGGCTGTTTATTGAAGATATTTGTTTCCTAATGCATTAGTTGTTAGTGTTCAGGCATTCAAAACCCCATCTCCAATGTCAGGCTATACAAAGCTTAGTTTATTGAGTCCTCATAATGCATTCGTTCTTACCACACTTACATGTCAGAAGGATGCCATGAAGGTTTAATCAGGGAAATATGTCCCAAAGGCTCTCAACTCCAGGCTCCTGGTACTTGAACGTGAGCCAAGCCTGGGAGCATGGAATGTCATTCTCATCTAATAACTAGTTTTTTGGCTTAGGTGAAACCAATTTCTAGGGGGCAGAAACCCAATTCCCTGGGCCAGGTCCTTATCGGGCGTCCTCTCCCATTGCGTTCACCTGTCCGGTAGACCTTCTCGCTGAGGATACAGACGACTGTTGTTGGTTTCTGAGTCCTCAGAACAGGAAAACAATCTCCACAGAAGGCTGGAGGAAACGAGTGGATGGAGAGCACTTTCTGGAGGCTCTGGAATCAGCAGTTCTCTAAGGTCACTGCTATGATCTTGTGTCTGTGGGGTCTTCTCTAGGCCCCCATTTCCCTTCCCTGAAATGGCAAGGGAAGGGTTCAATGATCTATATGTTCTATTCAAGCTCTCAGAACTCTCTATTTCCCAATTTTCCCATTTTCAATATTATGCCAATGCCTTTTTGTCCCCGACTGGGAATGGCATTGAAGCATCACCTAGAAGATCATTGACTTACTATTAAGTGTGTTTATTTTTCAGTGTTAGCCATTACTCTATGTGGAAGTTTTCCATGAGGTGAGTTGAATAGAAATGATGACTATCAGACTGCCAGTCAGTGAACATGTATTAAGTGCTATACTGAGCTGGTTACTTGAACACTGGGCAAAAGACAGAGTTTCCCCCTCAAAGAGTTTACATTCCAATGGGAGGAGATAGGAAATAAACATGGAAACAAATATATAATAAAATAACATCATAGGTGTTCTGAGGAAGAGAACACTGACTGCAGTGAGTGATGTGGCAGAAGAGGATTGGGGAGGTACATTGGCTGGGGTTGGGGGGGAGAGCATTCCAAATAGAGAGAACAAAAGCGCCAGGCTAGTGTGTTGGAAAGACCGGAAGAAGCCAGACTGGTAAGCAAGGGCCAGAACACTAGGGCCCTGCAGACCACGGTCAGGAGACTGGTTTTCATCTGAAGGATTTAAGGATCAGCCCTCATTGGTATGAACTGGGCTCCTAGGTCCAGAAGAGTGCATGCAGCCCTAAGTGTGGGTAAAGTAAAAGCATTTGTAGTCATGTTTCTGTGTCATTCATGAGGAGAGTGGGCGTGGCTGTTCATTAGAGAGGAATCTCATCCCCAGGTAATTGGGCAAGTCTGCCTGGGAGGACTGGCATTTGAGGAGGGGTCCTTATGATGGAAGGGAAGGAAGATGATGAGCCCACGTGGAGAGCTCACCTAGCTCAAGGTGTGCCTGGGAGAAGGAGCGGGATAAAAGAACACAGGGTGAGAGGGATATATTTATCTGGAAGCCCTGTGGGGAATGGTAGGACTCTGCTGGAGATAAAGGGCAGTCGTCTGGGGACCCCTAGATTCTGAAATAGAGGATGGGAAAGTCATGAGATGAGAAAATTATGATCAGCACGAACCCACCCCTCATTTTCTTTCCCCGTTTTCATGCAGGGTGGGGACCCTACACATAGGACTCGTCTGAAATTAAACAAGAGATGGACTTTCCCCTAATGGTGACCTGATCTTGCTCCTCCCATCAACTTTTTCTTAGTTAGGTAAAAGAGTCACTATATGTTTGCATGTTTTTCTTGCCTCACTATGTAATTCACTAGCTATTTTAATTTGGTATTAGAAAACTTTTAATTTTTTGTTGATTATGAAAAAAAAGTCGTATTTTGAATAATTTTTAAAAACAAAATATTAAGATGAAATAAAGTCAAATCTTATTTCTGCCATTCAGAGACTAGTTTAAATATTTTTATCTTATTTCAGGTCCTTTTATATACATATATATGCATTTGTGGACTTTATATTCATAATTGGAATAATATTGCATATTCAGTTTTGTGATCTGATTTTTTTGCTAAACATTGAAACATGAACTTTTCTATATTATTAATATGCTTAAACTCATTAATTTAATGGTTGATAATATTGTAAGGACAATACTAGACTTTATTTTATTCTTTTCCTATTATTCTGCTTTAAAAAAAAAAAATAGTACTTAATACATGTTACCACCATGTAACTGGCCCTTGTCATAAAAATCTACATTTATTTCCACACTGAATCTTCACAACAGCCCTACAATTGGGTACCATATTCAATTCTCATTTTGCAGATGAGAAAACTGAGGCTTAGTCAGGTTTGGTGATTTTCAAAATGTCATCCAGCTAGTCAAAGTTAAAGAAATGAATATCGTCACTTCAGGGAATATTCTCCCCTTTACATATTTGGACCTCCAGAAGCTTATTAGCAGCAGGATATCTGGGTCAAAAGGTATAAACCTTTTATTTTTAAGGTTCATAATTTTTTTTACAGCAACAAACTCCAACCAACTGTGCAGGAAACTGTCCATGTCACCAAAGCATCCTTGCTCCAAACATTGTCCTTTACTGTGGTCTGCTGGTCTCTGAGTGCCAGTTAGTGAGGCTGAACCTCTATTTGTTCATATGTTGATATCTTTGTATTTTTCTTCAATATGCCCATATCCTCATATTGCCAACTGGGAGTTTTTCCTATAAATTTGAAAGGGCCCTTTATTTAGGTGACGTTCTTTGCTTTGGTGCATTTGTAGCAAGTGTTTTGTTTTGTTTCTGAGCCGCTGCTTGCCTTTTAATGATCTTAAGATGCTTTTTCATATAATGCTGGGGTCAGCAAATTTTCCTATAAAATAATAATAGTAACCATTCCAGGCTCTGCAGATCACGTGGCCTCTGTCTCAATTACTCAACTCTGCCCTTGTAGCATGATGCAGGGATAGACAATACATAAATGAATAGCTATGGCCAGCTTTGACCAGTGGGTCATAGTCTGTAGATCCCTTATGTAAAAATATCCCTAATTCTTATATTAAAAACCTACAAATTGCTCTTCTCTGAGATTTCTTCAACCACTTTTTATACTCACATAACTCAGATACTTGATGGACAAAACCTGTACTACAAATCTCTGGTGAAATCTAGCCCAAGCTCCAACTCTGTTCTTGAGATAGCTCAATCCCTTGATCCTCCTGGCTCTCTTCTCCATTCTCCAACGACCCCTCCCCCCCATCATGACACCTTCAGATTTCTTTGTTTTATTGCGTCTTCTTCCTCCCTTCCTTGTTGGAGTATACAGCAAATGCTTCTCCTTGTCTCCAGCAGAGCCCCATTTGCTGTCTCCCCTTCTACTTCATAAACCTTCTCCCACAAATGGGTTCTCTTCATAAGTGGAATTGTGGTGAATAAAATTTTCCCCATCTCATTATACATAGATAAACTAATTCAAACTCAAGATCAGAGACATATTCATCTATATTTTATTTGGGCTTCTTTTTGTGCCTTCAACTATTTAGTCCATTTGGTCTTTATATTGTGGTGCATGCTTTGAGAAAAGAAGCCAATTTTATTTCAAATAGTTAACCACTTCTCCCCAAAATAGACCTTAGTATATATAGAACAGTGAGCATATGATTAAACTTGACATACGAAATTAGAGGAGAAGGAATCATTAAATAATGCTGGGACATCTCCATGCATTTCTCTGCCCGTGAGTCTTTCTATCACCACCATGCTGTTCCGATTACAATCTATTATAATAGCTCTTAAAATTTTTCTTGGCTACTTTGACCATATCTTCATCCAGATGAATGTTAGATTTGCTTTTTCAAGGATGCTGTCTTTCCCGCATACTACTTACGTAATTTAAATCATCATTTAATATAGGAAGAGTGTACATCTTTATACCATTTGATCTCTGACCTAGGATTATCTATTCAAATCTTGTTTTGTGGAATTTTATTAAAATTTTTTAGTATTTATCATAATTGGTCTCCAAAACTTATACTTTTTCTGAATTAAGAATTTTGAAAATGTATTAACTAGTAATTTCTTTTCTAAGATTGTAATTTGCTAGCATTTTCATGTGTGATGTTTGTATCCATAGTCTTTCATGAAAGAACCTTTTATTTCCTTCTTAAAAATGTCCATAGTGCTTTTAGTGGGTCTTTGTTCTCTCTCCTTCGTATCAGTCCTTTTCTTTTTTATCTTTTCCCACACCCGTTAACTTTTTCTCTGCATTCTTGGAGTTTCTTAAGTTTTTTCCATATCACTAAGCACATTATCTACAGTGTCAATTCTGTTCTTTACCATCTCCACAGTAAATATAATTTCTAATATTACAGTTCTGTTTCTTTGCATTTATTCCTTTTCTTTTCAATCTCCTTTGCTTTATTCAATAGGATGTAAAAGTGACTTAGACTTTATAGAAGTAAAAGAGAAAACCATGACAAGAGAATAGGTTAAAATAAAAAGGTTGAGGTACAAAGAATTTTGTTGGATTTTTTGTTTGTTTTATTTTAAAATTTCTACTAGTTCTTATATGAACCATTTTCAGAGCCATGTTTTTCTAAAAGCTTTCAAGATAAAGTTTTGGTTTTTTTTGTATGTTAGATTATTTTTCCCCGTAAGTTCCATGTTGATTTTTTTAGCCTCTCTCACTGTTCACTTCTGGGCTGATTGAAACTGCATCTTACCTAGAGAGTAAGTTGAAAAAGTAAATGAATCCATAAACCAATGAATTACAAAGGGCAGGTGAATGAAGATATTTCCCAAAAGCTTTCATCAGAAACTTGATAGAGTTTTCTGCCAAGATGTTGATATCTGAGACCTCTAGACCAAAGGCTACTATAATTTGCCAGCTATGGATTGTGGCATTTGCTAAATGCTTCTCTGAGATGTCAAAGATATATTCCATAAGGCTTTGCAGCAGGAATACACAGAGCCGTGGGAGCCTGCCAGAAGTGTGGGTGGCAGATACACTCTGTCCTGCAAATCTCGTTTCCAGGCATCGAGAAGCTTCGACTCAGCCTGTGACTCAATGATTCCCAGCTGTGTGGGTGATAATCATGTGAATGGCAAGGTTAAATGTGGGCCACAGGGCATTGGGTATTGGCCTTGAGCAGCACAGGAGCTAGTTAGAGGCTGGAAGACCCTTGAAAGGAGGTTCTACCTGTGCCATTAGGGATCCAGTGACAGGGATAGTTAAAGTAAGATGAAGGAGAGAATGAAGAGTGAAGCACCATACGGCCTCTTTGAGCTTCATATCCAACATTAAATCGATCTTCTCAAGGGCAGTATCAAGAAGTGGTTAAGAGCTCATGAATGCCGCTGGTTTAGTAGCTTTTATTACTCAGCCATTTTGTTTCACCTCTTCATTAAGGCACAGAGAAGAGTATGCATCTCACCAGCTTGCCAGGGCTGCATGGCAGGGCCATGTATCTAGTTTTGGCCAATGGGCTGTAAGCAGAAGTGATTATGTCATTTTCAGACTGTAACTGCTAGTGAGAGACTCTCCAGCATTCATTTTCTCACCCTGGGAGTCAGCGACCATGATTCCAGATGGTACAGCTTCAAGATAATGAAGCCTCCTTCAGCTCAGGCCTTTGAGTAATTATGTGGGCTTGTATTACAAGGGAGAAAAAGAACCATTGTTGCTTTAAGCTATTGAATATGAGATTATTTGTGGGCCTTGAGGATTATTGATTATCATAGCATAACACAGTTTATAGCTTATTTCGACAAATACAATCTCTGATTAACTGAATGATCATAAACAATTCTTAGAACCTCTCCATATCTCAGTTTCATCTGTCAAATAGAGAAAATAGCAGTAATTTACTTATAAGATGAATAAAAATATATTTAAAAGGTATAAAATGCTTATCAAGGTGTATAACAAATTATAAGTGCCTTACAAATGTTAACTCTCAGCCTTATTTATTTTCCAGGAGATAGAAAGTAAAATGAGAGTTCTTCTATGGTATCATCTCAATTTAGGTCTGAAAAGAGAGTTTTAAAAAAAGGAGAGAATCTGGAACATATCTCATTTACAGAGCAACTAATGGGATCCTCATCAAAAAAGCCAACATTTTATTGCTTAAATCACATATGCCAATGTGTTCAAGGTCCCAAGAGGTCAGAACTACTTGAGCTATTTTCAGATAGATATATCAGAGGAGAATAAAAGTTCCAGCTCCCCAGAACAACATTCCACCATCTCATTCCTCTCCTGCTTCAATATGTCCCAAGATGTCTGGGAAAGAGGTGATTTCTAGAGGCTCTTCCTTATTTTCTCATTACAGGGAGGGAAGCAGACTCAGGGTGTGGTGTCCCCACCTGCCTTCTCCACACACACATTCTCCTTGGGGTGTCTCAGCATACCAGAGTTATGGTTAGGCGAGTATCATGCCACCCATGAGGTATCTTCTTAGTCAAGCCTTATATGACCCAAACTCTCATATATGGGACTAAGCAGTGGCAGGAATTATGGGGATATATATATTCAGTGCCTTCCATTCTCTTTCTCCCTCAGTAGACTGTTGGGTATGTCTACCAAGGATAATATGCCCTCAATAAAATCACCTTTCTCTAAGGAATTCCTTGAAGGTCTCCTATTCAAGTATCCCTCTGGCCCAAGCAGGCTTTTTGGGTGAGGTCTGACACCATCACTGTCCAAACATCGTGGTAAAAGGCCAGAAAACAGGTTAGCACAAAGCTAGAAAAAGCTTCACACTGAGGTTGCAGAGAGCTTCCCAAGCATCAGATCTAGGGGAACCAACTTCTCAATGGCTGTTGTCTAAGTATAAGCACACAGTTGAGGCACCAGTGACCCAGGACAGTTATGCACCCGTTTGAATCTAGTGACATATAGTCAACCTTGGAATGCAAGTTCTTTCTCTGCTTAGCACTGGTAAATATAATTCCACCAACACAGGCTTCTTTGACACAATTAATTAGATAATTGGTACGTAAATGCTGGCTTTCCCCAAACACACACCCAGACCCCCAGGAAAATACGTGAACCTCCCATTTCCACCCAGGTCAGGTTGCCAATATCCTCCCCTGCATCAGTCTTTTCTTATTGAACATGATCCTAAAATGTTTTTCTAACAAGTGAGCATTCAAGAAAGATTTGCCTCAAGTATCAAAGAAGATAGAGACTACATGGGAAGCTTGGATCAATGCCATTCACACACATATAGGCACAACGAGTCTGCTCATAACTCTTTCAAAGTCAAAAGCAGGATGATTGGATCCCAGGTAGAGTCTTTTGTGTTCTTACTTCAAAAATAGCAAAATGTTTTTAGACTCTCCACAAAAATGGGATACTGTGATCCAGATTCTGTAAATTGGACCTCTCCACACATTGTAGATATGTGTCCACCTGTAGTCAAGGGTAGAGAGAAGTTGGTGACTTGGGTCAGCAGTCTGAGCCAAATTGGAAAATCTTATCAGATGAAACCAGGAGGCCCCTGGTTGTCATACCCACAAGCCCAAGTCCACTAGGATAGTAGATTGTAGGACTTGAAAAGGAAAATGGGAGGAAGATCCATTGGATACTTGTGTATTTATCAATGCTCTCTCAGTCTCTTCATTGTTTTTCTTCCTCCACTGGAAAAAGGTACATTAATATGGCATTCATTTGGGGAAAGCCTAAAAAAACCTTGTTTCTATTTTATGGATTCAGTACTCTAACCTCACAAGAAAGTCCAGAAGCATCCTGTGAAAGTGGACTAAAAAGGATCTACATTCGTTTCTTCTCACAATCCTCATTTTCTAGCCTTACCCATAAGGCCTTCAAGAAGCTATAAGATATAAAATAGTAAAGGATG
Source organism: Tolypeutes matacus (assembly GCA_026826555.1). Lineage (NCBI taxonomy): Eukaryota > Metazoa > Chordata > Mammalia > Cingulata > Chlamyphoridae > Tolypeutes > Tolypeutes matacus. The sequence continues at coordinate 12,723,287 of JAKSZT010054478.1, forward strand.
GACTACAATTCTCTTCTAGTTCTAAAACTCTAAAAATCTAGATTTAAATGGCATTAAGATCATCTGAATCTGTAGTCCATAAAACTAGCAATTCCTTATTTGACATTTCTTGTTGACCCCCTATAGTATGGCTCAAAGATAAAAAAAACTTGATTCTTCCTTATTAATATTGTTTATGTAGAGTTAAGATCCTGAAATGGACTTTTATATCTCACAAGTCTCATTTGGAAATTCTAGTTTGCCAGCCTCCATTGATCCAATATAGCCTTTCTGCAGGCTGCCTTTATTGTCCAGTACAGTTAGGAGGTTCAATAATATTTATTTCCAGTTGGCTTTACAGATGGAGACCCCACTATATACAGTCCCTTATAATTCATAGCTAAGTGAAATCATTTCATATAGATAAACTTTTAGCTACACTGAACTCCATCAGAGAAGGTGGAAATTTTCAGAGGAAAAAGAAGTCTTGACTTGTGGTTATTCCCACCCATATCCAAATCCCTATATTACAAATAATAAGCATTGACCACCTATTGTGTGCAAAGCAAAAAAAAAAAAAAATCACTTTATTTTTCCCACAATATTTAAGTATTTCTTCTATTTCTGTCTATATTCCATCCCCAAAGCCCACTATTATGAAAGGAAACAAAGCAAAGAAAGAAAGCCAAGCTTCTGGACACTCCAACCCCACTCTAGATCCCACCAGAGTCTCTCTCTCGCCACCACCAGTGCTACCACCAATTTTCAGAGGATGATAAATCATTTCTTTCCACACTGAAACTGCAACTACAGCTGCTGAAACCATCCGCCAAGGGGTGTGCCATAGCCAAGGGCAGTTAGCACTCCTACAGGACTCCCATTCTCAGACTTGGGGACCCTGAGATGCTACTGGAATTTGCCTATATATGCCAGAATCAATAATAACCGAGCTGCCAATGGCAAGCTCAGGTCTTCCCACAGACTGTTCCCTCAGTCTGATATAAAATGTGCTTCTTCCATAAAGATGCTGTGGGTGTGAATAAAGAGTCTTTCGAAGTGCTATATCTACAACCAGCCAGAGCAATGCACTTATTTCTTTCCCTTTTAATTGTTTTTTTTTTTTTTTTTTTTTTTTTTTTAACATTGGGAAACCCATCCCGCTAGTCCATAAAATTGTTTTGACACCGTTGCCTTGAATATGCACTAAAGGTGCTTATTTGTTAACATTTACCCTCTCTTTACTTTTGCTTGACATTCACTTCACAAGAAAGTCCATAGGAATCCAAAATATTTCACCGTCACAGAATTCTAGGCAAATTTTAAGACAGGGAAGGTTGGTTTAATTTGGCGTGTTATATCAGTTTAATGGCTGAGAAATATATCCCTTAGGTGGAATGAGTTGCAGAAAGAAATTGATCATAGGATTGATGGAGAAATCAGATTACCTTCCAGCTCCTTCCAAGTTAGTGGAGTTTCACAGTGTGAACTGACTTCATTGTTTACTTTAAATTCTCGCTATATCAGTGGGAAAACATAGAGAGAAGATAATGTAAAGCAAAACTTTTTAAAGATAATCTTTAATATTTTTTATAATCTCAAAGTCTAAATATCCATGCTGAGAAGATTTTGATGATCTGTACACATACATACAGGAAAGGCGAATAATGATAAACACTTGTGATTAGCTCACCAGAGATGGGACAGATGGAGGACTGGGATGAACCACATTGGAGATAAAATTTTACAGAAGTTAAGCAATGTGGCTAAAAGACAAGAGAGATACTTGGAACCAACTGTAAATTCTTTATGTAGAGTTAAGATCCTGAGAGGAGAGTGTCACTTAAAAGAGTGACTTTTCCTTAAATTTGTTTAATATTTCATAGTACCTTGTTTTATATGGTCCTTCCCTCAACAATTCCCCCAGCTTTTGCCCAGAAAACAAAACAAAACTCAAATAATGTATGAAGAAATTGCAAAAATATTGATTCTTATAGCTACACCTTCTGTACCCACTAGTCCTTGATGAGAGAAGCAGCTCTAGGCAGTTCCCTAAACATCCCCCTTATTCTCTTCTGTGGGACACCCATCGTAGCTAACCGGTCCCTAGAACTGGGATGAATCCTGATTGGATTTCCCATTTCCAAAAGACCTGGTTGTGTGACTATTCCTGTGTTTTTATTATGCCCAATAGCATGGCTGGGATGTCTTTCTTCTTCATTGCTAAGTATATTTTTCCAATAAACAGCACAATTTTAGGTAAAACTGAGAAAGTCGTAGCTCCTTGCAATCATAAGATATTTATAAATGTAACCTATGATAAGGTGTTTAGCTTATAATTTTGGAAAGCCTAAAGAAGGCTATTTGAGAAAAAAGAAGAGAAAAGGTTAGCATAGCAGTGAAGGAAAGAGCAAGATTAGGAAAGTCGGTGATGACTGGGCAATCCCTCCATATCTTCTCTTTTACTGGTGTTTGAAAACAGAGAGAGGAGAGAGAAAGAGACAGCAGTTTATTGACCTCTGCAGTTGATTCCACTCATGGCCAACATTGAGAATGGCTGCCCTTTTGTTCTCAATAGAAGTACAAGATTTGGACTCAAAGGTATATAAACTTAGAGAAATTGTACGTGTTTTCATCAGATTCTTCAAGGGTCTGTGATAGAGAAAAACTAAGAAATACAGATGTACCAGATAAACAGAAACAGACTAACCCGAAGCTGTGAGAATGTCCACAGGGCAAGAGCTTAGGACAGTGGCTCTCTAGGTTGTCACAACTGAGGATGCTACTGGCATCTAGTGGGTAGAGGCCAGGGACTGTGCTAAACACCTTTCTCTGCACAGGACAACCCCTGCAACAGAGAAGGAGCCATCCCAAAGCCTCAGCTGCGCTGAGGTTGAGAAAACCTGGCCTAGAATGTTCAGCAACAGCCTGCAAGCGTTAAGACACGATATTCTGCAGAGGTACCCAGCGTGAGTAAGACTACCACCTGTAGCTGTTTAGAATACATAAACCAGCTTCTTTGCTTACTCAAGTGATGGTAGTTTTACTGGGTAAGATAGTAGTTTGAGTAAAATGGTAATTATTCTTAGTAAAATAACACAGTAAAATAGAATTTAGAATATAGGAATTGCTTAGCTTTTTTTTATACTTGATTATCATGTTCAGCCTGACCAGTCTGTAAATGCCAATTTCCACAAAGATGCTATTTAGAAGCTGCTTCTTTTCCTTACTTCTTGCCAGAGTTCCCAAACTCGAAAGTCTATAGAGGATATGTACTTCCTTTAAATGCATAGAAAAACACAGTTATAAAAGAGAGTTGCCTTGTGCTTATGCTGCAACTAAGAATGACACTGCCCTCTTACATTACCTTTTTTTTTTTCTAACATAGACTTTTTTTATTAGAGAAGTTGTAGGTTTACAGAAAAATGCAAAAAATACTGAGTTCCCATACCCTACCCCCAATTATTAAAATCTTGCACTAGTGTGGTATCTTTGTTACCACTGATGAAAGAATATTATTATAATTAACACAAAACAAGAGCTGTCTTCACACTACACATATAAAGCAGCTAGTTTGAGACTCCCTGCTTCTACACACTCCTGCTAAGTAAATTTATCCACACTCTTAGCTTCAACTATCAACAGCAGGCTGTTGTCGATAAATCCCAAATCTACTTGTTCAATCCTTATATTTCTCCAGAGTTCCAGCCCTAGGTCTGTCTAGTAAACACATCCATTTAAATGTCTGATAAGCACCTCAAACTTAATATCTCTAAAGCCAAAATAAAGGCTGCTCACAAATAGGGAAATTAACCCCCCATGACATACACATTAAGGGAAAATCTGTAGTTCTACTAACAGCCAAAGCCTAACCCTCTCCTATCATGCCCTTCAAGGCCCATCCTCATCTCCCACCCTCCCTCATGCTCACTGTGCTCCGAGCACTGGGCCTTCTTAGTAGAAAAGCCTAGGTCATGCCAACCATATGGACTTTATACTTGCAGTTCACTCTTTCTGGAATGCACTCTCTGGTCTTTGCATATCTAAGTCCTGATAATTGCAGGTGTCTCAGCTCAAGAATAAAATCCTCAAAGAGGAGTTTCCTGACCTAAAGGACTTCCTTTCTCTATCACTTTCATTCTCTATCACTCACTGTATCCTGCTTTGTTATTCTCAATATCCAAAGTTCTTATTCACTTTTAAAATGTTTCAGTGCCCCCATGAGAGCAAGAAATGTGGCTGCCTTGGTCACTACTGCCTCTGCAACAGCATTTGGCACCTAATAGGCACTCACTAGACATTTGTCAAGGAAATGAATGATCGAATGAATCCATGAATCACCCTCCCCCATGGACTGACTTCCTAGCTTTTCTCTACCTGCCATTAGCCAGGTTGCTCAAACCAAAATGCTAGCTACTTCCCTAGAGACTTCTCTCCTTCTTAAACCCACTGTACCATTAGAAAAAAAAAAAAAATCTACCTTCTGAAATATTAATCAAATCTAATTCTTTCTCACTGTCTCTGGGTCACTGCCTTAGTTGAGGGAATCCTTTTTGCTCACCACAACTATTAGCCTACCTGATTTTAATCCCCCCACCCAATTAAACCTTTCTGATTTACCACCCAAGTCTTTCTAAACCCTAAATCTAATCATATCACAATGCTTCTCAACAATCCTTCAAAGGCTTTTCATTGCCTAAGGATAAAAGATCAATTCCCTATTATATCTTGTAAGGTCTTCCATGAGCTAGGTTTTATTTGCCAGTCCAGCCTTTTCTCCCACTGCCTCCTGCTGAATAACTTTAAGCATTCAGTTCAAGCTCTCCCTCCACCACCTAGTGGCTCTGCTCAGATGCTCTACTCTGCCTGAAATGTCCACTACATGTTTGCCCACTACAAGTGTCAAGGCCTAGCTCAAGCATTTTTCAATCTCGTCCAAGCTCTCCTCCCTAATTTGGTTTTTCACAATATTATAATACTCTTTTTACACGATTGTTTTCTCCTCTTAGCATATGAGCTCCTTGAGGGGCTGTGCATTCTTCACCATCATAGTCTTAGCTCTTAGCATAGGACCTATCACTTAGAGGGCACGTTGGAATTTTTGTTCTTATTGAATTAATAGGTAGAGAGATGTCATTAACTATATGACAGATAAACTTTGTGGTGAGCTTTAATCAATTATAAACATCTGGAATTTCATGTTGACATATTGGCTTCTGACTAAGGGCCATCTTTCAAATGCTGAAAAGGTCACAACTCCCATAAGAGCATCTGTTTTAGGCTGGGCTTGTACAGAAGGCTCCTGAAGTCATCGTAGAATGCGATAAGGGGGACCACACCCAAGTTCTGCTGGCTCCATGCCCTCCCCACTTTAATAATTTAAAATACCATTTGAATGTGCTTATTTTTCATAGATTCTTACACAGCATAGACACTCACTTTTAACTTTTAAACAATGAAAGGACTTCTGCTTCAATCCCTGATGGCATAAGTTGTATTGGAATATCCCTCCTCTGGAAACAACTATAAAATTGGATGAAATATATAAGGCACCTGTGTTCATGGATTAGAACTAGGCAGCCCTGGACTGAGATTCCTAAGATAAGGCAAATTCGTGAGGTGAGACTCATGTTCACCTGGGCTCTCTGCCAGGGAAACCTTCCCAACCACAGTAAAAGAAGGGGTATCCCAAAGAGCATGGCAGTGTGAGGAGCTGAGGAGGCAGATTGGAGTTTAGGGCTACTAATGTAATTGGAACTTTCAGGGCAGGGTACTGAAGAGGGTAGAAGTGCATGGTTAGAAGGGGAGTTGGCAATAGATAAGAAGTCAGTGTGGGGTTCTCTGCAGGACCTTAACTGAAGGCTGGGTTGCAAATGTGCATAGTGAGATGATATGAGGCTTGCAGAGGGTGGCTGCTTCAGGGTTAAAAATAGAATGGAGACCCTAAAAACCACAGAGTACTGGGAGGCATTGGAGTTACATCACATCAGAGTAGAGAGATACTGTTAAAACCCACAGGCATGCAACTGGACACCAGAGAGGCCATTCCTAAGGAATAAGGACCATGCCCGAGAACAGCATTCAGAAAACTATGGCACATTGACTGGCCATCTGTTTTGGTAAATAAATTTTACTGGAACTCAGCCATGCCTACTTGTTTACATATTGTCTATAGTTGCTTTCATGCTACAATGGCAGAGACCATACGGCCCACAGGCCCAATATATTTACTCTCTGGCTATTTAAGAAAAGCTTGCCAACCCCTATCCTAACAAAGCCTAAGCCAAGCTCCAACAGGACCAAGGGAAACATGTAGTACATTATCTACCTGTCAGAACATAACTTAACATACTTTAAGGAAAGGACATCTTTATCAATACTCCTTACCACATATTATCCACAATATTCATGAGATGTAAAAAAAAAAAAGCACAACATTCCAATTATAGTATAAGCCATGTATTATATGCTTTGGATAGATCATATGGTATGTGAATATATCTCAATAAAACTACTTAAAGAAATAAATAAATGTGCAAGAATAGCCAGAAATAGCAGCTATGTATGACAGGGGAGCATGGAGAGATTGAGAGGTGAAAAATTTTCTTGTTTGACTGTTGTTTGTTTTTTATTATTATTGCTGTTGTTACTGAAATAATGAAAATCCTCTAATAACGACTGAAGTGATGAATGCACAACTATGTGACTATATCAAATACCATTGATTGTACACTTTGGGTGAATTGTATGCTTTATTAATATGTATCAATAAAATTGATTTCTTTAAAAACAAACAAACAATTACTAACTGTTCAAAGAAGCAGGAAACTGTGATCCATAATCAGGCAGTGAAAAAAACAGACAATAATAATAAACCCAAAGATGACCCAGAGGTTGCAATTAATAGACAAACACATTAAAACAAATAGAAAAATTTGGTCAAGAATTTAAAGTAAACTATGGTATTAATGAGTGAATAGATGTAGATTACATTTTTAAAAATGTAATCTTTTACATTTTAAAAAAGCACCAAATGGGAATTCTAGAAATACAAACAATATGTCTGAAGTTGGAAAAAAAAAAAAAAAATCACTGGAGGGATTTAGCAGATTGGATTTAGCAGAAGAAAGAGTCACTGAACTTGCATAGAGATAAATAATGAATCCAAACACAGCAGAGAGGGGAAAAGAGGGGGAAATATTTAGAAAAATAAACAAGGCCTCAGCAGCTTATGGGAAAATACAAGCAGTCTAACATATTTGTCTCCCAGAAGGAAAAGGTACTGTGTGATGCAGAATTTTTTTAAAAAATCTAATGGTAAAATATTTTCCCTACTTGATAAAAATCAACACTTTACATATCCAAGAAGCTAAGTAAACCCCAGGCAGAATAATACAAAAAAACTATACCCAGGCACATCATAGTCAAACTGCTAAAAACCAAAGATAAAGAAAAAAATCCTGAAAGCAGCCAGAGAAAAACAGCACATCACATAGAGGGGGACATTTGTACAAATATTGGCTAATGTCTCATTAAAGCAAAGTACTGGCCTTTCTTACTCCCATGGTCTGGTATGTCATGGCTGGCCCCATTTCGGGGGGCTGCTTACTACCATCTTCTTTATCCTTTCAGTAGGACCATGTATCTTCAAAATTCTAAGTTTATTTCTTCCAGAATCAATGCCTTCCAGAACAAGGTATTAGTGATGTCGGGATTTCATCCACTTCCAACCATGTGGCCGGACCTGCCTTCCCTCAACCTCTCAATAGAATAGCCAGAGAGTTTCACCACCCTGTCGGGCAGGAATTACTGCCCCTAACCAGCAGGAAGCAGCTACAGAAGAATGACCATCACCCTTCAGGTCCCCCTTAAGAATAAGGGTGTAAACTCTCTGAGGGCATTGCTAAGGCAGCTTAGTACAGGAAATGAGGGAAGGCAGCCGGTCAGAATAAAGCGTAACAGTTGGGACCCTGCTGGTTGGAGCATAGCCTTGAGACCCCACCCAGAAACCCGCTGAGGGAAGGCAGGGGCTTGAGAACAAAGCTGCAACCATTACAGCCAAAAGGCCTCCCAAGACCTTGGTTGAGATGTCCCATTCCAGGCTCAGAAGAAGCCCCAGATAACTCCAAACAGAAAGGCCTCCCCATTGGTTCCCTGAAAGCTGACAAGTGATAGGAAAAGGGCAATCAGTCAGGACAGGAAAAAGCTGAGATCCCTCCTTAATATGGGGAGAGGGGAGGAGGAAAGGCCTTAGAAAGACCCGCCCCTGGGCCTGTAGCGGGCTCCACCCATGTCTCAGGTGTGTACTCTCACTCTTTCTTATCTCTCAATGAACTCTGTTTACTGGCCTCAAAAAATAAAAATAAAAAAGAAGGAAAGAAAAGAAAAAAGCATAGTGGCCAGAAGACAATGAATGACATCTTTAAAGAAATGAATGAAATAAAAAGGGTCATCTCCTAATTATCTAGCCTGTAAAAAAATGTTCTCCAAAAAGAGTAAAAGAAAGACACCATCACCAGGACTACAATACAAGAAACACTAAAAGAATTTCTTTAGGCTAAAGGGAAATGATAAGAGAATGGAAATTCATATCTGTAGGAAAGAGAGAAGTACTCCAAAAATGGCAAAGGTATGGGTATATAATAATGTGCTAGCTTTATTTTCATCCCTTAATTTTGTTGCAAGACAAATCACTATTTAAAACAAAAATAAATAGCCAAATTATGATTCATTCATATATATATATGTAAAATAGTGACAAAGAACAGCAGTACAGTAAATGAAATGTTTCTGATATAAAGTTCTTATACTTATGACATGTGATAAGTAAAGTGGTACAACATTAATTCTAAGTAGACATGACAAAAAGGAAGGAAACATATTGTAATCCTAAAATATAATAAGAGGTATAGCAGTCTCTAAAATATAATAAGAGGTATAGCTTAAAAGCCAGTAGATGAAAAAAAGTTGATGAGTAAAAATATTCGATTAACTCCCCAAAAAGGCAGGAAACCTAACACATGAAGAAGCAACATATGGGACAAATAGGAGGCAAATAGCAAGATGGTTTGACTTATACGTAACAAGATCAATAATGATGTTAATTATATTTAACATGGACTAAATACTCCAAGTAAAAGATACAGTTTGTTAGATTAGATTAAAAAGAAAGACCAAACTATATGCTATCTACAAGTGACTCATTGAAAAGTAAAAAGAAAAGAAAAAGTCTGAGTAAATACTGCCAGTATATATATTCAAAATTTCTACTGTGTCCTTATTTTTTTAACAATTGATTAATTTGTCTTATTTATTGCTTATAACTAGAGAAACAAAATGTGTTATTTCCTAAACAACTATGTGTGTGTATATATATATATATATATATGAATGAGTGGATTATTTGGGATATCTCTCTTCAAACCTCCAACAAACTTCTCAAATCTCTTCATGCCTTACCACAGCCTCCACACAACATATTATTTCTTATGTGTATTATCTTCCTAGATTAAAATCTCATGGAGAGTTCAAACACCAAATAAGCATTTACTGTGTATTTAGTACTCAGTGACTATGTCAGGCACTGATGATACAACTAGGAGCAAGATTCACCAGAAACTTACAGACTCCTGCGTGAAAATGGCAAGTACACAGGCAATTATAATAAAATTATGACAGATATTTGATAGTTAAATAGATGAGAGAATGAATGAATGGGTAAATAGCCCTGATTTAGTAGTTTTAATTTCTAAATTAAGTCCAACCACAACAGGAACAACCCCCAGGCATCTCCTTGCAGTGGCAGCTAGCAGAGAAGAAAGCAAAATATCAGGCAGAAACTAAAAGCCCTTAATAGGATTTGCCCTGAAAACTTGGCATTTCACAAAGCAACAAAGTAAGGACCTTCTACATCTCTTCCAGTAGAGCACAAACAATATCCTTCCAATGCATCATACAAACGGTAATGTCTTTGTCGTCCTTTAGCCTTAATTTAATTGTGGAGAAATGTGGTATCGTGTTTTGTTCCATGAAGAAGAAAATAATCCATGCATTATGCCTTCCAATAAAAACAACCCCAAATGACATCTCAACATCTCCATTTCCCTCAATTCCAGCTTTTTGCGGGGAGTTGGCATTAGATCAAGCTTGTGTCCTAACGCAGGTCTCATACAATATTGCTACTGGAGATGGGTATCAAGCAAAAAACTTGACAGAACACAGACTCACCGTGTTGGGGCTTCAGCGATGACCACACTGCAAGCAAGGCAGTGTCACTTCCTGTAACCCTACCCAGGGAACCAATGTCATAGTATGAGGGAGAGATGGGAGCAATCAAATAATATGGAATTTGGAATCCACTCATCTGAGTATTTCAGGAGGGGCACTCGGCTGACTTTCAAGAAGTCAATTAGCTTTCCCCACCTGTCAACAGAACTGTTTTTACCTCATCTCAGGGAGAAGGAGTACCAGCGCTTTTTATGATGCATTGTTCATCTTTTATGATGCATGGACCCCTTCCTGAGCCACCCCCACCCTTCCATCCTGCCAGCCCCTTCCTCTGTTCAACTATTCCTTCTTCCCACAGGTGACCGAAGGAGGCTGAGTCCTCATGAGCCCGAGTGAATCATGGCAATCCTTGTCTCCTTGAGAGAAACTGGTTTAGAAAAGGATGTGTGAACCAATCCAGGATACCAGGAAAACCTGCAAAAGCCGTTACTAAAAAGAGAGAGGAAAGGAAGACCCTTTCTGACGTGCCTGTCTGCAACCCCTGACACTGCAGCAAGCATCTTGAGAACGTGCAGAGAGAGGGAAAGGACAGAGGTCACGTGCTAAGGATGATGAAGCCGACCGAAGGACCCTAGGCCCTTGAGGACCAACTTTGTGCAGAAGAATTAATCAAACCTGCATTTCCCTATCTCAGGGTGTTTTATTACATACATGATGTCATAAATCTTTCTTATTGTTAAGACAGTTGTAGCATGTTTTATTTTTTTCCTGCCCTCAAGGGGATATTGAAACAAGTTTCTCTTTTTCTGTCTGTCTTTAAGGCTAACATTGATTGAGGATGGCAGAGGACCAAAAACGAAGGTAGGGGGAGAATATTTGGAGGAAAAGTGGAGCAGAGTTACAATGCAGCTGAAACTCAAGGTACAGAAATATCACCCCCCAAAATGTTTGTTCATTTGGGGCTAATTTGTGAAGTTAGTGTCCCCCAACTTGCATCCTGACCCACAGGTGACTGGGCAAGAACAGGGTTAAGGAGTTTAATCCTGAAGCCATTTCATTTAGTTGCAAATCAGTCAGGAACTGGAGCAAACCTCTGGGGAGGGTAACCAGATTCTACTTTCATCTCTCTCAGCTTCAAGAAGCCAAACTCCAGTTCGAGAATAAGCTTGATATTTGAGAAGTAACTGCTCTTCTAGCCCTAATGCCTAAGAATTGCAATTCTTAACCAAGATCCTCAGTTCTCAGCCAATTTAGTCCATAGTCATCAACAAAGTTAGCTGTGAACCAAGCCATAGAAGGACAATACCAAGAGGTAATTCTGCTGTCATTTTTTTAAAAATATGAAATCAAGTAAATTCACTCAAACAAGTGTTATGCAGTTGCCTATTATATGATCAGTGTGGTTCTAGATCCTCTCAAGCCTTTGATTAATTTAGCTTTAGGCCATAATCCCTGCCTTTGAAATTGCTATTGTCTAGAAGGGAAGAGAAAATAAGTGTGTGTCCAATAAGTATAACCAGAAAGCAGCAGGAGTGTTATACTACAGGTCAGACTATAAAAGAGAACAATGAGTACGTGATGGGTCCTAAAATGCAGTTGGTCAGGGAAACTTTTTGGAGGATTTAGATGTTGGACCAGGTTACAAATGAATTAATGAATATAGATGGAAGACACTGACATGAGTTAGAAAAATCATTTCAGGAAGGTGATTCAACATAAGCAAAACTACAGCAGAAAATGAGCACAGCTACAGCCAAGGATGAATAAGGAGAGCGGAAGGGCCTAAAACAAGGAGCCACATTTTGGAACACTTAAATATACTTGAATATGAGCCTTAATATGGGACTAATCTTTACAAAGCACTTAGCATATGCTAGGCTTAAAGGTGCTTTATCTCATTAATTCTCAATACAAACAGATGGAAAAATTATAGCTATGAGGAAATGGAGACTCAAAAAATTGCCTACGCTTTCCAACTGGGCACAGCTGATAAATGGTAGAACTCAGAATCTGATTTCTTTCTTTCTGACACTAAAATCCATGCTTTTTCCAGGGTATCAGCTCGGCAAAGACTATAGTTACCAGAGGCCTCAAATAGCAGGATAAAAATAAAATCTCTATTTGATCAAAAATGCAGAAGAAATTCCCAGTAGTGGTACTTAGTGAAGGGTGCTTTCCCAGTTCCCTTTCCCATTTCTAAGTAAATTATGCACCCAAAAGTAATGCAATTTAGACAATTTCATCATTTTTCAAGGCAATACAAAGACTCCTCCTTATATCTTACCCTCCCTTTATACTGTTCCTTTCTAATGGCTTCCTACCATCTCAAAATTCCCAATTAATTTTTGTTCGCCCAGAGAAAAAGTGGGCTATCTTAACACAGCCTCAGATTAGCCATCACATTTTTAATAGTTTAAGAAAAAGATTTGACAGTGTGTTCATTAAGGGTGTATGTCTGGTGGAAACTCAGCCAGGTTCTTGGTTCTGGCTTCAGCCCATCTAAAAATTAGGGATATTTGGACAGACACAGTTGTGATAACCCAACTCTTTGAGCCAATCTACAAAAATAAATTGGAAAAACCTCTGAAGAAAACTGATTTCAAGGAAGTGAAGGTGTGGTTTAGGAGAAAGTTGCCTAGAACACACCCATTAAAATTATTTGCTTTTCATGAAATGATGACACTGTGGTGGAGAGGTGGGGGTGGAGAGGAAAGGAGACTGATATTTGCGTCCCAAAATCTGGACTTTAAATAGTACAGAGTTTCATTTCGTTCTCCTTTTGAACCCTCAAGATTTGGTATTATTACCCCCATTTTACAGATGAGGGAAAAAAGTCTCATAGAGCTTAAATAATTTGCACAGCCATGAACTAAAATTTAAATTGATCTGACATCAGACCCAACAAACCATCAAAAGAAGCACTTTAAGAAGGTTTACCCAGAAAAATAGAGTATATAGAATATACCTTTCTATCCTATCATAGTTTTCAAAGAATAATAAATGGGTTTATCAAAGTAGCCTTTAAAATATGATATTTTGTCACAATAACAGAGTACTATTTTCAAACATGTTCACTTTCTTTAAGATCTACTACTAATGGGAAGCGGCTGTGGCTCAATCAGTGGGGCTCCCGTTTACCATATGGGGGGCCCCGGGTTCGGTTCCCGGGGCCTCCTGGTGAGGGCAGGCCCGCGCGGCGTGGTTGGCTGACCCAGCGAGCACAAGCAGCAAGGGGGGGATAAATGAATAAATACATAAAATCTTTAAAAAAAAAAAAAAAAAGATCTACTACTTACTGCACTTGGTCCTGAAAATGTGATTCAGCTCAAGAGCACTCTAATGAAATCTAATGAGTCATTTTTGCCCAGGCTAATCAAACTCACAACACATATATAAAGGTTTAAACCAAAACAGGACTAACCTGGGACTTCAGATTTTGAGGGATGGGAACAAAGAATATTGCAGTGGGGACAAAATTGGTATTTGCATACAGATACCACTAAATGAATAAACGGCACAAATTAGTATCGGTTTTCTGAGTTAACAGGTCAGATACTTGATTCTAGGGCCTCAGTGATTTATCGTGGAAGGACTTAAGAAAACCTGTTGCAGAAAGTTACTGGTTTCAAATCAAATTTCGGGAGCAATTAGGAAGAGAGCAAATGGAAGCATTTGGTTTTCAGGAAACAATTTCTGGTCTGTCCCATTTGCAAACTCAGAGGCAGCAAAATTGAATCTTACAGAGATTTGATTGGGGGGAGGGGTGGTGAGAGCTGGGCTGAGGACCAGTGCAAAGGCAGTCTAGGTCTGAGACCCCCTGCAGTTGGTCAGATTCGATTGCTAAGTCTCAGGAAACCCTGAACTATTTCTCCTGGAAATTAAACTGAGATTTGAAACTAATGAGGGACCGAAGTACAGAAGAATGTCGGATAGCATGTGCAGCTAATTATTTCATCCAGAGGGGCCAACAGGACCTTGGAATATTTCCATACAGCCTATAAACTAGGGAAATTAATCCTAAAACTTGGAGGGAAAAAATTAGGGTCCCATCATAAAATTGCAGATATTGAATCTGTGGATAATTTCTCCTCACCTTCCTTGGAGGTTACGTTAAGGCCAGGTAGGAATTTTCAGTCCCAATTAAGAGCAATCTGGGTCTGTTGTGAAAGCTGGCTAGGCACAAACACATTGCTCTGACCTGGGCCAGGACTAGATTCTTGTAAAGATTTTCATCTAAAAATTCAATGTTCTATGGGTGCGATTTTATTTTCACAGGGAAATTCCTTCCTAAGGAGGGCAAGGATGATAATGCAAGGAAAGCTGCTATCCAGTCAGTCAAGTGACTGGCTTTGGGCACCCCCTGTGCACAAAGCCCTGTCTTGGAACCCTGGCTGGGGGAGGCTTCAGGGGAGGGAGGCAAGGGACAAAAAGATTAGGGAATTTAATTTCACTTGAAAGGAATTCGGAGTCAGGTGGTTTCCAGGACAGTACAGGAAATGTTCCTTTGAAAAGTGTAAAATAAAATAATTATCTTGGCCAGTTGTTCCCAAATCAGCCCAATTCTTAGCATTGCTGATGGAACTTATAAATAAAAACCAAACAAACAGAAGTTTTGGGTTCCATCCACCTACGCTACTTTTAAAAACCCAGGAATCTATAGCTCTTACCCTCCCCTGGTAATACTGATGATCAGTCAATTTTGTGAAATACTTACCTAATTTATAAAGCCTCAAACATCTGGAAATATGGTAAAATTTGAAACTTTCAAAAAAATATTTCCTTCCGCATAACCACAACACGGAAGTAATCCTGAGCCTAGAAGAGCAGACAAAGGACGAGTTCACACAAGTGACAATGCCACGAACACAGCAAATGTAATTTTAGCAAATAAACTTTCATAGTAAACTAAAGAGATTTTTTTAAGTGAAAATGAATACACTACATGCCAGAGGCTGAAGGGGTAGCAAATATACATGCATGTAGCATTTTAAAAAAATCAGTAAATGCCAGCTACTGATATCATCATCATCATCATCATCATCATCATCACCTAGCTGTATCATTATATATGATCTGTTTAGAGCAGGACTCAAAAACTTTTTCTGTAAAGAACGAAATAGTAAATATTTTAGCTTTGTGGGCCAAAACCTCTCTGTCACAAGGACTCAGTTCTGCCACTATAGCTCTAATACAGCCAGACACAATATGTAAACAAATAACATAGCTGTGTTTCAATTAAATCTTTATTCATGGAAACTGAAATTTGAATTTCACATAATTTTCATATGATAAAATGTTATTCCCCTTTGGATTCTGTTTGCAACCATCTAAAAATGTAAAAACCATCTTAGCTTGCAGACCCTGCCAAAACAGGCAGTGGGCCAGAATCAGCCCACAGACCATAGTCTGCCAGTCACTGCTCTAGAGTCTAACTTGCCATTCATGAAGCAGTCTGCAAAGAAATGGTCATCCAATGGCCTGATTGCTAAGATTGGATATTCGCTAGGTTAGAAGAAGTCCAGTGCACTCTTCGTTGGCTAAGTGGTAGCTTGTGGTCACAGGGTCTTTTACTATGGACACCGGGATCCTGCGTCTCTGAGAGGCCAGCCCCCTATGATGCACTGGGTGTGTGACTTCAGGGATGCACCTGCCATGGAGAAGGAAACCTTTGCCATCTTTAGAAGTCTTCCCGAGCCCTGCTGCAAAGAACATCTGATTTTCTCAGTGATGTAAATCCCAGCTTTGCCTGCCAGTAAATTCATGTACATCGTGTTAACATCAGGTTTATATTAAACATTTACATTAAGGATTGGACTGGAAGATTAAATGGTTTGCATACGTTGCAGCTGCAAAGCCATTGGCCCCACCACTCTTCCTGCCAAGGGCACCGAACACCAGCAGAATACCGATCAGGCAGTTCTCCATCAGAGAGGTGAAGGCGACTCTAAATACATGCATCTCCCCAAAGCTGAGTGGCCTCGGTCCACTCTACCTGTGACCTCAATAAGCCATCAGCTCTGCTGCTACACCCCACTGAGAGGGGTTCTAATTTATGGCACCCAAGGAAACAGTTTGCTCCAACAAGTAGAAAATTCCTCCAACTCCACGTTCGGTAATGGTGTCCTTTTACCAAGCGCTGGTATCTTCCCACCCACAAAATCACCATTTGGTTATTTGATTCAATCAGTTGTGGCAATGCTGGATGTTGAGGGGGTTGGAACAATGTTTGGTTGTGTGGGTTAAATATTCTGCAAGGGATTGAGCTGGGGAGAGTCTGCGGGTGGAGGTGGCTGTGTGGCAGTCCCAGAGAAACACTGCTGCCCTTTCTCTCTGAAATTCAGATCCAAGAGAGTGGAAGTTAAGAGGAACTTGGGTTTGCAGCCTACCTTGGGCCGGTTCTCCTGCCGTGAGTACAGAGAGCTGCCCAGGGCACTCTCACAAGCAAATGGTCTGCAGAACAAATGATTTTGTGGGGGGAAGAAGAAAAAAAAAAAACCCAACCACCGTGGACGCCAAGTGAAGTGGCTGGAGAAGACGGTGGTGTTAAAGTGTGTGAGTCAGTAAGTCTCCTCTGAGTGTCAGATGGTCAGCATTCGAAGCGATTGCCTCCAATTTAAATCATTTTTTAAAGAAGTGCCGAAAAAGGTGCTGAAAGGCACCTCTCTCTGTTCCCTCTCTTGAAAAACAGCCTGCTTGTACGCTGTGGTAAAACTTTGCATTTTGGCTAGACACCCTGTGTGGAGCTGCGCTGGGGCTTGGGCTTTTATTTTATTTTATTTTTTTTTAAGTTTGTACAGTCACCCAAAGGCAGGAAGAGAAAATAGTATTTCCACAAGCCAAAGAATTGCTCCTGATGGCGTCTGTGAAATAAAAAGGCAAGCTCTGCGGGGTGATTCCTACTCTGCAGAAAGAAACCCCATCACCACACTGACCTCCAAGTCTCTAGAGTGGCACTGTCTCCCTGGAAGAGCTGAGGGCGTGCGTTCTTCTGCCAGGGGTCCTTGTCCCCTCGAATTCTTTTCCAGAACCCCTGGAAAGCCTGCAGCTGCTGATGGTGGCTTATCATCACCCCTTACGAGCGAGGCTAATGCTGCTAGCTCACCCTGGATGGCTGGCTGTGCCTGGTGGTCTCGTGGAGAATCAACGTGCTGGTTCCTTGACACCCTCCTCTGCCTCCGTGGGATATAGCTCCACACCCTCCTCATGCAAAAGTGGGTGCTATGGGTCAGAAAGTGGTTAGAGGCTTCCCCAGGCCACTGCATTAAAAAACACAAGTGGAAGGTGGTTTGGGGGATTTTCATCTGTTATCTGGGCCTCTGTATTCTCAGGCAATTTTTTTAAAACCAAGATAACACGATGACAGGACTCTTGTTAAAAATGCCTTCCTTCTGATAGGAACTTTCCCAGTTCCTCAGGCTGTCCCTGCCCCAGGCCTTTAGCAGCAGGCTAGAAGATGTGTAAGACTTACCTGAAAAGTTAAGATTGTTATGTTTCCTACATTTCCAAAACAGCACAGCAGCTCATTGGCTGGGGCTGGCAGTGGGATGGGGAGATGGGACAGATAAAAAACACCAAGGCCATGTGAAATATATCTTGGCCAAGAACTAATGAGACATAACGTGTTTAGCAATGTACAAATTTCTAAATGTTTGCACAAATATAAATCTCATGGTCCTCCCAACACACCTGTGATTAATTGCCACCTTTGACCAAGGGCCTATGACGTGCCGATTATCATCTTTATGTGTTACCTTGTTTCTTCTTTAACTGAGGTTGAGAGTTTAGAGAGGCTAAGATCCTATAGCTAGTAAGTGTGAAAGGAATGGTGCTAAGACAGAGCATTTTGTTTGTTTGCTCGCTTTCTTGCTTGCTTGGTTTGTTTGTGGTGGTGGTGTGTTTTTGTTTTGTATTGTTTGTTTGTTTGACCTCCAAATCCTGTATTTTGTCTTTTTTCCATAATATAAGAGCCAAGGAGGAAAGGAAAGAAGTGTGGAATCCTAGGACCTCCGGGTGATAAGATGGATTTCAATCCTTCAAATAAGCTTCAGGAGGGTCTCATTCATTCCCATATATCCAAGGCTTTGAGAAGAGTCCTTTGGGTGAGGAATCAGAGTCAAAATCAAGGCCCCCAAATAAAGCACTCATGGTGTTAAAATTAAGATTTTCCTCTTAGTCCCATTGTGCCATGGTTTTTTGTTTGTTTGTTTGTTTTGTCATTTTGTTTTGCTTTTGTTTTGTTTTGTTTTGTTTTTTGGGGGGTGGGGGGTTCTTTGCAACACAGTATATGTGTTCAACAGAAATAAGTACAATAAAAAAACACAAGAAACCTAGCCCATTAGCCTCCGCATCTGATGGGCAGTCACTCAGTGATTCATTCTTTAGATCAACTGTTGTGTGCCTTTATCTGAAAATGCAAACCTCTTGTCATACACACCCTCCTCTCCCTCCTACCCCGAGTCCAGATGTCCACCTAAACGTATCATGCCTGCACAGTGGCTAGAGACAAATACCCCCAAATCACAGACTCACTAAACTTGAAGAGGCCTAAGAGCAGATCTCTGCAGCTCTGCTCTTAATCCTTTCCAGACAAATGCGATAACGATTTCAAAAGATCTTCAGGCGATGCGAATCCCTTCCCTGCTTCGGTGAACGGTTGTGAGGTATTACTCACACGCTCAGGGAGACCTTCTCTATCATGACTCTTAGGTTTGTCATGCTGCAGTTTTACTCTCTTTTAAAAAAGCGATGTGTCCAATTTTACAAAAACCTGGAACATAATAAATTCACAAACAACTACATTGGGTTGTAGTGATTAGCTTACAATATAATACTGCATTCTACAAAGGACATAGCATGGGAAGTCTTTTAACGGTGACTCATCCTAATATAGTGAAAACATGGTTCAGCATAAATATGTTTGTGATATAGAAAAACCCACCGAGAAATAATTTGGAGTAAGGTTAAAGACATTTGCACATGTGAATATATTTAGATGATGAATTCTTCATGTTAGTTTCATCTATCTCTGCCACATGCTTGTGTAAGCAAACAAAATTTCCTAGATATATCCATGTTGCTGAAATCTTGCTGGTCTGTACACGTCTGCACCTATCCATGAATGAGTCCGTTTCAAGTGCGTGTACATGTCTGTACGTGGGTAGAAAGATAAGCTTAGCAATTGTGTGTTCCGTTTCTGCTTAGGTAGTAAGTTACTAACCTCATGATTGGAACCAGATTTGTATGAATTAAGAGTTGAAATTGGAACAGCCACTGCTGTGTGCAGGATGTAAAGTGAATCAAATGAATGGGGTATTAACCTTCAACCACTGAATATTAATCAGCTTTTCATAAGAAAGAAAACACAGAGCTTGCCACACTAAATATTTTCAGCGCTTATTGACAGGATACGATTTCTTTTCTCTTTCAACTCTTTTACTTCTAGTCAAGGACCTGAACACAGGACAATAGTAGATTTGACGAAGACTAATTTATGATTTGAAAAACCCCGGGTACTTCAGGTGGGTCGGATTCTGACTGTGTCAGGCCTGGTAAAGTGAGATGGCTTTATCAGAAGCAAGGCTGGTTTCCAATCGCTCCTGCAAACACGGGCTATGCTAAGCCCCAAGGGAATTCCCAGAAAAACTGTGCACAGGGAGCCTGCAAAACCACAAAGTGAGTGTGTTAAAGGAATATACTTCCCATTGCCCTGGGAAGGGCTTGCCATTGGAGAATGATTCTGTTCGGATGAAACATAAATCCAGCTTGGGGTGGCGGGGAGTTATTTAATAATGGAATCTGAGTAAAAAGAAAAATTGAAATAGTCTTTTTTTTTTCCTTATATGATATCACAATTGCTTTTGTTCAAGAAAGTAAAGTCTTGTGCTTATGTCTACATAATGATAACATGACATCTACTATGTGAATTTCTACATTTCTACATATCTCTGCCTCTCTCAGTATATAGATAGACAATATATAGGATATATGGATATATATGCTATGTATGTATAGGATGGATATATATATATATATCCATAGCTGTATGTCTGAGCATATATAGTCTATGTATATGTCAGGTCACAGAGGAAGGTGGTGGATTCTTATTCCCTGAAGATGTTGGGAAACTTTTATCATAAAACCACTTGTATATTACTACAAAGAACATAGTTCCTATGGCTACGTTTAAGTGACATTTGGGCTCAATTTTAAAAACCAGGGGTGGGAGAGGGAAGGAGAGAAAGGAAGGATTTCTTTGACACCCAGTTCAGGCAAATCTCTTCAAAGATTTTCTCAAATATTTCGAAAATCTTAATTTTTTCCCAGATATTTTAAAAGCTATACTTCAAGTAAGGGCAAAACGGGCTTCTATTATATGTATTATTTAGTCTTACACATCAGTTGGTACCTCTCAACTTCAAACATATCAGAGCAGTGTGAAGTGGATGATTTCTCCCTCTTGGTGATCTCTGGTGTGTTTTTCTCCTGAGAGGTGAAACTTTTCTCCCTCTAGGTCATCTTGCCTAGATCCCCACTGCCCTCGTGTGCTCTCTGCCAAAAATGTCTAACTCCCCATCCAAAACACTGAAGTAATCTCCATGTACTATCCTATTTAGCATTTTAAAAAATCCTACTTCCTTTAGCCGGCAGTGGTACTGGAAATCCATCCATTAGGCTTATTCCACAAAGGTGCTAAGGACTGCTCAATATGTTAACCCGTAGGACCATATGGTAGGCAGAATTTGAAAGATGCCCCACCCCCCCACCCCAGATTCCCATTCCCCAGTCATTCAATAGAGCACTAATCTAGCTACTGCCCCATGAAGGGACTTTGCAAAGAGAATTAAGGTTACTAATCTCTCCAAGAGAAATCAGCTGACCTTAAAATAGGGTGCTTATCCTGGATTACTCAGGTGGGCCCAGTGTAATCACATAAGCCCTTAAAAGAAGAACCGGAGGGCAGAACAGTCAAGCAAAAGAGGTAAACACAAGAAATAAGGCAGAAGGGAAGGTCAGAGACAGTCAAAACAGGAGAAGGACTTGCTTGCTGTTGTTGGCTTTGAAGATGGAAGAGGGAAGCCAGGAGCCAAGGAATGAGAAGAGCCACAGATAACAGCTAGCAAAGAAATGGGTGTCTCAGAGTTATACCACAAGGAATTAAATTTGACCAAAAACCTGAATGAACTTGAAAATGGGTTCTTCCCCAGGCCCTCCAGTAAGGAATGCTGCCCTGCTATTCCTTGGTTTTAGCATCGAGACCCATGTTGGACTTTTGACCTACAGAAATTGTGAGATAATAAATTTATATTGTTTTAACCACTAAAGTTGTGGCAATTCATTACAGCAGCAGTAGAAAACTAAAATGAGAAACCATTAAAGACTTTTGAGAGAAAACTTTATTAATCCAATGAATAAATCTCATGTGAGCCCCAGAATAGGCTGAGGAAGGGATGAGGATGAGGGAAGAAAAAGATAGCAGTAGATAGGGCATCCAGTACCCTAAATCTCATCTCTAGTTTGCCTGTGTTCACAATTGCCACTAAGAAACTATAGCTCCTGTATTAGTCAGCCAAAGGGGTGCTAATGTGAAATACCAAAAATGGGTTGGTCTTTATAAAGGGTATTTGTTTAGGGTAGAAGTCCACAGATACCAGGCCACAAAGCGTTAAGTTTCTTCTCTCACCCAAGTGCATTGCCACGTGTTGGGGCAAGACAGCTGCCGACATTTGCCAGGGTTCAGGCTTCTTGGGTTCCTTTCTTCCCAGGGCTGTGTTTCTCTCTGGGCTTAGCGTCTTTGGTTCCTCCACAAGGTCAGCTATAGACTATCAGGTGAACGGCTCACTTCTCTTCTCCTGGGGCCTTCTCTCCATCATCAAAACTGCTTCTCAAAAACTGCCTCAACTCTCTTCTTGCCATG
The DNA here is from genome assembly GCA_026826555.1 of Tolypeutes matacus. NCBI lineage: Eukaryota > Metazoa > Chordata > Mammalia > Cingulata > Chlamyphoridae > Tolypeutes > Tolypeutes matacus. The sequence continues at coordinate 12,745,404 of JAKSZT010054478.1, forward strand.
CCTTTTATATTTGATTCCCCACCCACCAAGGGGTGGGGCTCATTGCCCTACTGACATGGCCCAGTCAATGCCCTAATCATAACTTAGTCATGCCCAGATTAACAGATCAGTTTACAAGCATGATCCAATTATATTTTTGGAATTCATAATTACATTAAATTGGCCAATGGCTACAGCCCCTTACCTCAAAATCATGGCTAGAGGGTAGTTACATCTTTAATAATAAAATGCTGGCAAAAAAGAACTGTGTAAGGATGATATGAAGGTAACAGAAATCAATGGTGCCTTCCCATTGGTTTTCCTACATATTGGGTCATAGAATCTTAGCCAGTCCATTTCCTACTGACCATCTCATTGAAGTTAAACAGCTTTATGGAGGTCACACAGCTGGTTAATTGTAAACTAGAAACCTAAGTTCAAGTCTTATCCTAAGGTTTCCATATAATTACCATGAATCCACACTTGTTATAAAAACTGATGAAACATTAAATAAGACACAAGAAAGTATGTTGTGTTTATACATGTAAAAGAAATGCAGGCATTTACCTGGATCATTTGCAGCTCAAGTCATGTAGGCAATGTGGTTTTCTAACTTATTGATAACACAGACAATAATAATAATCACCAAAGATATCCAGCTACTTGGGACAAGGAGGATTTGGGCTTACAGGACCTAAACTGGTGCTTCAATAATTCTCCACTGCACTTTTCCAAAGATCTCATGGCCAGTTCTCAACATTAAAGAGCCTTGGTACCAATAAGCCTGAGTCTGCATTAGCAGATAAAACCAATCTGTAATCCTGGAAGGCAAATTGAAAAGCCCTAGGAAGAAAGTAGAATGACTCAACATGCATGTTGAGAATGGAATCCAGAACTTGAAACTCAAAAAAGGCAGTTATTGGAGGGATCCTTGTTTAGAAGATGTTATGGCCCCATCCCCACCCCACCCCCACATTTGAATTCCATTGCTTTGCCCGCACCCTCTATCTCCCCTTGTTTCGGGGAGTTCCCCTTTTCTCTTATTCTCCACCAAGAAACAAACACCTCAAGGCCCCAGAATCCTGAGACAAATAATTGTTGCAGTTTGCTGGGCTTCCAGATCACACCACAGCTCCATCCCCATTCCAAGTCACCACATCAAAACATCCAAAGCTGGAGGAAGATTCAGGCTGTTTCCACTAGAGGAGCTTATGAACATCCCAGCTCAAAGCTACCCAGCTCATGAAGGGAACCCCAAAAGAGATGGCATGGTTGATATCATAAAGAAGTGGAATGTCCCTCCCCACATTTTTGGAATGAAATCTATACAGAAGCAAAATGATCTGGAATGAATCTCCAGCTGTACAATGAATATGTAATGCCCACTTTAGGCATTTCAGTAAATTTTTCCTAGTCCTAAGAATTAGAATTACAAATCAAGCTACTATATCTGAGCTTGAGATAAACCCTTCAAGGACAGCCCAGACTTCTACACACACACAAATACAAACCAATTTCCCAAATGATAATGACAACAAATAATATTAAATTGAAATAATTGAAGTCAATTGTTGTGATGCAGCCATCTGTAAGGCATAAATGGCCTAGACTCACTAAGAATGCAATAGGGAAGAAAATTTAATAAATTATTATTAGTCTTTGCTTAAAAAATACTTGTAAAAAGAGAGAGAACCACTGCATGGAAAGAAGCATTTATAAGCCACCTGGCATGTTCTGACATTTTCCCAGAGCCTGGTTTCATCACTTCCTGAGGACAGCTGTTCTCTGCCCTTGGGTTCTAAGAGGGACCACTATAATCTGATAATAAATTCTCCCCTTCTCTGATATTGTCTCTGATTTATTTCTGTTGATTGTTTCCTAAATATCCTGAATGTTGCACAAAAGGATTCTTGGCAGATCATTCTCTTAATGAGAACTTACACCCTACAAACATGCAAACACCATACATTAAAACATGATTGAGATCACTCATGTAGCAACATGTTAAGTATCAAGGAAGACCCAAGATCTGGCCTTGACTCTGTTAGTATGTCAGAGTCATACTTGTTGCTTGTCCTATAGGGAAGTCATTTAATGTCTTTGCACCTTAGTTTGTTCATTAATAAAATGAAGGAATTGTATTGGAGAATGTTCTTCCATGACCTCGTCCTTAAATGGAGAAGATCCTTCCCACTCTTGGGAGAAGGTATAATTCTATGAATACTTGACAGGTGTGAAGTGGGAAACCTGGGACATCAGTGAAGAGCGCCTTGAGTTCCAAAACTCTTAAAGAGAAAGCACAGCCTGCTTCGAGACCCATATAGGGAAGAGAAAAAATGCAATTGGGCAAAGAGATGAAGTGGCATCAGACACATCTCCAATTTATTTCTACTCTACACTCTCCAATTCCCCTAACATCATCCACTCTTCGTCAGTTATGAAGAGCTGCAAATGATGGATTAGAAAAGAAGGAGGAGGAAGAGGAAGAAGAGAGAAAACGATAAGGGGAAGAAGAATAGAAAAAAGGAGGAGAAAAAGGAGAAGGGGAAAAGGAAGAGGAAGAAAAGGAAGAAGAGGAGAAAGGAGGAGGAGGAGGAGGAGGAGGAGAGGGTCTTGATATTCTGTTATTTTCAGCCAGAGGAAGCCATATAAGGCTCCAGGGATGCCATACATCTATTAGTCTCAGATCTTCTACTACATTATGAATTGACATTCTTTGGGAGCCAAGAGTAAGGAGAACACACCCTCAAAGCAATGACATTGACAGACCTGGAGATTTCCACTTCCTGTCCTCACTCCCTACCATACTCCTTACAACAGGGGTTCTTAGCAGGGGTCCGTGAGCTTGAATTTAAATTAAATAAAAAAAAAAAAAACTATTCTTGTGGGAACGTGTTGGTGTGGATGTGATATATTTATTAAATAGTACACCATATAATGTAGACTTAGTAAGGGGTCCGTGGTTTTCACCTGACTGGCAAAGGGATCCGTGGAACAAAAAAGGTTAAGAACCCCTGCCTTACAATAATTATATCTCTAGACCCCTGCCACGATTCTTTCCATCTCAAAGACAGATAGCTACATGAGTTGACATGACTATGTACAAATGTGTAGCTTCTCGGCCCTTATACCATTTCCTTTCTGTGTCACTTTTGAGGCAACATTACTTGGTGGCTCAGCAAAAATGTGTAAATCTGCCAACTCTGAAAGAGGCATACTTCCTCAAACTGGGAAGATAAGAGTCTTCATCCAGTTTCAGAAAGATTATAGATGAGGATATTGTGTCCTTGGGAGCGTGAGGGCCTAGAAAAAGGAGAAGGGATGAAGAGGGCTCCTCTCCTATTGCTGTGCAAGCCAGTTCTGGAAGGAGAGAACTAGGGAGATTAAAATACTGTTTGTGCAGCTGTCATACAAACAATATTTAAAACTCCCATACTGTAGCAATTGTGCACAGAAAGGAGGGTCAGAATGACACTTTAGCTGCAATTTGCCAGATATGTTGTGGACTCTCTCCCCTCTCCCTTGTCCCAAATTATCTGAATAATTTACACATTCATAATCACCTTACTCCAGTGGGAAAATAATATACCCTTGTTTATTTCTCCCAAATACCTGGACTTTCCACCAGTGTTACACCAAGAAAGTGCCATATCCGGGGAAGCAAAGAGGATAATTCTGTGAGGCCAACCTGTCCCTCTTTTAAATGCAGACAGAATTCATTTGTTTTCATTAACTCTTTCTCAAGTTACCTGACTTTGATTCCCAGCACAAAATGTATCTTAAAAAAGAAAAAGAAGGGGTGGTAGGTTTTCAGGAAATAGCAAGTTCTTTTTTCCTGAGATAAAAATCATTTGGCAAGCCAGGGTGAAATACTTCTAGTTTCCAGTAGAAAGAGAGAGAGAGAGCGAGAGAGAGAGAGAGAGAGAGAAAGGGAGAGGGAAATTTGAAGATGCTAATGAACTACAAAAGAAATAGAAGGGAGTTGTCTTGTTTTTTTCTTAATCAGACCTTGCTTTTGAAAACAGCTCAATCTGCAGCCAATTTTTGAAGAAATGTCAGGTATTCCTTTGGGAAGTATGTCAGAGCTAAACCAGGCCTTACGATGACTGCATCAAAGGAGCGAGCAATTCAGGCAACTTTTATTAAAGAGCCCAGAATCATCAGAACTGACCTTTCCGACACAGCCTTTCATCTCCAAAAAGGATGAATCTGGTAAGAGTCCGGAATAAGGGCCAAAGGGAGGGGAGAGTGTTAGGGAGCCTGGGTGCCAGCACTGCGCAAAGACCTTCACTAGGGGGTGATTGTGAAAGGGGTGGGCAGTGGCTATTCCTTGGGAAAACTGTTTGTTTCACAATTAAACATTTGAAAGAAAGGGGGATGTCCCAGAGGATAGCAGAAAGATTAAAACCCACCAAAGAACTCCGTGATTCACTTTGTCTTTTTTTTTTTAAGATTTTATTTATTTATTCATTTATCCCCCCCTTGCTGCTTGTGCTCGCTGGGTCAGCCAACCACGCCGTGCGGGCGGGCTTGCCTTCACCAGGAGGCCCCGGGAACCGAACCCGGGGCCTCCCATATGGTAAACGGGAGCCCCACTGATTGAGCCACAGCCGCTTCCCTCACTTTATGTCTTAATTGGGAGCCTATTGAACCCCTTGACAACTGAGGTGGCCATCCGGGGCCCACTTTCTAGGATTTGGATGCTAATTTGGAAAAGAGATGGTCAAAAGGAAGTCCAGGGAAAGAGCGAGGGAAAGGGCCACTGAGAGCCGGCGTGAAGCTGCCACAGAAGGTCAGCCCCTGGGAGCAGTATTTATGCCAGAGCTGCAAGACTCCTTGGCATTGCTCTCAAATGAAGAAAATGCAAACGTCAGGGCTTCTTACAACGCTTGCTAGGAAAGCATCCAAGAAAGTACCAATGGGAGAAGTGACCAGCCTAGCTTCCACTGCACTGAGAAGACAGGTCCTCAGTCAGCAGGGATGGAGGGCTCAGGAGGAGGGGCAGGGGCAAGGACTACAGGGTCTGAAGGAGGAGAGCAGGTTGTGGAGACTTACTGTTTACATTTGCCCAAGGAAGGGAGTGCTCTGCTATGAGACTTTCCCTCTTTCTTTCTAGGAGGGATTAAGACATTTGGGGATCCCAACTTTCCATTGCCCATATACAGGTATATATATATATATATATATATACACACGAAATTATAATATTCTGGCTTCCTCCTTCTGTGGGCCAGAAGGTAATGCTACTCCCTGTCTCCTTGCAGTTAGGTTTGCTTTGGCTTTGCTTAGAGTATAAGCCCAAGAGAAATGAAAGGCTTTCAGGCAGAAGCCTGTAGGAGCATCCCAATCTGCCTTGCCCCTACCACGGTGTGGCCATCCATCAATGGTCCAGCTGGTGGAAAGTCTACCAGCCCACTTCCCTAAGCAAAGGCCACATGGTGCAGACCCTTACATCCCAGCCAGCTGACCCACTGGGAACAATATGCCTTTGTTCCTTTAAGCCTTGGATTTTGGGGCATTGTGCTTACCAAAGATTTGAAAATATAAAATAATAATCAAGACGTCCGAAAGATTTCTGATTGTTCCCCTGATGACTACTTTGATAATTGACATTTCCACAAAATAATCAAATTATTTCCATAATTGTTCTCCCTCACTTCATTCTGATCGTATTAAAGTGGTGGATCCAGTATGTTCCTCATTTGCCCTGTCAGGAAATCTAACCCTTTTTTTTTGGCCTCAGAAACTCCGCCCTGTGTGCACAATAGACTACACTGGCTTTCAAATACTCTACTAGGATCGCAGCATTGTCATTTAGCAGCCACATATCCTTGGAAAATTTACTCAAACTCTCTAAATCTCAGTTGTCTTTGCTGTAAAAGTAACATTGTAATCCCTGTCTTTCCAAGTTATCGTGTTATGGGAAAAAAACAAGAGAATACACAAAGTATAGTGTCTCCTCTAGCTCCTTCCACTGCTGGACATGTTACTCAAACTCACTGAGGAAAGTTTCCCCTTCTACAAGATGGGGATGATAATACCTACTTTCTGACTTTGGGGTCAGGGTTAAATAAATTAGTCAACATAGACCCCTCAGAGGGTACCATGCACAAAATACATATGAATTGATGTAATCGTTGTTACCACTATTGTATTAATAAATTGCATGGCATCTAATATATGTTCAATAAACTCTAGATGCTTCCCTTGCCCTTAGAGAAAGAGCTCTTTGTGTTTAGGGGTAGGGTCATTCAGAATGGCATGATCAATAATTAATCAATGGGGTTCATTCAGAATAGCATGATCAATAATTAATCCCAGTGGGGTGGTCTACAACCTATTGAGAAAAGAAAAGGACTCAAAATAAGAATCTCTGCTTTGGACTCAGTTATGGGAAGACATGCCTGGATCCTTAGGACGCCAGGTTTTTTCCATTCTGCAAACACATGGCTTCTATTAGTTTACTGATACTGACACATCGGAGGCTTCCAAAGAACTCCGGGCCTCTGATGAGTGAAAGGTTTGCATGCCCGACAAGGAAAAGGCAGGCTCTGCTGGCATGGAAATTCCATCAGGGGTGGGTCAGTGAAGGTGTTGAGTTTAGGTAGGAGGCCAAATCTGGCTCTGGTTTTCATGATCATCCTGTCCACGCCCGAACATAAACTAGCCACACCTGGTGAGATTTCAAATGCTTCTGGGGCTCCAGTGTTGACATCAGTGCATATAGAGCCCCTTTTAATCAGAGTGAGTGTCGTGTGGGCACGTGCTAAGCAGGGACTGGAGAATATTCAATAACTAGCACAAGCTGCACACACCGACTCTGCTGCACTTTCTAACCCAAAGCCAACCCCAGCTCGAAGGTTCCACTCCTTTTATTCTGTGTTCTAAGGACATCACTGTTTGGTTGGCTTCTTAGAAATAGGCCTGAATTCTAATGAGTTTGCAGTTAGAGGCTGGATAATGGCAACTCAATCCTCCTCTAAACTTCGTCATCTGGTTCCCGTCTTCAAAGCTGCATCATCCACTTTTAACTTGTAGCATACAGCAGTGATGTTGGGGAACTTGCTTTGCGTCTCAGAGCAACAAATGTTTTTGGAAAGGGGGAGGGGCAGGGGCATCACTGATCTGAGACGTTTGGAACAATTCTTTGCTTTAAATTCCATCCCCAAGGGGACTGTTCCAAGAAAATAAGACTGCGTCCTTGATTACAGAGAGACCTACTTAGTCAGGGCCGGTCTATTATCTCTCAAAATGTTTGCAGTTTCAGAATTTACAGGTAGGATGAGCAATTGAAAGTATGTGGAAAGAATAATGACAGGGCACATTTGCCTAATATTTGAGAGCTAGCAAAGTGTTTTCATATATAACAAATCACTTTGTTCTTTCATAAATCCAGTATGACTGGTATCCTTATAAGAAAAGAGAAATTTGGACAGGTAGCAACACTGATACAAGGAAAGAAAGCCATGTGACAATGGAAGCAGAGATTGGAGTGATGTTTCCAAAGCCAAGGAATGCCAATGATGGCTGGGAATCACAAGAAACTAGAGGAGGCAAGGAAGGATCTTCCCCAAGCACCTTCCGAGGGAGCATTGTCCCACTAACACCTTCATTTTGGACTTCTAGCCTCCTCGACTGTGAGAGAATACATTTAAGTTAAGTCACCCAGTTTGAGGTTCTTTGACCCTAGGAGACTAATATAGCAAGTTTCCAGGCCTCTCTGTGCCTGTTTCCTTATCTGTAAAACGGGGAAAATGGCAGTTGGTACTCTATGAATTACAGTTAGGTGTAAGGAGTTAAAATGTTTAAAAGTGCATAAAGATCATCTATGACATGGAAAGTGTTTAAGGCACTTTGGCTATTGTGATAATGAGGAAAGGTATAAAGTTAGAAATTTGGGACCAAAAGAATTTTAGGACTGAAAATATCCCAGGGAAGGAAGAATTGGGCTGAGATGAATTCCACATCATCACAACACATAGAAAACAAGGACAACAAATGCCCTTGTTCATGTAGGTATGTAATTCCTATTTTGTCTACACTCCATGGTACCCTGGATTGTCCTCGGAAGAACAGATGGCATGCAGCCCCAAATCCCTCCAGGTCACCGGGATGATCCTGACTCAATATGACAACTAGCCATGGAAAGCTCTATTTCCTTCTTATTTTACAAAAGCACATCCAAAAATATATGAGAGAAAAGATAAAACCTGACCTCATCCAATCCATTTAATAATGGTTAAAATAAATTAGGCCCTTCATGCCAGATATGATGCTATATATGGTGCACAAATTTTCTCATCTGTTTCTCATAAATAGGGTGACCAGTTGTCCCATATCGCTCAAGACTGGAGTTACTGAAACCTGGGGTTTTCGGTACTAAAACTGGGAGAGTCCCTGGCAAAACCAGGACAGTTGGTCATCCTACACAAGGTCGCTACTATTATCCCATTGTGCAGATGAAAGAACTGAAACTTTAGAAGCCTCAAAGCCACACAGTTGGTCAAGCTAGTTGAGTGTATTAAATCTGTGCTTTAAAACCATTGTAAGATACAAGCTAGAAAGAGCTGTTTCCTAGGAGTTGAAAGTTGTAGCCCACCAATGAATGAGTGAAATAGCTGTCGCTTACTATCATAAAGAGTTTATGTTCACCTGGACTGTTTTTCTCTGTAGCTGACACTGTTGCTCAGTTTCTGTTCTGTTGTTGTTATATCTCCAAGCAATTTGGGGCATGGTATGAAATGTTACTTAACAGACCGTTTTATTTTTCTAAACAGCATCATTCTATCTTTGGGGGAAAAGACCAGTGACATTAGCATTCGCATTAACAAGACTTGATTCCTAGGAGATGGGTTCTATAATATTGATTTTCTTTTTCCCCCTTGGAAAAGAAATGCTTCTTGGTCTTAACTAGCAGCAATATCTACAAGTGACGTTACTAGAATAGTTGAAATCTATGAATTAAAAATTTTAAAGTCACCACTGACTCTCCAAAGGGCATTTTCTTAGCTCCTACATACTTTCCAAGTATATTTCAAGGGTACACATCATCTATGTCACTGCCTCTATCAAGCAGGCTTCCAGAGTCAAATCCATGGGGTCTTATGAACCAAAGGAGTCATCTCAGAAGTTGTATGGAGGCTTAGGAAGAAAGGTTCCACATGGAAAAGGAGTTTCCAACCTCTCAATAATTGTCTGTGAATGGATTTACCTAAGCAAGAGCTTAAACACATTTCAAAAGAAACCAGTGATTTTAGTGGCAGGACAAACACTGGATCAGTTTAAGGGCTTCTTCAGGACACTCTGAAATCCCCAAGCAAAAGTGACTTCCTTATCTTGATAGAGGAATAAGACCAATTGGGAATTTAGGCAGATTTTCTGTCTGGCAAGTGATTTTTTTTTTCCATGCAGACCTGACTCACAAATCAAAACAAACAAACAAACAAAATCCCTGGGTGTGAGATGATTAAAGTTTTGAATCTTATCATTTGAAAATCACAAAAATGTTGGAGAGAAGTCATGTGATTTTGAGTATTTGACTTTTCTTTTTAAAATCCTTGAGGTTGCTGAGCTTAAAAACAATCCTTGATTCAAATGAAAAATGAGGCCTTTTGGAAAGCGCCATTCTCTTCTGATATCAGATGGATTTTAGTCTTATTTTCCACTCTGGCTTACGTGAATATCTAGGCCTGATTCCATCAATTCATTTAATCCCTGATTTCATTAAAAAGGATGTTTTAGGTTTATCTCTGTCCATACTGAATGTCATCTGTACTTTCTAGCTTTCCTAACAATCCCAACTTTCTAGATTTCATATTAGAATGCCTGTGTGGTATGAGGAATCTATGCTTGCCTTGACAGGTTGTAAACTGCATACTCACAGTGAGAAAATCAAGTTACTTCTCCCAAAGACACCCACTTTCCAAATTCTAAAAGAAAAACAGAGTGACTTTAATGCACTGTAAGTGAAGGGGGGAAGGATTTATACAAATCAGTGCTGAGCTACAAGCTTTCAAAAAAATTTAATGAGGAAAACTTCCCCACAAACATTTAATTTTCATAGACAAGCTAGTTGCTAAATTGGAGAAAGGTTAACATTCAGTACCAGCTCATTTGAAACCAAACCAAAACAGAAACTGCAAGTGAGTTCACTTCTTGCCGCATGCCTCTGTTTCTCGAAGCCGAGAGGACTGGCTGTGCATCAGGGAGTTTGACCCACAACCATTTGACCACAGCGGCTGGACGTTTTAATAACACAGATCCACCACCCAAACGTTCAGATGAGAAAGCTGAGTAGAAGGATATTCTTTTTTCCTATTAATTGTCCTTGTTTATTTTTTTTTTTTGGGGGGGGTGAATTCCTGAATATATTTTCCACTTAATTGTATCCATCATTACACCAAAGGGGTCTCCAACATAAAAATAAAAAAATAAATACTTTATGGTCACAAATGTTCTTCCCAAAAACATTTGTAAAACTATGTCAAATTCCTCGGTATTTATTTAGGATCTGTCCTATCTCAAGTCCTCAGCACCTTGAAAACCAAGGCCTGAAAGAATTATTAATTTTCTAACCACCCCACCCCCAATATACACAATAGCAATGACTTGAAAGTCAAGGGGTACATTGATAAAGAAGAGAATCGACAGTCTACACACATTAAGTAAGTAAGAAACAGACTTACTTAAGTTCACTTTTCATGGGGAGTAAAGTCTTAAAAATAGCCCAAAAGGCTCAGATTAAAAGCAATATTTGTTGGTTATTCATTTGTTTTTATTTCCATCTTCTCATCAGTTATACAACATCAGTCTTTTAAAAGAAAGAATTTATTTGTAAATAGGAATAATGAGCTGGAAATTGGATTGAGGTCTGGCCATTTTACCTGAGAGATGAAAAAGGAAATGATATAGAGGCCTGCATGACTGACCTTGGCAATGCTCTTGTTTCCTCTTGAGATTGTCTAATTATAGAGTAATGCTGGAAATTTCCTTCACTTGCAGATTAATTAGCTGATGCCTAAGCAGTTCTTTGAACATAAATGGCAACATGCAAATCTAAGCATAATTATTCATCCTCAAGCTAATGATCATTTAATTAGTGCTTTCTGCTGGTTTAACAGTCCATAAGAAGAGGGCAATTTAAGGAAGGGACTTCTACCATTGATAGAAGCAGAAGTTGAGGATTTTAGATCTAACTAGCATGAAAGACAATGTTTTAAAAAATGGTTTTAAAACTGGAAATAATTTGAATTTGACTATCCGCTCTCTTGGTGCCTAAGAGCTAAACTGAAAATGAAGCCTATCTTTTGGCATTGGTTGCATATTTCCAGAACGTCATTAGGAATCGGACTTTGAATTGGGTTCATCTAGTGTTTTGTGACAAACCAAAGACCTAACCAAGATGAAGTTTACAGAGCTGGAAAGGTGTTAACTCCGCGGTGTTTATGCATGTTGTGATGGTGCTTAAACGTCCACCTCTTAGTAAAATGGAACGTTAGTTTCTTAAATAGGAAGCCACTTCCAAGTTGCTTTGCAAAACACCTGTACCAGACCTTCTTACGTGGTTTTCTAATCATTTTTTCATACAGTTCCCCTACTAGATTATATTCTATTAATCTAGAGGCTATTAACTTTTATCATCTCTTTCCATCTTGTAGTCTGCATTCAAGTGAGTGAATGACTGAACTAATAATAAAGAGAAATGGGTGTATATGTATACACTACTACACTGAGCAAATATGCCTCTGTAAGAAATATTCCTGTGAGCGTAAACTAATAAAAATTTAAAATCTTTCATGACAGAAACATGAACAGCTCTGTTACATGTCCTCTATCCAGAAGTCCCTGCTCTGATGCTGGGTTTTTTAAAAAAAAAAAAAAACAAAAAAAACATCATCACAGGTCCACGTTCCTGAGCAAGCCCAGCACTGCAAGCAGCTGTCTTCACTCACCTAAGCAATACCTACAGAAGTTGCCTCTCTAAGCCACGCTTTTCACATCTGTGAAGTGGAGTAGTTATGCCAGGTAAATGAACAGAAAGTATTTATTCAATAAACGTCAGCTATTTTATATTAACATCCAGTTATTTTTTCTTCTTACAGAAACGTTGACTCAAGAGAGAAGAAATAATAATAATAAAAGAAAACACCTGTTGCTAACTTTTCATAGCCAAGGATTTCCTTTGCCAATCTATAATTTGAATAGGACAAAAGTAACATTGGAGATCATATACCAATATTTCATGATAATGCGAGGCACAGCCCTCCACATCTAAGTTTTGGAGGGTGTCATAAAGTTAAGCATTCAAAAGGAAATTTTTAAAACATAATAGCAGTTTTAAAGATGTACCAGTTATATTAACTTTTCCTTCAAAAGAAGAAAAATTACAGGAATACAATGAATTTAATGGTGAAATAGACTATAGTATAATTAGAGGGAATAGAATTGTAATAACATTTAAATTTTACTCAAAAAAAAAAAAAAACACTTAATGGATAAATAATAGATCAGTATCTTAAAGTACCCAGAAGTCTAATGTACCCGGTTTTTCAGAAGGATGTTTTTCATGTTCCTTCCAGAACTCCTGGAAGAATTTCTAAATCCAATTTCCTCAAAAATCTCCAAATCAAAATCAGACAACACAGGCATACTTTACCAAATACCCTGACATTCCTGCAAAGCATATTCAACCAGCTTATAAACACGTGTCTCTATTGGAAAGGTCCCTACAGATGGTGCATGCACAGAATTATATTGGCACTGGTTCCAGAAGTAAAGCAGAGGATTCCAAAAGCACATCCCCCTGCACTCAGGGACAAGGGGTTTTACCTGACTTAGCCTCCAACTTCTCTGGTTTCCTGACTGGCTCTAATATCACCAACTTCTACAGTGTATTAAAGATCTTGGTCTAGGGACCCAAATAACACATCCGTTTTTAGAAGACCGTGAATCTCTTTAAAATGAGAGAGGAGGAAAGCAGATATTGCTCATACCAATAGTTGGAAACAGAGGCCAAGAAAAAAAGCCTCCACTTAATAAATATTTGATAAATCTGAAGTGTTGTCTACCATTTTCCGCTGCCTCCTTTTCAGAATATGAATTGCCTTCTGCATTTGCTTGAGAATAGAAGATAAGAGAAAACTTTCCAGAAACAAAAAACTATTTTTATCATTTATGATCCCTCATATTCTCAAGCTTTTCTTCTTGTTTAAAACCTGGGAAAATAAAAACACACCACAACAAACAAACCCAAATAAGAGAGGCTGGTTTCTGTGGCATTTAGCAAGATATGAATCCACTGGCAAAACAAGATAAAGCACGTGACTACTCACTCACAGAATCTACGAGTATTAGGTATATGCAAGAGAGTCCGCTTTTAACTTAGGAAGCCAAGTGAAATAGGGCGAAAACCTAAGAAGTAGATCACACTCAAATAATTAAAATACAAACGCACTTACTGAAGACTCTGCTTCCAGGCTGCTGCCTTCACTGTCCCCCACCCTCTTTTACTGGAATCTCTGAAAACATTTTGCTTGGGGGAGAAAGCAAATTTTAGTATAGTGGGAAAAATGCCAAACATCCATGGCAACTTCGAATTTTTCCACTTTCTTTACATGTTCAATTGAGACCTTTATAAAATTATAAATGAAAGGACACATTATGAGCACTTTCTTTGAAGGGGAAAAAAAAAAAAAAAAAGGTCTTGCCTGGAAGTAAAATTTTGGAGTCTATATCCTTCTCTGCAGAACACTTGGGAGCTTTCTCTGCCAACAGCAGGACCTCTAAGAAAGCTTGCCTTTGCCTTCAGAATTCAAAAGCATAGAACGGATTGCTCCCCTGATTGTGGGCAAGGAGTTGAGAGCCAGGAGGGGACTGGAAAGAGTGCTGGGCTCCGTGTTGTCTCTCAGGGACTGAGGTCAGTGTGTCTTGGCGCCTTCTTCCCCTCTCCCGACACCCCCCCTTCTTTCCTCCACCCTCACCAGGGATTCACTCCTGTTTACATTGGGGAGACTGCAACTCCTGTTCCTTAACGTTTAAAAAGTTTAAAAGCTTATAAAAAGGCTCTTAAGTTTTCTTGGACACCGCATGCCTCTTACAAAACAATATTTTGATGAGTTAAGTGTAAATGAATCAGAAACCTACATATTAAATTTCCCTTGACATATACATCAGTTCAAAAAATTAATGGAAAAAGTGCCCGGGGCTCACAGTGTCTGGGGTTTTCTCAAGCCCAAAATGTTTGAAAGTGAAGAGTTGAAATCCGTATGAATCAGCCAGGTTTGCTGAGTTACAACTCACCCCACCACCCACTGCAGAGCCCCAGTTATAAAGGCAGGAGGAGTACTTCCGGGCTGTGCCTGGCTGGGGAACTTCCGTTCCCGGTCATCACGCGTGGGTCTCAGCAGAAGCCAAAGGGTGGGCTGAGGCTGTGGAGATGCTCAGCTGCTGTTCGCTGAAAGATGACCCTAAAAGCAGATTTTCTTTTTTTCTTACGATGAAGGAAACTAAATAAACAATCGTAGAAGTTCATAAATCACTGACAAAGGTATTTAGATTTGAAACAGCCCTAGAAAACAGAATATGCCATAATTTGTCCCTCAAAGGTTGACTTACTTCTGGGTCCTGTAATTGTGAATCCCATGACTTCTGATGATAAATGACACCAGGGTCAAAACTTAAGAATCAATATAGTTGTGAGCGTGTGGTTTGTTTGTTTTTTAAATGCTGATCCTGGATTCCATAAAACACCCACAGTGGCAGAAGCAACCAAAAATCCTGAACCCAGATTTGATCCCTAAAATAATCATTCTTCTGATTTTTTGTTTTTGAGGCGGTACCAGGGATGGTACCTGGGACCATGTACATGGAAAGCAGGTGCTCAACCACTGAGCTACACCCCTTCTGATTTTTTTAATTTGTTTTTCATTTTTGTTTGTTTGGTTTGTAAAGGGACAGGCACTCTAGGTGGGCGAACAAGTAGGAAGACTGAGCTGGTGAACAGGATCTCAATGCCATCTTCCTACAACTTGGAGGCCACCTGACCATTTGGGACGTGTGTGACAGATAAGACAACTATAAGCAATTGCTAACTTTCTGGTGAAGCATGCCATCGGCCGAGCACTTTAAAAGTTTTATTGTTCTGCATAGTAACCAGGAGGTCTGTCTCAGGCATCTTTTATCCCAAGTCCTCATCGCAGCACCCAGCTCGGAGGCTTCATGGATCTGAGCTTTAGGGATTGAACTGAGTCCCCCCAAAAGGCAAGTTCAAGTCCTAACCCGCATCCTGTTTGTGTGACCTTATTTGGAAACAGGGTCTTCAAAGATGTGATTAATTAAGATGAGTTCACACTGGGTTAGTGTGGACCCGAATCTAATACGACTGGTGTCCTTATAGAAAGGGGAGAGGAGGCAGACAGACACACAGAGGGAAAACGCCATGTGACGACGGAGGTGGAAATTGGAGCTATGCTGCCACAAGCCATGGAAAGCCAAAGATTGCCAGAAAACCACTAGAAAAGGCAAGGAAAGGTCCCCCTACAGGTTCCAGAGGGCTCATGGACCTGTCCGCCCCTTGATTTCAGACTTCCAGCCTCCAGAAATGATGTCAGGTGATAAGTTTCTGTTGTTTTAAGCCACCCGGTTTGTGGTAAGCTGTTACTGCAGTCCTAGGAAACTAAGACAGAGCTCATGTCTGCCTGCTCCTCAAGCCAACTCGATTTCTGCTAAGGCACAGGAGAGCTTTCTCCTTAACGAGCTATCTCCACTTAAACCGTTTTTACTATTAATCTCAAAATGCACAACCTTTAGAAGACTTTGCAGTTCCCAGTGTTTCAGATGAGACTTACAATCACCTATAGCTCAGAAAGGGTGGAGATGCAAAAGAGAGGAGAGAGGAGAGAGGAGAGGGGAGAGGAAGAGGGTTGAGGGGAGAGGGGGAGAGGGAGATGGAAATGAAAGAAAAGGGGAAAGGGGAGGGAGGAGAGAGAGTGGAGAAGGGAGGGGAAAGAGAGAGAGGGGAGAGGAGAGAGGAGAGAAGGGAGACTGACAGAAGTTCCTTCCATTGGATTTGTGCCTTGCTCATCCTTTCTCAATGAAGCATGCTCCCAAAAGCTTGGTATGTGTTAGGGAGACTTTAGAGAAATACATAGCTTAAAGACAGCATTTGTCTTTATTCTACTCAAAGCACTTGCTCAGTATGAGTTTGTTGAGTGAGAGAGTAAATGAATGAGTGAGTGAACAAATGGTAGTTCTTTCACAGGAAAATTATAGATGAATGAAAGTTAAAGAACCGTCAGAGGCAGGTATATGCAAATCACCTCCACTTCAAATGGCAGTCTTCCAACCCTCTTCTACACAAAAGATTATTGGGGTTTATAGGAAAGAGAATCTACATAGCAGCAAAACACCCCAGAGAAAACAAACTAAAGATCCCTTTGTCTTTTCTGTTCACCTTTCTTGTGGCCACTAGTTCTAGAAAGTTCCTAAGCATTTTCACAGAAAATATAAGGAAGAGGGAAAACAACAGTAACAGCTTCAAGGGAACTGGCAGACGGAAAAAAAACAGAAAAATAGGGAGGCACCCGGATGTCACATTCCTCTGAGTAAAATCTGGGGCTTGGGGAAAATGTTTCCAACCAAGGCAGGGCCTAGGACAGACATCAGAAATGTGAGAAATGATAAATCCTAACAAATTCTCTTAGACGCCATGACCAGGCAAACCTCAAGAGCATGCAGAAATAAAGTGTCCCTACCACAGAGAAACCCCTTTTTATCTGAAGTACTTGAGAACAAATCATTTCCCCTTGCTGGGCTTGTCTTGTGCACCTGATAATTCAGGATAAAGACGCTTGCTGTCCTCTAAGTGTGAGTGAGCCCGGTTTCATGGTTTGTTGAGATCAATAGAAAGCTCGTGGCCACTAGCGGTTCCTTGATTATGTGCCAATTTGGAGGTCCATAGATGATTCAAAAAAAAAAGTTTTCATGCTGACTCCTGACATTTCCTCCTCTGCCTTTACACCCTGAGTTCAGAAACTGAAAACTAATTTTAATGCCGCTAAGATCCATCCCTCCCTAAGGGAGGAATTCTACCTGGATGAAAAGCAACTAAAAGAAAACAAAATTACCCATCCAGCCCAAAGGAGATAATGGTGTGGGAATACTGCTCCGTCCCAGTCACCCAGCCCTCCCCTGCACTAATTGTAGTAGATGCCGCCTGGCTGTCTTTTCTATTTGCCTATTAGCTCAGGAGACAAAGAAGAGCCACAGAAGTGAGGGCTGGAAACTCAGCTGGTCTTTGACTGACATCTTTCGGGACTCAGACTCCCCGCTCCCCCAGTTCAGGACCTGATGTAATAATGCCACAAACTTGATCTCCTTTTCCTTTGAAATGGAACCTGTGTCCACAGTCAGCCCCAAGTGCTAAAGAAAACAGCCAGCCCTTGTGGAATTTGATTTCCCCCCTACCCTCGCTGCTGTTAATCTGCAACACGCCACTGCTGCAATACTTCTGCAGTTTGGAGTCCTGAGTCATGGGGGTAAATGATAGGGGAGCTCTCTGCTTTTGGTTTGCTACATCCTTCCTTCCGCTGCTCCTTGCAGTCAACTGCTAGGGGAAGGAGGGAAGCTGGCAGGAGGGAAAGCGGGAGACTTCCGGAAATCTCTTTCCTCCCTTGCCTTCGCAGGTTGCCCGATAATGACTCTGGAGACTTCCACCTGCCCGCAGTGATGGAATGGTTTTTACTCTCCCGGAGCCTGCCAAGCCGTCACCCCCTTGCTTACTTCCTCCTCTTCCTGCCCTCAACCTCTACCCCTCCAGCCTCCTGTGGCTTCACAGCCACGTTCCCAGACTCAGGAAGAATGAGAGCTGGCTCAGGAACCGGTGAGCTTTCAACCGTCCTCTCCACACCCCTTATGGCCCCCAGAGCACAAATTACGTTCCTGGTATCATTTGAGAATCCCAAAGCATGAGGATGGCTTCAAAGAGAGCATTGTGGCATATCCTTCCTTCTGTTCAAAAATAAAATTCAGGTGTGCTGGGGGGAAAGAGCTTTTCATTTATACTATTAAATTGATTTAGAATTGATTGGTTTTTAATACGCATTCTCTCTGCTTCCCTGTAACGCAAACACCAACCTTTTGCTCTTTTTAAACATCAGCAGGAGGAGGACCCCCCCCACACTCACCCACCCACTCACTCACCCACCCACTCTTATTTATAATTACACAGAGGTTTATTTTGCCAGCACTAGGTTATCCAGCTCATTTCCCCTCACTGACCACACCAGACATAAAGCCAATGATTATCAGGCTCAATTCTCAGCTGCAAACAGCCCGACTCTGCAGCCTGTGGCTGGGGCCGACCCGGAACCAAGGTACTGGTACTTAAAGAAGAACTTCCCCCTCCCCCGTTTGCTTCTTTCATTGAAAGAATCCTTACCGCTGAAAGGCAGGTACACGTCCTCCGTGGCAGTGCTAGAGTACCTTCGGTGCTTAGGATTTTTGTGGGGTCAACCATTCGTTGCCAATTAATTTCATTAAAGGTCAAGAAAATGTTGATGGCACAGCATACCCCCCTACTTTTAATGTAGAAAAGCTACTCAAAGGGCATGCAAAGAGCAGAACAAGATTAGAGACAGGTATCGTTGCAGGTACCGAATTAGCATGCGTCTCTCACCCAGGAGCTAAGCTAAGCCAGACCTCGCAATAATGTCAGGCTGTGAGTATATCACAATTACAATGAAAAGGAAAAGAGAAAACCACCCTCGTTTCTCAAACATTTACTTTTAACATGGCAGCAAGGCAGTAATAGTATCAGAATCTGAGGTATCTGGAAGGAGCCAGAAAGCAATTTGGACCAAAAATCATTGAAAGGCTAAAGGATTTTTAATGTATCTGCAGGGCAGAGTCCTCTGCAGGCTTCCTTTTCCCTCCCTGCCATCCAGCTACTTCCACCCCACCATTATCTCTGCATTTTGATGCTACCCAAGACCTAGTCATGCTCCAGCCCACTCTGTCGAATGCTTCGTCTGGACCCTCCTGTTGACTTGCTTCACCTGGTTGGCCTCGCCTCCGCACTCCCCCGAATTCCCCCTTCAAGTCCGTGATTCCTGGACTCTCTGAGTTGTACCTCTTCTTCTCCTCTTCAATTCTCCTGAAGTCTATTGCCCCCATGCTCACAGCCTTTAAAGCTCGCTTCCACATGGAAGCAGAAATCAAACCTCGGGGTTCAAGACAAATGTACATTCCCAGAATGTACCCTATGTACATTCATAGGGCTATGAATGATTTTTCTCTGTCTAATGAGCATGTACTACTGTCAAATGCAGAAACTACAGGTTTTGGTTCAGTTTCCAAATTGGCACACCAGCCTTTGTTTCTTCTGATTTTTTTATTTAACCTACACCTACGGATTCACCGCTACGATTTGTTATTTGAATTTGCCCCTTGAGGTTTTTAAATTGAAGTGGACCCGTTGTGTTTCTACGGGCCTAATCATATTACAATGCAGCCAAGAATTCATTTCTATGGGTGAATGAGAAGCCTAGTTTACAGAGTTGTCTTTTTGTCTGGGGATAACTGCCTTGATAAAACTTAGACCTCTTCCTGGCTGGGACCTAGTAATCCCTGCAGCCATATCACAATGAATATTTTAAAACTTGGCCAAATGTTTGCCTCTCCTAGAATTTCGCCTTTTTAAACTTTAGAAAAAGTAGGCTATCTGCAGGGCTGCGAACTACTTTTGATCATACAGAGGAAGCCATTGTAATAGGATTTTTTTCTGTGTTAATACAGTGATTTAATAAAGACATTTGGCACATAAATAAGACTGTCTTAGAAAAGTGTTTTTAACAATGAGAGGATTAAGATCAGCCTATAGGGTATATTAGTAAGAGTGTCCTTTCTAGATTTCATAAAACTCTTCCATCTGTTTGGAGATAAATTTATTATCCCAACTAAAAACGCTCCTGAAATAGGTGTGGTGAAAAATGTTCAACCCCTGTTATGAGGCTTTCCAAATAAGCTTAAAATTGCTTAGAAACAAAAGGCAAGAGGAAAAAGAAAGGGCAATGTCTCCAGATAATGAAGTTCTGCCTTTGTGTTTTATCTGTAAAACAGTATGGTTTGAAAAGTCTGGATCCCATTTCATTTGAACTGAACATAAATGTAGTGTCTGGAATGCTCCCAAATGAATAAATTCTTTGCCGATAATTTTGAAGTGAGGAAAGATCAACAGGATAGGGGCGTGAAGGGGGATTGCAGGCTGCAGGGTGTGTGTGTGTGTGTGCATGTGTGTGTGTGCACGCATTGGGGGTGAGGGATGATGGAATATAAATTAGAGAGTATAAACCCAGATCAATTGGGCCCATTGGTGGGAAGCGAAAAGCAAGAGGCCTGTGTATGTGGGTAGATGGGTATGTCTTTGCATTTAGGGAGAGTTCTGGACACAATTCTTTCCCCTCCCTCCCCGCCTGCCTCCCTCGCTCCCTTTCTTCCCTCCTTCATTCCTTTCCTTGTAAGATACAGCATGCTGAATTCTGTCTCTCTTTCTTGAAAAACTCCAACAGATTTATTTCCTTTAAAAAGCCCCTGGTGACTACTTGCTCTTGTGGATTCTTGTTCAGCTTTCCTATCCTATCCTGAGGTGCATATTCACCAGATGGTGATGAGTCCAGCTTCCTTTTCTTCTTTTCTCAGATACCACACGAGCTCCTGATCTTTCTCTGTTCTCATAGCCTGTTTTTCCTTCTCTGGATGGTGCCAAAATGATGCAAATTTATGGATGGGTGAGAGAATATACCCATGGACCATTTGTCTCTTTAATTTTCCTCCATCTTGTGATGTCCTGCTGAGCACAGTCTGCAACTTCAGTGGTGACGGAGAGGATGAAGAGCTGTAGGATTCATCACATGCAGTATCAGGACCAAAGTTATCACAGATGGAGTTGCATGATTTGTTTATATAAATCTCTTCTCCAGGTGAAAAATCCTGCAAAGAACACATTTCTCTTTTGAGCTTAATGTTCTCATGTAGCTTCTTTGTTTTAAAAAAAAAAAAGGGGGGGGGGGGGAAAAAAAAAAGGACATTGAGTCTCCTCCTTCTTTGACCACTGAAAGAAAAGTAGAAAAAAGAGAAAAATAAAATCAACAGACAGGACACATGTCCCTCCTCCTTCCTCCCTCCTCTCTCCATCTACTGGCAAAATCTAATAAAGATGATTAAATTACATGTCTTTCCTCCCATTGAAATCCACTGCATACTATTCAAATATTAGAACTCAGGAAATCAGGCAGGACAAGGTCCCTCATGAAACCTTAGAAGGCAGCACAGGGGTCTGAGCTGGAGGTCTGCCTGGCTGGGCGGCTCTAATTAAAAAATCACCCTGCTGAGCAGAACTTAATCTAAATAAAATATAAAAAGGAATTCAGTGAAAACCATTACCCCTCTGCTCCACCTCCCCAAACACCTCCCAACAGTCCTAGTCCTAGGAACTCTCCCCGCAGGTCTGGGAGTTCGATGTTGTTCTGTATGCTCAGGGTACAATCGTGTATAAAGACTCAGCTCTTGAAGAGGAAGCTGGGTCAGGTGCTGGCCTCTTCCTTCTCAGGGCCAAAGGCAGATGGAGCCAACGCTGCTTTGGTTCAGGGAGAGAGTGGGATTTGATCAAGGACTGATTAAAGAGTCGGTTGCCCAGCCAACTCCTCTACATTCAACACAATGAACTGCCAACCAATGGTCTCCTTGTAGAGTAGATGAGGTCTTCTTACCAGTCTTTTAGCTGCTTTTGATGGCGTGTCCACTTAAGGGCAAAGACCAAATCTGTTTAACCTGGCATGGTTCAATATCCTTGTACTAGTTAGTACTTAAACTTTATCGGGTCAGCCTCAGACTTCTGCTCCATGAAGGTGCTGGGTTATCCCTCTGATGGTGGGTGACATTTGTTTAGACTCATCTCCCTCTACACCCCAGAAACACTGTTTTGTATTCTCACTGGTCTCGCCGTTGACCCCTGTAAGAGTGTTCGGGGCTAAAACCTTTGTGGCTTTGCACGGGCTGCTATGTTTGCCCACAATAGTGGTCCTTACACTGTTGAAAACCTGTTAAAAGAGATGGACCCTCTCTCTAGGGGAATAGAGAGTATATGCATATAAACACAAATTTAACACATAAAATTTCACACCTTCTAAGGGGTCCGTGGTCATCAGTTTATGGATCTTGAAATAGATGGGCCTTTCCCGCTTCTCTCCTCCCATTTCAGGAACACCACTGCTTATCTTTAAAGAGACCTCCACCACACATTTGCTGACCAACCCAGAAACAGTTAAGAACGTCCACCTCTGTGCTCCAATTGTCCCTTGGCTGGAAGTCTAGGGGCTATCACGTATCACACTACAATCATTATTTGTTTGCAATTCCATCTACTCCAAAACCAGGAGTGGGCAAACTTTTCCTTAAAGGGCCAGATAGTAAACATTTTAGGCTTTGTGTGCCCTAGGAAATCTGTAACATTTACTCACCTCTCCTGCTGCAGTGAAAGCAGTCACAGGCACTATATGAACAAATGGGTGTGGCCATGTTCCAAAAAAATTTATTTATAAGCACTGAAATTTGAATTTAATAGTTTTCATGGGTTACAAAATCTTCTTCTTTAGATTGTTTTAGTGTCATTAAACATGTTTTAAAACATTAAAAAACAACAACAACAACAACATTATTGAACCATGCAAAAATAGCGGGGTGGGGGGGTGGGATTTAGCCCACAGGCCATGGTTTACTGACTCCTAGACTAAACTGAAGAGAGGCCCTCGAAGGTAAAACTAATTCATTTCTTAGTTTCATTATCTAGCCCCACCCCATGGCAATTCATCTTTGGGTTTCACTATCTAGCACAGTAACTGACACAGAAAATGAGTGAATAAACAAAAAAATAAAGGGCCAGTTGAGAATGAAAATTTTCTTGAGAGAACTAATGAATATAACAACCATAAATGTGACTTTTGGGAGACTGCTGATGTACCACATTTCACCATGGTAGCGACACATGCCACAAATACCTGCAGTAGTTTGAGTCTTTTGTGGACCGCAGAAAATTATGTTCTTAAATTGGTCCATTCCTGTAGGTGTGAACCTATTGTGAACCTTTGATTAGATTAGATTCAGTTAAAGGCTATTTGATTAGATTATATGAATAAGGTATAGTCCAGGGTGGGTCCTTTATATACTGGAATTCGCAGAGCCACAGAAACAGAGAGAAGCCTCCAGAAGCTGAAATCAACCGAATGTGGGAGAGAGAAAGCCACAGGAGCAGAGAGAAAGCTGGAGGAAGCCAGGAGCTGAAAGCAGTGAAGCCTGGAGGAAAGGAGAGAGAGGAGTGGATGCCACCATGTGCCTCATCACCCACAGCTGCAGCCCAGGGAGAAAGCATCTCCTGATGATGCCTTGATTTGGACACGTTCACGGCCTCAGAACAGCCAGCTTATAAGTTAATAAATCCCCATTGTAAAGGCCACCCCAGTTCTGGTATAGTGCCTTGGCAGCCTTTAGCAAACTAAAACAACATTTTAAGTGGTTAGCTTCTGCTGCTCTAATGATAAGTTCTGAAGGGCTGGGGATTCTTACACACATATCTGGGTAGATGCCAAAACCTTTCTAAGCAGTCTGGTATCAGTATAGTCGGAAAATACCTCTTTTTAAAGATAAGATTTCTTATATCACACCCTGCTTTGACAGAATCACAACTTCTTTGAATCTAACAATTTCTTAGCCCCGGTGCTGTAGGCAGTTTGTGACATGACTCCCAATGATGCCTTCCCCTAGTATTCTCCTAATCCCCCTCAGCTCATGTGTGGGTGGAATCTAGCAACTCCCTTCCAATGAATAGAGTACCCAAAAGTGATGGAAGGTCATTTCCACGATTGGGTTATAAACAAATGTGACTTCCATCTCCCTGGTACTCTCTTTATTGCCTCCTCAGTTGGCACACTTTGATGAAGAAAACTGCCATATTGGAGAGGCCCACATGGCGAGGAACTGACGTGGCCAGCAGCCAGTGAGGAGCTCCAATTACCTATAAGGTGAAACCTACCAACAACCACGTGAGCGAGTGTGGAAGTGCATCTTTCCCCAGTGAACCCTTCAGATAAGACCACAGACCATAGACGAACACCTTGATTGCACTCTTGTGAGAAATCTTGAGGCACGGGACCCAGCTAAGCTGTGCCGGGATTTTTGAGCTGATGAAACTGTGAGATGATAAATGTGTCTTTTCTTAAGGCACTAAGTTGATGGATAATTTGTTGTGCAGCAATAGTCAACTCATACATCTACCTATATGACTTTTGGATATCTATTCATCCATTTTCCCCACCAAAATGTTAAGATCCTGCAGAGCAGGGGTTACATCATGCACATCTTGATCTCTCTCACTGCCCAAAACACAATATCTGGTCCATAACACATGATTAACAGATATTCTTTGAATTGATTTATATTTTGAGTTCCTTTGAATTAAATAATTTAAATAATGACAACAATAATTAAATATACAACGGAGGTAGCAAAAAACAGAGGACTGGTTAGAGCAGAAATTTTTGAAAATTGTGAGGAAAAAAATTGTTTGGATTTGCCCCCTATGGTGTCCAGCTTATGTTTCAAAAGCTTTCAGGAGGTTTCCATTCATTTGCAAAAGACTTCAAAGTCAGGGCACCCTCATCACACTAGAATTCTTTCTTTGCCCCAACCATGCCAACTTGCCCAGTGGACGGTCGGTTTAATTATCTAGGCAATTCTCCTCCCTTCTCTTACTCCACCTTTCCACAGGTAATGCGAACTAGTGACAGAGGAGAAAATTGAAATAGAAAGAACTGTAAAAAGGTTTTAAAAAAAACTTGGAGAGGAAAGCTAAAAGAGAAGAAAGATGAACAGAACATATGGGCGCAATACAGAAAATGATTCAAAAGAAAAAGCCTGATTTTCTTGTCTCTAGTCATAAATATCTTGACAGGGGGCTTTGCCTTGCATTTATCAAAAAGAAAAAGAAAAAAGAAAACCAGAAGTTGTCTTCCAGAGGACCCAACACTCTTGGAATTCAATGACCTAATTCTACACGAAGTTGCAGTATAGAGATTGCCTCACTCGTCTGCGTCTTATGACATCGGAACCTCTGTTTTCTCAATGGCACATACCATCCCACTATCAAAGATTAGGAATAAACAGCAGAGCACGTGAAGGCACAGTCTGGATTCTATGCTTAGAAAACATACTTTTAAGTCAGTTTAGATTCTCATTCTCTATCTTACTGGTTGCTTATCTCAGCAGTTAAGTCAACTTTTCACTACTTCTGTAGACATGATATAATATCTTCTACTATACGTCCTCCCCCATTCCCAGCCACCAGCCATTAGCCAGTCTCATCTCAGAATGGAATGGGGGTCGGGCCAACTTGAGCTATATAACTTTCATGAATAACTCTGCTGACATGTGAGGGAACCAATTCCAGACCATGCAGCAAGACCTAAATTTTCTGCAATGATAAGAGGACCAAACAGATCTCAAGAAAGAAACTTAAGCGTGCCCAAAGGCCAATGTAATTTGAGCTGATTACTTTAAGCCTCAATTTTCTCATCTGTAGACTATTCGCTTGATAGTCTACAGCAAATGTGGCTCACAGGGTTATTCTTAAGGTTGAAGAGGTGAATATGCATATAAAAGCGTCAATCTACTGCAGGGCTATTGGACCTCAATGTTATTGAGGGTAATTCTTTGTTGGGGGGTCGGTGGCTTTCCTGCACATTGTAGGGTTTTTAGCAGCATCCCTGGGTTCTATCCACTAGATGCCAGTGGCACCCCACCCCATCCCACCTCACCACCACCCTCCCATCATCACAATCAATAAAGTCTTCAGACATTGCCAAATGTTTCCGGTATGTGTGAGAGAGAGTGTGTGTGTGTGTGTGTGTGTGCCATGCACAAAATCATATCTGGTTAAGAACCCCTGCTCTAGTACTTGGCACATAGTAATTGTTATATAATTGTGATTCTACCTAACAGCAGCACCAGCTTCTCCATACCATCAAATCCCTGGAATAGTTGGTGTATTTCTGCTTCCTTTCAAAAGAAAAAGCTGAAAAGAGGCAAGTTCATTAACTGTGTGGCAGTTTGATATAGTTATGAATTCCAAAAAGAAATATTGGATTCTGTTTGTAAACTGGTCTGTTCCTCTGGGAGTGATTAAATTATGATTAGGGCTTTGATTGGGCAACGTCAGTAGGGTGTTGAGCCCCGCCCCTTGGTGGGTGGGGAATCAAAGATAAAAGACATGGCAAAGGACAGAGTTGGAGTTTTGAGCTGTAGTTCTGATGCTGAGTTTTCATGCTGGAGCCGGGGAGAAGTAAGCACACACAGGAACTTGGTTGTGAGGAAGGAGAGAAGGCTCCAGGAACAGAGACAAGCCATTCGCTTGATAGTCTACAGCTGACTTTGTGGAGATAGCAGAGGAGCTGAGCCCGGAGACAAGCAAGACCCGGGAAGAGAGGAACCCAGGAAGCCTAAACCCTCACAGACATTGGCAGCCGTCTTGCTCCAACACCTGGCAATAGACTTTGGTGAGGGAAGTAACTTATGCTTTATGGCCTGGTAACTGTGGGCTTCTACCCCAAATAAATATCCTTTATAAAAGCCAACAGATTTCTGGTATTTTACATCAGCACCCCTTTGGCTGACTAATACAAACTGATAACAATCCAATAGGAGACCTACTCCTCCCATGAAGACTCCTCATGGAAGAAAAAAGTTTCTCCATTTTGCCCTGCAGCAGGAAATGGAGACATTCCTCAGCCTCACAGTTTGTGAGAAGTGTGGATTCTCCACTGGGCATTCACTTCCTAGCTATGGGGACTACTGGGGGAGCCGACTCTTCCCTTGAAACTGTTTTTGCAGATTTCCAAGGTGTCACCACCCTCACCTGACAAAGGAAGGAAAAAGCTGGTCAAGAAGGAGAACCTTTCAGCAGAAGTTACTCCCTTTGCTGTTTTGGTGGTTTCGTGCTTGTTTGGGTTTACAAGTATGCTCTGCCCAAATTGTTCTTGCATATTCTAACAGTATTTGCTTTAGGTGTTTTGATACCACACTACTTTGAAGGCACAAGTGTTTTTCATGGCATGTCTCATGTTAAGTGTACAAACTGAGAGGTGAATTTTGGTGACTGGATACAGTGCAATAGTCTTCAAAGTTTTCTACCAAATAAACACTAATAGCAGAGCAAAGTGAAAGAGGGCTTGGGAGGAGCTGGGAGTGACCGACTGAAAATATGAAGTTTCTTACAGCTCCTATTTTCATCTTTAGAATTAAGGCAAATTGTATATTAAAACAACTTTTCATTTGTTTTAAGGTAAAAAATAAATGAAATTGATTTTTCATTCATGGACTGTCCATGTTTATCCTGAGGCTTTTCCTACTACACTTTTTAAGCATGCACAGTTCACTTGTCATGGAAACATTGTGGACCTGGATTTTAAAATCTCACAGATATAAGTTCCAGTCCTGGATTACCACTGACAGAGCATGCAAAATGGGCAAGTCGCCTTATCTAAGTGAGCCTCAGTTTCAGATGAGGAAACACGACAGAGTGCCACACATTTGGGAAGTACTCCATAATCAGTAGTTGATGTCATTTTTATAAGCAGGAATACTTTTGAGTTGAAACATAATCACAGAGTCACAGAGTTCATGAATGGGAAAGAACATAGAAGTCTGTTACTCCATCCTCATCGCCAAACACTCCATCTGTCACCTGTACCTTGGCCACCTGCCTCTGCCCAGGCCTTGTCTAACCCAGGCTGGAAAGAAGCAGCTAGGATCTTTTGAAATCTTTCCAAGAAAGGAGCTACAGAAGCTCTCAGTAACCCTCCCAAGTATCCCTGAGCTGTAACCACTTCCCCTTATTTTTCCACAGTTCAGAATGACATCCACCATGGGCCCCTCTTCCAAATCTTAGGACATTGCCTTTTCATGCTGACAGCTTCCCAAATTTATCTGATTCTCATTAAAACTGATTCCCAAGCTCTTCTCTTGAAGATTCTGATTTGGTTATGTGCGGAGAGGAGCAGAGAATTTATGTTTTTAACAAATCTCCCCACACATTTCCTATAATCATGCAAGTTATGAAAACACTGCATTGTGTTATCACTGCTACTGCTTCCAGAATCAGAACATAGCACTGAAAATTTGGAACAAAGACCAGCAGGCTTAATAGCTGAAACAAAACAAAACAAAACAAAAAACTTATTGCAAGTTTAATCATAGCCTACATATCTATCAAAATTGAAATGTACATTCTCCTTGACCCATCAATTCTACTACTAGGAATTAGTCCTACAAATATACTTGTAGAAAAATGAATATACAATATTGTTTTAATAGCAAAAGACTGTAAAAAAGCCAAATGTCTATTAACAAGGAATAGCCACATGATAGAATATTTTGGAGCTACAAAGACAGTCCTATACATACTGATATGAAAAGGAGCTATAACAAGCAGCTCTGCATGTTGTGATATAAAAGACCTCCAAGTGATTTTTTTTGTTAACTTTTTATTGCGGTTACATATATACAACTCAAAATTTCCCGCTTTAATTACTTTCAAGTGTACAATGCAACATCAAGTACATTCACAATGCTGTGCTATCATCACCACCATCCACTGTCAACATTTTTCCATCACCCCAAACAAAAACTCTGTACCCATTAAGTGATAATTCCCCGTCCTCTGCACCCCCAAAACCCCTATCTCCTGGTAACATTTAATCTGCTTTCTGTGTCTATGACTTTGCTTATTCTAGGTGTTTCACCTAAGTGAAATCACACAATATGTGTCCTTTTGTGTCCTTTCACTCAACATGTCTTCGAGATTCATCCATGTTGTAGCATATATCAGACCCTCATTCCTTTTGGCAGCCGAATAATTTTCCATTGTTTTGTATATACCACATTTTGTTTATCCATTTACGTGTGGATGGACATTTGGGTTGCTTCCACCTTTGGCCTACAGCGAATAATGCTCCCGTGACCATTGGTGTACAAATATCTGTCCAAATTATATTTAAAGCTAAAAAAAAATCAAGGTGCCTAACAACACATGTAGTAGTCTATCTATATTGTAAATATGTATAATGTCCCTGGAAGGACACATAAAAACACTCACTATCGGTGCTTTTTGGGTGGGGAACTGGATGACTAGGACCCAGGGAAACTTACACTTCACAATACACATACAGACATTTTTATTTTTGTACCATGCATAGGTTTTACAAATTTGGAAATTTGTTTTAATTAAAAACAAAATCCTCAGCCAAGCCAGCACTCCAATCCTCCACTTACTCCCTGCCCCTTATCCTTCCCCTTCCTCACGCAACAGCTGTGTTCTTCCTTTCCTATTAAGTGAATCTTTTTCTATCACCCATTTCTATCCCACCATCATGCCAATATCCCCGCTCCACTTCTACAGTCTGCTCAAACCCTCCCTTCCTGGAGGCTCATCTCTCCGTGACCTTCACCTTTCTCAAAAGCTGCCTCAAATCCAACCCATGACAGGTGCCCCTCTCTGAGCATTCACATGTACTTCATCAATCCAAGACCTCATCACAGAGAAATGCTTAAAAATAATTCACTTTAATGTCAAGATTTCTTCCTTCTCATTTTAATTTTTATAACTTTTAAGCTATGGACAGCTGTGAAAGAGTGATGTCTGTTTGAATCTGACAAGTGTTATGTTCATTTTACAAATCATAAAATTCCTAGTAAAGAACAGACTTGGTGTTGATTCTTTACAATAAAAGTATAAACAAAGAGCTACTTTAAAACCCCTCTGAATGGCCTAGTAAGCTCTAGAAGGGCAGGACACTTATCTTTTTTCCTTTTGCTTTCCTCTTAGCACTTAACTCAGAGGTTTGGATATTTAAGACCTTCAATAAATATTTGTTGAATTGAAGTAAGAATGAACAAGTATTTTTCTAATTCATAGATATAAGCTTTAGATGTTCTGCATATTTTGAAAAATGGTCTGTAACACAGCATCAGCATCATGCCTTTACTGCCCATTTGTTCCTTTGCAATTGTTGGCTAGTTGTTGTAGGTAGGCATGGTCATGGAATCTCCCCTTGTTTACACTTGACCTCATCCATATCCTTCAGAGCACCAAGCATAGGGTTTTGCCCAAAGTAAGTTAAAAAGTGGTATTGCATGAATGTATTTTATTGTGTAATACAAATGTCATTTGCTGTGTAACCAGTAAAAGTAAATGCCAGCCAACATGCTCCCCAAATATGCATATGGTTAAATTAAATGTTCACAGAGGAAGGAAAACCCACACAATGGAGAATGATGGACAGATATGCGGGCTAAGAAAGCAGTATCTGCAAATACTGCTGTCTGGCCTCGCCTTCTAGGGTGCTGAGTTTATGTCTCCCAGAGTAAGAACTAGAGTGTGATTTTTTTTTTTTTCCTGGACATTTGCCTCCAGTCAAGAGGAAGATCTGCCTATTATGAGGAGCCTGTGGTCTTCCAGGTTGTCAAGAACTTAATTTAAAAGTCATAACCTGTATTAATAATGAAAGTGGCCATGGGCCAATACCTGTGGATTTTTTCACTTATAGATACTTTAAGGACTTTCAAAAGGAAAGCAGCCAGCAGTCACCACCAAAAAGAGGGCTATGCATGCTGGTGGATGGAAGAGCCAATGGGAACTGGAATCACAATGGGGACCTAGTAATTGATAAAAATTGGAGTTACAACTTTCCCTAGAATTAGTCATATAACAGGAACCTTGATCACCTTCCCATGGCTCTTTTCTAACTAGGAAGTTTGAAAGCAACTCTCAGAGTTTGTGTTCTGGGCTTCACTTTTACAGGAATAAAAGTCCACCTGGAATATTGTATCATGGACATCTATTCTCTTAGTAGACTCGGGTAATTTACCTGTGAAGTCCTAAGGCCCAGTGTGAGTCAACTGGAGACCACGTTTGATGGTCTCCAGTTTAAGATCAGTAAAGTATACAAGTAGTCCTCCAGTCAATGGACTCCATATAGGTATGAAAAAAGGAGAGCAGCTTTGGGATGAGGCATTTATTGCTCTATTTTACTAAAGAGCAGTGAGAACATGTCACTTTTATCTGGACAGAACTCAAATCCAAGCATGTGGTAAGTGACTGAAAAATCTTCAAGTGGACACCTCAACTCCAAGTATGGCCAATTTTTCCAGAAAGAGCAAAGCTGCAAATGGATGGGCACAAGCTTAAGAGGAAAATTCTCCTGTTTTGGAGACTCAGTATAAAGGAAGACATGCACAGGAGGTACTCCCGGCTGACCTGGTCTGGATGGCCATAGTCAAGCTACTTACGCTGGCATGTGGAAAGCAGGTCTAATGACACCTACCGCATAGTGTGGCTGTAAAGGTTGAGTGGCATAATGTATGCAAAATGACTGATCAAGCGCCTGGTGCACTGGTGCATAGTAGACATTCAACAAATGCTTGACCCGTGAGAACAACCAGTACCCAACCACAGACACAACTTCACACCTACACTTGGACTTAATTTCCACTCTAGGCAGTGATGAAACAGTGCTAACCAAGAGGACCGAGTCTGCAGAAGATAAACAGGGTACTTTCCTACTATGCCAATCTACGGTTCATGGAGGGTAATGAAATAAATCTTCACCATGGAAGTCTAAATGATGCAGGAATGCTCCCTGCACAACTTCTAGGTAACTGTGATTTGCCTAATGCATAACTCCCAGTATTGAAGTTGCTTCCTTCTCTTAGAATAACAGTCCACTAGGTAGCTTGTGGCCAGGGGGCTAAGAAGCAGAAGGCAGTTGGTGCCAGCCTCCAGAGCTGCCAAGTGGAGATATTTTTCTCAGGTTTCTGGGTGGGTTTTTAAGCCAACACTCTTGAAAGGGAAGCAGAGCTTTCATGCCACAGGCATCTGGGACACAAGGCCTATACAGTATTTTCAAAAAGCCAGTATCACTCGCTGACGATAAAGGAGCATTCACTGTGGGCAAAGCCATTCCACGGGAGAGGGTGGAGTCGGGGCTACCAGGCAGGCCTAGGACTGAGTTTGCAGCCAATTTTCTTTTTCCACCACCTCTAGAATTGAGTAGGTGCCAATACAGCTAAAAGCTTTAGGAGACACCCATAGACACAGATAGCGACCCCCCACCCACCCCCGTCTTTTCCATGGAACTTAGCAGCAGCTACCAGAGGCGTCATCACAGAGCATTAATTTTTTCCCTTGCCTGGTTTCCCACATTCTGTGACCACCTCAGAGAGTGCCAGGGAAAATATTGAAAGCCTAGGTAAACGAAGGGGAACCCAACATTCACCAGTCTGGCCTTAAAATAGCCAATGGAACGCCCCCATCCCAGAGAGTACACAGGCTGTGACTGTAACCAGTGTGCTCAGAGCACCCGCCCACCCCACCCCACAGCTCACCCCAATTGCCGTGAAAGCCTATCTCAGAGAGAGGACAAAGAAGCAGCCAGGCAACTTTGCTGCCTCGTCCCCTGTGGGCCTCATGACTTAGATGAATGCTAATGAGCACGAAGTGACCTGATGCAAACCAGCGCACACCACTGGGTGGGGTGGAGACATTGGCTGAACGCGTGTCTAGGGTGGGGTGGCGGGTTGGCAGAGAGGCCCGGGAGAGCCAAGAGGAAGAGTGTCCCTGGAGGAGAGTTAGACCTCAGGAGGGATGGGCAAACCTCAGGGCTCAGCTTCGGGCCGGAAAGAAAAATGTCTCCACCATGACAGCTGAGCAGCGCGTACTTACTGGATTCCGGTCCTTGCTGCTGGGTCAAAAGCTCTGGTTGCTGGATGCAAGGCACGCAGGGGGAGAGGAAGCCAAGAGGAAGAGGTGTAGAAGGAGGAGAAAGAGGAGAAGGAGATAGTCTGGGGCAAGGAAAAGGAAGAAAGCATAGAATATACTGCATGGGCATAAGATTTTAAATGGTTTCTAAGTGTACAGTTGCCAGATATAGCTAATTAAAATGCAAGCCACCCAGTTAAATTTGAATTTAAGATCAACAAATACATTTTTTTTAGGATAAGTCCTATGCAACATTTGAACATACCTAAACTTTCTAAAAATTGTTTTTTATCTAAAATTCAAAGCCCAGTTAATTTGAATATCAGGCAATCAAGGAATTATTTTTTAATATCAGCATGCCCCATGCAATATTTGGGACATGCTTATACTAAAAAATATTATGTGTTTTTCTGGAATTCAAATGTAACTAGGTGTTCTCTATTTTATCTGGCAACCCTATGCTCATGCCTTGTCCTTCAACTAGAATACAAAACCTCAGGAGCAGAGACTTGCTGCCATATCCTCACTACAAAGCCTAATGTCCATTCCCTGTGCTCCTTTCTTATGTGATGTAGTTCAGAAAAGCATAACAAGGAGGTTAAACACGCAAGTTTTACAAGCTGATGATACTGGCCTCACCTATTATTAGCTGTGTGGTCTTGGGCAAGTAACATAATCAGTTTCCTCAATCTTCTCATCTGCTAAATGGGGAAAATCACAGTTTCCTGCCCCATAAATTTATAATAAGAAAATACTATGTGATTTACTGTATCCTAGGCTCATGGAATATACTCAATAAAGTTCAACTATTATTAGTATTATTTTATTATCCTTATTATTCCTAGATTTAAAAAAGGTAGTATGATAGAAAGAAACAAACTCATGGGTGTTAGAGACCTGCCTGAGCCCACCTCTAGGCTTCTTCTACCAGCTTTGTGACCTTGAGAGAGACTTCACCTTTTGGGTGTCTTTTCCTTTGGGGTTCCAAGATTCCTTCCAATTCTAAAATCCTGTCATTTAAGTCATTGAGTCAATGATTCTCCAGCATTCTCCAGAGAAACCAAACCAGTAGGATATATGTATGTATTGTATATTAAGAGATTTATTTTTAACAATTGGCTCATGCAATCATGGGGTCTGGCAAGTCAGAAATCTGTAGAGCAGGCCAGCAGGCTGGAAACTCAGAGAGGGTTTCTGTGTTACAGTTTTGAGGC
The DNA here is from genome assembly GCA_026826555.1 of Tolypeutes matacus. Lineage (NCBI taxonomy): Eukaryota > Metazoa > Chordata > Mammalia > Cingulata > Chlamyphoridae > Tolypeutes > Tolypeutes matacus. Next base: position 12,779,454 of record JAKSZT010054478.1, read on the forward strand.
ATATTTCCTTCTCCAGGAAAGCTCTGTATTTGCTCTTAAGCCTGCAACTGATTGGATGGGGCCCCCCCACATTGTTGAGGGTGATCTCCTTTACTTAAAGTCAACTGAGGGTAGATGTTAACCACATCTACAAAAGTAACATCTAAACTCATGTTTGACCAAACAGCTGGGCACCATAGCCTAGCCAAGTTGACACATAAAATTAACCACCACAGAGGAGAACCAAATGGACAGCTATCCATGTCAACCAGATATGTGTATTGGGTAAGGAGGTCTGAACGTGGAAGGGCAATCGAGACATTTCATGAAACAGAAAAAAAGAAAAAGAAAAACTGTCCCAGAATGAAATACGCCTGGCCTTTTCGATGTTTTGATCTTAGGAAATTTAAGTTTTCAGAGACTTAGACAAAAGACAACCTATATTAGAGCAGAGTATTTCTGCCCTAGCTCAGATTTGCACCCAAAGGAGCGTAGTGTAATATCAGAACAGCTGAGCAAGACAGCCTTCCTGGTTGGCAGCCATTGCAGTAAGTAAATCCACGAAGGCCAACACCAACACATCAGAGAAGAGGCACGCACCAAGGTCCAAGCTGCCTTTCAGGCCAGAGTTACTCCACTATGATTTGCAGTGGTCCCGGATGAATTTCAAATCACACTTGAAGCCTTTGTGAAATGATCACTTAGCCACAAAGAAATATTTTCCTTTCAAATGTTATTCTGAGAAAAGAGTGTGGTCACCTAGAGAGGAGGGATAGACAGACACCTCATAGCAATGGTTTCCTTCTGGGCAGCTAGTTCTAGGATAGGTGAGAGAGGGGCAGGGAGGAGAAGAGGGTCAGTTGGAGCTTTAGCAATATGGACTTTCTTCACATTGGGTTCAGGAGCCTTTGGGAATGACACAAGAAAGAGAAGATACAGCCCCTACCCAAAGTACATCTACAGTGCACCTTGGAAGGGAAGGCATTCTTCAATGCGGCAATGGCTTAAGGGGTGGGGTTATAAACTGGTTCGCTATCTATGGAGAACAATATAGCAATAGCTCAAAAAATACAAATCATATTCTCTTTAAGTAGCAATTCGACTTTTAGGAATTTCTTCTGCAGATATACTTGAAAATTTATCAGTTTATTTCAATATTTATTATAACAAAACACTGAAGCAACTTAGATGTCCATTATGAGGGATACTAGTCAAATCACTTATGGTATTAATACATCTATGCAATAACACTAATTAATCAGGAATGTTGAAGTTCATTACATATTGCTATGGTACAATCTCAAAAACGTGTAAAGTTAAAAAATAAAAAAATAAAAAAAGGCATCAGAATGCCTGCAGAGTATGCCGCTATCTTGTAAGTATTATAAGTATTATAAGGGCCACACTTGTGGGAGATGTTTGTGTGGGATGTGGTGGGAGGTGTGGGAGGTGGGCAACATGGGAATCCCAAGGGGTTCTGTGTAATATTTTCAGTAATCTAAGCACCTCTTAAAATATATTTTTATATATATAAATAACATTTTTGTAAGCAAATGCACATATATGCACATATATTTATATATCATTTTACAAATAGTGGTATGTATTGTGAAAATTTTGATTTTTACCCACAATAAAAAATAAATAAATTTTTAAAAAATTAAATTAAATTAAATTAAAGAAAATAACAAAATAAATAAATAAATAAATAAAAAAGAAGCCTCAGGGAGGTGGAACATAACTCCCCACTCCTTGAGTGTGGCCTGTTCTTTGTAACTTCCCTCCAAAGAGTACAATATGGAAAGGACAGAAGTAACCCAGCAGTGGAAACACCTGGCAAACACTATCTTGGGCAGGTGATCAAGGTTAACATCTTCAGTGATAAGTCATGTAGAGTCTACATCCCCTTGATATGCTGATGAGAGAGGCACTTCACTTCTGTGGTCTTCCTCTCCAAAACCCATAACTCCCATGCAAAAATTTGAAAAACCACAGGCATATTTTAATTGGGGGACAGTCTATAAAATATCTGACCAGCACTCCTCAAAAAAATTGTCACAGAGGAAAGGAGTTTGAGGAGACATGAGAACTAAATCTAAGATGGCAGCCTGAATGGGCTCCTGGGACAGCAGATAGGGACATTCAGGCGAAGCTAGTAAAATCCGAGTAAGCTATCAAGTTTAGTTCATAGTAATGGACCAGTGTCGGTCACTCAGTGATGAAAATGTACCGTAATAATATCAGACATTAACAAAAGGGGTAACTGGGTGTTGGGGAATATGGGAACTCTTTGTAATATCTTTGTGACCTTTCTAAAATTAAAACTCTTATAAATTAAAACATTTATTAAAAATGAAAGAGTAGAGATTATATAATTGTTCACATGTGCTTAAAATGTCTCTGGTAGCTTACGCAAGAAACCAGTAATTCTGGTTGCCTCTAGCGAAGGACCTAGGTTGTTGGAGGAGAGGGATGAGAAGAAAGTTTTCACTATACGTGCTTTTATAATTTGACTCATAAATCATGCAAATATAACTACATCTTTAGAAATGTAAAATTTACATTTGCAAAAATAAAACACAATTTTAATCCAAGTTGCTTCTAAAAGCACCCTTTCTGAATAACACATTAAGCCAGTAGCTCCCAAAGAATCCATCAACTTGGATTAATCTTTCTATTAATAAGTTGGATGCTGAAAAGCACAAGGCTGTGAGGAAAACAGTGTTGGGTATATGTAAGTTTTTGAGAAAAAAGAGAACATCCGGTAATGGACTGAAGATTCTGAGCATCCAAGAGACAAAATGAAGGCGAGTAGAATCAGAGAGATGATGGGAAAAAAGAGAGATAAGATGCTCAAAGGGATTGAGCAGATGTCACCAAGACTAACTTAGTTGACTTAAATATATAATATGAATAGCTCTCCCTGTGCCTCCCAACATCTCATCCCTTTCTAAAGTGGTCCTGTTCCTCCCTTTTGACCCTTAACCAAGATAAATATACTGAAACTTCTAAGGGGCACCCCGGATAGTGCCAGAGCTGACTCTGAAACTACTCTTTCCTGCCCTTACCCATTACGCTTCTGGTTCGGCCACTACTCGGCACAAATAAAAACTGAAGTGACAGCAAAGCAAATTCAAATTTGACTCCATGTAGAAAACCAGGCTCTTCGAGCAGAGCCATAAGTCGAAGAGAAAGGGCACAGGAAGAGCAGGCCACTGAGGCAGGGGAGCAAGGAGCCAGAAGGACGCCCACCAAGAGAGGCAGGGAAAGGGTTAATAGCACAAGGTGACAGATTAAGCTGGCTAGTCAGGGGCTCCAGTTTGGCTGATTGTTAAGCAAAACAGAACCGTCGGAAACTGGGAAGGTGCTGTCACTTTTACTGTATTTTTCCACACATTTTTATTTTTTCTTAAATTTGGAAATGTTAGTGGGGAGCTGGAAAACCCAGTCTGCAGAACTCCTGGGGTCTGAGAGGGGAGAAACGGGTCTTTGCCTTGATCTCAAGCTAATTCAGATCAGCAGCTCCCTCGGAGGCATCAGCCAGCCGTGCTCTGTCGTGCAGACTTCCCACATTCCCTGTCCTCCGCCCCCCACCCCCAACCATGCAAGCATCCTCACCTCTCTCATTTGAACTGCCCTTCGGTGCCAGAGTGGACCCTCCTGCCAAATTACACTGACAGTCTGCCCCATCCACCAGCCGCTGGCCTCCTCGCTGCCGAACCCAGCAGCTGCTTAACAGGGAGCAGATGGGGAGAGACGTGGAAGTCGGCCGAAATGGACACGAGGAAAACCTGGGGCCGAGACAGGACTTAAGCTCCTCTGCACTTAGTCCAGTTGATATTTTGGCAAGGGCCGTGTTTGAAGAACCAGCCTATGGAAATTCACTAAATGAAAAGTGTGTGCGCCCCGTTTCGGGAAGTGTGTGGGAAAGGAGTGCGGACTGCAAGAGATGGACAGTGCGGTTGACTCGGCCCTCTGGATCCTACAACCTTTGAGCTTCTTGTTCTGATCTAGGCATAGTCTTTAGGAGCACTTGTTTTCTAAATTACAGGGTGAATTCTCAGCACGATTTAACATTTGAATAACACTTGCTATGTCACTTAACCTCACCAGAGACTAATCTTGTTGACTATTTTAACTCCTCACAGTAGAGCTGACAACTTGACTCAAACTTTAAAGATATACCTTGGCCTCCCTCACCATCCTCCGACCCCCAAAAAACCCTCTCTCATGTGTCATTCTGCAAGTACATGTCTACCTGGCAGTTCTACTCCAAGTTTTGGTTTCATATTATCCATTCTTCCATTCTGAAGAAGCCAGAACAGTCTTACTAAGGGAATTTCTGATAAGGAGAAATGGGTTGAATTCAATGTGCTCACACACACACACAGAGCTCCTCCGCCCTTTCTCTTCCACCAAAGCAATGCACTTGCTTCTGAGGCCCCCAAAAGGGCCCTGAGGTGATAACCCCAGCAAAGCTGCTGTTCAAATGGCTCAGCTAGCGAAATGCCTCACCGTGATTTGGCCAAGGCTTCTTCACCACAGCTTCAGGCTAATGCCCGGCGGGCCGCCATGGCAGACCTCATCCACCCCGTTGCAGTCCCCTGACCTATCTCATGGAATCGTGCGGAAACACAATTCTCTTATTGTTCTCCGATTTGGGGACTGAGGGAAGGGGGGACATGCACACACAGAACCTCCCTCGAAAAGATTAGTGCAATTATTAGCCAACAGTAATGGCTATAAGCCAATCAGTCCTCCACTGCGCCCAAGCTCCAAGTCACCACAGTCTCTTAAAGTCCCAAACACAGGACCGTGTGTTCTCCTGCATTTTGCCACGTTGTTCTCGGAAGCTGCTGGGCCAATGGTTAATGCCGCCTTTACCCTAAAGACTAACAAGCAGAGAAAAGAAGCAGTGAATAACGCATGTGTCTGAGCCCTGGGTCCCCATGCCCCCGTAAGTCTAAAAGGCAGATGTCCAGGGCCAGCCATCGTGGCTACTACCTCACCCAGCAGTGTCTGGGCAAAAAGCTTCTTAGAACACAGCCAGAGATGATGACTGGCAGTGAGTGTTAATTGTAGAACTCTCAAGCAATGATGTATTTTCTCCCCCTTTCACCTTATTTGAATAACAATCTCGTGACCCTCTGTGAGACCTCAAGCCCTACCAGCCATTCTAAGCCTCCCTTCGGGGATTATGGGTATGTGTTGGGAAAGGAAAGCAAATTCTGTTCCAGGACTCAGTACACATATACTAGACGGCATGCATATTCCAAACCACAGTCTCCAAGAAAATGAAATCCTACTTCAGACTACGTAATATATGTTCATTAAATACAAATGAGCAAAATGGGAGGCATACACAGAAGAAGAGTTGAAAGATAGAAAGACTAGAGTTACATTTGCATAACTCCAAAGCAGCTGAATTTAAGCCACTAATAAATTAGAGACACGTTGAGAAAAGAACTTGTCAATTCAGTCGAAAGGCAGAGTTTCTCACCTGATACTTCACTCAAGAAAGCTTGTATGCATGTGGATTCATATGGAGACATGCATCATCACACATCAGCAACAGCTCAGGGACCTCTTCTACCATCCTTTTCTTCTTCAAAGAGTTACCGAATCCTTACTACATTCCTGGGACAGGTTAAAAGCAGTTGTCTGGGAGACTTTTCTTAGAGCAACCGTTTTTGAAGCCCTGTTATTGCAGAGACATCAACGCAGTTTGGAAAAAGCAGGCATATGTAGAAAAAAAAAAATGCCTCAAAGCTGAGCAAATATAGTGGCAATTTTCTACATGTGATGGAAACCTATATATGAAGCTTTGTACGTGTCTGTTAAATACATCTATGAGATATTAAATATCACCCTGTTCCTACGAATTAATATCACATCTTGCAGTGTTCAGCCTCGTTTCTCACGTAGAGGCTGTCAGAAAGGTTTCTTCTTGAACGTTCTAGAGCCTGAGGCTGTCACCCAATCACAACAACACAATATTCTCCAGTATGACTATTTTATAGTCACACACCCGAATAGAACAAGCAATACACCATTGTAATTGTATGCAGTTTTCACAACGTGTATCCTAATACATATGCTTACATGCATAGACAAGCACACATGGGCACACACACACTCTTTCTCATCTGGGAAGCCTCAGAAGTCTGAAGATTTGGTTAAACTCCAGCAAGATTTCTTTTCTAGCAATTGAGAGATAACTTAATCCCCTGATGACTCAGTTTCTCCACTTGTAAAACGGAGGTTCAAAAATAATAATAAAACAGAACCTAAAGTCCTAAAGCTTAACGCATTGCATAAATATAAGACAACTTAGTCTTACAGAATGTATCTATTGATCTATTCAGTATCATTCACCAATGAAAAGATAGATATGTATACATGGCCGCTAGAACAATTTATTTCTCGGGCCACCTAGAGCTAAGCACCTGACATATTTACACGGTCCATAAACAGCATAGGCATTTTTGAGGCTTTGTAAAATAAACATCGGACTATGAATCTCGTTCTCAGTTGTGCCTGTCCACTCACAAAAACAGGCACAAACCCATTTGCACTGCAAACTGCAAAACTGATACAAGCTCATTCCGTTCTGTTATGAGATTATATTCCAAATACTGGTTACTGTGGTCCAGGAAAAGGAGAGCAAACAGCAAAGAACAACCAGGCTCTTGGGAAGCACAGGAGCCCCAAAACCCTGGGGTGCCCCCTTTCATCTTTAGTTACCTGTCCACCAGAGGCCCAGCCTATAGGAGGCCAGCTCTTCAGCACCTGCATGCGGATGAATTTTTAAGCCAAGGGCACTGGGCACCAACACACTAGAAGAAACTGGATCCTCGGTGGGTGCATACTGCTCACTTGCCTTCCCCTTTTGCCTTTGAAGTCAGAAGGGGCCATCCAACAGTCCCCACGTTTGATTATGGTGCATCATGCAGATGGAAGGCAAAGGAGACACATAGAGCCCCCGAAGGCAGGAAAGAGGCCCAGTCAGGAACAAGAAGACTCATGGCAAGAAAGCATACCTAGTGGGAAAAGAATCGTTCACAGCTCTCTCCATCCACTCACTGCCGATTCCCCTCCAAAATCGAATTTTGCCCACCCAGCTGCCCCATCGCTGCACGTTACTCTAGTCTTTGGGGTGCATGGCCTGCTTTGCGCACGACAGGCCACCAGAGAGGAGTCTGCTGGGACATTGCCAGTAACCACGAGCGCCGAAACCAGCGCAAAAGAAGAAGAGAGAAGGTTCACGACTGAATCACCTGTCAAAGAGGGAAAGAAGTCAGATTTGACTGGCGCACGGCTTTTTAACCCAGGCAGCTAGCTACTCACCTGACTCTGACATGAGGCTTGGAAAAGAAAGTCGGTAAAATCCAAAGTCCAAATTAGCTCATCCAAGCGTCTCCACCCTGCCATGCTTTCCTCTGTCACTTGGTTGTCAGGTGGGTTTAGCTGAGCAAGGATGCAGCCCAGAGCCCCTTACCAATTCAGCAGGGTTGTAGAAAGTGAGAGAGGGCTCTAGGCTAATGCCCCCCAGCCCCCACCCCCCACCCCCCAGGTTCTGCAGTCTCCAACCAGCTTTGGAAGCAGAAGCACCAGCGGTGGTGTGCAGGATGCTTGCTCCCGACATTGAATGAGCCCACAGAATACCTCAATCTGATCTTTTATAGTGCTTTGTTTATTACCTGGGTGTCCTTATTTCATAAGGGAACTGAGAGAGAGAGAGAGAGAGAGAGAGAGAGAGCGTGCAGGAATGATGAAGATGACTATTAGCAGCAATCCAAAGACACCTTTTCTTAAGCCTCATTCATAGCAGCGAATGTGTCCAAACAACCTAGCAATTGTTTTCTCAAATGTCACCTTTCTGTATGGGCCACTGTGCCGATAAAACCCGGCTCTCTCGTTTTGACTCCCCCCCACCCCCCCACTAAAAAAATCACAGTGTTATCCTCCAAATATCTCCAGAGAAATTGAACCGACAAGGAGAGCTTTTCTTCTTCTCTCCCCACCCCCCAGTTTTTCTTTCTTCTTCACGCAGCTCGAACAATTTGGCTCTGTTCTAGATGCATTCCTGCGGCCCATTCTCTTTTGGTCCCCTGTGCAGGGCTGAGGCCAGAGGACCGGGAGAACACAGGCCCACATTCAGCCTCGGGGCGGCTCATGGGGCGGGGGGGAGCAGGAAGAAAAATGAACCAAATGTACCTATGATTCTTGCGCCACCAACTTAATACCTGGGCAGAGAGACAAAGGCTCTTTAGAGAAAGCTCGGGCTGCTAAGTAACCCATTCCCCCAGCCTCCAGGAGCTCAAAAGATAACAGCCGCTGAAAAGAAGGCACAAACATAATGAAAATTTCCCAAGTCATTTCAGGAGATATTACATGTGATGACAGAGAACTCACTGCTAACCCCTAGTCCCTTTTTGATGAACAATCTCCACTAATACCCAAAGAGAAGTCTTGTTTTTTCCCTCTGTGTGTATGTGTGCGTGTGCACGGGCACACACGCATGTGTGTCCATTTCTGAACAAGAGGCTCGACACGCTCAGAACCCTACAGCTTTTCTCATAAACAGGTATTATGAATACCTTGCTCGCAATCCCTGCTTTGGGGGGAAAACTGCAAAACAAGGAAGCTCTCTCAGCATGAATACCGTCTTATCTATATCAAAGGGTAAGTGGGCATTTTTTTTCTCTCAAAATTTTTCATCTATTTCTTTTTGCTGGGGATCCAGAATTTGCACATGCCCTTGTAAGGTAAGAGGGTGGAAGTCTTGGGACTAAGTTCTAACTCTACAAAAGTGGGAAGAACCGGACACCACACGCATCACCAATTGTTTAGCTGAACTTTCTCCTGAAGGGCGCAGGTGTCATGCAGTTTAATAGAGTCAGACTTCAAAATCCAGCCTCAAGATGACACCTTCTAGGTTCCTAGCTCCATGGCTCTTAGACAGATTCTTGAGTAGGACAACGAATACTTAGCCACCAAACCAGAGAGCAGGGACAGAAAGGGCCAGGCCTAGAAGGCAACCAGGAAATAAGAATGGAGCAAAAAGTGCACTTTAACTCCAAATGGCTATCTTGCAATTTAAAAACACACTTAGGAAATCACTCTAAAATCCCTCCTTATTTATTTTTTTGCAAAGTGACAGTAAGCTGCATGAGAGCAGAGACTGCATTACTGACTGCCCGACATCTAGCACTTATAAGGTTTCAATAACTCTTGTTGATTTGGAAAATTCCAGACTCATGATGAAGGAAGAAACGAATGTTCAGCAAGGGGCTGAAGCCGGCTTGTACCCCACTCACGAAAGCCAGATGTTAAATTGACAAGATCCCATTGCTAAACACAGCCATTACGAAAAGTTAAATTCTATAAACTTACAATTAAATTTTATTAAAGGCAAAGGTAATAAGCTCATCACTTCCTTATTTTACAACATTTTACTATTTTCTATGCTATCGAGGTTATTTATTTGCATTTATCATGTCTGCATGGTAGAAATAGTAGAAAACGGTGTGCTCCCATGAAATCCTTCCCAACTCTGTGATGCCACATTGTTAGCGTGAAATCAGCTACAGTGGGAGAATTTACACTGCAGAAAATGAAAATGCTCCAAATCAGGGCTTGATTTTTGGTTTTATGGTTGTCTACACTTAAGAAAGTGATGAAGAAAATATGAAAATATTAACAATGCAGAGTAAACACAAAGTAGGTCATGTCTTTGGTTGTTACATTGTGAATAGAAAAAAAAAAAAACCAATAACAAAAATAAGTAAATAAATAAATAAAGTTAAGGGAATATTCTTCCAGTATTCAAAAACTACCCTTTAATTCAGAAAAAAAAAAAAAAAAAAAAACCGCTTACATCACTAACAAGTGAGGCTCCTATATGCAGATTCATTCCTTAGACTTATTCCTGAATTGCACTCATTAATCAATTGCAAAAGAAAAATCAATGAAAGCTTTTAGGGGAATCAATTAGCTATATGACATTTATAATAGAGGGTATTGCATATTTTATAATTATTTGCAAGTTGTATGCCACACATCCTTTCAACATAATTTTGTAATGAACTTATATACATATAAACATTAATACATTTTTTCAGAGAACAGGTTATTAAAACTTACCAGCACACCACTGTCTGATAGCATAATTATATGTGAGGAAAAGGGTGATTTTAATGATTGACAGGGTGATAATTAAAGTGGTATATGCTATATGTGTATGTATATGTATACTCAGTTCATCACTTAGTTGTGTTTTGACAAAGGCAGATAAAATAAAGCACCAAAAGAAGTCTATTGGTGGAAAATGTTGCAGCACAAACTAATCCTATCTGTTCTACTGTTTCATAAGTGCCAAAGAACAAGGCTAACCAAAGCACAGACAAAGGAAGCAAGAGCCCACATTTAAAATTTTCATACAAGGATAGCGTTCTGGAAACTATTTCCAAGAAGATTTTTGCACAAACGATATCATATGAGCCTCATAAGGCCCTTGTAAGAAAGGCGAGAGAGAGAGAGTATTCCCACTTCATGGATGAGCATATTGAGGCATAAAAGGGCTTTCAAGATGAGAACACAGTTCTTCTGATCCCCAGTCCAGGGCTTCTCCAGGGCGACTCAAAACGCCCCCCTCGGAGCAGCTCTTTTGGAAAGCTTCATCCCTCTTCCATCTGCGTTGGAAGCAAGGCTCTTAGGAATCTCACAGCCCTGGAGCCACCCCAGCCACGGCCCTTGCTAGCTCTCACCGCTTGGGCAAGGGACCCATGATAGTAGAATTCAGGTTTCAGCCCATGGATGCTCCCAAGGGACCCACTTACAGACCCTGCACCTTAGACCAGGTGCCCCCTGGTCGAGGAACCAAACTAAACGGGCAAACATCTACAGCAGGGGCCAGGTTCCAGCTCCATTGGTTAAAACAGTGATTTTCATACATTTTTTATATAAGGCAGCAGAACCCCTTTTATTATTTTTTTCAGACAAATTCTATAGGAAACAGCAAAGTATAATTGCCACCAAAAAGGGAGTGTCTGTGGTAGGATGGGGTCATGAGAGGGAGGCACGTTACGATTACCTACCGCTGTCTGCTCATGGTTCCCCAAAACCCTTTGAAAAAAAAAAAACCATTGATATTTAATGTTGATGCGGAATGTGTGTGTGTTTGCTGGAGGGGAGGGAGGATTCCATGCTCTACACTCTGGATCTCCTCCTGAAGCCGGGCTAGAAATTTTGAAACCTCCTGCCTCGGTCACAAAAGGGCAAAATGAAAAAGTGGAGATCCCTCAAGAAAAAAAATTAAATTCCCAGCTTGTATCACACCATAGAAACTCAAGCCATCACAGTGACGGTGGACAGTGCTTCTTAAATGCCAGGCCTGCTCTGGGCATATGAAATGAATTCTCTCTTTAATTGTTTACAATATCCCTTTGAGATAGATATTCTTATGATTTTCCACCTGAAGCACGTGCTGCTTTAGGGAGGTTCAATATCGCTCTCGAGATCTCCAGGCTGGCTTCACGGGTGTGTGATAGCAGGCCCACGCTTGGGGATTAAGGCGCTGAGATCGCCACCTTAAAATTCTTAATGGTCTTATCTTTGAGTCGGTATTTTGTAAGTGAGGTCCGATGGTGCACGTCCTGCTCCCGTGCAGTCCTGCCTCCTGCTGCCACTCGCTTCCTGGCCAAAGCAGCCTCTCCCCTTCCCTGCCCCATGACCGTGGCTGCCCTCCACTTGGGCACAAGGTGGTACAAGAAAGGTCGAGGTCAAGATGTAGGCCATTTTATATCAGCATATACCATGCAGAAATGTGGGGTGGGGAGAGTGTGGTCTACGATGTGAACTGTGGCCTATGCTTGGTGGCAAGGCCCCGGGATGTCTATATCCATTGTGGATGATGTGCCACACTGATGAAGGATGTTTGTGTGGGATGTTGTGGGAGGTGTGGGAGGTGGGGAACATGGAAATCCCTGTAATTTCTGTGTAATATCTAGGTAATCTAAGCACCTTTTAAAATATATATACACATAAATAGATAAATAAATAAATAAGAATTAAGAATGTAAAAAAAAAGAAAGGTCGAGGTCAGATGAACACCTTGCAGTTTGAGGGGGAGGGGGAGCAAGTCAGCAGCCACTTCCACTGCAGGCGCCCACCTTCATTCCAAGTTCTTGGCAAGTCCTGGCGCAGAGGTTGCAGTCCCTTGCGGGTTGCCTGTCCACGGTGGGCTGGGGCAGCAGGCCAGTGGGCTGTGGGAAGGAGAGGGCGATTTCCCCACTCGCAGCCGGAGCTCGCATTTTCATTTTGCACTGTACCCTGCAAACTATGTAGCTGACCCTGGCTGAGGTATAAACCCACACACCTCATGGCAAGAGATGGAGCTACTGATCAGCTTTTCTACCCATAAAGGTCAGGACCATTTTATCATCCCTGCAGCTGTTCCATGGGCTTCTTGCACCATCGTGGATGGACTCTTTTGCCAGGGATCATGGAACAAGGGGAGGAACTATGTACAAATGGTAACCAAAAGGCCTGGCTTGGTCCTATAGCTCACCACAGAGGGAGCGACTTTCTGTTCTCCTCCAGGATAATATACCCAATATGAATTCTCTTTAGGTTCCAGTGACCATCATTCCAGGAGCACTAATTAGGGTAGAATTTCCCCCAAAGGATAAAGGGCCAAGTTCCTGGAGCTTGTGAAATAGCCTATAATGTTGGAACTTTCTCCAGTGAAAGAAAAAGCCCAGGCAAGGAGCCAGCAGCAGTTCCTTGAGGAACCTCCTTCTCCTAGAGTCCCAGCTTCCTAGAATCATGAGAGATGTTCCAGTATTTTCTTGGGAAGACTATAATATAAATTCTGAAAGGGCCAGAGCTCTGCTGATCTTGCTCTTTGCTAGCACAGGCAGGACAATGCTTTGCATATATTAGGTGCTAAATAAATATACACGGAATGGATGTTGTTGAACGGCTCTAAAGCAGATGCAAATATCTTATTTATGAACTCTGTATTATCTTTAATGCTAGGTTTTTAGAAATAGAAATGAGGAGAGTCTATCCTCTCTCTTTTCCCTTCCTTTCTTCCCATTGTATCAGTTACTGCGATAGCCAAGAACTAACAGGCCGACAGAGGGGGGCCCCTTGGCTCCTAAACAAAGCCAAACAGGTGTGAGAGATTAGCTTCCTGGACAGAGCCTCTGTCCAGGAAAACAATGTCAAATTCCCCCCTAATAAAGTCCAGAGCCATAAGCAATTTCCCTTGTTATTAAGCAGGAAAGAAAACACAGCCCGGCTCCTTCTCAATTAGCTCCGAGGACCCTCCGACGAGCCGAATTCAAACCAGAGACCTGCCATGATCTGGCTGCCTCTACAGACAGGCTCTGCCTCCTCCAGCGAATGGAAACTCACTGGCCCAGGTTCTCGGCCCTCTTGGCAAAATGGTGCAGACAGCCCCCAAGCCTCCATCCCAACATCCTCGGGCTGTCTCTGCCTCTGATTTAAACCATCTTTGCAACTCGCTGCCAGGTCCATTACTTTGATTTTCCATATGGAGGCTTGGTCTCCTTTGCCAGGTTAATGTTTATAGGGATGGGTTTTTTTGACAGTTTCGCTGTCAGTGAGATAGGGGATGGAATCCCTCCACTGAACATGAATCACTTTCCTGTCATGCAAAAGGGGGGAAAGATTAACATCCTGAAGCAATAACAACAACTTAGATGCCCCGAAGGTATCTAACAATGGGGATGTCTCATCTTTCCTTTCCTTCCCGCCCCCCATGCCCTGCCTCAAGCAGATAGGTCATTGACAGAATGGAAAATAGAAGGGGCCTCGAAAGATGGTCCATGACTCTGTTAAGTCGTGTTTACACGTGCGGTTAGCCCCCCTTTCCCTCCGCCCCGGCTCCGACAGTGGTTGGAGGGAATCCCTTTCGGTCTTGAAAATCTCACCTGACAGGGAATGTTTAAGCAGGATGGATAATAGTAAGTCCTCAGTAAACATTAGGATTGCCCATCACTGCCCTAAGGCTTTAAAGCATTATTTCACTTAGTTCTCACAAGAACCCTGGGAACTACCCTCATTTTAAAAATGAGATAATTGAGTAGAGTTACGTGTCCGGCGGCAAGCCATCAGTAGAACATGTGGATAAGATTGGAACTCAGTTCGGATTCCAAAACTGTGGTCGATGTTCATGATGGTTGACAAATATTCCAGGTCCCTTTTCACACACCCCCCGTTCTGGCAGAGTCGCATTTGATGGGTCCCTGATGTCGGCCAGGGTCGGGTGACCAGTTCTGGCCAATGAGTTTTAAAAGAAAGTAATGTGAAATAGTTGACTATGAAGATTTACCTTAATATTTCCTGATTATATAGTTGATTTGAAATAAATATCTATAATACAGATGGAATCTTGGAAAAAAAAAAAAAAAGAAAGAAAGTACTGGGTAGCTCTTCCAGGCTGAGCCAATGTGCAGCTCCCCAGAGCATCCTTCTCCCTCTTACAGGCCCACTTGCCATAATGTTCCAGAAAGTTCTGTCATCCTGGGTCCCATGATGACAATGACAAAAGAGCAACACCCCCAGCAGCTGGTGATAGATACACAGTGTGAGTAAAAAAGTCACCTTTCATCGTTTTAATTTTTTGAGATTGTAAGATTATCACTATAAAAGTGAAGAAAGTGGTTACTTTTAAAGGAAGAAGAAGGACAGAGCATGTGAAGGGCCTTCTGGAATGCCTGTCAAAGCTCCATTTCCTAACATGATCTTATCTTTATAACAATATGATAAACTTTGTTGTGTTTGGGATTCTGTATCTGCATTTTATTTTACACTAAAAGGTTAAAAAACATCCGGGGCATGGCGGTCTTACGGCACGGCCAACTCCCACCAGTACAACCATAGCAGTCCTGGTTATGAAACGCTTTCATGGTTCCCAATTATCCTCCTTCTGCTTAGATGTCAACAGATTTCTGTCTTCTGAGAGATGAAAACAAAACCTTTTTTTCGGTCATGTTTATCTCCTAATGAAAAGAACAGAGTAAAACAAGAAATGAAACATGAAATGTCTTAGTTGGGACACAAATTCTTCAAAGGTTCTTCATCCAAAATGTCCTTTGGGATTATGGTTACTTCCCAAAAGGCAAGGCAAGATTGGCTCTGAAATCTAGACTCCAAATACTGGGTATCACCTGAACTCTCTCTCCAACTCTAATTTCCTCTACCCATCACCCTCTGCACGATCCCTCGTGGCTACTTCACTCGCCAGTATGTGGAGCTCTCATTAATGGAACATACAAAGGGAGGCAAATGGAATAGCTTCTGGGACATCCAGGCAGGAGGGTTCAGTCGAGGGAGAAAACGTCCTCCAAGTTCTCTCTGTTGGAAAACACCTGAGAGATGTTCAAAGAAAGCATCTTACTCTGCTACAGAAACATTAGGGTACAAAGGACAAAGGGACATTGTAATACCTTTCCCCTGTCATATCCTAGCTCGAGCAATGAAGACTGGCTCTTACAACATCACTTCAGAGTTCAGGGAGCTTGGAAAGATAAGGAGTCAAGGAATATTGAGCCAAAGCACGCCCCATCCCCCATCCCCACCCCAATGGTATAAAAGCAGGACATTTTCCTCTGGGGCCCTAAGTCACTGCAACCTTCTGTAATACATTCCCCTTCTATGCTCTGGCCTCCCTCCCTCCAAAACAAAAGAACCCCATTGCATAGGGAAGTGACAGTTTCCACCAGTTGAAAAAAAAAAAGATGCATTGATTTTTTGTTTATTTTGTTTTTCTTTTGTTTTGTTTATTTAGTTACTGATCTACTAACCTGGAAAAGCTCTCTGCAGGTTCAATTGTATTTTAGAACTCTTGCCCCCTTGAAAGCCAATTCCCAAACCAGAACCCTGATTCTTGCCACCCGCCTGTAAGAAAACTGCTGAGCAGTCACTCCAAATTGACTCCTTCAAGCGGCCTCTCTCAACACTTGAGGCTGTTGACCAACAACTGTTTCCCAAGCCCTGTGCTTACTGATCTAACCACGTTGAGCTGATGCAAGAAGGCTATATGATTGATTTATCCCCTATAATAAAGCCAGGCTATTACTCATTGGGCAACCTGGCACGTTATCCGGTCCTTTCTGTAAGAGGTAGCAAACCAGCAACATAATAAATTGCCCTGCTGTTTGGGGAGAGATAAATTGCTAATCTTTGGTTGTCATACCATAAATGCATGTTCCTTACAATCTGGGGCCACACCAAACTTCAAGGTCCTGCAATTATAATCCATTGATTTTTTTATTGTCACCTGCAAAAAGCAAAAGCATAAAATATTATCACTTTAACACCAAGGTGCAGTTGGGTGTGAGCGTTCCCGCTGTAAGTTACAGATGGCCACAGACAGATGTGTGAGGGAAACCAGTTATTCCCTCCCTTTCCCATCCTCGGAAACATGCCAGAGAGAAACCCGCGTCAGGAATGAATCATTTACAAAGGGATCAAAACAGGCCATCTTTTCCAAGCCCAGGAGCTTTCTCTTTCTCTTTCATGGCATGTTTCTCTTACATCTTTGTTATTTGTAAGAGATTATATAAGGGGTATAGAGGGGCAGGCTCTGGGGGCAGAATGCTGGAATTTAAATCCTGGTTCCTTTAATTCTTAGTTGTATGGCCTTGGGCAATTGTGCCTTAGCATTCTCCTCTGTAAATTGGGAATGTTCCTAACAGTACTTAAAGGAGCTAATTCATGTCAAACACTTACAATGAGGCCTGTACAGAGTAAGCATTCAATGCATGTCAGGTACTTTTCTATTGTAATGATTGTGGCATGAAGGAAAGTATGAGCAAGAAGGCATTTCTTGCCTTCTAGGCTACATGTTCCTTGTTAGCAGGAAATGCGTTTTAGACATCTTTCTATATATTGAGAATGTTTATCACAATGCCTTGCACATTACAAAAATGTCAGCAATTCTTGTTGAATGAACAAATAAATGTTCAAAAATATTTTTATTCACCTTCCCTTTAAAGGCTCTTGTTCTCTGTTCTTTAACACATTGTACTGAATGCATGGACTGAGATTCAGGAAGGGGAATAATTAGGGATCAGGCCTGGCTCTGACGGGAGATCAGGACAGGGCATGGAGTTGATAAAGGAAGAAATACCCTGTTCACTTAAAAAGATACTGTATGCCTCCCTGTTTATGTATCTCTTGGAACATGCATTTAAGAGTGGCCCCAACAAACCACTATGTTCTTAGAGAGATGCTGAGGATGTTGAAGGTTCTAGAAGGCATGTAGTATTTGGTAAACTGAGTGCCAGAGAAGAGAAGACTTCTAGGGAAGCAGGATAATGATGTCCAAGGAGCTAAAGAATCTAGAACAATGTTCTCTATCACCCTCCAAATACAACCAGTCACTAAGTTCTGTGATCCCACCACCAAATGTTTCTTGAGTTCAACACTGCCTCAGCTCCAATTTCCTAGTTATCCTGATTCACTGAAAGTTACATTGCTAGAGCCCATATGCTACATTCCTCACTTTAATAGAAAGCACAGAGGCTCCTCTTTTCAACAGGTGAAGTCCAAAACCATTGGCCTGGCATTCCAGGCCCTCCACAAACTTGCTCCAGTCCAACTCTCCAGAATCATCTCATTCCATAACTCACCTGCTCTCTGTTTCACCTCATATAACTTCACACTTGTGTGGTAGTTCTTATGGTTTTCTTATTACCCAATGTGCCTGTCTCCCACTATCAAAGACTAATGAAATCTGACCTTTTGTCTCAAGGCTCAGCTCCAAGGTCACTTGACTGTGAAACCTTCTCCTCTCTCCCGTAGCAGAACTAAGCACTCTTCCCCGGGAACTTGTCATCATACTGTGTCCATTTCCATGGCTAGCCTTTGAACTCCTTAGAGGCAAATCCCGGGATTTACCCAACTGTGTATCCCATGGGTCCAGCAGCGTACCTGTCACATAGTAGGTATTTAATAAACAGGGAGAGAATTGAAGTTGGAGGGAGGTAGTGTCCCACCTAGTAAAAAGGAGATGTTTTAACTATTAGAATAAGGCCAAAAATGTATTTACAAGCCATGTAATCCACCAGAGCTACATAGTTACAGAGAACTGAGATTCCCAGAAAGAGATTTGTAGAAAGGCTCTCCACATTAAGTCAAAGGTTGAATCGGAGGATCTTTAAGAACTTTTATTTCACTTTTACCATGAAAGTTTGACTTCTTGACATGTGCAGCTCCAGCTCCAGATCTTCAGCCACTTTTCAGGGACCAAAGACCCCTAGAAGCTTTTGTCCTGGGGACCTGCAACCCCACAATGAAATGGATGGTTTACACCTGTGGGAAATGAAATAAATATGAAGGTTATAAACTCTAGAGCCAAAGAGGATTGTCTAGCAGTGATTGTAACTTGGAATGTCAAGGTCTTTTCTCCAAAAAGGCCCAGAGCAATGGATTTGCTTCCCATGTATAAAAAATTGCTTTTATACTTTATGTTCTCATAACTGAAAAAGGTAGAGAGCAGGAGGTGGCAAAACATGGCCTTCCAGATGTGTCAGGGTTGTGATAAGTCATGTTTAAACTTTACCCAAAGTGAAATTAAGTGTCAACAGAAACTCCTGTCCAAACTCTCTGATCAGGTCAGGCAAACAACCAATCAAAAAAAATCAATCAAATGTGAAAGGTGGCCCAAAGGGGTGGGAATGCTTAACTCTGTGATTCCCATAGGAGCCAGGTCTATTGAACAACATGTTTCTGGCCAGCTGCTGTTTCTCCTCATGGCCATGGACCAGCCACAAGTAAACCAGAGGGGGTCTTTTTTTGAGCTGACCTGGCCGTGAGCAGGCTTTGAACTTGATGGTGGTGGCCATTGGAAAACATAGGATGCTGGGAATGGTGGACTCAGAACAGATGGTCAAATGAGCCCCAGGGCCAGGGCCTGGGGGTATGGGGGAGGTGCCAAAAACTCCAAAGAGGAATAGACAATTTGGCCTTGCTCTGGAGTGCTGTATATGCTTAAGTGGGTCAGCTCATGTGGGTAGGAGAGAGCAGTAACAGACTGACAACAATGTGATGCCACATGGCCCATCTACTTGGAAATAGACTGCAAAGGAAATCAACCCCAGAACCAGATGAGGCTCCAGGTCCCAGTCTAGTGGGCTAGTGTTTAAGACAATGGTTTCAATTCCCAGGATGAGCTAAAGCATACATCAGGAAGGGGGCAGGGGCCCAGCAAGAATAATGGGGTTCAGGAACCAGCTGGGCTGATTCTCCAGGGGTTTCAGCTGGATAAAGCTGGAAGTGGGCAAGGACCCACGGCAACATGTTCACA
This sequence comes from Tolypeutes matacus, assembly GCA_026826555.1. Taxonomy (NCBI): domain Eukaryota; kingdom Metazoa; phylum Chordata; class Mammalia; order Cingulata; family Chlamyphoridae; genus Tolypeutes; species Tolypeutes matacus. Next base: position 12,798,775 of record JAKSZT010054478.1, read on the forward strand.
GGCCTTTCAGCTCAATATACTTCACTTCAGAGTGCATGCTCCTCCTGTCCTTATATTTTAACATGAGAAGACAAAGGATAATGTAGCATCCAAGAGCTGTATTTAAATGACAGCACTCAACATGGACATAAAAACTGGAACAAAAATTCTCGGCAAAGTAACCTGCTGATTTATATTAATATCTTTAACATGTGCATACGCATTAAATAAATAGTTACAACCTTATGATTCTTTGCTTAAGAAAAGAAATTTTAATTGCATTAAAGCTAGACAAAAAAAAAAAAAAAAGTAGATGGAGGGGGCAGAAGAAAGGGAAGGGGAAAGGAAGACATTTAGAATGTTCAACACTATTAGAAGTTTTACATGGATCAGATCAATCCATCCTCACAAAACCTGTGAGCCTGGGCCAATGGTGCACATAGCAGCACAGTTTGCAATAGTAAAAAATTGGAAACAGCCTTCTTGTATAACTGCTAAGAATGAGTAAACATTGTGCTGTGCCCTTTTAACACTGCCCTACCAGACCATTAAAAACTGCTAATAAAGAATTCTAGACTGATATGAGGCAACGTTCATAATGGTAAAGGAAGTATACAAAGTTGTGTATGCAATAAAATTCCAAAAATATGTGTTTTACTTGTGTATATGTGTATATGTATATGATATAGGTGTATATTAATGTACACATGTATATCAAAAGGTCAACAGTGCTGTAAATGAGGGGTAAAATCATGAATGATATTTATTTTCTTCTTTACACTTTCCAACGTTTTCCAAAACTTTTACACTGGGCATAGCTAATTTTATAATCAGACAAACTATCTTAATCAAAATAGCTTATATATCATGTGCTTTTAATGCTAATATCTGAACCTGCATTACTCTTCTGCTAAAACGCCATCATCAAAGGAATTATATTGGCAGTATTTGTCAAGCAATGACAAATTGCTGCCAGTTGGAAAACAACATTTAAAAGTTGTCAGTAAGAGTTCTGCTGCTATCAACCTTGGACGATACTTTATACACTCTCATAATAATCAATATCACAAGGAGAGTGTCTCAAACATCAACAAATACATATTCAATGTATCTCTAGTGTGAAAATGAATGTTCTTTTATTGATACTGAGAATATTTGGGGACTGGCTAATAAAATGATTTAAATTATATGTATAAAATTCTCATATTTTAAAAAATCTAAAAGCTCATTTGTAATTTGCAGAATGTTTTATTAACTGACAGCAACCCTAAAATAATCAAAAGATAAAGAGCGCCATAAACTTTTTGATGAGAACCTATGGTAGAGGAAATTGATAGAGCCAAGGCTTTGAAGGGTGGTTTTCTTTCTATGAAACAAGAGTCATAAAAGGCGTGGAGAGGGCCTGGGAGAGGAAAGCAGGCTGGGCAGGACCCCATGATCTTCACCAAGAATCCCAGCTCCAGCCTTTTACTTAAGAAATGAGTGGGGAAGGGCACTCTTGAGCTTGATTCAACTTCCCATTCTCTAATCATTAGGGCACCACCTTCCTTCCCTCTGCCAAACTCTGGAGCCAGCCCACACATCTCCTCATCTGTGGCTCTGGGACTCTAAATCAGAGGGGAGGGAGGAAGTATAGCAAATCTGATTTAATGCCAGGAGTCTTAACTGGTTGGAAAACAGTCCAGATGGGATACTCTTAATTATATTCAAGATTTTTTGATTTAGGCAAATATGGTGATGTTATCTGGAGTACTCCAGCTGCTAAATATTCAGGTGTGTTTCCAAAGAAAATTATAAAATATCTTCCTCAGAATATAATCATGAATGAGATAATAATTCAGAGTAAATGACTGTCATAGAGCAAATTGCTTCATAGAGCAATTTGAAGAAAGATGAGAATGCCATAGCCAAAAATGTTTTCTTCCTGGAGGTATTATGATATCCAGAGTTCCACATGATAACTTGAGATAAGCGTTATTTTTAACTGAAGAATCTCATTTGAAAAGGCTAACAGCGTAGCTAGTGATAACTCAATAATTTGTTGACATTCAACCATGCAATAACCACTTAGATCTGTTCTTCCAAGATACAGAGATCTAAAGCAGGCAGAACATTGCTCAGAAGAGAGAGTGTGAACTCTAGAAGAAAAGAAGGCACCAAAAGAGTAAAAATGATGGAAGGCAAAGTAGGCAATGGACAGCAATTTTGAAAATTGCATAATTCAGTCTTGCTTTAGGTGGCTCCTGGATTTGATGCTTCAAAGCAGAAGGATGGATGAAATGGTCATTGAGGTCCCCCTCAGTTCCAGAGGTTCCTTAACCAATTATCATGTCCTTGGGAGTCTCTCAATGGTCTCCTGGCCATTTTCCATATTTTGAATGCACAGCATGCTCGAAAAAAAAGGGAGTGAAGACATATTTTGTAGCCAATTTTGATAAACGATGTGTTTCTTTTTACTCTAAAACCAACCAAACTTGTTGGCTTTAAGCAAAATCAAACCTAAATATTGAATTTGGGTCTTCCCACCAAACAGCAGGAAAGTACTGATGCCAGCACCACCACCATTCAGCCACACTAGAGGCTGAATCTGGATGAGCTCAACTGGGTTTTCCAACTGCAGCACTATTAACATTTGGGACCAGATAATTCTTTGTTGTGAGGGGCTGTCCTGTGCATTGTAGGATGTTTAGTAGTATCCTTGGCCTCTGGGAGAGTAAAAGTGCCCCCCGATGAGAACCACTGCAATAAATGGACAGATATCTTCATTCTCCAGGAATGTAGGGTACATGGGTACAATCCCACCCCATCCAATTCTAAATGTTGAAGTCCCTCATTGGACTTCAATGTGATTGTAAACCTAGGAGTAACAGACCTCCCTTCAGGGTCTATGCAGAAGCTTAAACAATATAAAGGCATTTCCCATGACTGGAGAGGCTTTTCCAAGAAGACCATTGGGCCATAAGTTCAAGAGCCATTGGGTTCCCTGCACCTTTGGTCCAAACTAAGACAGCTGAGCAGCATTTGCAATCAAGGCATCTAGATCTTTGCCTAATTGCCTGGGAGCATGGGGAATTATCTTCTTTGTAGGAAACATCTCAGCCTACTCACCAAAACATCACCATGACTCTCCATGAACATATTGCCACTGGATGGGTTTGAGAAGATATACAGGATAGTGGTTCTCTTTCCCATCCTAGTACCACCTTGCAGATTGCTCATCTGGAGTTAGAACCTACCTATGTCTGTTCTGCAAACTTGGTGAGGAAATCTCAAGTTAAAGATGATAAAAGTCAAGGCTGGAAGAAATGTAAAAGACCACCCAACCCAACTCCTTATTTTACAGTGAGTTGGGTAAGGCCACAGGGCTACTGAATAGTAGAGCAGGACTAGAACCCAAGTCAAAGGACAATGGGCTCTTCACAGCTGAAAATGGGCTGATCAAGTTCACAGCACTGAGGGGGGAAAAGTGTCAGACCAAACAGAAGTCTCAAATCAATGACCGTGCATTCTGCTTAGGTGGCTATAGCCCTCTGCGGCATAATAATAACACTCTCAAAAAGGGTTTTAATGTTACTGATTTGAAAAAATAGAATCATATTCCATAAATAATTTTTAACTCCAAATATTTAGAACGGCAAGCCTTTGTTCACTGCTAAAAGCACTAGACAAACTGGTGGAACCAGGGGAGGCAAAGATTGATTACTTTTTAAGCCAATGAGTTACCTCTTTCCCCCCTATCATTTCCCCCTCCCCACACCATCCCCTGCTGTCATTTATCAAGACTGGCCTGATCCAGAATTCCACTCATTCTTCAGCAGAGCTTTGACCTCCTCCAACCAAACAAGCAAGGTACATGCTGGGAGAGCGCTAATGCCAGAGGGCTGGGGGTGAAGAGGAGGAAACAATCAATGCTCTAGGACTTTCCCACGCTTAGGGGAATCAATTTTATCAGTGTTTGGACATTGGGTGTCAAGGCTGGTCAGGTGGAAGCCAAAGGTTCTCTGAGGGAGGGCAGCTAATAGAAGGCTACTGCTCAGGCTACATCATGGGGCAGCTTCCTAGAAGGGGCTGACTGAAACAGCGAGGTCATTCAAGAGTCTGAGTATCAAACTATGGGCACCCAGATGTTGAGGTTCCTCCCTCTCTCTAAAACATGAAAAGAACACCAGGCAGGCTTCCCAGCATGCCTTTCCTACACCTTGGGAAGGAAATATGGATCACTTCTAGAAAAAGGCAGATGTCAAGAGCATTGGACTCTGCCTTCAAGAGCATGGAGACTGTTCACTGGCAAACTTCTCTTAACTATTCAAGAGCTGTTTTATCCCAATGGTGTGTTGTCCAAATCTTCTATATTGTCTCTTCCTTTGGAGGCCCTTTAGGATAATGGTGAGCAGAAGGTGAAACCCAAACTTGCCTGGCTACTACTCAGTAGCATGGTTGGGCAGATAAGAAGGTTGAAACTGCTGCCTCAATGAAGATCCTAAGTGTCTTCATGCTATCACTCCCAATTTCTCAAATGCACCAGGCTATTCTATACCTCTGGTCTTTTGTGCATGTTGCTTCATCTTTCCACAGCACTCCCCTCACCTTACCACCTCCTGAGCATTGTCCATCCTTGTGTCTCTTCTCTGAAGCTGTCCCTGATGTGTGCTGGTTGTCACCTTGCCCCTCCACTCTGTCCCCACTCTCCCAGAGGAGATTATAGTGCTCTATTGCATGCGCTTCTTAGCATCTGAGCTCCCTTGAAGACAAATTTATCTCCAATTGATTAATCTTCATACTCCCAGGTGGATAGCATATACAAGAAACTTCACAATTATTTGATGAACATATGAATCTATGGGTTTTTTGCCAACATTCATTCTACTCTTCATAAGTCAGAAACATGAGAGTCATAAATGGGCACAAGTGCTCCTCTAGACCAACAGGTTGATTGCTCCACATGACTATGATGTTGGTGGGGCCTTCAGATATTCTGTAAATTTCCTCTCTGCCTAACACCTGACTGCACCCTCAGCCCAACTGCACTGGAGTTTCTAGTACCTGCATGGCTGGCCAAGAGACAATGGCATCACCACCCACAACTGCATGCTACAATCTCCTTCATAAACCCCATTCTCTCTGTCCCAAGCAACAAGACTGTGCAAACAAGAGAGAGGACCTATGAAATCTGCACTTCCAGTGACTGACAGGCCAGCTGTAGACCATACCTACATGACCTGGAGACTTGATAGTAAATCAGCTCCTTCCTGATACCCAATGTTCCTATGGGGTAGAAGGATGACAGGTGCATCTTCTGGTAATCCAAAAGTATCTTAAATGCCTGTGTGGGGTAGTAAGCTCTTGTCTCCCAACCTCAAAACCTCCTACATCCTCCTCTGTGATAGTAAGACGACTTTGCAAATGGTATTTCTCCTTTCCCAGCTGCTCCCTGATAGGTTCTGCCACTAGCAGGTACTAGAAGATTAAAATCAGGAGAGGGGAGAATGCACTCCCTTATTCCTCTTTACATGCTTTTCCTGCCAATGTTACCTAACAGCAGCAATTCATCCTCAAAACAGTAGTTGGATATAGCCTCCATCTTCTTTGGGTGCTGTCAATTTCCTAGGGTTGCCATAACAAAGTATGACAAACTAGTGGCATAAAACAATGGAAATTTATTCTCTTCAAAATCAAAGTGTCAGAAGGGCCACAGTCTCTCTGAAACCTGTAGCAGAGGATCCTTCCTCGTCTCTTAGAGCTTTTGGTGTTTGTTGGCAATCCTTGGCAATCCTTGACATTCCTTGGCTTGCAGTTGTATCTCTGCCTCTGTCTTCACATGGCTTTCTTCTCTCTGTATCTTTCCCTACTCTTCCCTTCTTATAAGGACAGCAGTCATATTGGATTAGGGTGGACCCAAATCCAGTTTGGCCTCCTATTAACTAATTACATCTTCAAGACCCTATGTCACATACGCAGGACTGGGACTCAGAACTGGAACATGTCTTTTGAGGAGAAACAATTCAACCCATAATAGGTAGTCCTAGAGTCAGCCTCATAGTGCTCTCTCAGAGATTCAAGCCAGCAAGGCAATATCCTCAGAGATGGGAATTCCAGCTCCATGAAGCCCATCCTCCAAGCTCCTGAGATACTATCAATGGACACACAGAACCCCGTCCATTATTTGAGTTTCAGCTCCTCAGGGGCTCTCCTCCATTCTCTTAAATTTAGATAGCCTTAATCTTTTCCCTTGTTTCACCAACTTTAGGGGTGGTAACCGCTTCCTTTGGTTATTATCTCTATGTTACCTCATTGCTCCTGTTTTTCTTTTCCAGCCCCCAAATACCTATATAATCTATTCTCTATGTTAAATTCCTTCTGTTGAAATAACTAGTGCAGTTCTGCTTTCCTGCCTGCACCTTAATACAATATCCAAACATTCTTTGTAACCTAAAGTGGAATTCTCAGAATCAACCCTGTATATTCTTAGACCAAAATGGCAGCAGAGTTTAATAGAGGTAAATGTTTCACTATGGATTTGATACCAGTTATCTTAATAACCTTACACAAATTACAAACTCTTCTTGAGACACTATTCCTCAAACCATACATGGGAGCAGATAATCTCAGCCCCATATCTGTTTGAGAAATACAGCAAGAACCTCAGAGATATTCTATGTGAAAGAGCTTTGAAGCCTGTGTTAGAAAGGTGCCATCACCTATGCAAAACTACTTTGAATACCAACAGGTTATAAAAAGATGTGCTAGTGTTGATCTCAATAGGTTCTACAAAATAGTTCTTTCCACTTATACCAACCCAATAAGAAGTTGTTCAGATATTCTGCTTTGTGAAAGTCTCACGCCTTGACAGGAAAAATTTTGAAATCTCTTATTTTCTTTATTGATAAGAGCAAGGTTGCCCATTTTCAAAATAAGGTTCATTCTCAATGTTACATTGCCAGATTGACCATCTTCTCTGCCGAGAGAAATAAATATTGGGGGGTATCAGTGCTGGGGCAAAGCTGGGGAGCAGAGGAGAGGGGAGAAGTAGAGGAAGAATAGGGAGAAGGTATTTCTTTAATATTCGAAGCTCTGCCAAGATGTTATGTTCCTGCTAAGAATGGCTAGACCTGTAAGAAACTTGAGGGATTAGTGGAAAGTGGGGGTGAGGGAAATAGGCAGCACCACCAGTTGCCTAAAATTGGCCCCAAAAAGGTTTCCTGACTGTTCTGCCCATTGGTTTTGCAATAAATTGGAGGAAATTTAGCAAGATATTCAACGAGGGCATGGACAGTGTTGGGGACCAAAATAAACAACTGTGAAGAATTTGGCAGTTTCTCATTGGATATTTCAGATGTGAGTTATGAGACACCAAGTTGCAAATTACTTCTTATAAGTTTACTTCATGCAAATTAGAGAGCAGCCACAGACGAGAAGTTTGGCCCTTAAAATTTCAGAGACAAACACTAAATAGGAAAACCATTTATAAGATACTCTAAGAACAGAAAAACTAAGGATTGGGTTGAATATTAAGATTATATAGTCAGTATATAATCAACATCTTGAACTCAAAGGATTTAGTCCAGAACTCCACGTATAGAAACTATCTGGGTCTCTTAGCAACTGGGGAGTTATTTTCCTAGAAAGAGATAGTCTTGAGACCCTCCAAATGTTATATTTTCTTGAATAAGAATCTATGAAGGACAGAGGTTGTTAACAATTTGTGTACCATGGGCCCTTTTGAATAGTTGGTGAAATCTATGGGCTCCTTCTAAGAATATTTTAAATGCATAACTTGAAATATATAGAATTATAAAAATAATTATATTGAAATGCAGTTATAAAAATATTTAGAAAATAAGATTAAAATATATAATAATTTTTCTTTATGAACACATTATATAACAAGATCTGACTATGGATCCACTAACTACCATAACTTTAAAGTAGTGATGAGTATAAATAATATTTTGAAATTTCTACAAGTGCAATATGATAGGAAAATATCTGTGATTCATTTGGGTGACAGTCTCAGGTATGGGCAATACTACTCTGACTTGTTGCATGCATGCCTAAGTGAATGGAATGCTAATTTTCAGTCAGAGGTTATAAAAAATAAAGATGTAACTTTCCCATCTTAGTTCAAGGAGTCACACACTTTGTGTGGGTTCATGAACTCTAAGCTTAGGAACTGTAGCCAAGTCTTAGACTTAAATATTCATATGATTTTTTAAGCCATTCTTTCTCCTATTTCCCCAAAGGATTTATTCTGCCCATTTCAAACAAATGGTTTCTCACTATATAAACTGGGTAACACCACAACCTTGCTAAAAACTCTTGTTGGCTCTCTTTCACCTATATTGTGTTCTAAGACTTTAGCATCATATTTATGCAAACCAGAGCCACAACATGAAGCTGATGAATGGCACACTCAGGAAAGGATCATTTGAGAAGGGATTATTTATACAGGGACTATTTACAAAGGTGTGGGTATAAGGGGACAAGTAGAGGGAATAGTTACCTGATCTTAGATCTGATCTAAAAGGACAAAGTCCTGTAGAGTTGGCCATCTCTAGAGGGCCAATGACCTTCAGTTGGGGAAACTGACCAACCGAAGATGACATCTTGTGGAAGAGGCGTAAATCCTGACATCACTCTCCTCCCTTCTTCCAAGCTCCTGCCAAGGCTTTCCACTAGACAAGAAGCCAGAGAGCAAAGGAGTCCACTGAAGTACCTCCCAGGACAGAGCATACACAAAGTGTACATGGTAGAGAGTGATATGGATCGTACAAACAGAAGAAATCCAGCAGAATATTCAAGACATTTCACATTGTGGCTCAAACTGCTCCCTCCTGCCCCCTGCTCTTGTACCAGTCTTTCAGAGATATCCTCCACAACGAACATTCCAAAGGTTTCCAAGCATGCCAAGTTCTTTCAGTTGTCCACACTTCAACACAGTCAAGACTAATATGCCATTAACCACTTTCTCTAGATGAGTTCCTTGTTAAGGGCTTACTTATTCCTTAGGGTCCAGATCAAATGTTACCTCCTCTCAGAAGGCTTCTCTAATATTCCAAGGCAATTTTAATGAATGCCACAGACTCATGTCCTTAAGAACATGAGTTCTGGAAGGTATTATTAGATGAAGCATGAAATACCAATTTATAGGTATTTCCATGGTAGACATTTGGGGAGATGGTACTATAGGCCATTGAGCAGTTTCCAAATTCTTGTAGATTCTAGGTATAAAACTCAAAAAGGGAAGAGACAGAGTACCTGTTCTAATCAAGATAGAAGAGTGAGAAGCTTCAGGGCTCTACCTCCCCATGAAAGCTTTAAACTGTCAGCAAAACTGGCAGAAACAGCTTTCTCAAACTCAAACTCAAAGTCCAGAAAAAAGTTAAAGGATTGAAGTAATGGTGCAAATGCCAAATCAAGAAAAGTCCACTTAAAAGTGGTAGGACCTATTGGCACCACTCTCATCTCCTTATAAGCTCATCATAGAGTTGGCCACATTCCCAGTATGGATACCTGGTCCAGGCTCCAGAGAGACCAAAGTATCCCTTGTGCACACACTGGGAACATGTATGCCTGGCCCAATCTGCCTGGTGGTGGCCTGAGAGGTTCACTGTGCCAGAATTGCCCTACATGTAGAAGGTGGCTCACAGAGCTGTCCGAGAGAATGCTGTGGAGGGCAGTCAAGGAAGGCAAGGAATTGATGGCTGTAGGACATAAAATCAGTGCCCAGTACCATGAGGAAACTAATTCCTAGGGAAGAGGGGAAATTCATACCCATACAAATGGGGGAATTCCTAGGGCCAAAAATGCCTGGCCAAGATAAGATACAAGCATAGAAAGGGCCAGGGAAGGCCCATATGTTTGAACCTGGAGTGAGCTCTAAATACATTGTAAGGATAAACTCTGAAAGTGAGCACTCACACAGATCAATCTGCAAAGACTGGCAACAGAGTTTTCTGTTTTGTTTGTTGTTGTTGTTTTCTTTTTTGCTGTTGTTGTTGTTAAGTCCTGGCATTCAAGGAAAGTTCTGTCATAACAGTAGCAGGATACAAAATTAAGGAATAGATGCCATAGAGACTAAATTCCAGAAATAACACATTAAAATTTCAAAATGTTTCAAGAAAAGATTATAAAACATACAAAGAAATGGGAAGCAATGACATGGGCAAAGGAGAAGATGAAGGCTTAGAAACCATCAATGAGAAGGATCAAATATAAGACATTCTAAACAAAGAGTTTAACATGTTCCTAAATATTCCCCAAGAGTTAAAAGAAAACATGAACAAAGAACTAAAGGGAATCAGGAAAATGATAGAGGAACACAAAGATAATATCAACAGAGAAGTGAAAATTGTGAGAAGGAACCAAACAGAGTTGAAGACCACAGTAACAAAAATTTTTAATTTCCTAGAGGGGTTCAACAGCCTATTGAAGCTGGCAAAAGAAAGAATTAGTGAACTTGAAATAAGACAATTGAAATAATCCAGTCTTAGGAGCAGAAGGGAAAAAGAATGAAGTGAACAGAGCCTGAGAAAACTGTGGGATGCAATCAAGCGTACCAATATACACACGGTAAGAATCTCAGAAGGAGAAGAAAGAAAGGACAAAGGAATATTCAAAGAAATAATGGCAGAAAACTTCCCAAATTTAATGAAAGATATGAAAATGCACATTCCAAATGCTCAACCAACTCTAAAGAGGATAAACACAAATGGAACCATACTGTGCCATGTTATAATCAAACTGTTGAATGCCAAAGATAAAGAGAGAATTCTAAAATCCACAAGAGAGAAGCAACATGCCACCTACAAGGGAGCCTCAATAAGATTAAATGCCAATTTCTCAGCAGAAACCATGGAGGCAAGAACACAGTGAGAAGAAATATTCAAAGTGCTGAAAAAAAAAAAAAAAAATGCCAACTAAGAGTTCTATAGGCACCAAAACTGCCTTTCAAAATGAGAGAAGGCTTAAGATATTCCCAGACAGATTTCATAACCACTAGAGTGTCCCTAAAGGAATGGTAAAGGGAGTTCTGCAGGTTGAAAGGAAAGGACACTAGACAATTGTCCAAAGTCAAATGAAGAAATAAAGTTCTCCATTAAAGATAATGACATGGGTAAATATATATATATATGTACTCCTGTATTTTTTATTTGTAACTCCACTTTTTACTTCCTACAAGATCTGAAAAGCAAATGCATACAATGTAATGACAAATCAATGGTTTTGGACTCTTAATTTACAAATATGTTAATTGTAACAAGAACCGCATAAAGGTGGAGGGGACAGGAGGGTATAGGAGCTATTGAAATTAAGTCAAAGCAAATGAGATTATAGACTTAGGATTGAAGCTCAAATAAAAGATTAGATAGTATGCAAATTCATAGACATAAAGTAGGGTACAGGTTATGGGGGGAGGGGAAATTGAAAGTTAATGCAAAATGAGATTAGGGTTTCTGTTTAGGGTGAAGGGAAAGTTCTAGTAATGGATGCTGCTGAGGGTACCGCAACACTATGAATGTGATTAATCCTACTGATTGGTAAACTGGACAGGGGTTAGAATGGAAAGATTTATATTGTATACATGTTTCCACAATTTAAATTTAAAGGAAAGAAAGAAAAACTAAAGAGATAATAAATGCAATACACGATACCAGATGGATCTAAGAAATGGAAGAGAAATGCTCAAAAGGACAATATTGGGACATAAGCAAAAATTGGAATATAGAATGCAGGCTTTATATCAATGTTAAATTTCCCAAACTTGGTAACTGCACTTAAGGTGACTACCTAAGTGAATATCCTTGTTTGTAGGAAATATACATGGCAATATTACGTGTTCAAGGAGTATGATGTGTGCAATCTACTGTCAAATTTTCAGAAAATAGGGAAGATAGGTAGATGATTAGATAGATAGACAGACAGACAGACAGACAGACAGACACAGATACATAGATAGATATAGAATGACACAGCAAAGGTAGCAAAATGTTAAAATTGGTTTATGTGGGTATCTGGGGAGAATGAGGGAGTATTGGAGTTCTCATTACGGAGTTTGTATTATTTTTGCAACTGTCCTATAAGTTTGAAATTATTTTTTTTAAGTTTATAAAAAAAAGGAAGGGGACAGACTTGTCCAAAGAATGATCGAGATAGCTATGGAAGTGAGAAGCAAAAATAGGAAGAGTTTGTATCCTTATTAGGTATAAAATAAGTCAAATGTATATAATGCAAAAATACACAGAGAATAAGATCCTTCCTATAAATCCATAATCCTGTCCTAAGAGGCTAGACCCTGAGGAATACACATATTTAAACCACGGATACATGAATTGCATATAACTTTATCAGAGCAGGAAGCTCATACTGATCAGTTCCTGAGGAGTGAAAACGTCCCACTGACCAGAAGGCACAGAAAAAGGAAACTAGAGAGATGAGGGCAAAAGCCTGCCCATATACCATCTGTTCTATGGCTATAGGCTATTTTTTTGGTTTTCTAAGTATTATTTTTGTAAACTCAACCATTTTGCATTGTACATATATATAATTTTTCCTTATTCTTGACAGTGTAAATTTGAAAAATTATAGCTCGTCAATCTAAACATCGAAATAAAACATTGCCTCTTTTCATACTCTCCAACCCCCATAAGGAAGGCGAACAGCATCACCATGACAACGGATGAGTCCCAAGTCTGTGTAAATTGAGAAAATACCAAGAAGGAGGCAGAATGCAAGAAGCAGGAAGTTGAGGGCCCTTGATCCTGCTGTCTCCTCCCCACTAGATTTGTATCTATCAAAAGTTTTTATTTTTTATCCCTAATCAATCGAGAAGGGATTTGTTTGTTATAGCTTCTAGCCCTACCCTAACTCTTTCCACAGAAAAGCCCAAGCCTGAAACGGCAACGATGCCTGAAACTCTTTGGTTCTCACTGATACCATTTTTCATACATTCCCACGCCTCGAGGATTACTTGATGCTAATTGCACCAGAAACGTTCAGAATAACTTCTGGATGTTTTCTTTAGCTCCTCGGGTAGAAGTTATGTATACTGTGCATTTATGGCTGGATTGTCAGAGGAAAATTTTAAAACGAGGTGATTTTTCAGGAAGTGTGCCCCTGGATCAACCTGGAAGCATGACATTCGGAACTGTCATGCACAGTTAGACAATCCATCAGTGGCTGGTCTTGTAATGGCAAGGTGCCTGAGCATGACCCAGCTGACCTCCTTGCAAAACTACAAAAGTAAATTAATCTCTTCCAAATGCTGTTCCATACATTTGGCTATTAGTGACTGAGCAGTCCAGATGGCTCGGTTAATTGCAATGAAAAACATTTTTCTGGTGACCAACCCGTAGTTTTAAGTGCAGCAGCCCCATCAGTGACTTAACCTCTTTTTTTGCTCAAGCTTACAAAAAGGTAACAGGTCTCAGAGGGTTGAACAGGTCTACATTTCCTTGTTCAAAAGAGGAGAGAAAATAAAGGTAATGTGCAGTAATGCTAACCCTTGGGGGCACTGGGGACTCAGATCATTCTATTTGTATGGGCAGATTCCTGACTTCTCTTCATCTTGAATTTTCTATCTATAAAAATAGGAGGGCTGACTTAAAGCTTGTAAAGTGATGTGGCTAAAGAAGAAGGCCCAACAAAGCTGAGAGGTGCTCTTCCCTCAGTAATTCTCCGCTGTGTACCCCGTGCCTCTTGCTTTTCTTCCACACCCATTTATCCATTGCTGACTTTTCACACTTACATACAAGAAGGTATAAAAACCTCTGTATCTGGGATTCTTGAGTCTTTCATCAATTCTTTGGATATATAAATGATGACACAACCAATGCCTGGCAAATCTATTATATGGCTGTCAAGAATGGATAAGGTGTGTGTGCATACTTTCCAAATTGCTTATTCTAGTGTTGATGGCTACTAGTGATGCAAACAGTACATTCAACATTGCAATATTGCCCTTCAATAAGGAAAAAAAGATATGAAGAATAAATCTCATCCATGCTTATTTTTCCTCTTAATTAATATTGCAAAGTGTATCAGTGGAATGTTTTTGGCTGTAAGCAACAAAACACCCAGTTGGAAGTGGTTTAAACAGTATGGAAACATAGATTATCACGAGGTAGGTGGCTCCGGGAAGGTTATTCCAGCAGCTCCATAGTTGATCTTTCTTAGAGACCCCTGAATTCCCTTCAAGGTTGCAATTTGTCTACAGCAGCTTCAAATATTACTTCTTATATGACAACACACAAGACAAGAAGGAAAAGGCCAATTTTGATGAACGTTTATGTGCAATATTTCCCAGGAGCCTCCAGCAGAGTCCCATCATCTTTCATATGCCATGTTTAGGATGTCCAAGCCTGTGACAATCACTGGAAAAGGGAAGCTGAAGAGTTGCATGATTGGCTTAGACCAATCAAGTATTCGCTCCTAGGATCCTCCTAATCCATCTTCCCTGACACATCGCTTTGCTATGCCTCAACCAAATCAGGATTCTATTAGGAAGGATTAGGAAAGACTGGCCATTGGGTAAGGAACCAATAGTTGTCTAGCACTGTTTTTGCTGCATCCCATAAGTTTTTGGTATGTTTTCATTTTAATTCACCTCAAAATGTTTCCTATCTTCTCTTATCTCTTATTTGACCCACTGCTTAAGAGTATGTAATTTATTTCCCACATATTTGTGAATTTTCCTATTTTCCCTCTGTTATTGATTTCTTGCTTCCTTCCTTTGTGGTCAGAGAAGATACATTGTATGATTTCAGTATTATTTAATTTATTGAGACTTGTTTTGTAACCTAACATGGGGTCTGTTTTGGAGAATGATTCATGTGCAGTAGAGTAGACCATGTATTCTGCTGCTATTGGGTGACACATAATCTGTTAGGGCTAATTGGTATATAGTATCATTCACGTCTTCCATTTCCTTATTGATCTTCTGTATAGATGTTGTATCCATTATTGAAAGTTGGTGTATTGAAGTCTCCTACTATTAATGGAGAACCACCGATTTCTCCCCTCAAATCTGTCAGTATTTGCTTCACATATTTTTGGGATCTGCTATGAAGGTCATATATACATTTATAATTGTATTGTCTTCTTTTTTAATTGACCCTTTTATCAGTACATAGTGACCTTCTTTGTACCTCCTAAAAGTTTTTTGACTTAAAGTCCATATTAACTGATACATAGAGTTGGCCCACGCCTTTTTTATCTATCCTGTCAATCTCTGCCTTTGACTGGAAAGTATAATCCATTTATATTTAAAGTAAGAACTGAAAATATAGGAATTTTTTCTGTCATTTTGTTACTTGGTCTTTGTATGTCTTAAACCATTTTTGTCCCTCAATTCTTCCATTACTACCTACTTTCATATGTATTTGATTTTTTTTTTTTTGTCTTATACCATTTTGAGACTCTTCTCATTTTTTTCTGTATATATTTTTCATAACTTTCTTTGTGGTTACCATGGTACTTAACTTTAACATCCTAAATCTGTAACCATCACATTTGATTGATTTGATACCAACTTAACTTCAATAGCACACACACTTTTCCTATACTCTTCCATCCCTCCATCTTTTTGTCGTACTTGTTACAAATTACATCTTTATACATTGTAAATCCAAAACCATAAATTTATCATTATCTTTTGTGCATTGCATTTTAAAGCCTGTAAAAAGTATGAAGTAGAGTTGCATACCAAAAAATACAATTGTTCTGAAATGTATCAATACCTATGTGGTTACCTTTACCAGAGGTCTTGATTTCTTCATGCCACATTGAGGTACTGGCTAGTATCCTTTCTTTACAGTCTAAAGAACTCCCTTTAGCATTGCTTGTAAGTCAGGTCTAGAGGTGGCAACTTCCTCATCTTTTGTTTATCTGGGAATGTCTAAATCTCTCCTTTTTTCGAAAGAGAGTCTTGCCCAATATAAAATTCTTGGTTGGTAATTGTTTTCTTTCAGCACTTTAAATATTTTACCCCATTGTCTTCTTGCCTCCATAGTTTCTGATAAGAAATTGACATAATCTTATTGAGACCGACTTGTACATAACACATCACTTTTCTCTTGCAGATTTCAGAACTCTCTCTTTGTCCTGGACATTTGACCCTTGACTACTATGTTTCTGGGCCTGGTTCTCTACATGTTTATCTTGTTAGGGGTTCATTTGGCTTCTTCAATGTGCATATTCATGCCTTTATTTAAATTTGGGAAATGTCTGTCATTATTTCTTCAATTATTCCTTCTGCTCTTTTCTCTCTTTCTTTTCCTCTGGAACTCCCAAAATGTGTATATCAGTATAGTTGATGATGTTCCACAGGTCTGTTAGCCTCTGTTTGCTCTTTTTATTCTATTTTCTTTCAGCTCTTCAGCTAGAATCATTTCCATTTTCTTGTCCTCCAGTTCACTGATCCTTTCTTTAGCCAGTTCCAATTTGCTGTTGAAACCCTCTAGGTAATTTTTTATTTCAGTTATTGTGGTCTTCACTTTGGAAAACAGTTAAAGGATTTTCAAACTGTATTTACTTGGGGTTCCTTTAAAATTTTTTATCTTTTATTCAGATTCTTATATTTTTCCATTCATCAATTTCCTGATATTTTCCTGATATTTTTCTCTTTTCTCTTGGAGCATATGGGGGATCATTTTTAAAGCCTTTGTTCAGAATGTCCAAAGTCTGTCCTTCTTCACCAATGGTTTCTGATTTTTATCTTGTTTCTTTGGATGGACCATCATTTCCTGTGCCTTTGTTTGTCTTATAATTTTTTCTTGCACACTGTACATTTTAATTTTGTAAAGTGTTAATGATGGGATTTAGTGCCTGAGAGCTGTGTTCCTAAATTTTAATCTGGCTAGTGATATGACAGAGAATTCCCTGAGGCCCAGGAGCTAACAAAAATAAGCAAACCCAGGCAAAAACACAACTTTCATAGCCTTTGCAAATTGGCTCTACATTGGCTGGTGCTCTCCTTCAGAGTTAAGCCTTCTTATCAAGAAGATCAGCCTAGGGCAAAAGTGAAGCACATGGGCTTCAGTCTTTTCTGAGCCTGGGTCTTGTCCTGGGCTTGTGTTGGTTCTTGGCTTTGGGAATTCTCCCATTTACAAGAATTCCTCAAGCCAGGAACCCTCTATCCCCCACTTTTTTTTTCTTTTCAGAAAACCACAATGCTCTTTTATTTAATGGCACATCCCCCTTTAAAACAATGTCAAATCATGTACAGGGAAAAAAAAAAAGCCCTGAGAAATTTCTGCAGATAAGCTGGTGAACGCATGTCATACATTATTGTCAACATAATCACTCCATGGGGAAGGAAGGGGGGGAAAGGAAGCAGAACTGAGAACAAGGGGCTTAAACTCCTAGGCACTGCAAAATATTCAGACATTTGGGGTTGAAAATAAAATTTTAAAGGAAGTCTTCAAGGAAGGAGAGGAACAAATGGACTCCGGGGCAGCTTTGGTGGTCCGGGAGCTTGGGAAGGACTCCAGAGTGGTCGGCAAGCCCAAGGCAGCACACCTAACTGCTGGCAGGGGCTCCAGGATGCTTGCAGACCCTGGAGCCCTGGAGACTGACCCATCCTCTGCGGCTTTACAAGGCCCTCTTCCAGGAAGTCCTTTGCCCCAGACCTCTTTGCCTTAATTGTTTCTTATTAGCTCTTCTCAAGCTGCTTCAGTCTACAGGACAAGCTCTGGGAGAGAGAGCCAGAGCCAAGTGTCCTGGCACCAATATACAGGCACCCCAGGACGCACATAGGGGTTACTCTGCTCCCTCCGGATCAGGGCTGGGGACCCACAAGTGGAGCACAGGAGGGGGCGGGGAGAGGCCAGCAAGGGAGCCATGCTCATTTCCTACCATTCCTACCATTTTTAAAACCGTTTACTTGATTCTGCTCATCCAGTTGCTGCAGCTTCTTTAACTGTTTTCCAGAGTCTTCAGGGAGGTGACTCTTCCAGTTTTTGATATTTGTTCAAAGATTCTGTGGGGCAACTGCACCTTGGAGCACCTTACACCTCCATCTTGGTCCTCACTCAAGTTCTCTAATTTTTTAAAACTATGTCTGGGGCATTAATATCCTAACATCCTTACAAATCTAATTCCCCCTGCCCAGGAACATTCTTTTGTGGTGGTCGTGATCTAAAATTGTACCATCAAGTGAATAAAGACCCAATTATCTTTTATCACTACTGTTTTTACCATTGGTGCCTGGCAAAAGAATCAAGCATTGCTGAGATTGAAGTGAATATAACTATACTCAGCTGATAAAAATAACTGTTTTGTGTGTGAGTGTGTCTGTGTGTATATGTGCGCACATGTTCTTATTCTTAAAATACCCAGGCTGACAACAGATGTTGGCTATATGGCTCGTTGATATGGTTCTTTATTTGGATAAAGAAGCACAGTTCAGGTGTACTAAGGATACCAATGAGCAAAACCCTGAAGTCAATAACTGCTTACATATTTTCATAAGGACCAGACAATATTTATAGTTAGCTGCATGTAGCCTTGCTCTGACAGTGGAATCCAAACCAACTTGACAAAAAGGGGTAAAGCAAAGATATTTAGAGAAAACAACTTGAGGATCAAAGGAAGTTTCATGCCAGTTGGAACCAAGTCTGTGAAGTGAGCGGATGTCTGTTTTTATGCTCCTTTATCCCCTTACAGAAGCGTAGCTATGGGCATCCCCCAGTGCCCAGCCCCCACATACTTTCATGTTGACTCTCAATGAGCGTCCCGACCCGTCCCCCTCCTCCCCCATCAATGCTTACCTATCCTGTGTCCTGTTTCAAGATGACCCTGCTGGAGGTGACAAAAGTTAATCCTAAAGATGAAATTGAATGGCAGTGTGTCCACGATCAGCACTGGCTTTTGGATGGGACTTTTGCATTTGAGCAGCTGCTTATAGGTCATTCCTGAAAGGAATTACTTACTGGATGAATCGCAAGCATATCAGCATAGGAGGTAGGACATTTTGTCTGGGACAGGGAAGATTTTTCCCAAACCAGGCCTGGATGATGGCCACCAACTCCGCTGAGCCATCCGGCCAGGACTGCCCATAAGGCTAAAAGCATGTTGTGTGCAGCCTTGGGCCTACATCTCTCCACTTTCAAAACAGACGAGTGACCCAGCCCTCAGAACCTGAAATGCAAAAGGCTTAAAGCAAATCCCAGACTCTGCAATTCACTCTTCCTACCACAGGCAAAACAAGAGCTAATTTTAAACAAACCAAGGTTGGGGGAAAGGCCCAAGAAAGCTAAGCAATGGAACAGGCAAAACTGCACTCCTCCCAAATTGTTTATTTCTCCCCTGAGCCTTCCAGGGGCTAAACACTGGTCTGGGTTTTGGGATGTTATCCATCTCACCCTAAATTCCCTTTGCAGGTTAGGATTAGGAAATCCTTCCCCACACTGGTCCCCACCAAGCCAGAAGCTCCTGCCTTCCTTCTCTTTTTTGTTTTTATTAAAACTCATGTCTGGATTCCTATTATAGACGAGCTGAAAAAAGATTCCTGCTAAAAATTGTCCGTGTACGTGTTTAAGCCTTAGTCTTCCAATGGCTTTGCTAGCATCTGAACCCCCATGAAGTTCTTGTACCATAAGAAGCTTGGGGGTTGGCCAAAATTCTTAGCTACAGAAAGCCACGGCCTTTGTGGATCTGGTATATATGGATCCAACTTCACCTCAGGCCAGGCAGTGTCACCCTTGAATTGGAGGCTTCAGTCTCAAAATAAAATAAAAATGAAACAAATCTCAGTTTGATTGCTTATTACGTGTCAATCAGTTTGCTAAACAACTTTCATAGGCTCCTTTCACTGACCTTATTTCACTGAAATGATGCTTACATTATTCCTATCCTTTACAGATGAGTAAATCTGAGGCTCAGAAAGGTTAAGTCATTTACCTAAGGTCACACAGTGTTTTCAGTAGGGGATCAAGATTTGAATCTGACTGTTCTAATTCCTGAGGCCTGTAGAGAAATGTTATCTCCAAGTCTAGAACTGGATGGATTAGAAACTGCTTCTTTCTTCCTTCCTTTCCTTCCTCCCTCCTCCCTACCCTCTCTCTTTTCCCTCCTTTCTTCCCATCTACCTTTTTACAATTATTGTAAACAGCAACCCTGAGCACAGCCCAGTGCTAGGAAATTGGCAGTTGACGTTAGGGAGATAGGGATGGGGAGTGACATGAAAAGGGTGGGCAAAGTTGAGGTGCTGAAAGTTTTCAACTAACAACTAATCAGGGCAAAGCAGGAAGAAAAGGTTTGCATTGCAAAATCGGTTTTTGCTCAAACTAAAAATCTGGCTCCGGACAGCGTTCAGATGTTACCTCTGGCCAAAGATGTCTTGGGAACATCTACCCTCCCTCAGTCGCACATACCCAGATAACATTTTTTATGGAAACTTCCTTGACTCCCAGTCTGGAAGAGACCAAAGTGCTTGCCCAGATTTGTCTTTGTCTCTAGGCGTCAGTGTTGATCACATTAAGATACTCGCCTGCTTTCTAAATTATACATCATGTTGTGTCTGCAACATTTGTCCTCACCCAGCCTTAAATAGCACTTATAAACATGGTGCATGATCACCATCGTGCTGTGCAATGACCTGGAAACAGTGCACACCAAAGGCCTAATGCAAACAGAGGCTGCAGCAAACCACCGGGAAGAGTTGCATTCCACACACATTGGGCAGTTTCTGCCCCAACTCCTTCTTCCAAGTGAATCAACACAACTGAAAACTGGCTAAAGCTCTGGTCTTCCAGAGGCTGAAGAACAAAACTGCAAAGTGGAGACTGCCCAAAACTAATTTTATTCAGAAGAACAAACAGGGAATCACTCAGCAGACCTCAATTCCCACTCTGAAGATTAGGTCTACGGAACACAGAATTCCATGAACCATCCAGCCCCCCTATTCCCTCTTGCCACAGCAAGTAGATTTAAATATCTCATCAAAGCCTTGCCTTGGTGAGGGACATTCCTGTGACTATACTGTTGTGCATGCTGATCTTGTGCTTTTTTTAATGTAAAGTCAAGTGCACAGGAAGAAAGTATATTTTACAAAATAACTGCTGTGTGGCTTGCACCTTGTCTCTCTCCTTCACGTCACTCGAGATGCTGTTCAAATGCTGCTAGCTCAGAGGTCTTCCCATGTTCATCCGCTCCAAAATGGCACCCTTTACCACTCAGTGTGCTCCATCCTCTACATCTGATTTATTTTTATACCTGGCATCATGTCTTATACTTGCTTGTTTATTTACTTATGATCTGTCTCCCCTACTGGAATGTAAGCTTCATGAGGACAGAGATGGTGTTTTATTCCTAGCTCTATCCCCAGCATCTAGAATAGTACCTAGCACATAGTGGGGACTCAATAAATATTCATTGAGTGAATGAATCAATGGGCTGGTCTAAGGAACAATCACTTAAAAGACCCTGCTGAAAATGAGTAATATTGGGGTTTTATATCTGAAATTTCTTTTATTAGGAGGGCCACTCTGAACATTCTCGACCTTCGCTGAGGCACAGTTTTGAACTCCCTATGTTGTCTAATCACAACACTGGCATCAGGGAGTGTCTGATGGGCTGGTCAGGGAACCGTCTGTGGGACGTTTCCACTTGTCACATAGATGGAAAGGCTCCTGATGAGGTATATAGCGTAAAGTTTGAGGTCAAGAGTTTCAAATCGGACTGCCCGGCTTCCGAGGATCCGGCGCGTCCTAGAAGAGCAGACTTGAACTATTTATTGAATATCTCCCTCTTTGTAAAATGGGGGTTATATAACCCATACCGGGGCTTTATATAAGGAAAAGTGAGCAAATCAAGGTCGCTCACATTTCCTGCCACAGAGGAAGCATTCGATAATTATCAATTATTGTTAATACTATGATTCTAAAGAATTAATAAAAACATAAATCTCTTTCTGAGCCGTCATGTGGATCTGGTAAACAAGGCACCAAAGGCACGAAATTTTAAATTGCACTCGCTCTCAAGTACCAACCCTGTCCTTGTATGAGCCCGAGACTGAGGGTCTCTTCAAATTTTGCACCCTAGGTACTTCGCTCACCTCAACCAAGTCCCAGCTCTGAAAGAAACGGACAAACGAGTTAAAACCAATGTAAGAAAGAACTTAAAATGCAGTTTGTTTCATGAGGTAAGGATGATTACAGAAAAACAGGACTCTCAAGTGAAATGCGGTACAAGAGCAGAGGAGAGCCAGTATAACAGCAGGATCAAGATTTATATGGTAGCAAATTTTGGGGTTCTCAGAGGTCTCTGGACAAAAACTGCACTGCCAACAAGACCAGTGCTTCTCAGAGTTAATCTTCAGATTTACTTGAGATTCCTGGAGCTTCTACCCAGTATATGTATAGGCTGGTCTAAATGCAAGTTATAGCCTTTTAACACAAGAGAAGTCTTTTAGATGCACCTATTAAGACAAAATGTTATAATTTTAAAATGGTATACCAAGGACATTATACTCCAAGACTGTGCACTTGAAGGGACTTGTATGAGAGAGGGGCTACAGAAAAAAACCCCAAATCATCAGATGCCCAACGTGTCCACTATTCCCACCTATCATCATACATATTTCCTGCCACATTGTGTGGCTAAACCAGCTCTGCACTCTACCCACATCTTACTGGTCTAAGGAATAAGCCAAAAATACCCAACACAGGGAACCGCACACGAAAATGGCTAATTTGTTCCTAAGATCTGTCCAGGAAGTTTGTTCATATAGAATGGTAGCAAATACACCCTCAAATCCTCTCTCTCAGGAAATATGACTATTAGACAATGAGAAGGCCAGTTCCCCATCAGGGTTGCTATACCTCACAGTCCTGGTGGTCCTGGCATCCAGACAAAAACCACGGTTCCCCCCCAAACCTGCACCATTCTCTGCAATAAACCCCCATAACTGAAGGTAACTTGTGTGGGGATTTCTTTTACAGAGCCTGACATAAAGCCTGACATACATAGTCTCCAACAAATTTTAGTACAAATACAGCCACCAAACTGAAAAAAAAAAAAAGCCGGGGGTGGGGTGGGTAAAGTACCAGGAACAAATGTGGTACTTTAAGGACACATTTGTCCTTCCAATACAGGTTACTAATTTTTAAGGCTCGATTGAAGATCCTTACAGTGCCTCCAGTGCCTCCACATTTTTAAGAAATGTTCGTAAGGGAAACTGAAGCTCAGTACTAAAAAAGAAATCAATTTCTTTTCTTTTTAAAACTGGTCTGTTGGAAGAGCTCTATGGGTTTGCCTAATCATGATATACTGTTATGACCTTAACACAGATCAGATTTGGAACTTGAAGTAAATTCAAACTGAGGAAATAGACTAGATGAGAGATTGGAAATTAATCAAGAGTCAAATTACTCAATCTTTCTTTTAGTGACTGACTTTTAGATATGCCAGTGGACCTGTTGATCATTTAAATAAATCAAAAGCAAGACAATATAGTCTGTCATTTTTATTCCTTCTCCCTCTCCTTTTGGCCAAAAGGTAGAGGTAGGTTATCATTCAATGGACAGTCACTTCAAAATATCGCTCTCAAAATGTTCACATTCGTGTTCCAAATGTCCTGGTCAAACAGCTGAGAGTGGAATTTGACTCCCATGGAAAGAGTTCAAGACATAATTCAGTCATTGACCTCAGATGTTTGCTCTGACTTCTTACAGAGGAGCTCGAAGTGGAGCTGTGAAGTTTCCCAAGCTCCATTCAGGTCACCAAGGTCCGCCATGCAAACAGCAGCCCTTTACCTTCTGAAAACCTGACATCTGTGAAGCAGCCAGCAAGGAATTTTCTGGCTCTGCTTCCAGGCACCGTCATTACCCATGAGCTTCTACCCCAGTCGTTTGGCCTTAGCAACTAGACGCCCAGAAATTCCTGTTCAGTAATCCGAATAAAGTGGACATTGCAATCAGAAAAAAAGCAACAAGAACTGCCGCTGTTAACATAAGTCCAGCTCTTACACAACTCTCTTCTTGCTTCCCCACGCTGATCTGCAGTCTGTGGTGAGGGCTGAACGAAGAGTCACTGGGGACACTTTGAGAGGTCAGCAGACCTGACATGTTTCAAGTGCAATATGCCAAATTTGAAAAATCTCCATTCAGCTGTCACCTACTCTACTTCCTAGTGTGGTTGTGGTGGAGGCTAACTTTGGGGATTTGGAAGTGCTAGCAGGAGGTGAAGTAGCAACAGAAGCTGGAAGCCTTTCTATTTTGTTACTAAGTCAGCAGTACCGTGGCTCTTATCAACCTGCTCTTCCCTGAAATGCAAGATGGCTTAGAGCTAAGGTGGAAAATCACAAAGGGCTTCACACATCAGCGCCCCTCGCCCACGTGGCTTCAGCTAAAAGTGTTCTTTAGGACACAACACAAAGCTAGTGCTTAATAGGCTAAAAGCCCCGAAAATCATCACCTGTCTTTTCGTATCCTGGCTCTGAAAAGAGACAGGAAGCATCCTCTGGACTGGAAGCCAAGAAGGGAACATGTGCTCTCCTTGGGTTATGGCAGCACAGCACCAATGGCTAGCAGTGACTCAACTCCCTGACCCAAAGAGGAAAATGGTGTAGCCCTTCAGAGGACATGAAAATAATTCAACTGCTTCCACAATCTGAGAGAGGAAAAGAAAGTGGTTCTAAGTCTGAGCATGAGAAGTGGTCTACTACAGTGCAACTTGGGTCATGTCCTTCTCCAGCTTCAATAGCCTTCATTGGCTCCGCATTGCCCGGGGTAAATTCCAATGTTTTTAGCATTGCATAAAGGCCTTTTTTTAACTGGCCCCACGCCCACCAGCCTCTTCGTTCCTGCCATCTCAATGATCAGCAGTTCCCAGATCCGGCCATATTTTCTTTTGATGCCTCATTTTGCACATGCTGTTCCCACTGCCTGGAGCATATTTTTCCCCCTTCTTTCCTCTGGTTACTTTTCACCAAACTAAAAAGCAGGTGACAGGAAACAATACCAGCCCTCAGCTGACAGTTTTTTGCATGATACGAACTTTTTGTTTCTCTGAAACCCTCAAGCTCTAAAGAATATGTAAAGCAGGAGTTCTTAACCAGGGATCCATGAGCTTGAATTGAAATTCAAGGAAAAAAAAAACACTATTCTGGTGGGGACGTGTTGGTGTGGGTGTGATATATTTATTAAATAATACACAGTATAATGCGCACTTAGTAAGGGATCCGCGGTTTTCACCTGACTGGCAAAGGGATCCGTGGAACAAAAAAAGGTGAAGAACCCCTGATGTAAAAGAAAAAAATCAAGCAATCCCATATGGTAAATTATTTTTAACAGATGAATGTCAAATACAGTTCATATAGGCTTAAACAAGTCTGCTAAAAAAAGGTAAGCATCGATTACTTAAATGCTAAGATCCACTTCTAAAAGGTGTTGCATCTATTATAGTGGTAGATCGTATTTTTGAAGTCAGATATGCATGGCTTTGCGTATCAGCTCTGCCACTTACTAGCAGTGCGACCTTGGGCAAATTATCAACTCCTTTATGCCTTAGTCTTCTCATCTGCAGAATGATTGCCCTAGCACCTATCTAACCGGGGTGTTGCAAGGATCAAATGTACAGTAAGAATAAAGCACCACCTGCTCTTCACCAGGCATGCCATTAGTACTCAATAAACTTTAGCCACTGTCATCACCATCAGGATGTTACAATAGCCCTGCTGCATCTCTCTGTGGGGCTTCTGATGCTTGACAACTTGAAGAGTTGTTTTCTGCAGCCACCAAAGCCACCCGGGGAGTCCACCGAATCTACAACAATCCAAAGTGTGCAACCCACTTTCACCTTTGGAAACAGAAAACCATGGGGGCTCTTCTCGCGTGGTTAAACCCAGGAGGGTAAAAGTCACTAAGATGCGTGGGGCTGGAGGGGTAGGGAAGGTGTGACCAATAACATAATTAAGAAGGAAGCAGCAGTGGTTTGCAAATCTTGACGTCTAGAGAATGTGCTCTCTTTTTTGAAGGCTGTCTGCACTCATTGGCCAACTAGAGGAAGGCAGGGCAGGTATTATTACTCTTCTCATGATAATAAATGCGAGGAAACTGAGGCACCTTAAAGGTGACCTGCTCAAGCTTACCCAGCAAGTAAACTGTTCAGCTCTGTCTTCAGATTACCGGTCCCCATCTCCAGTGCTCACACACCCTAACCTCAACATGCTCTCTCCTTTCCAGAGGCGCCGCTAGGCTCCTTTATACAGTTTAGTTTTCCCTTCCCCTGACAATGGCCGTCTGTAAGAGGCCCTCGGCGCCTGGAATTTGAAATTGTTTTTCTTCCCTCCCTTTCTGAAAACCAGATTGTTCCCAAGATCCAGGCTGCCCAGCCAATGCAGGCCTGACTTGCTGGCACCTAGGGTTGCACTGAGGATGTGGATTTGTTTTTGCAGGACTGCTCATGAGCGATGGAGAGCTGGCACTGGCTTCCTTGTGAAAGGTGCATAGCATTCGGCATGTATTTGCAGGGAAGTAAACTTCAATAATGAACAGAAAATACACACAACTCCCCAACCTGCCAGCCAAGCCCCAGCCTCCCCAGGCCTGATGGGTGATCCCTTCTGACTTCCTTACCCAGACACGCCCAGGCAGGCTGCAAGCCTGGAAGCATGGTGGGCGGTAAAGGGCAGGGGCTTGGATTCCCCGCTTTCTAGCAGTGTGAGCTTGGGGAAGCTACTTGACCTCCACAGGTTCCTCATTGGGAAGCCATGGGAAGCTATGCCTACCCCTTAAAGCTACTGCGAGGATTCGAATTAATGTTTACAGCATGTTCAGTCCAGGGCTGGTAGAGTGTGCCAGTGCATGCTAGCCTTGTCATCATTCTTTTGGTTCCTCCAACATACCAAAGTCTTTCCCACCTCAAGGCCTTTGAATGTGCTCCTCTCTGCCTGGGATGCTCTTTCACCTCCCCTCTCCTCACTTCCTCCTTCCCATGAATGATGTTCTCACCCATCACGTTTCAGCTTAAATGCAATCTTCTTAAGAGCCCTTCGCCAGCTACCCTAACTAAAGGAGGTCATCCCCATTACCCCAACACCATTCACTCTCTACCTTGTGCATTTGTTTGCCTTCTTCAAATACGTTCACAATCGCTCTTATGTTTTGGGTGTTTTTTCTCTCAGTCCAAACGTTAAGCACCTTGAGGGCTGCTCCCTGCTGTGTCTGGGACTTATTAGGGGCTCAATCAATATCTCTAATTAATAAATAAATGTTTTGCTTTGCCCAGGTTTAATTATTTCAAGGGAGAAATCAAGAACAGCCCCAGAACTCAAGTTCTGAAGCACCCACCTCCTTATCTCCTCTGGAGTTATTACAGATCGGGGCCATGGTACTGGAGCAATTTCAGTGGTTACCACTGTACCTGCTAACACTCATTCAAATGATTCCCCCAAAATGTTATGGTCTGATAATGGCCATGAGGTCTCAACAAGTGTGACAGTTACCATTGACTTAAAAACACTCCCTATGGGCAAGGTGATTTCCAGCTGAGTTCAGGTGAATGATAAATGTCAATGAAAGAAAGTACAATGAAGAGTCTTATTGCCAGAAAACACACCGCAAAACTTCAAATTTTTAATAATGCATTCTATAGTTTGGGGCCAGCATACTGTACCAGCTGTATAGTGGTTTTCCCATACCTGCCTGGGAATCTTCTAAGCTGCATAAATGTTTGAGTATGTTTATAAAAAATCTAAACCATCTGAGAATATAATAGCAGACTGGATGAAAAAAATGCTACCAATGACTAGTTAATAGTTAGGAGTTCACAATTAAGTTTTATTCATAAAATACAAATTTGTTGAGTGCCTTGGATGACAAAGGAATGGATGATGTAATTGTACCATCGATAGCTAACAAACTTGCTCAGAAAACATACATTCAATTATGAATCTATTCAAGAAGCATATTTAAAAAGTATAAAATTGTAAACAAAAACTATTCAGCTAAGTGCTTTGACAGTCAGAGAGAATTAGAATTATTCAGGAAAGCTCTACTAAGAGAAAGAGTTTGGGCCAAAGTCTAGAAGAGAGTGATTGAACTGGGATTAGCATAGAAAAAAGTATAAAGTTTTAGAACTGGAAGAGGGATTTTGTTAATATTATCATTATTACATAGAACCTCCTTATTTACAAATGTGGAAAACGAAGCCCAGCAGGGGTTTCTCCCTACCTGGCCCTGCAGTAGAGGATTGAGAAAGAGGCTTAGCCCAGGCTCCCAGCCTTTCCACTACATCACCCTGGCCATTTTATAAGGAGGTGGGGCAAAATCTCAGCCAAGGCACCAAAATGAGTGAGCAGGATGTGGCAGCGACTGTAGCAACCGGACTAGGCTAGGAGTGGAGAGACGTGACGGGCAAGGCTTGGAGGTGGACTGAGGGGGTGCGTGGCTGGGTTTCTCATAGAACATTCTTATTTTGGGCACTGGCCGATTGACTTGCTGAGCAGCACCTGAATCATCCCTCTTGAGGCTAGTCAACAACACAAACAGAGGTACTCACACGTCACGTCTTTCACCTTGGGTGTCATGGGTGCCTACCAAATATTTCTTAACTTGCTTTGACACCAATGCTGTACCTATAGTGTAAGAAAGAGCAGGGGGTGGTCTGTGGATGCCACCACAATAAAGGGGACTCTTTATGTTGGGAATAGTCAAAGCAAGAAAACATAAATCACTCATTCACAGACAGCAGGCATTGCTCCTTTTGAAATAAAATGCTCTTGTTGACATGGAAACTAGAAACAGTTGAGCTGGAAGAATGTGGCAGAGAATGGAAATGTAGCATGAAGGTGCCATTTTCACCTTCTCCTTGCTGATTGCAACTATACCCAACCATGGCACCAGTGGGAGAGGTATCCTTTCTCTAGCTGGAGGAATAGTCTTCCCATGGAAGTTTGGACTCCAGCTCTACCTCTTAATAACCTTGGTCACGACTTTAACCCCTCTGAGCCACAGTCCCTTCATCTGCCAACACAGCTAAAGCACTCAGCGTGAAGCCTGGCAAAGACTAGATGCTCAACAAATATTTTCCATGCCTTCCTGATGAAAATAGCCTAAGGAGAGAGGACAGGCTGCAAAGGAAAAGGGAAGACAAACTTCGGTAGGGCTGGTGGCCGGAGAATGGGAGTTTGGGGAGACAGGGCACTGAGAGATTGTCAGATCATGGGGCAAGGCTTGAATTCTCTTCCAAAGAGGAGGAAGGAATGGAGTCACAGTTTGAAATTAAGAACAAGATTCAGAATACATGGATCCAAAGTCCATCATGAGCACTTTAAGGCTAAAGAATCTTTGACAATCTATATCCCTTTTTTGGACCTCAGCATTCTCAGGACAAAATAATAAAGTTCTCATATTGACCTCTGGGGTTCCTTATAGCTCTATGGTTCAATGGTTTTAAACTTTATCATGACAAAAAGTAAAATCTCCTTCACTTTTTGAGGCTGTCCCTCCAGAGAGGAGAAGTCAAGAAAGCAAAGAGAACAATACTGAAGGAAGAATGCCTTCGATCCCGCTATGACTGAGCTGATCCAGAAGAAACTACAGGGAGAAGTGGAAAAAATATCAACAGCTACAGAAGGACTTGAGTAAGTTCCATGTCAGGGCAGCAGAAGCTTGAGGCACAACTAACAGAAAATAATATCATGAAGGAGGAATTGGCCCTGCTGGATGGATCCAATGTGGTCTTTAAACTCCTGGGTGCCGCGCTGGTCAAACAGGAGCTGGGGGAGGCCCAAGCCATGGTGGGGAAAAGGCTGGACTATATGACAGCTGAAATTAAATGACACGAATCCCAGTTCCGTCAGAGCAACAGAGGGAGACTCCTGCTCAGCTGCAGCAGGAGTCCAGGCGGCCCAGGCAGCAAAGGCAGGAGCCCTGAGAAGGTCTGACCCTGTGGGGGGCTGGGGGGAGGGAGGGAATGAGGCAGCTCTAAGGTCTATACTGTAGCTAATAAAATGTGAAAACACCTGGCTAAAAAAAAAAAAAAAGGCAAAGAATCACATCAAGACCTAGTAATCCTCAGGATAGTAACGAAGATGAAGGGAGGTAAAGCACACACACTAGTTTCGGTTTCCACTTCCCCCTTGGTTCCAGGTAAGTTTGGGGGAAGTTGACACGAGAGGGCTGCCAAAGGGAACACTCTAATCTCTTTCAAAGTGGCCTGAGATGGGTCAAGTGGACAAGAGAACCCATTATCACCATCTGTGGCTTTGACCATGGTTGACTGTAACGTAAACCCCTGTCCCTAAGTGTTTTTCTCTTGGCTACCCTCCGGGGGTAAAGGGAGGAGCTAAGAGGATGAGGTCAGAATTCAAAACGCAAGTCCATAATACCAAACAACTGTCTCAAATTACATCCCAACCTCTGTTAGTAATGTGGCCCGAGGTGGGCTCAGAGTTGGTTTGGTCCCCTGGAACCTAAACTCCAAGATGGGCCACAAACTTCTGAGAGTCCACGGGGAACTGGCCAAGTGACCTGAGAACCTCCTGACCTGGGAGATCAAAGGACATACGTGTTCTTTGACGTGGATAGGCTGCTACTGCTATCTCTGTCCAAATTATATAAATCTAGTCTTCTCTAATTTATGGTCAAGAAGTCGGAATTTGTAAGCAGCATTCCCAAAAGATTAAAGACCATGGCCATTTACTCCCCATCCCCAATACCCCTTCACCAGAAATGGCCCATTAAATGGGCATCAATGCAGTCAGTGCCAAGCCAAATACTGCCCCATAAATGCTCTCTCTTCACGCAGCCCTCGTCTCACTCCTCCATGAGCTTCCAGGCACTCTTAACACATTCCAAGTGGATACGCCACTGGAAGGAACCTACACCAAAGCTGTTTATGCCACTAATGAACCCCTACCGAGTTGCATTCGGGTAGAAGAAAGATTTTTATTCCACTCAATAAAGGAGTGCTTTTCGGGGGAAGGAGTCTTGGAAGGCTGAGAACAGAGACATGCATCTGGGGAAAGGCAGAGATAGGAACAAATCCCAGAATTTAGAAGGTATCACATTGTTACCCTTTTCCCTAAATCCCCAAAAAGAAGCATTCAAGCTATAATACTTTTGGAGTAAAACATTTCATTTACTTCTGCCTTTGCTTCAGGTATAGAAAGTTGGGGGAAATGGGACTCATTAAAGACGGCTCCCTTTGCCGTGTTGTTTGATGTATTATTTCCACATTAGTATTATCAGGCTTGTTGCCCAAAGACAGATGCTGAACAAGAAGCTGATCATATTTCCCAATCTTATTTGCAAACAAGCGTTCATTTCCTGCTTATCAAGGCACAGTGCAGGTATTTTGTCCATTCAAATCATTGTCTTAAGCCAGTGATGCAAACCACTGAGCAAGGTTTGCTCCAGCCAGAGCCTGGACGCTCGATGTCATTGAACTCAGGGAGCAGATAATTAGTATTGAAAGGTGTGATTGCAGTCCAGTCAGCCAGGTAATCAGCCCTGGTTTCTCCTCAGGATACTAGACCAATTGGAAATCTTAGCCCAAGAGAAGGCTGGATGGAATTATCCTGGAAGTGTAGTATCCCTTTTCAAATATAAACATTAGACAATTACCCACTGGTTACCCCTTCCTTGCTCAGCACACAGTGTCCCCCCAGCAGTGAGCAAGGGGGATGCTGGCTCTTCTCAGGCAGGTCTGCCTCCCAGCCTTGGCTCCTCCAGGCTCTTCCATCAGCTCACTCTCATGTCTTCCAAGACTGTCGCAACCTTGTGATGTCTCTGCAGACCAAGCATCGTCATCTTGGTGCTTGTTTTACAAACACTTGGCTGCTTCACGGGACTTGTTTCAACCTGAGTTCTGAGCTCCCTTTTGGCTGGGTTGGTAAAGGCTTCTCAAGAAGGGGTCCTCTCATTTCACACTCAGAGCTGATG
Source organism: Tolypeutes matacus (assembly GCA_026826555.1). Lineage (NCBI taxonomy): Eukaryota > Metazoa > Chordata > Mammalia > Cingulata > Chlamyphoridae > Tolypeutes > Tolypeutes matacus. Next base: position 12,830,637 of record JAKSZT010054478.1, read on the forward strand.
GCTTGGACATGACAAACTGTAATACCTCTTTCTCCCATCCCTTCCAAGAGCCCCCAGGAGTCAGAAGCCAGTATTCAACTTTGACATAAAATGTGGTTAAGTAAAGGGGCCTTAATAATTAAACAAAATATTTAGGGGAGTAGATAAAAGATCAGAGCAGGACTCCATTCTCCTTTCTGATCACAGGTGGCCCCTCCTCCATGGACAGGGATGCCCTCTGACAAGGAAGATGAATGTAGACATGCAGTTGCTTCTCCATCAAAGGAGACTTCTGCTATTTTCTTTATGTGCTCTGCTTTAACCAAACTCACTATGGCCAACTAGTTAGACAGCAAAATAAATAAAGGTGGCCGTAAAATACTAGCTCTCCAGAGCCCTCATGGAGGCCACACAGCCAGCTACCTGCCCCTGCAATGGAGGGAGGGCCTAGTGTATAAACAAAGTTTGCAAGCGTGACTCCGTGTATTATCAACATATTACATTCAGGCTCCTGCCAACCACACAGCAGACGTATAAGTCTACATTATGTAATGTGAAGATCAGCAAGGTCTTGAGAAAAGGGGCTTTTTGTTCCTAAGAACTTGTCTATCCCCAGAAGAGCAGACGCCTTCTGAATCATGCTGAGTATCTCTTGGGGACCAGGCCCCCAGAGAAGGGACTCAGCTTCAGGCCACTGCTGCTCCTTCCAGCCTCCAGAAAATTCTAGGATCACTGGAAAAATGTCTTCATGCCTTCTGGGTAAGCCTCATCTCACTTCCATTGTGACATAGTTTTTCCCATGTCACAGTTGATCATGAGAATTTTCAAATCTCCAGAAAAATTGAAAGAATCATACAGTAACACCCCACCACCACCACCAGAGCCATATTTTGTTATTCCTCTCTTATGAATGGCACTTGAATTCTTAGCCTTTTCTCCAAGCAATATTTTTCAAGATACCTGTCATGGCAAATCTGTGGCTACTCATTGCCACCTGGTTGCTCAAGATGCTATCCATGGCTTCTCTTGGTCCAGGTTTCAGTTTTAGGCAGACCTGGGTTTGAATCTCAACTCTTCCACTTATTGGTTATGTGACTTTGGATTTACTTTACTTTATTGTGGTGAGCCTCAGTTTCCCTTCATTTTAATATGGGCATAAGATCTAACCCAACTAACCAGCACTTACTGGATGCCAGGAACATTTCCAGATGACGTGCACTAGCCTTAATTCTCACAGTTCCATCATGAGGAAAACACTAGCGTTATCCCCCCAGCGCACCAGAACCTGGCTGGAAATCCAGGCCACTGGACTCCTGAGACGGGCTCTTAAACTGCCACAATGTCCTCTGCTGCCTTGTAGTGCTGCTGTGAGACGAGCAATAGAGCACACAGCTTTAACTCATAGGGATATTCAAGCCATCCAGTTATTATTACTGCTGTCACTTGGAAAGTTGTTTTCTGCATGGCTGGCCCAGACCACTTCTGCAAAGCACTGTTTTGAGAACCCAGATTTTTAATTCAGAACACTGGAAGGAATAAGGAAATGGCAAATGTTAAGATGCCATAATTGGATATTTCTATGGCATATCAGACAAATAGATTTCAGACTCAAGCACTTGTTAAAGTATACCTTTTACTGGCTGGATCATCTTTTTTTTTTTAAATAGTGATGGAAATCTATCAAATCTAAACTCTGTCCATATGCTCCACTGTAAACATGGCTATCGACATTGTAGAAATCTTTCCAGACTGGTTCATCTCTCATCTGTTCTGCTCAAAGATATTTTCCATGGTGGCTGCCATAGAAATACTAAACACTGAAGACTCTGGGACTAGTGCCCCATAGATGCTAGCTCTTCTCTCTTTCTAGTGTAAGGCATGAGTTTCCTAAAAGCAAACAAACTTCCATCTTTCATCCCCCAAAGTCCTTGACTTCATTCAGCATTTCCCTCATCCCAAGCTCCTCCAAGGCCCCTCTAACCAGACTCCTCCACAATGAAGCATATCAGAGATCTCTCAGGTAAGTCTCCCAACCTTGGCAAAGGCAAAAAATAACTGACCTTTTTTGATGAAAAGCCTCCATTGAGTAAGAGAGACAACTGAAGCCCAGAGATGTAACAAAGATCCAGAGAATGGATTCAGTAGGAAACAAACCACTGACTGATCCAACTGTAATGCTGCAGAGCTAGATCATAACGACGCGAACAGAATTCTTGTTAAACTCTAAAGAGAAGGAGAAGCAACGGGGAAGAAGGGATAAAACGAGGTAGCAGGACCCATGGGGGGCCTGCATACATCCGTGAGAATTATATTTGAGAAGTCACTATTGGAAAGGACTATCCTGCCAAGGCATCTGGTCACATTAATCCTTCCTTGAGCTGTGCAAGTTCACTGAGAGCAGCAGACATGTCGCCGCAGAGAAGCCATCAAGGATGGGAAGAGCAAGTGATGTTTTCAGGTGGGCTGGCAGAACAACTTTGCCGACTGACCTGTTTTTTTAACATACCCGGAGAACCATGTGAAGCCAAGTGTTCTCCATGTTGGGCCAGACTTTCCTACCCCTGCTTGGGGGTCTGCCAGTTTTTGCTGGCTCTCTCTCCAATGTCGCGCCTTCTTGTGAAATGACTGGTACTTCCTGCTTCCCTTCACACCACAGACCCAGACCCGCCACCTCTCCCTGGGTATCTGCCCCTATGGCTTGAGGAAAGGGAGCCAAGGCACTCTTGAAGACAGAGAAGCCCCTGTTCAGGCAAGAGAACCGAAAGAACAAGGCGACTTCCTTCCCTGTTTCCTAGTAGGCTCCTGCCTTCCGCCCCCTCCCCTCCCCCATTCCCTAGTGTGGTTGCCCCTCCCTGGCCTGGCCCCAGCAGCACATTCCTGCTGCTTTGTGTCCCAGCCTCCCCAGCTGCAAGGCCTTGGGGAGATCAGAGAGTTATAGCTCCAAGAAATTCTCATCTCCATAGACCTGTCTACCCACCTCCCACCTGGCCTCCAGAGGATCAGCCAACATTCCTTCAGTCCCACAGAGAAAGGGTGTGACTTAGGATTACTCAATGAGGCCTCCATGCCAACATCTTATGCCCCCAAAACAATAGAGATGTATTTGTCTTGGACTTCATTAATTTTACCTGGTTTCTCCTTTGATTAGCAGAAAGGAGCTCCTCTCCTTTCCCCAGCTCTATGAGTCCTCCAGCCTTGCTCTTCAGCTTTTTCAGCAGCATTCCCACCCCCAGCCTGGGGAAGGGAAAGCCTGGGATCAGGCCTTGAGTGACATCAGTGAGCTTGAGAAACTCTATCCGTTTCTCCTGGGCTTTCTCACACGTGGGAATCGTCTCTTGAGAGTCTGTGTCCCATCTCTGCTCTGTTTGTTTTGGATGCTAATCCCAGGACGCTGGGTGAGGTGTTAGTCAGACTGACCTTTCCTGCTTTCTGAGTCAGTGATCTTAGATCACCAAGTCAGGTATCAGCGTTGGAAATGAAAATCAATGTGTGGGGCCTGGAAAAGGGAATCAGGAAGGTGGGAACAAGGGGGGTGAAAAGGGAAGGTGACACCTTGTTTATTCATTGACACGAGCAAACAAAAATCCATCTATGTGCTATCAAACTCATCCTCCTCAAAAAGAATTCTGCTTGTTTGGCATGAGGCACGTTGCAGAGAAAATTACACAGCTACGATCCCTTCCTGATGCTTACTGCTTCTGAAGGGGTCAGACCAGGTCTTAAGTCTCAAGGCAGCTTCCATCCTACCCCAAACAACCAAAGCTCCTGGTATTCAGGGAATTTACTGTTTGATTGTCTACTGAACTCCTGGCTTCGTCAGGCTGCCATGCCTCTCATCAAGCCAGGGCACTAGGTGAGCCCACCAATTCCAGCCTCAACTCCTCTGTCAGGCATACGCATCTAATAGAATAATAATGCTAATAGCAGCAGGTGTTTTCTTTGGATTCACTTTTTTTTAAATACAACTCTTATCCTAGAGGTCAAAACCCTCAACAGGCCAGGGTTAAGGCAGCCGAAATATCTAGACAAACACAGAAAAGATAGCTTCTCATTTCAAATATGAGAAAGTTGACTTGTTGAGAAGGAAGTTGTTTTACTGAAGGCCAGATAGCATACTTTCAAGAGCACAGAGGTCAGATGTTTGGTCTAAAGGACTCCTGACTTAGGCTTGTTACTTGGAAGATATATGGAGGTGGCATTATGTTGACAAAAATCTGCTTTTATTTTTTATTTTTTTTTTTTTTTCCTTTTTTAAGGATTTATTTATTTATTTACTTTTATCCATTTTTACACCCCTTCCCCCTCCCCCCCCGTTTTTGCTGTTTCTGTGTCCATTTTCTGCCCTCTCTTCTCATCCTTCTCCTCCTGTCTTCACTGGGATTCAATCCTTGGAATCTCTGATGTAGGAGAGAGGCATCCTGCCCGCGCAACCTTAGTTGCTGGTTTTTCGGTGCGTCTCATCTTGCCTCTCCCTTGTGTCACTCTCCTATTATATCATCATCTTGCTGTGTGGCTCGCGGAAACTGGTGGTGCGCCCGCGCACAGGGCCTGGCGGCCCACGCACCTTCTATATATTTTTTAAATTTTTACCAGGAGGTCCCGGGGATCGAACCCAGGTCCCTCCATATGGGAGATGGACGCCAACCAGATATAGCCCCCTGCTATATCTCTTAAGGTTGACCAGAGATACCTAGAGTTACAGTCTTTTCCCATACAGGATGGACATATAATAAATCAGGCTTAGTTTATCACCAGCATTCTAAAAACCAGACCTAGGGAGGAAAACGAGGTCTGGGGACACATGCATGGTTTCTAATATAGCGAATGTTTAGCCCACCCTGATTATCACAGAATCAGGACAGTGAGAATATTCGCATAAAAATCTGCTTTTAGGTTTAAGCAAATGTTCTGACCATCTGCTTAGGCTTTGCTGCATTAGAGTCCAGGACTCTCATGTCTCCCAACCCATCAATAAAAATTTTACTCCCACCTAACCAATTCTAGGATATAGTCTGTGCTTCCTTCCACTTGAAAATATCAAGCATGGTAGGTACAATTCTTTCCAACAAATATTTGCTGAGTATCAATGACATGCAAGGCATTTGCTCAAATCAGATAATAAAAACCATTACATCCACCCGCGAAACCAACCATCATATCATACTCTCCATATGTGTTTCCAAAGTTCAGCAACATGCCCTTTCAGTTTTTTCTACAAGCTTGTTCTCTCGAAGAGATGACTTGATTATAAAAGGAAAGAAACTGTCCCTATTATCTATTCTCTGAGAAAGCATGCACATACATACCTGTATAAAATAAATTTTTTGTCTGGTAAGATTTACACATATGTCACAGATACAGACATACTAGACTTGTCCAAAGCTAAACTCTGACTGCACTAACTTTTAAGGCTCTACCAAAAGAAAAAGAGGAAAGGAAAATTTAACAACAACCTAAGGGAGTCAGATCTCCTTTCTATATTGTCAGGTAATTGTTAGCAGAAATCCAGAAATCGGTGGTAATAGCAAGCCATTTGAAAAGAATGCCAATTCAATTCTATCCTGGTTAAAGAAGATCCAGAAGCTGCCTTTGTTCCTACCTGAGAAAATAACAATACCTGCTTTCAGAATCTGCCCGGAATCTCTAAGGTAGGATTCCCACTCCCCCAGATAAGCGCTGGCAGAAGAGGTGAGACGAGTGATAGCTTTCCCAGGTCTACCAGCCAGCACCACCCAGGAGACAGCATCATCCTGGTGAGGGAGAGAGAAGCGAGGGGCGCCCCAGGGAGACAGTGTCTCGCTTTCAAACAGCGAGAAAGGCTCTCTAGTCCTGGGTGTGGTCTCTACAGAGTGCAGGAGTCTCTGCAGAAATGTCTCCGCCATCACGGCTGATGGCGTGTTTGCCGTCTGGGAGTGTTTTATGCAGCTGACTCCTTCCAAGCGTCTGAGGTTTAGGGTTTGGGTGAGCTTGACGGATAGTCTTTCTTCCCCCTACCTTTTTATTCACAATTTCCAATACACAGAGGACTTTCTAACATCCATGGAAACCTTCCTGGCCACAGACTTGAAAACGACGACTACTAAGTGTCAGACGTAGGAAAAGGCCTACAGAAGTGCCCCAATTATGTGGCACGGATGTGTTGCTTTCTCCCTTTTCTAGTCAAGTCCCAAAAGTGGCGTTCTTTTGTAAAAGGCCACACTAATGAGGGCTTTGGCTAAGAAGTCAGTTCAGGGTGACATGACATAATCAGAACTGAAGTTGCCCTTGGGTTGGTGACTTTGGGACATCATTAGTACTGAGCTGAGTCGGTGTTAGATATCCATGAAACGTTTGTGGAACGAACGTGCACTGCTCTTTTTAAGAGCCCTCTGTCGTGGCTGGAGCACTTTGGACACTTTCCAGAGGTAGAAGACCCATCACTTGAATTTTTCATTGCTCTTGAATTTGCTAGCCTCTCTGGCTCCCACAACCGGGCTCTGAGCTAAAAGAAAGTCTGTAAGACTTGCTACAAAACAGACCTTTTTCTTCCTCTTGAAATCTTGTTGCTCAGTACATTCTCTGGAGACAGTTTTTAGCTATGAAACTTACCCTTGTCCTTTCCACTATTTCAGCCAATTATACAGAAATAATTGCCAAAAGTCAAAAGACTGAGCCCCGGTGAATTCAAATCCTTCTCTCCTACGGAGGAAACAGCTGTAGGACAGTGGAAAGAACACCAAAGTACTCAACGATCCTTGAGTTCCAAGTCTCCTCAGCCATCTATACGCCCATGATCTTGAGAAAGTCACACATTTCTGCATTTCAACTGCCTTTTTCCCTAAACTAGCATAGCAACCCTACTCCCACACACTATAAGGATTGAAATGAAGTCAAGTATGGCAGTAAGTTTTAAACACCAATGATTGATGCTCAAATTCAGAGCAAGTTTGATTGATTCAGAGGATTCTAATCTTAATTACTCCCAAAGAGAACATGCCCTTCCCCTACATGATCATCCTTCAGCTTTCAAGGACAAATCAGAAGTCTGGGGAGATGAGAAGACTGGCTATAAAAGCAAACAGCTTGTGCCAATGGGAGATGAGCTGACCACACAATCACAGAGACAGCCAGGCTCCCACAGTCCCACAGCTGCCAAGGCCCACACAAATTCCAAGAGAGCCATTCAGATCTACCATAGAAGTTCTCAGCAGCCCCTTTCCTCTCTCAACTCATGTTCTTCCATTGACAACCTTGTCTGGGGACTGTTGGCCACAAATGTGGATTAGCGCTGTCCCACAAAACCAGAGTCCAAAGGAAATAAGGCAAGGCCTAAAAGAAACAAGGCCACGTGTAAATTCAAATTGCAAATGAAAAAGAATAATGCCCTTTAACACTGTTAACTAGATTCCTTCCAGCTCCCAGTGCTTACAGTGACACAGGAAGGGTAAAAGTGCCTTTGAAAAATTTTGTAGACTAATAAAAACAATACTGAGTTGCATGGAACTGCATAATAACCTTGCTCCCTGACAGATTCAGAACCGGAAACGGGTCTCATTCATCTTGCATTCTCCCATGCCAAAGCAAATCCCCAATACTGTAGACTCTCCATATAAGCACATGTGGAGTTGAGGAGTGAAAAACTGGATGCAAAGCTAGGGAAGAATATCTGCACAGCATTAAGCAGTGATCAGAGAAGCAGAACACCTGGGTTCAGTCCTGCTCTACTTCTCTTTCGCCAGCTGTTCTTGGACATGGTCATCTCTTCCTGCACTTCAATCTCCCCTGCTGTAGAATGGAGACAATGGCGGCACAGCATATCCCACAGGGTTTTTGTAGTGAGTGACTTTTTACACGGTCAGCGCCTAATACGCGGCAGCTATTGCTTTCTTGGTTCATTTTTGTTTTTGTTCTTATTGTTGGGTTTACCACTTACCACTTAAAGCTGTGCTATTTTGGGCAAGTTAGTTAACCAGTCTAAACTTCAGCTTTGTCATGTATAAATTGCGGAAAATAATAACAACTATAGCGAAAGGTTTTCCCAGGGATGGGGGGAGCGATCTACTGGTGATAGATACAACCAGGCGAAGCCTTTAGCAGATCATCAAGCACATAATAAAGGCTCAGCAAACATTTCTCTTATTAATAAATGGCCCAAGGAGCAGAGAAGAAGAGCGGCAGGGTGATAAAGGAGAGCCTTGCACTTCTAAAACAATGAAGACGTTTCCAGATTGAAACAGATACTGACAACCCGTTTCTGGTTTGTATAGTAAAATCACTCTGGAAAATGGGATGAGCCTGGGTCAAGCTATCAAAAGGCTGCCACATAACAGAGAAAAGAAAAGAATACCAACGTACATCTGTGTAAAATGAAATAGAATTATCGCTGTGAAACAAAATCAAGCAGTGCACCAGTCCAGCAAACCCAGCAAAGTTCTCAGGGAAAGGAAATTAAAAGAAGGGAGGACGCGTTCCCGTGCATGGTTCAAGTCACACTTTGTTCTCTGCTCCTCCTAGACAAAAGCAGCAAAACCCTGATTAGGGGAGAAGGGAGGAGATAAGATCTGAGACACACTTCACAAAAGAGCGGAGCCCCAGTCTTTCCACATGACCCAGAAAAGCGCTAGTCCTGGAGCAAGAGCGCAGGGAGAACAAGAAGAATGTGGAGGAGTGGGCTCTTGGATGCACCAGGCTGTGCTCCTGGGAGAAAGAGCTCCGTGCTCACAGCAGCATGTGGAATTCTGTGTACACGTGGGGATGCGGGGGAGGCATGCAGCCTGCAATGCCAAATCCAGAGGTCTGCCTCTCCCATTAACTGGGCGACCTTGAGCAAGCAACTTGCGATGTTCAGGGCTTCTGTTTCTTCACATGAAAAGCAGAGAGAATAACCTCTTCCCCTCGCTACCTCTTAAGATGTCCAGGGAATTTAGTTGATGAGTGGATGTCAGGGCCCTTCCAAAAGCAGAAGCATGCCACAGCAACCAGGAATGTTCATTAGCAATGAAATTAGTTTTTCAGCAATAGGTGAGAATGCACAAGAATGAAGGGCATGGATGCGTATGCTTTTGAGTGAGGGTGCAAACACGTGTGTGTGATGCAGAGACAGAGGGTAGAAGGCTCAGGGGTGCACTCCCAGTACATCAAGTGATTGTGCAGGGTGTGAATGGCTGGTCAGTGTGAACTGTGCAGTGTGATGAGCACATCTAGGCAAAGGCTGCTTATGGGGGGAGAGGAAAGAGACCACAGAGTGGAAGAAGGGCAGGGAGAGTAAGGGCAATAAACGGCCACAGGCCAAGACCCAAGGCTTCTCCTCCCCAGGCAGCACCCCACATTTTCTCATGCGCTGTCTGCCCATGGGCTGGAAGAAAATGGCTGGCTTCCACCTCTCAAGACACATCTGAATCCGCAGGTTTCACCCAGGAGCAGCAAAAAGCTGTGGCACTTTTGACACTTCATATCTAAATAAATGCCAGATGAAATTAATTCCTTCCCCCATCTCCACAAGCAAATGTGCTGGTTCCTGAAGCTAGAATTTCTCTCCTCCTCCTGCTCTTTTTCCTCCTCCTCTTCCTTCTTCTCCTCCTTCCAAATAAATCACAGTTTTGGATTAGGGGCAGGGATGGGGATGGGTGATTTGGGTTTTCAAATGCCTGGGGTGGGTGGGGAGGACAGAGGGTTCTGGGCCCAAATTGTGCTGCAAGCCACCAAAGTCCCAGTGCACCACGCACCCGCACGACCCACTTTCATTCTCTCTTTCCTCTTAAACTGTATTTTTCCTGGGGAGGGGCAGGAGAGGGATTTGTGCTTCTGGGGCCTTTGGGATTGCAGTCCCTAGAGCCATCTGGAAGTGATTAGGCAACAGATTGCAGGTAGCCCAGCCACACGTGTAGCCCACATGACACCCCCTAATTCCCTGCCCATGGCTCTCCTTCTCCAAACAAACAGCAATGCCCTTCGCAGAGGAGAAAATGCCTTCCTTAGAGGAGCTGCAGAGAGAGGCCAGACTCTAAGTGTCTCCCGGTCACCAAGCACCCCTGCCCACCAGTCAGCCTCACCCCTGCGGCTCGTGCCTGAAAGGACTGTGCGCTGTGCTTAGAAAAGCAAGCAAGAAAATCAGGGAGAGAAAAATACTTATTATCATTGTATATTTGGGTAGCAAGGGCTGGGGAGTTTAGAGCTTCTGATACGTTACTAATGACTTCAGTTTGTGGTTCAATTGTTTTCTCAAAACCTGTAAATCCGGAGCACAAATGTAGAAAGATTATAATCTGAAAGCTTCTATATCCATCACTCCAAATGTGTTCCAAAGGTGTGTCTCCAACACCTTTTCTTATAAAAAGAAATCAGAGGGTAGGAGGTTTGGAAGAGGGTTTGGAGACAAGGACAAGACTTCCTTGTAAGTGATGTGGACAGCCATCTATAGGACATTCCACCTGGCCAAGGTGGCCCTTATGTCTCTGATGGCTGAAATTCCACCATTAGGTATTCATTGCTTTAGCTTAAGTTTCCATCTTTCATTTCCCCGATGAACATTCAAGTCTGTGTGGCACACCCCGGGAATATAAAGACAGTAACACTATGCCCTTGCCCTTAGGAAGTTCACAGTCTACCAGTGGACATATATGTGCAAAGGACAAATGACAGCACAATAGAGGGGTGAACAAAATGTTCAAAGAACACAGAGAAGGAACAAAAAGCTATTCCTGGGGAATCCTAAAGACTTCACAAAAGGGGTTAGCATTTGAACCGGACCTTTATGCCCTATTAAAATCTGGCTGCCTCTTAGACTAAGAACATACAAATCCTTATTAGTCATTTACTCCATAGTCTGAAAGTCTCACATCTTTGCTGAGAAAACAGTAGGTGAGAGCAGCTTTTATCCTGAAGAGACATGCTTCTCCCCAAAGGAAGAGGAATGGTGCAAGAAAGGGTTGTAAGGGAGGCTCAGTAGTATATGAGAAAGGGAAACCTTGCAAACCCAGGAGAGCTGGGCTAGTTCTGTCCACGAGTCATTGAGAAACAACCAAAAGTTAAGGACGGGGCCTAAGGAATTAATGTGACTTGTAGGACTGAGCACGTGAAGACACATCATTCTTTCTCTCTAAGGAAGATTTGCTTGCTTAGGATTTTTCTGAATCAAAGTAGAACCTAATCTTTCCTCTGACTCCTTCCTTAAGTGCCAAAGATAATCTCACTCACTTCCTGGGGTGCATGATAAGGAATCAAAGCACCCCTGGCAGAAATAAAGTTGGGGCAGGAGGTGGGGGGTATGTGCAGCTCCAGGGGCAGGAGGTGAGTTCTTTGTCTGTCCTCTGCCTGAGCCATTGCAGGCCTGAGGAAGGAGAGCCTGGAGGCAAATTCACCCACTGCCCTCACCTGAAGCCCTGCTTTCCTCAGCGCCAAGTTCCTGGGGGAGAGTCAGAATCAAGGGAGCCACCCAAGCGCCAGGAAAATGAAAAGCAATTAGCGACTTTTGCTGTAGGCAGAATCTAAAAGGGAAAAAGAAATCTTTGAGCCCATGAAACTCCACCTCCCTGGGCCTCTTCTGGCCCCACAATGTTTAACTGACTCTGTTTAGCCAATGCCCCTCTCTCCTCCCCCAGAAGAGATTTTTGCTCCTGGAAAATCATCTGGAAACTGTCATCACCACTGCGCTGGCTGGCAAAGGTCCCCCGAAGGAAGAGTGAAGCGTACCACGCACTACAAGGCCTTGCTGGGCTCCGACCAAGAACGTGGAGGCCAGGGGCTCGAGGTGATGGGCTCAGTCAGAGGAGCAGCACTGCAGCAGCAGGGGCTGGAGAAGAGAGAGGGAGAGTCCCCAAGCTGGGAGCTGGGGGTACCACTTCTCACGCACCCTTTGCCGTTCCCCTAGGCGCTTTGCTGGAGAGGCAAATGGGGGGGGGGGTCACAGCTTTCTGTAACCCATGCATTCTTTCAGGGAAAGAAAAGGAGAATCCATGAAAAGAGGCAGAGAAAGAGTCTCCAAACATAATGAAACCAGAGGGCCAAGCAGGCTGTGGGTGGAGAGCACGGAGACTGAGTCTAACAGGAGGCAGAGCATGGAGATGGAAAGAGCAGACACCAAGTCTTGTCCCCCCCTGGATGTTCAGGCACCCGGTACATACTCAAGCAATAGTCACTGAGTTCATTTATTTGAGGCTGAGAATGGTTAATGCGAGCTGATTGGGAGTGAGATGACGAAGGAAAGAGTGACAGGGAAAGAGACAGGGTGGTGAGGACAATATCGCTCCACTGCGTGGTGTCATCTGGAGTCCCAGACTGACACCCCTTTCCCCAATCCCTGCACAGCCTTCTGTCCTCATCCCCAGCTCTCAAATTCCCAAGCACCTGCGGCTACCTGGCTTGCCGTTCCGTGACACCACATGTTTTTTAAGATAGTTAGGGCTCAAAATAAACTTCTGTTCAGTGCTGCCTCAGAAGGTTCGGGAGCTGGAGCCGGGCCCCTGGGGAGAAGTGGACCCTGGAGGCACGGGCAGAGACCTGGGTAGAGCGTCCAAGCCAAGACCACCTGCCCTGATTTCCTTTCCTGCCAGAAAGACCTCAGTCAGACATACCCTTTCCTCCAGGTTGCCTGGGAAAACATCTCCACCTGTGAGGATTTAAGGGAAAGCTGCCTGCCAAGGGAAAGATGCCTGCGTGTATCTCCTTTTGAGAGAAAGGAAATGTCCGTATATTTGAATCTAAAAGTGATCCTTTCCGCCCCCTAAGTTAGAGAAGTAACTGCCTATTTGTCTCTGCTTTGCCAATGGATACTAAAGCTGATGAGATCCTGAAGCCGGATGTCTGCCAACCTATGCTGACAATTTGGGGAGCTTTCGGGGCACCCCAAAGAGAAGCAGATTCTGTAAACAGTCCATGCTTTCCAACTGTGCTCTGTTGGGACTTCCCTGGCATTTCAGCCAATTTAGAAAGTGTGTGGGGCGGGGAGGAGCATATTCCAGCCCTAGGACTAAGTGTGAAAGAAAACAACCTGCCCTTTACCACTGAATGTAAACACATTTTGCCCTAAAGATACTGGCAGGGACACGGTGATAAGTCATGGGTCCTAATGATATAATAAAGGGGGGCGGGGCAAAAAGCTATCCTTCCCTATGCCAGAGCAAATTTCACTCCACATTAAAAAGGGAAAAAAAGAGAAAGAAACACAATAAAGCCTTTAAGAGTCGACTTATTCCTTTCATATCAGTGAGAAAACAGGCCTTGGAAGAAAAGTGTTAGCAAGATAGGAAAAAAAAAAAAAATACCTCTACTTTCCAAAAATCCCTGGTCTCCTAGAGTCCCCCAGACACCCCCTGGCCTCTCCCTTCAAACAAACCCAGGTGCGATCAGGTAATAGGGCAGCCCTGTGTCTCCTGCAGTTTTGTAGACAAAGACACGTACCATGAAATTAATTTGAAATAAGCAGCGACAAGGCAGGAAGCCAGGCGGGTCCCCACTTCCGGAAGCCCACGACTGTTTAACAAGGCCCTCGGCCCGCCTCCCCGCCCCCAACACTTCTTCTGATGTCACAGCGAGGAGAACCATCCGAGTGCCCCCAGCTTTCTGATGTCAGGCTCGAAACTGGGTGCGCGCTGACCTCTTGCCCCGGGTCAGCCGCGCCGCCCGCGGAGAGCCCCCGCCTCGCTCCCGCAGATCCCAAGCGGAGCCCACCACTCCGCAGAGACCACGCCCAGTTTGCCACCAGGGCGGCTACGCGTTCCGGGAATCACGCAGATGCGCTCAGCCCTGGCGTTTCCCGGGCCCAGCCGAGATAGAGGCGGAGTGCAGAAAAGAACCAAGACCATCGTGTTTCATTCTGACAGTTACCTTCGGAACTGGATCTTAATAGCTTTTCTTCCTTTTGCGGGGTTGCGTGGAGACATTTCCCCAACTAACAGAGACCCGAAACAACTTCCCACCCAATAGGATATTTTACAGGGAGCAGTGCGATGCCACTGACATGAATCCCACCCTCCTTTCAGGGAAGCTTACAAGCATTGCCTGAGCATCCCACCTCTCTTAGCTCGGGGCACCCCTCCGGGCTGGACACCCCGAAACCGAAAAGTGACGCAAGGGGGAAGAGGTAATTCCGTGCGAATCTGCGCTCTGCGGAAGAGGCTCTTGGGTTGCAAGCGAACCCCTAGGGCCCGCGGATTGCACCGCAAACAAGGCGCCGCCGCTGTGAGCGCTTCTTCTATTTTTATTGCTAATTCAGCTGCAAAGCCCCTTCAGCGGAAAACCTCTGTAAGATTTAAAAAGAAAGTTGGGGGGAGGGGGGAATGGGGGCCTAGAAAATTTCCCGCAGGGAGTTCTAAGGATGCGTTACGGAATCCCAACGGCACGCGGCTCCTACAACCAAGGACAGATATTTTCGGGAAAGGGATAAAAAGAAAAAGCACACTCCCTCTGGGATCACAGTCCCTTTGCGACTGCCCCCCCCCACACACACACACACACCCCTCCATATTCCCCTTCGCCGGCCATCCCCTCCACGGTAAGCCAGCTCCTCCCGTCTCTTGATTTGGCTGCGTCCTCACCCCCCGGGGCACCCGGCTGGTTTACAGCCACCCTGTGTCCCAAGACCCGGCTGGGTCACCCCGGAGTAAGTTGGAGGTTCACGCCTCCCTCCCACCCCCCCACCCCCATCTTCTGCTCACTGCAATCCTCTTTCTCTTCGAAAACAGAGGAGAAAAAAACTGAAGCGCCCGCTGTACTCTGCAGTTTTAGGGGGCACCGTGTTATTACAGTCTTGGGTGACACGTGCCGGACAACCCCCCCCCAAAGTAGGGCGCCCGTTTGGGGAGAAACACATATCCATATGTGTTTATGGAACGTGTTGCTGGGAGGTCTGGCGGCCTGCGATGGGAAATACACACGCGCACACACACACATGCACACGAGCAAAATGACCAAAGGTCACGTTTGTTCAGTCCCTCAACAGATATTTATTGCGCACCTACGAAACTATCCGGTACTTTCCTTTTCCTTTTCGCTGTTGCTTCCAACCCAACGCCTGTCGGGAGACTTGGCCTCGCTTACCTGCTGCTCCCTTCCAAAGGGAGCGTGTGTCCCGCGGCGAGAGCGCCCCACTCCCTATGAAAAGTCCCCATCACCCAGAAGGGGCCTGGAGTGTCGCACCAGGGGCTGGGATCTCTTATTTCGAGGGCACCGGACTCGGGGGTCGGTAAGGGGAAAGGGGGAACCCCTCCCTGATCACCTCCATTGAACACTTTGCCCAGAGCTGGTGTCGCTAGGACAGGCTTCTGTTCATCCCAACCAAACCCTTCCTAGGACCTGTGTCCCTGCTGGAAACGGCTTAGACACGGTCCCCACTTTTGCTAGGGAACTCTGGAGAGGGAGGTGGCGGTCCCCATCCGCCTGCACCCCACCCGGAGGCGGAAAACACCCCTGCGCTGAGTGTTTGCGCCGCCGGCAGAGCCTCGAGCCAGCATCCCTGGGCTCCCGCCTCTGCTCCCGCAAAAACGCGGAGGGAAGACTGGCGGCCCCAGTTGGGGAAATTGAACCCGGCGCCGGCCCGGGACACGGAAAGCAGGGGGGCTCCCAGACCTCGGTTTTCCGAAGTGCCCCCTTGGGATCCGCTCGCACCTCGGTGTCTCCGCTCCCGGCGGCAGACCTCGCGGCGCTTGATCCAGAGCTGGGACCTGAGTGCTGGTGGCGAGCTCACGCTGCAAGGCGCCATGCGTTGCCTGCCACTGTTCTCGACCTGCGCCCTTTCTTTCCCTCGCCCCCGCCGGACTGAGGACCCCGGCGAGTCTAGTTTTGGGCAGATTGCTCGGGCAAAACTGGGCCAACAGCCTCAGTTTCCCGATCTGTAACATGAACGTTGGGAGCGGGTTCCTTTCCCTCTAACTCTAAGGTCCTCTTGTCCTAGACTCGTCATCCCGAGGCAGGGAGGAGGGTCCTGGGGCGACTGGGGAAAGTCACAGCGAAGGGAACCGAGTCCGTGAAGAGTCGACAGAGGGAGGCCTCTGCAGAAATGCAGGACGGACCTACTCGCGAAACAACAGTGCCCACGCGCCGGGCTTGGCCTGGTCCTCGCAGGAGGCCAGAGAGAACCCTGGGCACCTGAGGGGGAGGGGCTCCCCCCGGCCTCCGGCTCCTTGTTCTGTGCAGAATAAAGACATCAGGCATCCCGAGTGCCTTTTTCGCGCCTGTCCTTTCTGGACACACACCTCCCCCAAGTTCCCCTAACTGAGCTGACCAGAGGTGGACCCGCACGCGAGAGAACATCGCGTAGGATTCCTGCAGAGATAAGTCTCAGCAGCCCTGCTGGAGTGGGGCTCCCCCCCTCCGCCCCCTTCCACCACCACCATCATCAAAGTTTTCCCGCAGTTCCAGAATTGGAGGCAGTTTCTGGGCTTTTGGCGGCCCCTCTGGATGCAGATGAAAACTGCAGCCCATTATTTAAGACAACTGATTGTTTATGGTAAGTTTACAGAAAAATACAAGAATCCGAAATGCCAGCATCAAACGAGGCGAAAACGTATAAATCACCGTAGTTTATGATTTAAAATATTATATATTACCTATCTCTTATTACAGGATTGTATTCAAATATATTTTTTTATATGTACGTATGTATCTTAATAAGTTTTGTGAACTATTTCAAGGCTCCTAAGGGCATAGCCGTCTTCACTCCTTTCGTGCTAGCAAACATGAGCTTTACAATACAGCTAAATTCTAGACGTCCCGGGTACAACGTGTGCCTGATGGTCTCTGGGTCTCCTCCAGGATCAGGTGTCAGCGAATCACACAGTTATACTCACAAATGCCTCCTCCCCAGGGCACCGAATTCTGTCCATGCTACCCGGGATTCCTCTCTTCCAAGAAAGGACGACATGGTTCTTAGGCTTTCCCAGCGGATTCACCCCGCCATGAACCTAAAGCTATTGCACTGAGGTCTCGTAAACAAGCTATAGGCTACCAGAGATATCCAACGTGAGTCACCTTCATCTAAAAAGTAAATACTGACTAGCAAGGTTGTGACTTACTCCCTTCGAGTTCCATTTTCTATTTAAAAAAAAAAAAAATGTCGACTTCGGAAGAAAAACAGAAAATGAGACTTTGACAACTTCAAGGAAAACATTCTTGCAGATCTTGTCATCGTGCCTGCCATTAGAAAGCAACAAGGCTTTTTCTATGATACCGGCCGACTCCCAAGAATTTAATTCGAGGCGAACGTTTCCAAAAGCCAGGAAGGGGACTTTTAAAATCGTTTTCCACACTTGCGCGTTTTTATTTGTGATTCTGAAGACATGTCACCCGCAGGCGACTAAGGTTTTTCTTCTCTCCTAGAACAGATAACCCCGCAGTTACCCAACCTGAGTCGGAGCAGTTCACATAAACACACAGGTAGTGTTCAAGCCACACTTTGAAATACATCAGAAGCATCCCCACTCCCTCCCCCCCTACCCCCACCCCGAGCTCCCAACTGTCTGCGGGTCAGAAAGGACGCGAGGAAAGTGAATTCGCCCGGCGCTTCGCCCTTCCAGGTGATCTGTAGGGAGAGCGACAGCGGACGAGCAGCGCAAGTCCGCCTAAGTGGGCTATTTTGTCTGCGGTGGTGCCCATTTGTTTGGCCTTTTACAAACGAGGTGACCGGCCTCGGCCTCGCGGCCCGGGACGGCGCACCAGCAAAGTTCGATCCCTGCGAGTCGGAGCAGTTTGCAAACTCTTCGCAGTGGCACCTCGGCTGACGTTTTTGATCCGGCCGAGAGGCGACAGTCTGAACGTCTGGGCTGTGGGCCCTGTCACGGAGGAGCGCCGGCGGCGTGGGGGGCTGGAGGGCCGGGACAGGAGAGGGACTTGTCAGAGTTCGAGGGCAGCGTGGCGCGGGACGGCCCCGGCGACCGCGGGACCACGGCGTCGCGACTGCCGCCGCCGCCAGCCTTCGCGGGGACTCAGCTTTGGTTTTCATTGATTCCCTCTGCAAGAGCGCAGCGCAATCCCGACCGGCCGCCCCGGCCCCGGCGACCCAGAGGGTGTTCATCTATTAATCTGGATTCTTACGGAGGGACAGCGGGCGTCGAGTCACCAAAACATTTGCTTCAAAAGCCCGTTTCTAAGCGCTCTCGGAGGAGGCAGCCTCCAGGCGCGTACCCGGGGCTCCACATTAAGGAGAGGCTGCTTTGGGAACACTGCAAACGCCAGCCAAGGCCCCGGCACCACCGAGAAAGCAATGAAAAGAAATGCCGGGGGTGGGGGGAGCGCTTAGGCTACACGCGCGCGCACACACACGCGCACACACACACGCACACACACAGATTCGCGCAGAGACTGCACCAAAATTCTGACCTACCGAGAGTCCGGCAGACTCACACACTTGGCTGTCCCGGGGCCCCCGCCTTCCCCGCAGACCCCCCCACACACATCCCCATCCACCCCTGGGCTGCGCTCCCCTCCCTTTTCCTCCCCTCCCCTCTCGTCACCCAGCCCAGTGCCACATTCCCCCCCCCCAAAATCTGCTCCAATCAGCGGCCTGCCAACCCCTAAAATGCCGTGCTGTGATTGGCTGAAAGTTTCTAAGGTGAGGGGGAGTATTTATTAAAGAGACCCTGGGCTGGGAGTCGGAGAGCGGCGAGCGGAGTTTGCAGCAGACTGGGAACTTTCGTGGCGCCGCGCCTTGCCAGTGTCACCCCGGGACTTTTTCTTGGCTGGAGGAGGAGAGAAGGGGTGCGAGAGCCCCGCACTTTTGCTCTCTTTCTCCCCCTCCTCCTCGTCTCCGCTGCGCTCTCCCCCTCTCGGAGCGGGCAGCTGCGGGCCGGACACCCCGCGCCGTCCTCAGGGCTCGCGGCCGCAGCCGGGTGCCGCGCCAGCCTCCCCGGGAGCCGAGAGGAGAGGAGCCAGCGCCTCGAGTCCCCGAGCCGCCGCGGCTTCTCGCCCTTCCCGGCCAGCCGCCCCCTGCCCCGGGCCCGCGCATGAATCTCCTGGACCCCTTCCTCAAGATGACCGACGAGCAGGAGAAGGGCCTGTCCGGCGCCCCCAGCCCCACCATGTCCGAGGACTCGGCGGGCTCGCCCTGCCCTTCGGGCTCCGGCTCCGACACCGAGAACACGCGGCCCCAGGAGAACACGTTCCCCAAGGGCGAGCCGGACCTGAAGAAGGAGAGCGAGGAGGACAAGTTCCCGGTGTGCATCCGCGAGGCCGTCAGCCAGGTGCTCAAGGGCTACGACTGGACGCTGGTGCCCATGCCCGTGCGCGTCAACGGCTCGAGCAAGAACAAGCCGCACGTCAAGCGGCCCATGAACGCCTTCATGGTGTGGGCGCAGGCGGCGCGCAGGAAGCTCGCCGACCAGTACCCGCACCTGCACAACGCCGAGCTCAGCAAGACGCTGGGCAAGCTCTGGAGGTAGGGCCGGGGGGCGGGCAGGGTGGGCTCCGCGGGGCGGGGGGCGCTGGCCGCGACGGTCGCCCGAGGGAGCTGCCATTCGCCGAGTTGGCTGGGGGGGGGGGGGGGAAGAGGAGGTGTTACTTGGCTCAGAGTTTGACAAAGTTCTTGGATTCTCACGGGG